>OZ038511.1:32716350-32851350 GCA_964036315.1 Acanthosepion esculentum | reverse complement strand
ACCTGTCGGCTAGAGTATTACTATATCGTTTTTTGGTCTTTGTACACATATTGCTCGATATCAAGAGACAGATCATCAATATTGATAAATAAAATTAAATGTTTACTAATCTTCTCCCTACTCTGAATTTTGCGATTGTCGCTACTCTGATTTTCCTGGAGATTACATCCACTCGTCAGTGACATTTAATTTTATTTATTACGATATAAAGAAAGCGAATGAGGGAGAAAGAGAGAGTGAAAGTGATTGAGAGAGATAAGTGTGCGTCTTTAGGTAATGAATTAGCCTTTTAAAAGAAGCCCAGGCGAACAAGATAGTTACAATTGCATCCTTTTGTCAGAAATGATATGGTTAAAGAGCCAGTTGACAATTCGGCCCTTTGCACGCAACCAAAGCGTCACCTTTTATCGGACTAGCAGGCCAGCCAGAGAAACATAATCCTTTTCAGTGGTCACATTGCCAAGGTATAAAATGCCAGTGTCAAGAGAAAAACAGAAGAATATCTAAAATATTCAGGGTGTGACGCGGCTGCCACGTCTGATCCTGAATTGAAATAGGTGCACGCAATGTTTGATGATTACACTTGGCAACTTTCATGGTTTACAAAAGTATTAAGCTGCTGTAAGCGACGGTTTACGAAAAACCGACTACATAGTTCGAATGACAATATTCCTGCTGTCATTTCGCTCCTTTTTTTTTAACGGGATTGTCGCAAGAAAACTACTAGACTGTGAAATTCACCAACACAAATTTTCTGCCGTTTTTGAATATAAGAAAAACAGTTAATAGATGAATAAAAGATTTTTCCACTTTAAATGTTAGTTTTTGTGGATATCATAGGAAATTGAATAAATCCGACAATTATTTAATATACTTTCTGTTTATACGTTACTTTTTATTGATACACTTATTTGAGTAAATACTTTGTTCTTTTAATTAAACAGTATTAATTACATTTAACGAATGTTCGAGAAATTCTAACTGGAAATTCTCTATATTTGAGTAGACGCTCCGTTTATTTACTAAATAGCATATTCATTTATTTTCGTCTACCGGCCTGAATATTCGAGAAATGTTATTAAATAACAATATGCCATATTTCTCTGTAGAACGTCTATTCAAATACAAGTATCCACTACGAATAACATTTACAGTGATAAAATCTGTCGGGTTAATAAATAAAAAATCTATTACTTCCTTAGAAAAACAATTAAAAGTTCAAATTCCCATAAGTTATAAAATCTGATATCTGTCAATGGCTTCAAAACTTTTGTCTTACCTTGACGAGTGGGACGGCGTTTCTGTGAAACTTCAATTCAGAAGAAGATAAGTCATTTGAACTTTTATCTATAAACTATTGCTGCTCTATTTTTTAATACTGTGCACTTTAATTACTAAAATCTACTCGATTTAAACGCCTTTGTCGGTAGTAATTTACTGGTCGACGTGTTTTTTCTAGGGGTTACTCATCGTTATTTTCAGAAAATATTTAAACAGCTATCAATGTGACCACAAAGATAACAATTGACGACTTTATAACAGTTGACGAGATATCCGATGACGAATTTATTTGTCTATGGTCATCTTACTCTGTCAACGAATCAGATAGAGTTTCAAGAAATTTCAATGAAAATAAAAGTACAGATTTTCTAGAAACGTCTCGCAAGAAATGCACATTTTTTTCTGGATCAGTTAATATTGTGTGAGAAATTGTGAGATATCAGTTGGTATCCTGTGAGTAATTTCTTTGATTTGTCTTAACCAATCGAACAATATATAGATAGTGAAAGCAGTAAAGGCAAAAGATTGTCCTGGAATAGCTAATAGTTCAAGGACACATGGACCGATGGATAAAGGCGTTGGTTGGATCCAGTCACTAGACCCGAAGAGTTCAATACCAGGCTACAGCAGCGGTGAACCAAGACTTGAAGAGTTGAGTTAAAGGGAAATAGCTGAGACACACGAAAGAAGCATGGCACGTGGAACTAGAATAATCTACCCCCCCCCCCGGACGAAATAAAAGGGTTCGGTTCGAAATTCCAATCTCACCTGAAGATGGCCGGAGCGTACAACGGCCGAAACGTTGTGAATATGGCAATGACGATGAGGATAACAGTCGGAATAATTCCTGGAATAGCTGATAGTTCAAGGACACATGGCCCGATGGATAAAGGCGTTGGTTGGATCCAGTCACTAGACCCGAACAGTTCAATACCAGGCTACAGCAGCGGTGAACCAAGTCTTGAAGAGTTGAGTTAAAGGGAAATAGCTGAGACACCCGAAAGAGGCATGGCACGTAGAACTAGAATAATCTACCCCCCCCCCGGACGAAATAAAAGGGTTCGGTTCGAAATTCCAATCTCACTTGGAGAAGTCGGAATAATGTAAATAATGTAAGTAATCCATCTTGCACATTTACAAATCTACTATTCGCCCGTGCATTGAATATTGCTGTCATATCTGGTCTGCTGCTCCTGCTTTTCATCTCTATCCCGCTGGAAAAAATCCAAAGAAGGATCTGCAATGTCATCGATCCTGACTTGGCATCTCAGCTTCAGTTCTTTTCTCACCGACGTGACGTGGCTTCCCTTTGTCTTTTCTACAAATATGTTCACGGCAACTGCACTGACGAGCTTTTTTCCTCTGGTGCCTCAACTACATGAATTTAATCGTGATACTAGATTGTCATCCAGATCCCAACCCGTTTACTGTCGAGACAGTTAAATGCAACCGCCTTTTCTACTCTAACAGCTGCTTTTCTCGCACTTCCCACCTGTGGACCTCCCTTCCGTTTACTTGCTTCCCTGATAAGTAAAATCTTCAAAAATTTAAATGCAACGTCAATTGCCATATTCTGTTGTCTTGAACCCCGTTCATCTTTTATCCTTTCCTCAATCCTCCTGATACCCAGTCTTTTCTCTCACTTTCATTCTCTGTAATTCTCTGTGTACTATTGGCATTCCCGCCTTGCTTGAGGTGATATGATTAAAAAAAAAAATAGTTAACACCTTTTCCTAAGGCAGTTTGCGCCAAGTAAATTGCCGGAAATCTGAATTTAATATCTTTTTTTTTTTTTTTTACGGCTGTCCATTAGGAGATTACACAGCGCTGGATGCTGTATACACGAAGAAAAACTGCGTGTATTAGTGACGCGCGCAGGCGCACGTGATGTCAGCTGACATGACATATATGCTAAAGCCAAAGTAAATAGTTTAGAAAAGATTTCTTTTCATTTATTCATTTATTTCTACTGCTTTACAGGAAACCAATTAATTAGAGACACGAAACCTCGAGGCCTGTAGAGATTAATAAGCGTATGCTGTTCCAAACTCATAAACACCATGAAAAGATGTTAATGGCTTCCATTAAAGGAAAACATAACCTGGCTTTAAAGCAATTAAGCGAGTGCATTATTGAAAGTCGTACACGCTCATCCAAGCTGATTCAACAAATTCCATATATCACAAACAGAAGCAACAGCAGCAATTTTTGCTCGTCAACTGCTGGACAAAAGGCCTTCCCAATTTCAAAAACTGTTTTTTCACTAGAAGAGGAGGCTATATTTAACTATTTCAACAGTAAAAGGCCGGAACCTAGATGCCAATCTAGTAGCACACTTAAATTCATGTAGTCCAGGCACCAGGAATAAAAGCTCGCCAGAGCAGATTCCATGAAAATATTTATAGAAAAAAACAGAGTAAAGCCACACTATCGTCTTTTTTTTTAAGCTTATCACCCCAAGCAAGGCTGGAAGCCACTAGCACGCAAGGGGTTACAGAAGGTTTGGAGGAAGAGCAGATAGGAGTGGTAAAGGAGAGGACGTGGAGAAAGATAGTGGATCGATCAAGGCAAGGGGGTTACAGAAGATTTGGAGTGAGAGCAGATAGGAATGAAAGGTGAAAGGATGTGGAGAAGGGAAGTGGATAGATCAAGACAACTGGAGATGTCGATTGACGTTACACTTAAATAGTTGGAGATTGTATTTGTCAGGGAAACAGGAATAAGGAAGGGAGTTCCACAGGCGAGATGTGCGAGACATGAAGCTAAACATGGATTGGAGGCACGGTGGAGCAATGGATGGCGCCTTGAATTCCAACCGAGTTCATTACATTCACTAAGACACTTGTCCAAATTAATTGAAACAAAACGAATAATTCCGTTATTATTTACCTTTTTTCGTATTTTTCCAATGAAACATGACTCACTGCACATGTTAATGCTTCGTATGTCCATTCCACGAAGTTGTTCTTTGCAGATTGACCACAGATTCTCGACTGAATTTACATCAGGAGAGTTTCCGAGCCAGTCGATAGTACGTTGATGTACTCACTGGTAAGGTTTGGAATTGTGTTCATGTAGCGTTACAGTTTTCGTACGCTTCCTTGGAGACAATGGCAGTAGATCAACTAATCGACAGTCGAGACAGTAGGGCGTGATGAAAATCTGGTGCAATAACAGATGACACAATATTTTTCAAGACCAAACAAATTTCATCATACACCTCGAAAACAGATTCATATTACTGCACACCACTGCAAATGACCTAATCTAAGTAAAAAAAGAAAATAAATCGATTACACCCTGTGGTCTAAAACTGACCGTATGGAAAAAAGAAAGAAAACTGAAGCGGTTATTCCAATTAATTTGCATAAGGGTGTAAGCCATGTTTTATTCTATCTTATCACTCCATTTTTCTGTCTACTATTATCCTACTGAATTTATTAACACTTGGACACCGTCAAACCAACCATTTGCTCCTTCTGGTATCCTTTCTTTCTGTGATCTGATCCATGTTGCTATCTTAACATTGTTCCTATCATTGCTTTTTGCATTGATATCTCTGTGTTTATTTTCTAGCGATGTTTTAAATTTCCATGTTTCATATATATTCAGGGTGAATCAAAAATACATTTATAAACTTTGGGGGCGGGTTCCTCACACCAAAACAACGACAAAAGTCCATATAAACAGATGCCCGCAAATCCTTCGTTTTTTGAGTTATTAAGATTAAAGAAAGCTTACGATAGATGACGCTGTGTTAACATATAGACTAGATTACATTTCTCATTCGTGTACATTTTTGGCTAGTCTGTCTTCAACGAATATATAGGGACCTATGCATTATATATATATATATATATATATATATATATATATATATAGTTGTAAGGTATGCTCTATTTATGGTTAACCCATAAATAGAGAATACCTTACAACTATATCAGGGATAGAGCATATGTAAATATAAAAGTGGACATTGAGGTCAACACCCAGCGGCGACAGTCTGTTTCATGCTTAAACGCAATCGTCAGGTTTTTTTTACCTCAATATCCATTTTATATTTTTATATTTACATTTATATTTACATTTATCAAATACTTTAACTCATAAATATAGCGTACCTTAAAACTATATTATCATATATATATATATATATATATATATATATATATATATATATATATATATATATATATATATATACAGAAATATAGTCTTAAAGTGTGCTATATTTATGGGGTAAAGTGCTCAATATCAGAGATAGAGCGTGTGTAAATATAAAAGTGGACATGGAAGTCAGCACTTAGAGGCGACAGTCTGTTTCATTGAGGTGGTATCTAAGGACAGAAGAAGCAGACAATTTTCTACAGGATGATCTGTTGGCGATGGCTTTCCGGCATTGTCAAGTCCGTACACTCTTTAATGTTTTCTGACCAGCTGTTGCGTTGCCGTCCACACCAGCGTTCGCCATCAACAGTGCCTTGCATGAAGATCTTGCAGAGGCTGTTATGCTGTGTGACATGGCCAAACTATGATATCTTCCGACGCTTAATAGTGGCGGCGAGATACCAGTCGGCCCACGAGATATCAGTGGCTGCTCCCGACATGAAAACATGTGATCGACCCAGCTGCGTCATGATGTGCTCGCGTGGTAAAAACATATGGCAGCTCGATATATAAACACTCACCCTTGGGAAAAGAGAGTCTCTGACAGTCATAAAAGATCTACATCAAGATCCGGGGCCACATGTCCATGTAAGGTTACATATGAGAAATTTGGTCATTAGTTATGTATTAAAAATAACGTTGCACAATTTACTAGTTCAATGAGCTTAATCCTCAATCAGAGCCCACCATTTTAGCCTTGTGTTTGACACAAATGAGTAATAAAATTTTGCCCTACAGTACATTTTTCTGCTGACGTTTTGCATTCATTATGGAGAAAACTGAAAATATATAGAAATCGATATGCGAAAGAGTAGATACAGGCTATTAGGCTCGAGCCCGTGTCAATAAAAATGGAGTATTGCTCCCACATCCGGGCTGGAGTTACCCAAGCCATAACACGGTTCAAAAGTGGGTGATGAATTGTTTTCCACCTTACAGTCTCTTTCCCACAGTCAAGAAGCTGTCATCCTTTCGCAAACGACATTTCTTGGTTCCATCTATTCATACCTTCGAAGTTGCCATGTCATCTACATTGAGTCAAGTCCTCCTCATCCTCTTCATATTTCATTGGTGAGATAGGAAGTTCTACTTACACATCTTCTTCATCGGAACTGTTGCGAAACTGACTCCCGAGAGGATGCTTTTGCGATCGCAACAATCTTGACTTCTTCAAGTATATGTTCAAACGTTATGTATGCACTTCTTAATCTCTCCCTGCACGTCATAACAACAACCTCATTTAGTAACCCTCTATCGGGAATGGCTCATGGGCCTTTAATTGGGTGAACAATTGGAGAAAAAGGAGTTTAATAAAAAAAATGTCTTTATCATTTTCAATATTATCTTATATCATACTTATATTATCCTTCGATATCGCTCATTGGAATATTATAGTAGTACAATAGCTGGTCTTCTTGGGAGCAGTCCTCGTCATCGTAAATCGATGATCTGCCCCCCAAAATGTGAATTTTTAAAAATTGTTTAATTTTTATCCGCTCACCTATTAAGAAAAAAAAAGAATTATGGTTGCCAACAAATGGAGCATCTCAATTTGCAAAGTACGAATTGGAACACTAAAATCAAGCAAGTACAAAAAATTAAATAACTAGCAAGTGTTTTAAAAAGAAAATGCGACACCGAAATCCGAAGGAGCATTGAGATAGCGAAAGATGCCTTTCAAAGGTTAAGCAAAGTATTATGTAACAGGAAAATGTCCTTAGAAACAAAGAAAAGACTACTGATCTGTTACGTAATATCAACCAGCGAAAGATTCCTTCCAAAAGTTAAGCAAATTATTAAGAATCAAGAAGATTTCATTAGAAACAAAGAAAAGTGTGCCTGCCTGTTATTTAATAACAGCGAAAGATACCTTCCAAAAGTTAAGCAGAGTATGAAGAAATAGGAAAATCTATTAAAAACAAAGAAAAGATTAAAAACAAAGTAATATTGGTCCTCTTATATGGCAGTGAATGTTGGGCCATCTTATCACAAATGAAGAAAAGACTTTAGGCAACAGAAATGTGGTTCTACAGAGGGATACTGAGAATACAATAGTCTGAACAGGTAAGAAATGAAGAAACTTCATGGAAAATGTGGACCAAATAGGACACAGGAATCAGAAGCAAAAAACAGTTGGAATTTCTAGGGCACATAATGAGAAAAGAGGACAAAGAAAGGCAGTGAATTGCATACTTAACGGGCTTGTGTGAATGTTTGGCAGAACAAGGATATGGGGCGATAACAACAAAAAAAACATTTCTAAGAGTTACGAAGTTGTGGAGAACAATGATTGCTTACGTTCTGAAGGGACACGGAACATAAAAGAAGAAGAAGAAGAAGAAGAAGAAGAGAAGGAAGAAAATAGAATAAAACGTAGGTGGAAAGACTAGGATAAAAAAGAAAAGGAAGAGAAATCAAAAGCAACGGATAGAACAGAAGCAAGATGAAGTAAGAGGAAGCAAAAAGGAAGAAGGCGGAGTAAGCAAACGTGACAGAAGAAGAAGAAGAAGAAGAAGAAGAAGAAGAAGAAGAAGAAGAAGAAGAAGAAGAAGAAGAAGAAGAAGAAGAAGAAGAAAATTAGTTAATGCTTCAAAGGTGGTCATGGTACCGGAAGTTAACACAGTGGTTAAACACATGAGGAAGATATGCCAAAATAGCCACTTTTATATTTTTCTCTGATTTCTTTCCCTTTCCGCTTCCCCCGCCTTTTCGTGGGTCCCTTTCTTTTGAAGGCGTCTTTACCGTAGGGAACAAACTGACTAGGCTGTGTAAGGATGACAATAACTTTACCATGCCGTTTGGGCGTGTTTTCTTTCTTTATGCTCAAACAGTTTTACTTCAGCTTCAAGTTAGTCCTTGTAAAGAGGGCTGGCAATCAAGTATGGTTGAATTAAAAACGACTGGCTTGTAAAAAGAAAAGAAAAAAAAGAAAACCCGGTTATTTCTGTTATAAAGGCGAACACAAAGAGACGACATTTTTTTACATTAAAAAAATGGCTATTAGGGTGAGTCATAAATAATTTCCGTTTTTCTTTTCAAAAATTCGCTTTTGTCGTTTTCGCTAAGAGCGCTTGGATTGACACCGACTTTCCACATTTTTGTAAGTGTTATCGCTCATTCCAGCATTGGAGTAAGAGCGATAACAGCTACTGCACTTGAGAAAACTATTTTCATGAAAATTTGTTTTAAGAGACAGATTTTATAAACTTCAATCGACAGTAGTACACGCTTCTCAGTCAATGAATGCCGAATATTTCTAATAGGGAAATGGCTAATATTGCTATTACTATTTTATAATTCATGCACACAAGATACCCAGCCCGTCGAAACAAAGATGGGTTATACACAGACATGACAGAATTGAATAGACACCAAGATCAATTTTATTTCTGATTTTTTTAATAACCAAGATAAACTAACTTAGATTATTTCATTAAAATTGCAGATAACAATACTGGAACATGCCATGAACCAAAGGAGCATCAGACCTATCTGAATTTCAGTAAGGACGTATCGTGGGCCAACATGAAGGTGGTCTTAGTCAAAGAAAAATATCCGAAAATTTTTCAATACCCCTTTCTACTGTTAATAGTGTGATCGTACAATTCACCAGAGAGGGCAAGAAGTGCACAAAACCTCATCCAGGCCGCCCTGTGCCCTCTGAAAGAACCATACGTCTTGTCGAAAGAATTGTTGAACAGGATCCAAGTTGCAAGTCCTCTGACATAGCAACACAAGTTGATGTCAGTCCCAGAACAGCTGTCAGGTATCTTCACAAGCTGGGCTACTATGGCAGAGCTGCGAGAAGGAAACCACTTCTCCGTCCAGCCAATATCAAACGCAAAAAGGATTGGGCTCATGAGATGGTGGAGAGACCTGTGACCATTTGGACCACTGTCATTTTCTCTGATGAGTCAAGATTCGCATTATTTTCCGACAGTGGAAGAGTATGGGTATGGAGACTCTGTAGTCAAGAGTTTGATTTAAAAAGACTGCAGCCAACGGTGAAGATGGGGGTCTTTCAGTAATGGTATGGGGTGCAATTTGGAGTGATGGTCGCTCAGAGCTTGTGGAGTGTGAAGGAAACATTAATTCAACCAAATATGTTTCTATATTAAAGAAAGGGCTCCATCCAATATTCTCAAGTAGTAGAATGAGCAAAGTTGACTCCCTATTTATGGAAAATGGATCTCCATGTCACACTGCTCAAGCAACGCAACATTGGTTGAGACAAAATGCGATCAATAAACTTCCATGGCCAAGTCAGTCTCCGGATATTAATCCTATTGAACACCTTTGGGGCATATTAGATCGAAAACTCCGCAAAGAGAAGAGGAAGCCATCTTCTAAGCCCGACCTTTTAGGATTATTGCGTGAAACATGACAAGAAATCCCTCAAGATGATATTCGTGAACTCATCGCTAGCATGCCTAGAAGGGTCCTTGCATGAAAAAAAGCAAAAGGGATGTCAACCAAGTATTAGTTATTGAATTTATGACCATTTATAATTACTTCATTTGTATAAATTACTTGTTTAATAAAATAAACGGTTTCTGTGAGCGTTTATGCAATTCTGTCATGTCAGTGTATATATTGTTTAAAATTTGCGATATTCAAGAGTGCAGTGTCATCAGTATCATGGATAAAGCATTTGTAGATGGAAACAGTGTGGACGTAGAAATCAACACTTCATGGCGACTGACAGTTTAACACCTTACGTAATTATAAGAACATAATTATTAGTTAGTTTCTCATATATATATATATATATATATATATATATATATATATATATATATATATATATATATATATATATATTGTGTATATTTAGGCAGCAATTTTTCATTGGTGCATGTTGTTATTTAATGAAAAATGCATCAATATATATATATATATATATATATATATATATATATATATATATATATATATATGTGTGTGTGTTAAAGAAAAAACAGACCACTTTAAGGCTCCATGTAATAATTTATTTCACCATAGCCCTTTTAAAGGACGCTGGATCATCAGATATAACTTTCAAAAGGTAAAACAAAAAACATATATATATATATATATATATATATATATATATAGATACATACATACATACATACAGATAATGTCAAATGCATAAGTGGTAAGGATTATTTCAAGTAGTTTTTTTTTATATAAAAATATTAAAAAGCCAAATCCCTGAAAAGAGCTCAATGTATAAATTCATATACAGACCAATATAAATAATAGTAAGGAAAAAACTAAAAACATGATGCTTTAAGTTTTTTCCTTGCTATATATATATAGCACGCTGGAGTAATGGATAACGGCTTGGATTGAGGAATCGGAGAGCCGAGTCCGAATTCCAGTCGAATCCATTACATTCACTTACGTACTAATACCCTTGGGAAAGGTGTGAATCCTCTTCTCCCTCCAGCTATGGGTAAATAGCAGGACAGACTGGGTTCTATAGCCTTCGATGGCAACTGGTCTAGAAGGACAACTCTGAATTCAAAACCTGCGGAGGGTCGTTTGGGGACCTTGTGGCATTCGCTGCACCAGGTCCCTGTATTCGTCCCTCCAAAAAGTGTGTATGGCCCTGCACAAAGCCTTCACCACTATAATCAAATCTCATGTGTCGGCGTCGAGCTCTCAGTTTCTAGGAACTGATCCGCCTGACCCTCATACGTCGAATTCGACACACATACATATATATAGAGAGAGACAACCGGTCATCTAGCCACACTGATGAGCTGTGAGACAGTCTGTCTGGATATATATATATATATATATATATATATATATATATATATATATATATATATATATATATATATATAGCGTATGTAAATATAAAAGTGGACATTGAAATAAACACCCAGAGGCGGCAGTCTGTTTCATGCTAAATGCAATCGCCAAGGCCATGACGATTGCGTTGAGTATGAAAAAGACTGTCGCCTCTGGGTGTTGACTTCAATGTCCAATTTTATATTTACATACGCTCTATCCCTGATACTGAGCACTTTAACCCATAAATATAGCACACCTTAAAACTATTTATATATAAATATATATATATATATATATATATATATATATATATATATATATAATTTCATCCAGACAGACTGTGTTGTGTGCGTGTGTGTGTGTATCGAGATGTCACTCCGACATAAATACTTTTACATTGTAAGCAATTTATTTGATAAGTACTGATATTTGTTATCCCAGAAAACCTAGACGAAGAAGATAAATACTACTGTAAATAAAAGGTTAGGAAGAAAACCCCCATAAATACTGGAAATTGCGATAACAGCTACTGGACTTGAGAAGGCTATTTTCCTGAAAAATTGTTTCAAGAGAAAGATTTTATAAACTTCAAACTACAGTAACACAAACTGCTTTGTCAATAAATGCCGAATGTTTCCTTATAAAGAAACGGCTAACATTATCATTAGAATTGCCATTTTGTAAAGTGACATTAACGATGTCTTTGAGGTTTCCAATGAAAAATCATTAACATTTTCCTTGTGGACAAAGAGCCGAATCTACAAGCCTGTCGGTGCTCATGACACCATCTGCTGACATTTTGGGAAACATAGGATAATGTCAGTTTCACAAATTCAGGAATGCGAAATGTTATCATAATTAGAATGTTATTATTCATTTGTTCGCATCAAATCTCTCCTCATTATTTTTAACGTCTACTCAAATATTGTAAGATGCTTTCAGTTCCTCGCGGGATGTTATCGTTTGACCAAAACCTGTACACTATTTCAGCTTTTATGATGATCATCGTCACTTTCTTGTTTCACAGTTCATCTTCCGTTCCGCTGTAACGAACATATTTTTCTTTCTTTAATCTTTGTTAAGCTTATAAGCTTTATTTGAATGAGATTTTATAACCGGTCGTAAGTACGGAGGCGGTTAAACAGATAAGTCGTTAAGTGAGGAAATGCCGTAATGGTTATTTTATATGGTGATTTACTCAGCGTAGCTTAGATGTGGCACAAGGCCTAAAGGATGAGGCACTGGTGAGGATCGAACTCACTTTTCAGTTGTAACTGACCTAGCGAGATAAGTTTGCTAACCATTACACCACGTCGATGTATCAAAATGTTTTTCTAAGCATAGCTTAGATGTGGCACAAGGCCGAGAGTACGGAGTAGCCAGTGACTAGTCAGTCGTAATTGATCTAGTGAGAGAAGCTTGCTAACCGTTACACCACACCGAAGTTGCCTGGAAATGCTCCAATGTAATTTCTTGCTTACCGTAGCGTGATGATTAACAACGAATTAAGTTACGATATGCATGATAAAATGGAGAACGTGAACTATTTTGACCTGAGGGATCTATCTGTACTTGACCTGTGGGGTCTATCTGTATTTGACCTGGGGGATCTATCTGTATTTGACCTGGGGGATCTGTCTGTATTTGACTTTGGGGATCTATCTAATTTTCAATCCCCCAAATCGTATCGAGAAAATTCTTCGAAAATAATTATTCGAAATTAATTGTTCGAAAATAATTATTCGAAAAGAATTATTCGGAAAACATTTATTCGAACTGAAAATTGTTTGAATGAAAATTAATCAAAAGAGCAATCATACTAAATAATAAATCATTCGAAATACCTGTTTGAAATACATATGTGATGTTGCTTTGAGAGAGTCAATGCTGATTTACCGAGAACTAATATTTCAGTCAAACTACGGATGTAATAGGTTTGTGTCAATCAACGTTAGATAGCCTTAATGTCAATTTTGCACCTTTTTTTTTTTAAACATTTCTAAATAATATCTAAATGCTTATACAGTATAGTAGTGTTGCTTCAAGTCTGTTCTTCATGTGTGAGGAGATTGTTCGCCATTCACTGCCATATAGGAGGACCGATATTGTATAACAATCTTCATTGTTTCTAATTACAAGTCATTAATTTTTCATGCTGAGATGTCAACTTTCTTGATTTAAGTCCGTCAGCAAATCGACCCGCCCTTTCGTCTCTCGATCCTCTCCAACAATATTAATTTAAGCAACATCTACACGATAGATTTCTTCTTTGATGTACCGTGTCCCTTCGGGACGTAGGAGATCATGGCCCTTCACATTTTCCAGACCGTTGTAGCTTTTAATAAGTTTTGTCTTTCTGTTATTTCTCCTAAACCCTGTTCTGCCATCCAATTGCTCAAGCTCATCAAGTATGTTACGGGCTGCTTTCCTCCGTCCGGTTTCTATCAATCTGTCCTGTGAGTATTAGATTTTCGAAGCCCTTATTCCTCATTACGTGCACCAGAAATTTCAACTGCCCCTTCTTGATGTTAACTTTGCTTTTTGTTTCTATTCTCTCCAAAACCTCGTTGTTGGTCACATGTTCGGCCCATGGTATCCTCAGTATTTTTCTGTAGAACCTCATTTCTGTTGTTTCAAGTCTCTTCTTCATCTTTGGCGAGATTGTCCAACATTTGCTGCCATATAGATGGACAGATATCACGTAACAGTTCAGTACTTTTTTCTTTGTTTCTAACGCAATTTTCCTGTCTCTTAATACTCTGCTTAGCTTTTGGAATGCATCTTTGGCAGTCCCAATACGCACTTCTCGTCTTCTGTTAAGAACATTTCCCAGATATTTTAATTTCTGTACCTGTTTGATTTTAGTATTCTCGATTTGTAATTTGCATTTCGGGTTCATCCTTTGGCTGATAACCGTGCATTCTGTCTTGACTGTACAAACAGGAAAGCTTCTCGGTTGGGCGGTAAAGAACAGGTATGAAGTAAAATATTTTAGTGACTTCATAAACCAAGAGTATTTTTCTTGGACACTATTTAGTGAATAATTTCTTTTTAATGTGTTGTGGGAGAGGGCTGAAAATTATTTGGTTAAATAAACACATATCCTTGCTAACCTGCTGATCGCCTCTTGATGCCGGTCTCTTCATTTCTATTAGCTTTCATTTTCTCTTTCCTTTTTCGTTTCAAAAAGACGAACAAAATAAATATAAAATCTCTTGTGTATTCTATGAAATTGCACTATATTCTCAGACACTTTCCTATAAACATTTTTTCAGACATTTAATGCACATTTGAGTGAAAAAGAATGAAAAGACTTTAGAAGTAACCGGAAACCCAATCCTAAACAGGAAACAAGGGATAAACATCTGTTTACCATTCGTCCATGCATTGAATATTGCTGTCCCATCTGATCTGGTGCGTCTGCTATATTCTGTATTTCGAGATACTTGATAAAATCCAAAAAGAATCTGCAATGTTATTGGTTCTAACCTGGTATCTCGGCTTCCGTATCGTAGCTTTCCTGAGTTTTTTCTATAAATGTTTTCATGGTGATTGTTCTTATGAGCGTTCCTCTTTTGTAACTAGACTTTACGAATTTAAGCGCAGTACTAGATTGGTAGGTAGGTTTCATTATTTTACAATTGAAATTGTTAGATGTAACCGTAAGTTCTACGCTAACAGTTTCTTCTCTCTTGTGGACCCCCCTCCCGGTTTCTCGCTTTTGTTTCATCTTCAACAATTTAAATGCAATGTCAATTGTTATCTTCTGCCTTCTTTTTCTGTTCTTTTACTGTTCTCTTTTTAATACTGTTTTTCTTTTTCTTGTATTCTTTCACACTCCCCATTTGCGTCTTAGCGGCTTTAATTCCTTGCTTGGGGTGAAATTATTAAAACGAATATAATAATAAGGTTCAACAAATGCAAGGCGATATCATAAATCTGTGCGAAATATTGGCGTTCCTCTGTTATAGTTCATTGATGCCTTTTCCATTAAAAACATTCCGCTGACTAACATAACAACCATTTTGTCCCCTCCCACGCACACACACACACTTTAAATTTTATAGATTTACGCATTTATTATTCGCGCCTTTGTTCTTCTAAATATCAAAATTTATCGGGGACTTCAGAATATTCCCACTTTTTAAAGCTTAAGTAATAATATGTGGCGTTTGAACCAAAGTACTTCCATATTCTTGAGTTAAGTACATGGGATAAAAAATGTCTAATAAGAAAATGTTATTTGTTTAATTAATGCTACAAGCCTATTTGCCAGTGATTTTAATGATTAATTGGATTTTGCATAATTAAGTGGTTAAGTATAATTTTGGATTGGTATACGGTTATTTTGGTAGCTGAATATAGTCGCAGCTTAAAACATAGGTTAATTTGACCTTTTACCTTTCACCGATTTTTTTATATTTTCTGATATTAGCTTTTCTTCAGCTGAAACTGTCTGGTACAAGAATCTAATGCTTTGCAAATTGAAGAAATCCATTTTTGTTTGCCTGAAAAAATGGCATCTGATATGAAAGTGAGTACGAAGCGATATTCGAAACGCTTGAAATGCAGGTACATTTCTTAAATTTGTCAGCCATCGTAAAGATTGCAGAGCTGTTTCTACACAATGTTACAAAACTTCGCGTAATATTTGAACCTGGGCAGATAACCAAAAACTCAATAGGCCATGTTGTTGCACATTTTCTGTTGAACAATGCAATCATAATCCGTACATTGCGGAAAATTTTCAATGCCATCTTGTACAATCAAAGAAAATGGCGACATTCTTTTGTTTCTGTGCGCTGTTAGAGCATAAATGATCCGCTGTTAATTATTCCCTCCTCTGAGAAACAATACTAATCTTTTTATAGCTCCATGAAAGAAGTACTGGGGTCATGTACTGAAATTTCGGCAAATCTTTCTTTTAAAAGCAAGACGTTGAATCCCCCTTCCAACTATGGTTGGTCTTGTTCTTCCAGTTCAAAAGTAAAATTTAAAAAATATGCAATTGTTGTGATAAAGATATTAACTGAAAGTGTATTTCTTAAATTAATCGCTTTGCCAGTGAAGTTCTCTCTCTCTCTCTCTCTCTCTCTCTCTCTCTCTCTCTCTATATATATATATATATATATATATATATATATATATATACGTTACTTAAATGTAAATATCAATTTTGATGTTGTTTTTCCGGCTTCGAAGTTTCTTGGAATTGTTCATTCTTCAAGGGCTCTCCTGTTTAAATAAGTTTATTTTCATTTTTTTTTTTTTGCTTTTTTGTTGTGGTGACTTCCCTCTAATGAGGCTATTGTGGACTCTTCCACTTACTCTAAAGTTGTAGGAATGTAAGCCTCGGGGGAACAGTGATATAGACTGTTCTACCGAGGCTGTGACTGTTCACAGCTCCTGTCGAACTCTCTGCCTTGGGCAGAGAGGAACCCGGACGAAGATGGGCTGAAGGGTAGAGTTTCGTCCGGGGAGGTAGACAGACCCGAAACCGTTTATGCGAGTTCTATGGGATTTTTTGAGCGAGCCTATGGTCTCGGTTGACCCACGTTAAACTTGGCCTTGTGCCACATGTACCCTAGTGAAGGGGGCTAGTAAATATAACAGCGATACAGCCTGAACGCTGGTCAACCGACACACTCCGAAGTCACATTTTTGTTGTATTTACTGTTCAATATACTATTTATCTGCAACCTCTTGTTTTGTTATTTCTTAACCATTACTTGGTCACAACATTTTTATAAAGCAAAAAAAGTTTATTTCCATTTAAAAAAAAAAAATAACCAAAAATATACTTATTCAAATAACAGACCCCTTGATGCATATATCATTCCAACAAATTTCGAAGTCTGTAAAACAAAATTGATGTGTATAATTTAGTAAGTTTTATGTATATAATATTATCAATGCACTATTTTTAATATTATTTTAATATTTTTAATATTTACCACTATATGAAAATATCTGCCTCACCTTTGCACAATTTTATTCTTAAATGATATATATATATATATATATATATATATATATATATATATATATATATATATGGAACTAATGTCTTTAATTTAATAACAAAATTAAATTCGAAGGCTTTAGCTTCCATTTTTGAAACATGGTTATCACTGTGTAGCGAAAGAAAATATTTTAAATCAATTAATTTTTAATATATATATATATATATATATATATATATATATATATATATATATATAATATGAAATGGATTAAGTGCGACAATTATTTAATATATTTTCTGTTTATACGTTATTTTTAATAGATACAATTTATTTAAGTAAATGCTCTGTTTTTTAAATTAACAATATTAATTACATTTACCGTCCTGGATATTCGAGAAGTTCCATAGAAAATATGCGTTATTCGACTGAAATCTTTCCTGAACGATCATATCTGCTCACGAAACGTACCTTAACGTAAACATTGACAACATATTATGAAATGAATTAAGCCCTACAATTATTTAAAAACAACGTATAAACAGAAAATATATTTTAAAAATGTTTACGTTATTGTACGTTTCGTGAGCAGATATGTATATGATGGATAGGTCCCGGCGTTTTCAGGATATGAAGATCCAGCAGTACAGTTTTTGGAAGAGAAAAGCCAGACTACTGGTATATATGCTTTGATGAGAGTAGTGAATGCTTATACTGAACTGACGACATTTTCCAGAAGAACGGAAAGCAGAGAAGTGTGAAACAAAGTTTCCAAAAGATTCTCTTCGGGTTTTGAATTCAGAGTTATCCTTCATCTTGATCGGTTGCCGATCAAATCTAGAACCTAGTCTACCCTACTATCTTACACTTAACTAGGAGGAGCCGAAGGGATGTATTCATACCTTTCCCAAGGTTATTTGATTATAATTGAAGAAATGGAATTCGAACTCGGCTCCCCGATTTTACATTCCGAGCCGCTGTCTATTACACAATATGCAGTCTATCTAAGAGTCTATCTCGCTATCTCTTTCTATTATATGTAGAGAGAGTGGACAATATATAGTTGTCTCCCTGTGCCGGGCCAGGAAATTCTTCTCCCCTGAATCGATCCTCCAAATTTACAAAGCAACCATCCGCGCTTGCATGGAGTATTGCTGCCATATATGGTCTGAAGCCCCTTCTGTTTGCCTCTAGGTTTTTGATAAGATCCAGAGACGGGTATGCAATGTAATTGGCCCTGTTCTGGCTTCTCGTCTGCAGTCTCTCTCTCACAGACGCACCATCGCCCCTCTCTCTGTCTCTTTTATAAATACTTCCATGGTAATTGCTCCGATGAGCTGCTATCGCTGGTTCCCAGGCTCTATGAATTCAAGCGTCCTATGAGGCTGGCATCCCGTTCCCACCCTTTCACTGTTGAAACTGTTAAATGTAGACGTCTCTTCTACTCCAATAGCTTCATATCTCGCACCTCACGCCTATGGAACTCCCTTCCTCATTCCTGTTTCCCTGATGACTATGATCTCCAACTATTCAAGTGTAACGTCAATCGACATCTCCAGTTGCCTTGATCTATCCTTCTCCACATCCTTTCCTCTAACACTCCTATTTGCTCACGCTCCAAATCCTCTGTAACCCCTTGCGTGCTAGTGGCTTCCAGCCTTGCCTGGAGTGAAAAGCTTTAAAATATATATATATATATATGTGTGTGTGTGTGTGTGTGTGCGTGCGCGCGCGCGCGCTGTCAAGGTTTTGATAAGATATTGAATTCGAAATTCCGTTTACTTTTGATTTTGGCAAACCACAGAAAAAAATGCCTTTGAAGATTATAGCAACGGCTGCTTCCCATATAAGCGATAACAACTGGGTGAATAAAATTTCAAATAAAAGGTAGAGCTTGATGTTATATAAATAAATACACACAATTTGAACTTCCGGTTTGGTTACTTGGGATATTATTACCATATGAAGATTAAAAAGGTTATATGGTGCCCAAAGTGGGAATATTACTTAGCTCATATATATATATATATATATATATATATATATATATATATATATATATATATATATATATATATATATATCCCATTATTTGAACTGGAGTAGAGATTTATCCCTTGTTTCCTGTTTAGGATTGGGCTTCCGGTGCTTTGTAAAGTTGTCTCATTCCCTTTCTTTCCTCCGAATAACCTCTCGCTTATTAGTGAATTGTCGCCTTCTTGAGATGAATTATATATATATATATATATATATATATATATATATATATATATATATATATATATATAATAAATTACAATAAAACATTTATTTTAATGTTTTTGTTGGAATTTATTATAATAAAAATATTGTAATAATAATTTTCTCTACTTTGTATTGAGCACTTTTAAAAAAAAATAAATGCTACGAATTGTGGATGTTTACACCATCTATTCTTTCTCTTTTACACACACACACACACACACACACACACACACATATATATATATATATATATATATATATATATTTATATACATATATATATATATATATATATATATGTATATGTATATGTATATATAGTGCGATATGTAAATTGTCGCCATTTTATATATTTAATTTCGCGCATGCTCGTCGTTAGTCTTTGATTTTGTCGACGGCATAGTATAGTAGGATCAGTAGGGCACCGTTTGTGAGAAAAAGAGCACCATGACACCATCCACTCCGTCAGAAATTAGGAAACGGTATGCTGTTCTTCTTGGTATTCGTGCCGGAAGCTCCAATACGAACGTTTCAGATTGTTTGGGCGTCAATCTGAGGATAGTGCAAGATGATTCGGAAAGAGTTGGATGAGTCTAATGGTGATTGCGAAAATGTTTGGAGTGATCACTGGGGAAGGCGACATTATGCCTCCATTCATCTTCCCATAGGGCCTCAGACTCAACACGGAGGCTTAAATCAAGTGCCTTGAAGGGGTAGTGCTCAAAAGTGCGGCTGTTGGAAGACCTATATCTGGAAACAGGACGCTGTACCATGCAACACATGAAGGAGAACCCTGTCACAGCAGTTAGACGATTTCTGCAATCACATCAACCATTACATCTGACCACTTAACTCCCCAGACTGCAATTCCCTTGAGTCTTATGTGTAGGGTGGATTTGAACAAAAGACCAACAAAACTCCTTATAACACCAAAGATAAACTGAAGACGAGGATTATGGCAGCATTCACCAACTTAAACAAGGAGATCGTCCAGAAGAGTTGCAGGAGATTCCGAAGTCGTCTGGAGGCCGTGGTTGAATCCAATGGTGATTTCATTAAATAAATGTACTCTTTAGTATTTCAAGATACTTTTGTGTAATTTTGGTAAATATATCTGTTAAAATGAGATGTCACTGTTATTTTCTTTTTTTTTACGTAAATTAGACAACAATTTATCAAGAACACGGCCAAGACGTTTTTGTTCTCGCTCGAAAAAGTCACCCATAAAAAATCCTTGTAGACAACACAAACATCTGCCTATATTTCTGACATGAGGTATTATGTACACTATTTACATTGTTCGGATTATCGTCCTCATCTTTGTTGTCATATTTATCACAACGTTTTGTGGTGAGCTTGAACGTGGTGAGTTTGTTCACCAAGGTACCCACGGAGATGGCACTCTCAGTAGTCAGAGACAAATTGGCTTCTGGCTCATCCCTAGGAGAACGGACCAGTATTCCAATAGATAATCTAATGGAGATGTTGACTTTCTGTACACAAACAACACACTTCGGAATGGGATCACACATATATCGACAGGATGAGGGTTTAGCAATGGGCTTGCCATTATCACCAGCATTGGCGAATATATACATGGAATACCTTGAGGAAATGGCATTAGAATCTATATCTCTAAGGCCAACTCTATGGTTAAGATACGGAGATGACACCTTCATACTCTGGTCACACCAGGAAGATGTCCAGGTTCTACTGGACCATGTGAACTCAATAAGACCTTCGATGCAGTTCACGCTGGAGAAAGAGAGTAACAACACACTCCCATTCCATTCGAACAGAGCATGAGTTCAAGACATCCGTATACCGCAAACCGAGATTCACCGGACAGTACCTCAATTTCAACTTCCAGCATCTATACAGCGTAAAGAAAGGGATCGTCCGCCGCTTACAACACCGAGCAAAAGCATAAGTGACGGCCCAGAGACATTAGATAAAGAATAGATCAGTATAAGCAGTACCCTACAACGTAACAACTACCATGGGTACATGGCAGCAGCCCCAATAAACTAGGATAGGCGGGTATAAGAGGAGGACAGCAACACTCAGAAAACAGTCTGCCTGCCTTATATGAAGGGGTCATCGGAGAAAATACAAAGGATCTGCGGTTCATATAACATCAAGACAACCTTCAAAAGCTGGACGACACTTCGCAGATACCTCTCCCGGGTAAGACCGCCCATAGAGGAGAACATGACTAAAGAATAAACAAAGCATAACATGGAAAGTGTCTTGCCTTGATAAACAGAAAGAGTGTTATATTCCAGCATGATGATACAAGGATACACTCTGCAAACAACCCTCGAACCTCCAAAAAATACAATCATTAGAATGGGAGCTTCTTTCATATTCTCCACACTTATAAGATTTAGCAGCTACAGATCACAAGAAATAAGCACATCCCATTGCCTCTCTCGCTTGTGACCATCCCTCACAATAAAATAAATGTTTTTCAGCGCAAAAGCTGAATTCGTACAATAAATCTTCATCAGCTTCTACTTAGAGTTATTATATTAAAAGTGATTATCATAGAATGAGTAACCAGTACCAAAAACAGAACCCCTTCCAAAGACGTTCGTGCTTTCTGTCTGATGGAATATGTTTCTACAACATGAAAGTGTCATCACTGCAGACCTTTATTGCTTGCAACTTGATAGAATAAACAAAGCATAACATGGAAAGTGTCTTGCCTTGATAAACAAGACAGTGTTATATTCCAGCATGATAATACAAGGATACACACTGCAAACAACACTCGAACCTCCAAAAAATACAATCATTATGATGGAAGCTTCTTTCATATTCTCCACACTTATAAGATTTAGCGCCTACAGATCACAAGAACAGGAACAAAGTAGTAGTTGGAAGTAACTGCCCATATCTCCGAGAATATCTACATTATTCGGACTGTTATCCTTATTTTTATTGTCATATACACAACGTTTCGGCCGTTGTACGCTCCGGCCTTCTTCAGGTGACTGGAATTTCGAATCGAACCCTTTATTTCATCGGGGTAGATTGGCCTAGTTTCACATCCTCTTCCGAGAATGTAAATAAATCAGTGTGTAGCTAATCAGCATTTGATTCGTTTTCTACGGCTTGCAGGTTATTTAAAGCAAGAAAATATTTTTTTTGAGATAATAATGATTTAGTGATACAAATTTTACTAATTAACCCATAGTTGGGAGGAAAGAAAAGGTGGATTTATACCTTTCCCTAGTGTATTTGCGGGTAAGTGAAAATAGCAAACCCAACTGGAATTCGAACTCGGCTCTTCGATTATTATTCCGAGCCATTATCTACTACTCCACCTGCACATACAAGCTTACAGCACCTGATATTCCCAAGCGGTTACCCATCTAGGCACTGATCAGGCGCGACGTTTCTTAACTTTGATGATCGTAGAGGTACTGGTGTTTCAACGCTATATGGCGGTAAGCTATATGCTTACGATAATTCGTTTAATTAATGATATTAATAATGTTTTTTCTTTTTTTCTTTTTTAAAATGATCAGTAGAAGAATGATGAAGCTATCTCTGACATTAGGTTTCTGGTTGGGAAATAATAATAATAATAATAATAATAATAATAATAATAATAATAATAATAATAATAATAATAAGGAAATAATAAAAATAATAATAAAAATAATAATAATAAGGAAATAATAATAATAATAATAATAATAATAATAATAAGAAGAAGAAGAAGAAGAAGAAGAAGAAGGGGAACTGGGCGAGAAGTATTATCATTGACTCTACAAAACTATTACAAATTTTCGTTGATAGACACACCATGAAAACTAACAGCATTCCGCATAATGTCTTCTCGCACACTCTCTTTCTCGGAGAAACGATGTCTACTATCTACCGGTGTTGCGAAAGAATGCGTACAGGTTTGTGGGTTAGGAAAGCTCTGTCCAGAATTTAAATAAAGAACGACAAAAATGACATTTTCTTTCAGAGATTTATATTATCACTGGGGGTAATTTCATGCACTGTGATTTTGAAAGATACAAACGGATAAGAACCAAATGTTGCTACAGATTATAGTTATTTACTTAGATATAGATATTTACTTAGATATAGATATTTATTGAGAATAGACAATTCTAGCTACGGGTCAAAGAGGTTTGTAAGTAAAAAAAAAAAAACTATAGTGAATTCAGATAAATAAAAGACAATGTATATATTTATATATCGTTTGTTATGTTTCACTGAGCGCAAAAACATTGCACACTGATCCTAGGTACTTTTAGAGATGAATGTAGAACTACATTTACCTCTTCTATGTGCCAAGTCCTTTCAGAATGGAGACGATAATAACTCTCTACATCTTCCTCTCTTTTATTACTTTAAATTAATCTTTTACCCTTGAGCGACTTGTCCTTATTCTGCCATTCCTTCGCACAAACTTGTTAAATAGGTTACTCGCTTTTTCTTTTGGCCTCAGTTTGTCCTGAGAGCTCTCTATTCTCCAAACCTACTTTCCTTGTTATGTGACCTAGAAATTTCAGGGCTTATGGCTATGTCACGTTCAAACACCGGTTCGCGTCCGATCACCGAAGTTAAGCTACGTTGAACCTGGTCAGTAGCTAGATGGGTGACCTCTAGGAAATACCAGGTACTGTAAGTTTGGATGTGCGAGTGGTATAAAGGATACGGGCTCGGAATGAGAACTCAGAAAGCCGAGTTCGAATTCCAGTTGGGTTCATTATATTCACTTAAGCGCAAATAGCCTTCTTCTCCCCCCCATCAATGGGCTAAAATAGTAAGACTTGTATGCTTTTTCTTTCTTTCTTTAGGTGACTACCAAATCGCATCGGGTTAGGAAGATTGTCTCATAGATATGTATATCATTTTGTGTAATGACGCTAATTATTATTATCGCCAAGAAATTAATACAATATTCACTCGGAAAAAAATAATGATTTTTACAATCCAAAGACACGATTGAGCATCAAATAACCTACAGAAGATTGATAAGCCGTAAAAAACTAAATCAATCAATCAATCGACCAATACAAATTGATTGTATGTTTTATTGTTGTCCCTCTTTTCCTTAAGACTTCCTCATTGCTCACATGTTCTATCCGTGGTATTCTTAGCGTCTTTATCACTTCAAATATCTTGTTCATCTTTAAGGACTTTGTCCAGCATCCACTGCCAAAATGAAGATTCGATGTTACATCGCAGTTCAGCAATTTTGTTTTGTTTTTTCTTTTTTTTTTTTTGTCTAACGATATTTGTCTTGGTGCTACGCTTAGTTTCTGGAAGGCGTTTTTCGATATTATTAGGTTGGTGCAAAAATAATGTCGTTTTTCTCACATAAGTTGAACGTCAGAAAACGACCTTATTTTTGCACCAACCTAATACTATGTACCTCCGGGTTACTGTGTTACATTTTCCATCGTCTGTTGCTCGATGGTTGGATTTCTGCACCCAGCTTGATTCTGAAAGCGTGTAACTCGCAGCCTGGGTTTTCTCTTTTGCTACTGGATGACCCCTAATGACAAGGCTCGGGATTGGGTCCTTCATAAAAAATATTGTCAACAAACATAACTTAGAAAACAACACTGAAATGTGAAATAATGTTTTTGACGAGTATTGTAAGCAGTTAAATTATAAGTCCGTTCAAAGGTGATGAGGGAGGAATGCAGGGAATTTAATTTTTTTTTGTTCATCCACGTATTGGGTGTCAGATAATTCGTTTTTTCATTTGTCCTTCCATTCTTACAAGTAATTTATTTATTCCTTTATTTTCGTCCACGCATGTCAATCTTTCATTTTCTGTTTCGTATCGTTTTTATTCATCCATGAATTCATACAATTTAATATTTACTTTTGGGAGGAAGAGTTCCATAAAAATCTTTCGCATTGTTTTCACTTTTCACTTTCCATACATTCTTTCTTTCTTTCTTTCTTTCTTATTCTTTTGTTTTATTTTCTTTCTTTCTTTCTTTCTTTCGTGTTGTTTTCTTTCTTTCGTTTTGCTTTCATTCATATTTGTTTCGTTTTATTTCTTTTGTTTTCTTTCTTTCTTTCGTTCTTTCTTCTGTTTTTGTTTCCTTTTCTTAGTTTTGTTTTTCTTTATTTCTCTCTTTCGTCCCTTCTTTCTTTCTTACTTTCTTTTTCGTTTTCTTTCTTTTCTTTCTGTCTTTCGTTTTATATTTTATTTTATTTTGCTTTCTTTCTTTTACTTTTCTTTCTTCTATGATTTTGTTTTCTTTCCTTTTTCGTTTTGTTTTATTTTGTTTTATTTTCTTTATCTTTACTTCCTTTTGTTTTTATTTTCCTTCTTTTTTTGTTTTTCTTTCTTTTGTTTTTCTGTCTTTATTTCTTTTGTTCTTTTTTATTTTCTTTTTCTCGCTTTCTTTCTTCTTTCTTTCTTTCTTTCAAACTTCCTTTCTTTCTTTAGGAGCCCATCATGTCGGACCGGGTTAGGAAGATTGTCTCATAGACATGTATGTCATTGTGTGCAATAAGTCTAATCCTGAGCACTCAGTTAATGTTGCCTTATGCCAGAATATTATGTATACTGAGCAGGGTCAGTAAATTCGTAGCCCTACACGTAATTATTATCTGAATGTTTATTATAAATTTTCGCTTTTATATCGGAATACTTATTATAAAGAATTGTCATTTTTGTATACTGTTCTATTTGAACCAGCGTGTTCATCTTGGTTGTTATACTCAGAATGTTTCGGGCATTGTACTCTTCGGCCTTCTTCATTTGTATTGTCAGCTTCTTCCACTCCAAACAACACGAAGGCGAATATAATCGACTTAATCAAATTATACGAAATATTCAACTAAGCATGGAAAGTATAACAAGAAAAATCTACCCCCGGGGATTGAATGAATGGTTCAGTTTTCAAGAAGGTTACTGAAGAAGGTCGGAGTGCATGAGGGCCGAAACGTTTTGAGTATAATCACCAAGATAAGCGTATTGGTTGGAATAGATAATATAATAATGACATTTTCATTGTATAATATTCAATTTATGAGATTAACGAAAAAAAAAAACCTCTGGTTTAAGGGTATTGACAAGGAAAGCGATTATGTTGAAAAATAAACATTTGTTGTATAAAATGTTTTTTCATAATTAGGTTACGAATACATTTGGTATGTTGACTCTGTAAACTTGCTTGTAAAGTTTAGGTCCTCACAATGCTAGGACCACAAACTAGGTGTTGCTGCTATGGTTTTCACAGTAACAAAGTTTTTGCGGAGTTGAGTTGCTAGTTTTATATGTTGTGAATAAACATGCGATTGGGACATAATTTTTCGGCATGATAGTATCGTCAGTTTTGGGAATTAAATAAGTGATGTGTAACGTTAACCACTCAGAATTTCCCTCTTGGTTATTGAGAGCATTATATAAAACGTTATAAAACATTATATAAACATTATATAAACAGTGCTGCTGGACATTTTTATATCGATGGAAAAGCATTTAACCGGAAGTTATATATATATATATTTTTTTATGAGAGGTTGTACTTATTGAACGTCTGTAAATTCTATTTCTGTTCATCTTTCTACACATAATTCAGTTCAGTCTTCTTGATTAGCTTTTGTGTCACTTTTAATTTGTTTTTACTTTCCCATATTTTATTTCAAAACTCTCCCACTTTTGCATATGATGGCGTTTTTCTATAGGCTTCGTTGATTTCTCGTTTCCCTGTAGAATTTTCTGTTACCTTTGAAGATATTATTTCTGTTTTAAAAAGTTTTTTTTTCTCTCTCAAATGGCCTCATTTTTAAGCTTTGAGTTAGATGCGTCATTCTTCTTCTTTTTATTATTATTATTTTTCTTCTGCTGCTTTTTCTTCTGCTGCTTCTTCTCCTCCTTCTTCTTTTTTCTTCTTCTTCTTCTTCTTCTTCTTCTTCTTCTTCTTCTTATTATTATTATTATTATTATTTTCTTCTACTGAGTCTTCTGCTTCTTCTTCTTCGTATTATTATTAATAGTATTAGTATTAGTATTATTAGTATTTTTCTTTTACTTCTGCTTCTTCTCCTCCTTCTCTTCCTTCTTCCTCTTCTTCTTCTTCTTCTTCTTCTTCTTCTTCTTCTTCTTCTTCTTCTTCTTCTTCTTATTATTATTATTATTATTATTATTATTATTGTATCCTTTGATTTATGGTGTATACTTATTTTTCCGGGTACCAACGAAAAAAAAACCTTTAAGATCACACATTTTTTACATTGATAAAGCTCTTCGTAAGATGTGGGCTGTAGTTGTGAGTATAATGTTTAATGCTACAATCGTATGATATCTACTGTTCATTTTCTAGGAGTTAGGGTTAAAGCCAGTGACCAGTGATCTGTTTATGTATTAAAAGTCACTGACAACTTTTTGTACAAAAATTGTTTTAAAAATCATCAAATAGTGATTTTAATGTTTGTAAACCGATTTAAAAAAGTAGTAAACAGGTCATTGTTTTTCCTGAGCATTTTCCAGCAATAATGAAGGCATCGTAATTTACGGTAGGTCACAAATGCCTCAGTAGATATTATATTATAAGAGCACCCAATTTTTTGTATTTGTTTAAGGCTTGAGCTATTAAGACTCCCTTCAATGAGTCTATCGGGATTGTTGATGTTCCCATGTGCCACATTATTATTATTATTATTATTATTATTATTATTATTATTATTATTATTATACCCATTTGTAATTCCTTGTGCAGAAAGGCCATAACCAAGTGTTATTAAGTTTTCAAACATTTTGTTCAAAGTGAAAAACTTATCCGAATTCTGATGAAAAGAGCGGGTAACAGAATTAGACCGAACAAAGGATTATTAACGAGCATTAATCAAAAACCAACAGTGTTCTCGGTCTTATAGCTCAGAAATGTTCTCGGTACTGAGAAAGGACAATACCGGTTTCACCTGTATATATTAAGTCCTACCAACCATCTTTCTGTAAACAGATGGAGTGGTTAGTGTGTTGAAAAGCAATTAGCCTTTAATGTTATATTTATAATCTCCATATAACATTAGTCTGGGGGGTTATATTTTTTAGTCGCTGTGCACATTTTTTTTTGTCATCGATTTTGCTCTGATGAGGAAGGATCGATAAACCGGTTTAGCTGTTTTTAATCGTTGTTATATTTCCGTATTGCCATTTCACGATAAAATATATATTATAGTTAGCCCACTTTATTGTTGTGAATGTCCTTTTAATATGTCTGTTTTGTATTGATTTAATAACTAAAATATTGCAATCGCTTATTTAAACACACACGCGTGTACAGAAGAAACGATCTGGTTTGGAAGAAAATTCAAGAGTATATATATATATATATATATATATATATATATATATATATATATATATATAAGAGACCGATAGGGATATATATATATATATATATATATATATATATATATATATATATATATATATATATATATATATATATATATAAGAGACCGATAGGGATATATATATATATATATATATATATATATATATATATATATAAGAGACCGATAGGGATATATATATATATATATATATATATATATATATATATATATATATATATATGAGACCGATAGGGATATATATATATATATATATATATATATATATATATATATATATATATATAAGAGACCGATAGGGATATATATATATATATATAAGAGACCGATAGGGATATATATATATATATATATATAAGAGACCGATAGGGATATATATATATATATATATATATATATATATATATATATATATATATATATATATATAAACTGTGCAATAGAAACAGGATGGTTTTTTTCCACTTCGTCATATGAGAAATGTATGGGTTTTTATCCGCTGTCATCATAGAAAACCCGTATCCTTTCTTGGTAAATTTATCTATTATTATTATTATCATTTGTGTGTTATGTTTCCTGCTTTGTATCCTGTAGGACCGGGTCCAAACTATGGTCCTTAGGCCCTGTAGGAGAAATGTAATTTAACTGATAGCACTTTTTTTTAGTATATGGGATATTCCTCGTAGGGCGATTTTCTGGGCAACTTGTATGTTAATGTTACCTGCGACACTGTTAGTAAAACTGTCCATTCCTTTTCCCACCAGGCCCAGTGCTCCGATTACTATTGGTACAGTCTCAGTCTTCATTCCCCACATCCTGTTAATCTCAATCTCCATGTCGTTATATTTGGACAATTTCTCGATTATTTTTATGCAGGTGTTTCTCTCAGATGGTACTGCTTATGTCAATAAGCATACACTTCCTGAATTTCTCGTCTTTTATGATAAATCATTATTATTATTATTCTATTGGTTTCGCACATTGGTCAATGGAAATGCTATTTTTGAGGCATGGAATCAACAATACTCCTTACAATTCAAGTATCTTTTGCCAGACGCTCCCGGAGTAAATGATGGCAGTATTCTGAAGATCTGCCATCTTGGTCTCATTTCCAATTCTCCCTAAGCACTTTTCAGTATTTCAGTATTCTCGGCTTCATCCCAATTCAGGGAGAGTACGTACTCCCCCAAAACCCTCCCCCCAACCAGTGGGGAGCCTGATTGGGGGCCTCGGGTAGTGCCTCGTGACTGTCGCTATCTAGCAAAAGATACTTGAATTGTAAGGAGTATTCGTTATTTTCTTCCTACATTTACATATGTTACAAATTAAACTAAGCGCAACAGACTTAAAGGATGAAACAATTTCGCTGATTTTGATGTCATTCTGTTTATTTTTTCGTCGAATTCCGTGAATCTGTTTTGTTCATGCTAAGTCTCGAAAAAACACGATATAAAATTCATTATTTTTATTATCTATAATGTTGAATGTGTTTAAATTCTTCAACTTTTTAACAGGAAAAATCTCAAGTGGATGTTAAAAAATGCCGCAAAACATTGCTGATTTCTTTAAGATGGAATGATCTATTATGACATGTCTCTAATTTGTATTGAGACACATTGTATTTATTTTTAATTATTCTAGTTGAATTGTTAACGTATATTGCATACGATCCATTATAGTACATAATTAAGTTACAATCAAATTTGTATTTATATGAATATTACCTTATGAAAGTTGAGATGTAATAGAGTGGAAGCCCCATTTCATACATTGAGGGGGACTGACCCGTATCATAAATTGAGAGGGACTGATCAGCATCATAGATTGGAGGGGCCGTATCATAGATTCGGTAGAGGGTGGGACGAGGCCTTTACACCGGACCTGTCCCAAGCACAACCATTTACTACAGGATTTTGTTCTAATTTCATGATCCATAGCTTCTTCAGTTCCCTAGCCAGAGCTGGTATTTTTCTGTCTTTTCTGTTTCTTTCGTATCATATGAAACAACAAAGACAATAATTTGACACTTTTTATTCTTCTGTAATAATAAGGTCGGGTGTTCGTGCTTTAATGACATGATCTGTTTGGACTGAAAAATCCCACAATCTTTTTTGGACTGCCCTTTTCTACCACTCCATACCACTTCTCTTTTAAACAAATTGAAAAAATATTATTATTAACATTATCACCATCATTATTATTATTACATTATTATTCTCCTAATTTCTTTCTTTATTACAGTTTTTTTTCTTTTTTTAGCAGTCTCTACTCCTTCCTCACTCCTTCCTTTTGACGCCTTGCAGTTATTAATCTTGTCTACCCCCACCCACCTTTTCGTTCTCCCTCCGTCGCCTCCTCTCTCTTCTTATCTTTCAACTCCTACACAAACTGCTAGCAAGGAACTTCTCAGTCAACACCACCTAACTCGGAATGCAACTAATTTGGTTAAGCCTTTCTAAGACTATCGTCAAGAAGGGTGTGGGGGGCATAACTCTGTAGGCGTTATATTAATCTCTAGCAGTCCAAAGATACGCTCACCCACACACATTGGCAAGCATGCACACACACACACACATAGACACATATACATAGAAACCTGCACAAATGCAATGATATTGACACACATACATATAGGTAAGCATATAAGATGCCACGCATTTTTTTTTTTTAGAAATTTGTATAGCGCCACGGAATTTGAAGTTGTACGGATATTTGACGCTACCCTTTGTGAGCAGTATTCTTTGATAATGGCTGACTGCTCGCCTGTGTCTGCTCGGACGGCTCGCCAATTTATGTTGTAGATGCCTGCTCATGGTACATTTGTGTTTCTTCAACACCCACAGGGCTTACCCATGGTTTATACTGCAACTATCCTGAGCAGACCTTAGTTACACTTTCTGGGAGAGAGCTCATCATCTGGCGTGATGAACAGTTTGAACAATTTCAGTTGGATCAAGCCCTCGGCCATGATCAAATTATTGTCTTCGTTGTTTCATATGATACCAAAGAAACAGAAAAATACCAGGCCCTGGCTAGGGAACTGAAGAAGCTATAGATCATGAAATTAGAACCAAATCCTGTAGTGAATGGTTGTGCAAGCACAACCAACAAAAAACAGTTCCCTTTTTCTCAACTTCACTCACAAGGCTTCTGCGAACCCGTGGTATGGCTTTTAGACACTTTCCAAAGGTGGCGCATGCTGGCATCACCTCCCTGGGCCGATAACATAAAAAAAAATCACCTTCCTGACAAGCCCACCATGTTGAGAAACACCGAGATTCCATATCCTTGATGTTTACGGCTGGTTATCAAAGAATCGCGAATCATCTCAACATGATTCTTTGATAACCAGCCTCTATCATCAAAGATATGGAATCTTGGTGTTAGGGGAATTAATTCCTTGGATATGGTCAAATTCCCGGAACTTTTGATATCATCTAGAATTTATATTCTGCTATCAATAGGCACGAAATAATTTATGTAGTGGCAGTGTAGTTTGATAACATGGTTTTCTGACACTAATTTTCTTTGAGAATGAAAAATTATTATAGGATGAAAAGGGATAACTAAATCATCAATCATAATAAACATCAAATTATACGATATTTTATGAATTTATATCCTCCTGGTATCAGTTTAAATTGACGTTTTCTTTTTTCTATATATCTAAACTATATATTCTTTTCTATATAAACCATATATTTTTCATATATCTAAACTATACTAATAAACTATAAAATTGGAAAGTGAAAATTTCACTGAAATATATTAGAAACTTTCCAAGCTTCCATTTGAAATCAAGAAAATACAAATTTTAAGCAAAATGGTGACAATTAAAAAAGGATGTCTTCAGTTTAAATTGAAGCCAGGAACGTATGGGTTAAATAAAACGGGGGAATGAATACAGGTTTAAATTTGGCACATTTACACTTAGCTTTATAAACACGCCAATACATAAGATTATCGCTCCGCCTCCATGTTTTACCATAGTGATGATTTTTTGAGGTTTCAAGATTTCTCTTTTTTTCCACCATTAGATGTTCCGTCTCATCAGTTTCAAAATGGAGTATCTTTTTTACCAAATTGAACAGTAATTACTGCGAATATATTTACTGAGTACTCTGCTTAGAGTGCGCCATTGTTTGACAAATCAAAAACAACATACATCAGCACAACTTTAGTGATCTTCTTGCATTTACAAACAATCTTTCTTTACAATCGGCGAGAAAGAGAGAGTTTAGATGTAAGCTACCTCCAGTTAAAGGTTTACAACAGGTTTTGTCTCACAATATTTTTCCTTGATAGACTCTATAACGAAAACTGATTAAGTTTTGCTCCAACTCATTTTTTAAAATTTCCAACGTTCACAATTGGTTGTTTTAAATTCACAGACAACACTTTCTCCATCACCATGTTGTTGTTGATATCCGGTTTGAAGTAAACAATGCGCATGTCCATTACGAAATGTATGTACAATGCCAATGTTTATAAAAACACAAAAATTACAGATCAAACATATAGACCACATCAACATAACATGATATTATATTATATTAATATTTTACGATTTTCTTAAATAATTAAAATAATTTTCTAGCGGACGGAATTTTTGCAATTTTTAATGATTTGTGCAGTATTCATAATTAATTTAATGTATCCCCAACAGAAAAAATAATATACAGGTTGGCCATACCACTACTACGCTGTCTCGAAGGTTGAGTTTTCATTTGAATGATGCATCTAACACCTCTTAACATTTACAACATCATACCTGTCCACATTGGCAATTTAGGAAATTTTTTGTTGAAAATACATCTATACTTTTTCATGAAAATAATAAACATAAACTAAAAATTAATAAAATTATCCATATTAAAAAAAACTGAAACCAACCCTTAATAAAAATTAATTATGAATCCTGCACAAATGTTTTAAAATGTTTACAGTAGATAGTTTAAAATATCTAGGTTTTAACTAATAGATTTAAATAGCTTTTTCTTTTTAAAAATATTCAGACATTACAATAAATTAGTTACCTTGACTTTTGCACGTGGGTCTACATGATCAAATTTTAAAAAAATTGTACAATATATAAACTTAGCTTTTTTCACTTCACGCATATAATTTAATTTTCAGATGAACACAACAATGTTGTCTTAGAAAAATGATGACCACAACAATTTTTGCCTTAGAAAAAACAAGACCCTGATGAGGACATTGTGATAATGTCGGAATTGCTCGAAATAAAATGAATATGCATCAACATGGTAATTGTCTTTATTCTTTTAATAAGGATACTGAGAAAATTGTCCGTAATTATGAGAGGGTCTTATTAAAAATAAGTAGACAAAACTAAATAATTTGAGACATGTCTTAATGAAAACATGCCGCGAAAATATATGCAATATATATATATATATATATATATATATATATATATATATATATATATGTGTGTGTGTGTGTGTGTGTGTGTGTGTGTGTGTGTGTGTATGTGTGTGTGTGTGTGTGTGTATTGAAAAGCTCATTATCATCGTAATATGACTGGGACATTAATGAAACCGCCTGTGCCGTTCCATCGGTATATTCAAGTTGTAAACAGTGCAGATAGTTCCCAGTTATGTTGAATGTTTCTCATCATTGGGTTAAACATCTCTGATGCTGTGAATCCTCAAAATATTGGGCCAACCATTAATCACTATGAACAATCGTGCGCTTACCATCGGATTTTCGGAAGTTCTGGGTTTTGGTTGTTTTTTTTTTACGGTTTACCAACCCCTTGCAGGTTATTTCAAAGCCAGAAAATGTTTTTAGATTGTAATAATTTTTGGAGAGATAATAATTAACTGTGTTACATGTGTGTGTGTGTGAGGGGAAGGTGAATTAATACCTTTCCCAAGGGTATTTGCTCGTAAGTAAATATAACAAACTGGAATTGGAACTCGGCTCTCCGATCTCCAATTTCGAGCCGTTATCCATTACACCACCCACTCATCCAATCTTACAGCACCTGGTATTCCCAAGTGGACACCAGGTTTAATGTTGTTTAATTTCGGTGAACATACCCTAACCGGTTTTGCGTCGTGATATGTCCGTAAGTCATACCACCTGCATACCCAAACTTACAGTACCAAGTATTCTCAAGCGGTCACCCATCTCGGTACTGACCACGCTCAATGTTGCTTAACTTCGGTGGTCGTACGAGAACCAATGTTTCAATATGATATGGTCATAAGCCATACCACACGCACACACAAGATTACATACCTATTATTACCAAATGGTCACCCTTCTCGGTACTGACCAGGCCGATTTTGCTTAAGCTCGGTGTTCGTATGAGAAAATAATGTTTCAACGTGATATGGCCGTAAGCCATACCACCCGCAAACACAAACTTACTGTACCCGGTATTCCCAAGCGGTCATTCATTTCGATACTGACCAGGCTCGATGTTGCTTAATTTCGGTGTTCGTACGGGACCCTGTGTTTCAACGTGATATGGCTATAAGTCTGGAAGCTGTGGAGAACCACCTCACTGGTCAAGGCCATTATATAAAATTGATCTCTATTAGATGTGAATGTACGCGGAAGTTGGGCGAAGAGTGAGATCTTGCATACTAGTTTAGCTCTCTATTGCTTTTTAGCTTTAGGCTCATCACTATTATGGCCCTATGCCAGACTAGTTTAAGCTGAGTAAATAGCTACATAGAGACATGCATATATGTACATCGGCAGTACCTAAATTCTGTTGACTTATTTTAAAAACTGAACCTTCATTTTGTCTCTGTTTATCAAATTGTTCGTCTTTTAAGACATAAAGCTGACCGAGAAACGCCTTTCACATTCTCCGTTCACTGCGTGGGCCACATTTTTTTAAGAAACTTTTTTTTTCTGTTGCTAGGCCACACATTTTTTATAGCTTTCCGTTTATTTTTTTATTTTTTATTTTTGGTCGATTTAAAAAAGAAATTTGAGACAACTGAAGAATGATATCTCTTTGAGAAAAGTAAGATTTTTCGAAGAAGTGTCAGAGTAAATTTGCAGAGGAACCCCGAGCATCTTTTTCCGACTGGAAATTTACTTTGGCGGTGTAAATCAATCCAGCCAATGATTACGATGTGTCATACTTGCAGAAGAGAATGAGCTAACTCAAGTAATGAAACGACGAAAATGGGCAGAAACACTTTTAAAGCACGTTGATTGCTTTAAACATAAAACAGTAAACATGTTAAACAATCCTAATGTTGAATATCCATTACTTTTTCAAATTGAATGTAGCTTAGAGAGAGAGAGAGAGAGAGAGAGAGAGAGAGAAGAAATGAGAAAAGTAGAAGCAAAAGAGGATAAAGAAAGTGAGAAAGATAGAAAATAGAAAAAAGAGAGCAAAACGAGACAAAGAAAGATATTGAAACAGAGAAGAAAAAAAGAGAATCAAATGAGAAATAGGAAGAGATATAAAAACGAGAGAAAGAGTAAGAAAAGATAAAGAGAGATAGAAAAATTAAGATATTAAAAAGAGAGAGAGAGAGAGAGAGAAACAGCGATAGTCTGAGAAAGAGAAAAGGAGGGAAAACGAAAGAAAGAGAGAGTCATTGATAGAAAAAGAAAGTGAAAAAGAAGTAAAAATAGAGACTGAAGGGAAAATGTTTCAAAGACTGTTATACTCTACGTTCAATTTAAAACTCGAAATCGAAAAAATAATTCATCTCAAATATTCAGATAAAAAGAAATCAAATTAGAGAAGAACAGGAGTTATGCCCATTATTTTGAGGTGTGGTACGCAGTTATTAGAAGAAGCCTGCTAATTGGCCAAAATTAATTTCTAATGTTAATATCAAGTTGGCTTATACAAATGGGAAACTCACGAATAAACGGCCCTTTTTTGTTTGCATCCACATGGATAGGAAAAAACACACAACATATGAGAAACTACTACTACAGGATTTTGCTAGACTCGATGTTACACCCACGGGCAGTTAAAAGAACGCGTAGAAGTCCGCAGGGCACTAAAGTCAGATAACATCGTTCATACTCCCTTTTATGTCCTTGTTTTTATTGAATGCTTATAAAATGTAGAAGGTTGTATTCTATCACTTTAACTAACACCCAGCTCAAGTGGATTAACTTTTTTGTCCGAATGCAAAACCTAAAGAAATGCCTTAACTCATCTAGAAAGATGTACTTCATCTGAAAGTTTAAAAAATACTTAATTTTTATATATACAAAATAATAATAATAATTATCTTAACGCTTAAAAATAATTAATTTAAACCTATGTAAAATTACTTAATCCCAAAGTCTGAAAAGTAATTAATCTAAATAAATCTAATCTAATAAAATACTTTATTACAAGTAATTATTACAAACAATTTTAGAGTTTGATATGGAGTATTATTTTACAAAATTCATTAAAGAAAAAGACAATCACAAATTTGGAAGTCAACATAAAAACGCTCATCAACTGAAGAAACACTCGACCGGTCTTGAAACAAGTGCGCCTCTCAAAAACCTGCTTTCACAGAATGTTCGCCATACATTTTTAGAAGTAATTTGATTTGGTTTGTTTAACGGCACATCAACACCTTATGAGTCATTTAATGCCGAAATTTAATTTTCTTGTGAACATTAGTAATTTTATTTAACAAAAATGATGTAATGGAATAACCTGTCACCCTCATGAGTGACTACATTATAGGTAGTAACAAAAAATGTATTACTGGTAATTGTTTTTATTATGAAAATGTATTGTTGTTATTTTTACTATAACATTTTTTTGTACTTACATCGTGTTTTGACCCTAGTTTGGAGGTCAACTCTTTGCCCGTAGCTGGAACCCTAATAGGTGCTACCACTTCGAGCCTGGGTGGACCTGGGAACAACAGCAATTAAGAGGTGGTATCACGCTCCTCGAAACCTTCTGATCAGAGGACTTTCTGCCGGATGTAGTTTATCGTCATACTCAGGACGGAGACGTATTTTGAAGGTTTTTGTTAACAGAATTGTAATCACAGAACATTAGTTAATACCATGAATCTCATTAGTAGACTGACTCAGTGGGCTAGAGACCAATGAGTGCTAGATGCTTGCACATTTCCATTGAACTGTACAATCGTTGTTGTTATCCCAACATTTTGACAGTTGTGGCCTCTGACCTTTCTCGTGTGTACATCGACCTGGGTAAACCCTGAACCGAACCCTTTATTTAATCTACGGGGATACAACGGCTTGTCGACTCTCTGCCTTCGGGCGAAGAGGAACCCAGACGGTCAGAGTCTCGTCTGGGGAGGTAGACAGCTGCCTGACCCCGTCTACGGGGAATTTTTCCCCAAAGTGCACGCGCTCGGAAAATCCCACGTTTTAAACCGGCCTTGTACCACATCCCGCCTTGTGGGGAGGTCTCGGGTAAATACCGAGGGGTTAACGATTAACTCTTTAATACATTAGTTTGTGTTTTCAACCGTGTACCATATTATTCTCTGGAATAAACTACAGTGTAACCCGGATATAAGAGAGTTGTCGGGACCGGAGAAGAAGTATCTTATATCCTGGTTTCTCTTATATCCAGTTTTGGTCTATTATATATACATTAACACAGGCTCTAATTTGGGACCATATACAGTCTCTCTTATATCCGAGTTTCTCTTATATCCGGGTATCTTATATCCGGGTTACACCGTACTTCTTATTTTCTATATGTGTGTCACCCTTTCCTATTTACGGCACAGCACTTTCCTGTCTTGATAGAGTTCAAAAGTGCCTTCGTGGCCTTATGGGCGATGAATTATTTTCCATCTCACAACCTCTTTCCCACAGACAAAACGTCGCGAAGCTGTCGCTGCTCTATCACTATTTCCATGACGTGTTCTGGCGAGCTACATTCCTTAGTCCCACAACCCGTGCATTTTACGACTAGGACACGTACATAAGGATGAATCATCCTCATTCCCTTTGTATTTCAATAAAGTAAGTTCCCGTCAGAATTGCCTAGCTGTATACGCTGAATAAGTCCGGCGAGAAGTCACATCCTTGTCTTACACTACTTTCTGTTTTTTGTATCTGCTGAACTCACTTTCTATTCGTATGCAGGCAGTTTGTTGCCAGTATAGATTCTTGATTATTCTAATATCCTTTCCAAATATGTTAAGGTTGATGAGCCGTTCCAACAGATCTTCGTGGTGTATTTTATCGAATGCCGTTGCGTCATGTATATAAAACACACGTACACATCCTTCTAGATTCGTATTGCTCTTTCTGATAATATTCTGAGCATAAATATTGTGTTCCTTGTTTTTTGACGAACCCGCACTGTGGATGTCGGAACAGGTTTAGGAGAAATAACGAAAAGACAAAATTTATTAAGAGCTAAAAGGACAGGAAATTGTGGAGCGCCATGATCGCCTGCGGGAACACGGTACAATAAAGAAGGGGAAATTTCATTCAGACTGTTTCTTCACAGGAACTTTTGCTTTGTTAAACAGAGTATTTTCCCAATCATTATATATATCTTGACCTCTCAAAGTCTAGGGTTAACCGTTATCTTTCCTGCATAGCACCATGCTTTTTCTAGTCTTTTCTTGCGCTCATATAACACTCTCTACCTTGAGTGGCTCTTGTGCATTATATTGGGTTGTTGTAGCTTACCTACGGACGATAATGGGCATATCCTCATTCACATAAATACAGTAGTAAATACTGTTTGTTGGTCTGCAGTTGGAATTCGTCTTTGCCTCCAGGAAGAGAAGATCCCCAGACAAGGCTATGTCGAAGGGCAGAGTCTCGTCTCGGGAAGCATCTACTCGACCCCGTTTTATACGAGGTCTACGGGGAATTTTTGGCCGAACCTACGGGCTCGGATACCCCACATTAAATTCGACCTTGTGCCACATCTGACGGAGTGGGGCGGTTGGTAGATATCCTGCAGTTGGAGATTCATTGTGGAATTCACTTGACTCACTTCCAGCAGTTGACTACTTCTTCTACGCGCCGCTGTCGAATCTTATATGTGTTGTTCTTGTCCTACGTCTTATCATTCATTACCAACCTTCGAGTGATTATTCTATTCAGTAACCTTCCCAAGATTACAACATGGGTGAAACTATAACTTTGATTCAAATATAAACAAGTAAATTGGGAAATTCTTCCATCTAAATTTGAAGGGGAAATAAGAACAGGGTGGGGCAGCGAAACTAGTTAACACTTCAGAACAATGTTAGACATCTTATACATTAAGCTGTCCTCTAAATAAAACGCTTTTCACGATGCATGAAATAAAGAGACATTTAGAAGGTGAAACTCTTTGTTTTTTCACGCTGTTGTATGAAATCGATGCCCTTTCAGAGAGGAAATCTCCTTTTCGGAAAGAAATAAAAAGAAGAAAATGTCTATGGGTGTCAGATCTAGAGAGTGGTGGGGATAGAGTAAGAGGGAAATCTCGTTCTTTGCCAAAAGTCACGCGAGTAATCTGCGATGTGTGAACAGGTGCATTGTCTTGCTGGATCATCCAGATTCCGATTGGTTTTCTCGAACCACGTCTATTGCATTGGATTTTATATACAGTGTAACCCGGATATAAGAGAGTTGTCGGGACCGGAGAAGAAGTATCTTATATCCGGGTTTATCTTATATCCGGGTTTGGTCTATTATATATACATTAACACAGACTCTAATTTGGGACCAGATAAGATGTCTCTTATATCCGGGTTTCTCTTATATCCGGGTCTCTTAAAACCGGGTTACACTGTATATATATATATATATATATATATATATATATATATATATATATATACGTTTTATTAAAGACGGCTACCAAGGGACTGCGATCAAGCTTTTTATTCAATTTTTCTTGTCTTCGTAAAGTGATTTCTTTAATGCACATAATCACATCCATATGTAAAACAAAGATTAAAAATAAAAGAAACACTAATAATAAAAAAGAAAAAGCCAACACTAAATAATATCAACTATGAACACGGCCACAATATGATGACAGTGTTTGAAATAATTTAAAAAAACGTTCCCATCACTCTAGAAACATATAAAATATACACATTCATGTTGTTGTTCTTTGTTGGTGTACACCGCTAGCGAAGCGGCCGTGTTTACACTGTAACGCCATGGTCTGAAGATTGCGTTTAAGCATGAACCAGACTGACGCCGTTCCGTCTTGTCTTCAGTGTCCTCTTTTATTTTTAAATACGCTCTATCCCTGATATTGAGCACTTTTACGCATATATATGGAATACATTAAAACTATATTTTTATCATACAAGGAAATTTGTTCTGTATCTGTGAATAGCTGTGTTTGTTTAGGAGTGTAAATTTACACGGATAATTGCTCACATGGGTCGACCATATATTCCACAGAAACAATTGTGGTTATAAAACTTTTACTATGGTTTTGCGTATGTGAAAAAAATGGGAAATCAAGGACGTGCCTTGGGAAAGTCCCTTCAAGAATAATTTATTTTCTTTTGGCTTTTTTGAGGAATTGTAAATTAGGAAAGGAAATGTCTTTGAGAACTTTGCTCATATTGGACGAATGGGAATACAGAAACTGATGCAAACAATGCTACAATTGAAAATCGTCGTCTGTTTTTTTTTCCGTGAGAAAGTTATTGGAACTAAATTTAGCGAATATTAAAACAAACGCTTTTTTCTTACGATTCTTTTACTAATATTTCTTTCTATCTTTCTTTCTTTCTTTCTTTCTTTCTTTCTTTCTTGCTTGCTTTTTTTCCTTTAGTTCATTCTCTTATTCTTATTTTTCTTCTCTCATCCCCCTCCATTTTCATTCTTCTTTTCCTTCTGCTCATCAGGCTTCTTTGCTCATTCTTTCTTCTTATTATTATTATTCTTCCTTTCTCATTCCTTCTCTTTCTCATCCTTTTTTTCTCCGTTTTCTCCTTTTCTGCTCAACCTCCTCCTATTGTCTTTCTTCATCCTCCTTTTCTCAGTTCTTCTTCTCCTCATTCTCTGAACATGTGAGCAACAACGAAGTTTTAGAGGAAATGGAAATGAAAAGGAATCATATATTTAACATCAGGGAGAGACAGCTGACATTTCTAGGACACATAATGAGAAAAAAGGGCTTGGAAATTTTAATACTTACAGCACAGATTAAAGACAAGAGAGACAGAGGAAAAATGCATAACCTGCCTAGCAAGCATGAGTAAATAGATGTTGGAATAAGATTTAGGAGGGATAAAAAAAAATATAAAATTTATTAAGCTTTTGTAGCTTAATAAATTTTATAAAAGGACAGTAAATTATGGAGAACCATTATCGCCAACATCCTGAAGGTACACGTAAAAGAAGTGTGGTAAAATCATTAACAACGAACTAATTTTCATTGTAAAAAAAATTATGCCCAATTCTTTTCATTTTAAATATTAAATTGGAAAAAAATCCCAGCATCTGAGCATGTGTAAGAACCGGCCTGGACCGTTTCACGTGTTTCAGAAACTTGTGTCACTGAAAGACAAAATATTGGCGAAAAAAAAGTCCATATGTTTAAGGAGGCCAAGTCACCGCGTACATCATTGGCGCAGAGCAAGTGGGTAATGCTGATGCAACTTTTGATGGTTAAAGAGCTGGTACCAAGCATGGCGCTGGTTTGGAGACGCGAGAGAACAGGAGAGAAAGGGTGTTAGAGTGAGTGGGAAGAGAGGTAGAAAAGGAAACAAAGTGGTTGGTAGGAGTAATTGTTTACAAAAGTGATTAAGACAAACCCTGGGAAGAAGAGAAGGAAATGAAAACGTAAAAGAAAATTGAGCAAGGGAGATGGTAACTTACTAGGAGAAGAGAAATGGAAAGGAAGAAGATAGAAGTAATTATTTAGAAAAATAGAAGGGCCAAGAGAAACGAAAAAGAGACAGAAAGAAAGAAAGAAAGAAAGAAAATCATGATAAAAAGAAAATGTAACAAGTGTAATGTACTGAAAAAAGAAGAAAGAATAGAAGCGAAGAAAGAAACGAAATAAAAATGATAGATAGATAGATAGATAGATAGATAGATAGATAGATAGATAGATATGAAAAAAAAAACTGAAAGAAAAAAGCAAAGCGAAGAAAGAAAGAATACGAGAAAAAGAAAAACAGAAGCAATATACTGACAGAAAAAAAAAAGAATAGAGACGAAAAGGAAAGAAATAAAACAAAGAAAAAGACAAAAAATATAGTAGAAAGAAAATGAGTGGCAGTGAGAATAAATAGGGACGAAAGAGAAACAAAAGAAAGAATAAAATTCCGAAAAACAACAAGTAAGAAAAGACGAAAAAAAGTAAACAAAATAAGAAAAAAACTGAAAGGTGAAAAAAAGACGAAATGAAAAGTGACAGAAAGAAAGAAAGAATATAGTAAAATGAAAAGGACTGGCAAAAAGAAAGATAGTAATGAAGAAGAAAGAAATAAAAATTAAAAATATTAAAAAAAGAATGGAAGAAAAAAACGAAACGAAAAGCCGGAAAAACAAAGGAAAAAGAATGTTAAAGGAAAAATAAAGAAATATGACAAAAATATGTAAAGAAAGTAAAACGAGATAAGAAAGAAAAAAGAAAGAAAGAAAGAAGAAAGAAACGAAATAAGAATGAAAGGACGCAAATTAAGACAGAAGCACACAAAGAAAGAAAGAAAGAAAGAAAGAAAACGAAATAAGAATGAAAGGATGCGAAATAAGAAAGAAAGAAAAAAAGAAACTAAATAAGAATGAAACTACACAAAAAAAGAAAGAAAGAAAATAAGAATGAAAGGATGCAAAATAATATATAAAAAAATAAAGAAAGAAAGAAAGTAAGTAAGTAAAATAAGAATGAAAGGATGCAAAATAAGAAAGAAAGAAAAAAGAAAGAGTAAAAGAAAGAAAGACAAAAAGAAAGAAAAAAGAAAGAAAGAAAAAATAAGATTGAAAAGATGCAAAGAAAAAAGTAAGATGGAAGGAAAGAAAAATAAGAATAAAAGAATGCAAAATAAGAAAGAAAGAAAGAAAAAAGAAAAAAGAAAGAAAGAAGGAAATAAAAATAAGAATGAAAGAAATAAAGAAAAGGAAATAAAGGATATAAAATAAGAAAGAATGAAAGAAAGAAAAGATAAAGAAGATGGTATAAAAGACGGAAGAAAAAAGAACACAAGAAAAAGTAAACAAAATGTAAAAAAAACTGAAAGGAAAAAATTCAAAATGCAAAGTAAAAGAAAGAAAAAAGAAAGAAAGATTGAAAATAAAGAAAAAATACAAACTTTAGTAAAAGAAAAAGTACTGCTAGAAAAAAAGACAGTAATGAAGAAGAAAAAGAGAAATAAATAAAAAGAAACAGACTAAAGAAGAAGAAGAGGCTGCAACTATGAAAGAAAGAACGAAGGAAAAAAACGAAACGAAATGAGGGAAAAACAAATGAAAAAGAAAGTAAAATGGAAACTAAAGAAACATGACAAAAAATATTGGAGAATAAAATAAGTGAAAAAAAAAGAAAAAAGAAAGAAAGAAAACGAAATAAGAAAAAAAAGAAAGTACGCAAAATAAGAAAGAAACACAAAGAAAAAAGAAAGAAACGAAATAAGAATGAATGGATGATAAATAAGAAAGAAAGAAAGAAAGAAGGAAAGAAAGAAGGATGAAGGAAGAAAGCCAGGAAGGAAACGAAATAAGAGTGAATTAATGCAAAATATGAAAGAAATAGAAATAAATAATCGAAAGAAAGAAAGGATATGAAATAAGAGAAACTGAAAGAAAGAAAAAGGAAAGAAGACAACATTAAAAAATGGGAGAAAGAAAGATTAAAACATAAATTAAAAGGTCGACAAAATGGCCGAAACAAAGAATAAAGACGAAGAATGAAGAAAAATACCAGAAAGAACTGACGGGAAGCAAGAATTAATGAATGGGAATCAAAATGAAAAGTAAAAACTGGAAAAATGAATTAAAGTTATAAAAAGGGGGTGGGACGGAATTAGCGAGAGAAAGAAAAAAAGAATGATTGAACGAATGAGTTTCTAAATAAAGAGGAAAACAAAAAAGAAAGCCAAGCAGAAAAAGGCACCAAGGCGAAGTTCTACAATTGAGAACAGTTCACTGTCATTACAAGAGGAATTCGCTGGAAATATTTCCCAGAAGAGGCGTGAGAACACAAGAAAGGAAGCAGTTACACACTTAGAAATTAAGATAGGCATATGTGATTGCGTAAAAATCCGTGAGTTTGAAAGAGAAAACATGGGTGGGCGTGAGATTCCATATTGACCAGTGTTGGTCTATATCGCCGGATATAAAATGAAGTGCCAAAAAAATAGACTGGATGGGTTTTACTCATCTCCACTTTTAGGAATGGCTTCAACATGAAAGCGTATGAATTAATATGTAGAGAGGTAGTGAAGCTGTGGCATCCATGGAAGTAGGACAGGATTCCGTTTGTGCGTGTAATAACTGTTGGGAAGGATGTTACTCTCGATCACGATTTTACTTCTATTTGAGGATTTGTCATTATTAAGATGATTTATAGGAGGCACGGTGGAGTAATGGATAGCAGCTTGGATTGAGGAATCGGAGAGCCGAGTTCCTAATTCCAGTCGAATCCATTACATCCGTGCAAATACGCTTGAGAAAGGTATGAATCCTCTTCTCCTCCCCCCCAGCTATGGGTAAATAGGAGGACAGACCGGGTTCTATAGCCTTACATAGCAGCTGGTCTACTGCAGAAAAAATGGCAACCTACTGCGGGGAAAAAAATTCTGCCTCGTCAGTCATGTATCGAAAGATACATGATCACCTAAGCATGTATCACGTATGTCACATAACTGAACTATATGGGGACTATTGTCCTCATCTTTGCTATCGTTATAACAGTGTCTCCCGTCTTCATCAGGTGCTTGTCGATTCGGGTAAGCTTCAAGGAATTTCGAATTGAAGCCCTTGTTTAATATTCTGTCTTGGGAGATCTCGTCTCTCTCTTATTTAGTACTGCTCAGTTATTGCTCACCCTGTTTCCACTAAGTCAGCTTTTGGTTTGGTTTGTTTTACGGCATATCAACTTCAATGGGTTATTTAACGCCGACCAGATTTTTAGGATAAGTTCGTATGAATAGAATATGTATTCCTTGGTTTAGTTTGTTTTCGTTTATTTTGTTTTACGGCATATCAACACCTCAATGGGTTATGTAATGCCGTCAAGATTTTTAGGATAGATTCGTATGAATAGAATATGTATTCTTTGATTTAATTTGGTTTCGTTTATTTTGTTTTACGGCATATCAGCCTCAATGGGTTATTTAATGCTGACAAGAATTTTAGGATAGGTTCGTATGAATAGAATATGTATTCCTTGGTTTGGTTTAGTTTGGTTTCGTTTATTTTGTTTTACGGCATATCAGCCTCAATGGGTTATTTAATGCCGACAAGATTTTTATTGATGGTAATATTTTTTTTTCCAAAAGGTTTTGTTTGTAATATTTTTTTTCAAAAATGTATTGCAGGAAATAATTTTTTCTTCAAAAGTGTATTGCTGGTAATAATCTTTCAAAAAATGTATTGCTGGTATTAAAACATATTTTTATACTTTCATAGTGCTTTGACCCCATTTGGGGAGTTAAATATTCGCCCATAGCTGGGATCCTGACAGGTGCTTCCACCCCGGGTCAGGGTGGACCTGGAAACACCAACAATTAAGAGGTGGTTCCACGCTCCTCAAAACCTCTTGATCAAAGGTCTTGCTGATGAATGTAGCTTATCGTCTTACACAAGATGGATTAATTCAGCACTGCCCGACCCAAGGATTGAATCCACAATTATTATGTCGCCAAATTCACGAAACCACGATTTAATCCACTACGCTATTGTCACAGCAGGCATAACAGTGAAAATGATGTGGTTTGGTTTGGTTTGGTTTACGGCATATCAAACCATTTAATGTTTTTTTAAGTAAAATCTTGATTTTCATGACAACTGCTCTGACGAGCTATTTTCCCCTGGTGTCCCGATTGCATGAATTTAAACGTAATACTAGGTTGGCATCTAGGTCGCACCCTTTTACTCTTGAAGCAGTTAAATGTAACCACCTCTTCTACTTCAACAGCTTTTTCTCTTGCACTTCCTGACAGTGGAACTCCCTTCATCTTACTTGCTTCCCTGATAAATATGATCTTCAAAAATTTAAATGTAACGTCAATCGTCATCTTCTGATGCCTTGATCCCTGTTCTTCTTTTTATTCTTTCCCCAATCCCCCATACCCATATCTGTAACCCCTTGCGTACTAGTGGCACTCCTGTCTTGCTTGGGGTGAAATGCTTAAGAAAAATCAAACAGTCTAAAAAATATACTTTAAATAGTAAAACTGCTATTGTCTTTTTTTTTTCCTTGTCCATTTTAAAATGGGTAAGTCGTTGATTTGGGATGCGACCTGTGCTGATACATTCTCGGCCGGTAATTTGATCAGGTCCGTGGTTGAGCCGGGGTTCGTCGCCCGAGACGCAGAGATAAAAAAAATAGCTAAATATCTTGCTGATAGATTTTTTTTTAATCCTGTGGCAATGAAGACTTCAGGGGTTATTGGCCCTCGTTCGATGGTGTTCCTTCGGAGGACTGGCGCGATTGCGTCTCGATTAAGGAACGAGCCTCGCGAAACGGAGTGGCTCTTGCAGCGTGTCTCACTGGCGAGGTAATGCTTTCTCCATCATAGCGGCTGGCAGAGGATAGAAAAAAAAATTTTGTTCATAGTTACGTTGTTCTGGAATTGTCATCATTGGCCGACTGAACTTGCTTTGTTTCAATTATTGTTTCCCTTAGATTGAACTTACCATTTCTTTTTATACTATAATGTATTTCAGTGTTATCCAATAAATCTCACCATTTGTTACATTTATTAAATAAAGAACGAAATAACCTAACAAACACTATGTTTTCGTGCTAGGTACATTTTGTAAATCAGTTTCATTTCTTATGGAAACTGGAATATGTAAAATGAATCAGAATTTTGAAAAAGTTACTTTAAGTTTCTTGTTTGGTAGTATTTTAAACGAGATGAATTAAAATTGCTGCAGTTTGGCAGTATGTGTTTTATGGTGAATGGCTCTTGGCATGCTACGCATATCGGAGTGAAAAGATGTGATAACAACAACTAAAATGAGGATAATAATCAAGGTGCACATAATTCGTAAATGTCGACAAAGAATATGTAAATTCTCGACATATACCAGCAATACGTGCAAAAATGCGGGCGCCTACAAGCGATACAAGAACTGGACTGACAATGATGACAAACACTCAACGTTCTGAAGAAAGAGCTATGATCGCCTACGTTCTGAGGGGACATGACATTAAAAAATAATATTTATTGTTGACTTAGCGGATTCATTTTCCGTTTAAACAAAATCGCGAACTCGAGACACACAAAAAATAAAGAAAGTCAAAAAGGTGAGATTACTTTTAGAACGACACCCAAATACGTCGCCCTTCGCTAGTTTCAAGTTCGAACCAATTTTTTCCAAATTTGTTAATTAAAACTGGCTCCTCTTCCATCAGTCTTAATACTTATCGAATAACACGTGACATTTTGAATCTCAGAGACTTTGCCCAAGGCGTTGGGCGTTTGGCGAAACAAGGATTTAGGTTACCAGAGAATTAGTTAAATACCATAAAAGAATGGTGCTTGCAAAACAAAAAATAAAAAAAGAATTGTTTTTTTCTTTATTAACTCTTTGTGAGTTATTTAAATCCGAAAACTTATTTTGGATTGTAGGAGGTTGCATGTCATACCCGATGTTTCGAAGTAGTCTCCCAACTTATGTAGTGGCCGGGCTTGACTCTGGCTAAGTTTGGTGATCAAACGAGAAGCGGTGTTTGTTTGATTTTTTCTTTCCCTTTTTTTTTTTAAATACTGTCAAGTGTCTTAAACATAATGAGGCATAGAGAATTTAAAACTTACAGGGCGTACTAAGAGAAAAAGGAAGAAAAAAATCCGGAGCATACAACGGCCGAAACGTCGTAAATGTAACAACAAAGACGACGATAACAGTCCGAACAATGTGAACAGTGTAAATAGTTACAGTACTTCATCTAAGAAATATAGACAGATCCTGAAGAAGGCCGGAGTGTGCAACGGCCGAAACGTCGTGAATGAGACAACGAAGATGAGGATAACAGTCCGAACAATGTAAATAGTGTAAATAGTTACAATACCTCATCTCAGAAGTATAGACAGATAATAGGTAACCTACCTAACGAGTTGATGTGAATGGGTGACAAAGCGGAGGGAAAGAGAGGATAAAGAGTCAGACGTTACTGAGAACGAGAAGGGACAGTAGTTCTGGAGAGACACAATCACTAACTTCCTGGAGACACACACACGCACACACAGAAAGAGAGAGAGAGAGAGAAAGAGAGAGAGAGAGAGAGAGAGGAAAGAGCGCTGTTGTAAAATGAGCTATTGAAAGGTAAGAATTAATGGCGGTGTTTATATATGTATTTTAGCTGACAATATCAACCATAGGTAGAAATAGATTAATTTTTACACACTATTTACATTATTCGGACTATTGTCCTCATCTTTGTTGCCATATTTATCACAACGTTTCGGCCGTTGTATGCTCCTTCTTCAGGTGGTCGAACTGAACCCTTTATTTCACTCGCTGGGGTAGACTGACAATCTCTAATGGATGTCAGTTTTCTCCTGTTAATTCACCTCTCCAAGTTCTCAGGTATTGAACTCACAACTCTTTGGGTCCTGTTACTGGATCTAACCAACACCTGTGTTATGTGTCCTTATGGACATCTGTGTATGAATTTCTGGGACTTATAAACTTAATGTCTTCAGCAACAATTTTTTTTACCAGTGCTCATATTGCAATTTTTGCTTTTTATCATTGCACGTGTTTTTACCAGAGCTCATATTGCAATTTTTGTTGTTATTATTACTTTTCTCTGGCACTCCTTATTACTTATAACTTTTTACGACTTACCAATCCTGTGTGGATTGTTTAAGGCCGAAACATATTTTGAATTGTAGAATATTACTTACAGTACCCTGTGTTCCTCAGAGGACCCCCAATTATGTGCTGACCGGTCTCGACACAGGTTAAATTTGGTGATCGAACGAGAAGTCATATTTTCGGGCTGGTTTGACCGTTAGCAGAGAAAAGAAGAAAGAAATATTACATAAATAATCCTAATTCAATGTTAGTGCCACTGAAAACATTAGTCAACGCACTGTCTGTAAAGTTTTGTAGTCGTCACCGACGAAGACACCATTATTGACACGATGGCATTATTTACTGTAATTCACCTGAATCAGAAATCATCGCCATTGAACCATAGAGTGATCGATTGATATGTTTTTTACGGTATATCAACCTTTTGCAAGTTAGGAAATATGTTTAGACAATAAGAAATCTCTGGAGATAATAATGATTTACTGATACAAGTCCTAATAATTAACCCATAGCTGTAGGGAGAAAAGGTGAATTTATACCTTTCTCAAGGGTATTTGAACGTAAGTGAATATAACGAACCCGACTGGAAATGAAACTCAGCTCTCTGATTTCCCATTATCCATTACACCACCCGCACATCCGAGCTTGCAATACCTGGTATTTCCAAGCAGTCACCCATTTACGTACTCTCCAGGCTCGACGTTGCTTAACTTCGGTGTTTGTACGGGAACCAGTGTTTGGCCATAGAAGATTGGCGTCTTGTTAACTGATCAAATGAATTACGGTTCCAGGTGTTTTGTTGGAAGACAGTCGAGTTCGTGTGTGGAGAAGACAGTAGTGTGTTATGCAGAATTGTGTACAGTGTGTTCGCGATTAGCATGGAATCTGTCTTGACAGGTGTGAAATAAACAGATCTTGTTACAGAAAATTTGAATCTCTTTATAAAAGCCATATTTCCTGGCAGTAATTATTCGTTCCGACAAGATAACGAGTCACCCATTGTGTGCAGGTGACACATATCTGGTTGCTGTCACACGCGACTGACTTTCATGAACTCTATTGCACACCCTCATCTCTGCAACTAAATCAAACAAACGTAACGGTAAAGACACCCGTAGAATATGCCTGGATAGATAGACTCATGCAAAGACTCGAGTAACACTTTAATTAGGAAAAGAAATAGCGACACGTTATTAGGTAACTATGTCTAATTGTTTCGTAACTTCAGTTTATTTAATACTACATATACATAAATCAATAAATATTCAATGGACTTATCTCAGTGACCGACTCCAGAGTTTCCTTGCTCGATTGAAATTCTTACCACGTTAGCGTTTTGTTAAAGACGCAGCAGATTTAATTTTAACAACCAGTAAAAATATTCTTTTTATTTAATTTCACTCTATATATATGAGCGCATATAATATCAATATATATGTAAATATATATTAACCTATATACATATATCATCCATACATGTATGTTCAGAATTGTGGACCCTATATAGGTCCTATATCAATCAGCTGAATGTCTTCCACAAAAGTTGTTTGTGGCTATACTTTAACGATAGTGTCCAATTCTGATGTTCTCGTAAAATGCAACATTGGTAGAATTGAGACTTTCCTGGTGCAGCCACAGCTTCACTGGGCTGGTCATGTTGCAAGGATGAGTGACGATATAATACCTAAGACCCTCATGCATAGCCAGCTTCACAGTGGACAAATGAGTGCTGGACGGTCGTGGCTCAGTTACAAAGACAAGCTAAAGAGTAACATCCCAGCTGTCAATGTGCCTCATACAAACTTCGAGCGAATTGCCTAGATAGAAATAACTGGAGATTTTTGTGTCGGAATGATATCAGAAACTTTGAAATCAGTCGTATTCAACGGCTAAGAGACGAAAGACAACGGTGAAAAGTGCCGGCAAATATTCCTGTTACAATGTCCCGAGGTCCTCACTGTTGCACAATATGTAGACTTGTATGCAGGTCACTAGCGGGACTGAAGTGCCACATACGACAGAAACAAAAACTGAATGAGCTTGTCAGATACTCATACGTCGAAATCGACGGAAGAATCCATCATCATATACATGGATACATACTAAGCTATATACATATAATATCACCCTATATCCATGTACATATATCGACCAATATAATATATAATATCATTCTATATCCATGTACACATATTGACCTATATACATATAATATCACTCTATATGCATGGATACTTAATGACTTATATACATATAATATCACTCTATATCCATGTACAATTATTGACCTATATACATATATAATATCACTATATCCATATATTGACCTATATAATATATAATATCACTCTATATCCATGCACACATACTGACCTATATATATGTAATATCACTCTATATACATGGATAAATATTAACGTTTAGCATTTGAACAAATAAAGAAATGAAAATCAAGGGGAGTAACTCGCTATATATGTCGTTAATGGTAAGGAGAATTTGGTAGGATCTATTTATGCAATGAATTAAGTATGGGTTTGAACTTGTTGATGAAAAATATTTCCTTATGAATCCGCCTTTGTTCAGTGGTTCAGTAGTCGCACTGGAAAAATGGGAAGACATTAAAATTTGGCAGAATTTGTTCTCCGCATACCTCTATATGTTGTCTAAGGGGTATTTTTCTGTTGTGGTGGTCCCTAATTTGTTGGCAATAAACTGTCATCCTTTGCCCGGGTGACTGGCCGCTTTGGCCCATATAATGCTCGTGGCAACATTTGCATTCAAATATGTATATTAAATTCTCAGAGTCGCACGAGAAATCATTTGTAATTTTAAATTTTGATCCGTTTTTGAACTGAAATTCATGGCCCTCTAATAGATATATATATATATATATATATATATATATATATATATATATATATATATATATATATATATATATATAAGTTAAACCTAAAGAGCCAGATAAACCTAGCACGGTTTCACGCACACACACACACACACACACACACACACACACACATATATATATATATATATATATATTTATATATTGAGACATTTTTATGTTTATGCATTCTTTTTATAGATACAAATATTTAAGTAAATGCTCTGTTTTTTAAATAAACAGTATTAATAACATTTACCGGCCTGAATGTCCGAGAAACTTTCATAGAAAATATTCGTTCTCCGACATTCAGGCCGGTAAATGTTATTAATACTGTTTATTTAAAAAAAAACAGAACATTTACTTAAATATTTGTATCTATAAAAAGAATGTATAAACATAAAAATGTCTTAAAATAATTGTCGGACTTTGTACATTTCATAACCTATATATATATATATATATATATATATATATATATATATATATAGAGAGAGAGAGAGAGAGAGAGAGAGAGAGAGGAGGGGGGAAGATAGAGATTGATGTTATACATGGTATAATTTACGCATAGATCAACACTTTTGCCTAGGTTCATTGTATCTGCCTATAGTATAAATATCGCCCTTTGATACTTCTATTTATTATAAGCGTAGAATAGCAGCGTTTTTTTTTTTTTTTTAAATGTATTCCATACATATAATTTTATCTGCCGATATATATTCATGGCCGCCTCAGTGTGCGCCTGTGTTTGTGTGTGATAAAAAAATCGAGGCCTGCGTTTAGATTTATGTATTTATTCGTGTTTCGGGGTCGGGACGAGGTGAAATTTGCAAATACAGGAACGTAATGGTTGCTTGAAGGTCTCGATAGAAGCTAACAGGAAGCCCAGATTTCAAGGTGCATATTTCGTAATGCTTATTAGACAAGACATGCAAGAAAGGTCACCAGAAATTTCGTACTTACATTAAAAAGAAAAAAAGAAAAGATAGATATTATTCTGATGTCATAACTAGGCCAAAGTCTGAGGCCAAAGCATGAGGAGGCTAGCGATTACTGGAAAGATCGCCATTTCAGATAATGAAACTGTAGGTTTCATTAAAAAAAACTTTTTGCGGAAGTTAAAAACTTGTTCGAAATATATGTTGTGCTAATGTTAGAGAAATCCTAGATGTATTTGTATACGCTTTAAGATTGATTAATTCATTTTTAAGGCTTATCAACCCTTGCCGGTTATTTAAAGCCGGAAAATATTTTTAGATTGTAAGAGATTTTTTTTTAAGATAATGATGATTTGGTGATACTAATTTACTAATTCACCGATACCCGGAGAGAGAAAAGGTGGACTCATACATTTTCCAAGTGAATATAACGAACCCAACCGGAATTGGAACTCTACTCACTGATTAACAATTTCGAGCCATTATCCATTACAACACCCGCACATCAAACTTACAGCGTCTAGTATTCCCAAACGGTCACCCATCTACTTACTGAACAGGTTCGACGTTGCTTAACTTCGGTAATCGGACGGTATCCTTTATGAATTGTTGACAGAAAATAGCAAATTAGAACCAAATGTAATGTTCGGCAGAGTCTACCCGCCACGTTTCTTCTGGGAATAGTGATTTACTCAGCATAGCTTAGTTGTGGCACAAAGCCAAGATTAAGGAGCACCAAGTGAGGATCGAACTCACTACTCAGTCGTAATTGGTCTAGCGACACAAGCTTGCAAACCATTATACGACGCCCGAGCGTCCAACGTTCAATCTGGGATAGGTGCAGAGGATGCCAGGAAATTGGTTACGGAAATATATTTTTCTGTGTTCAATCAAACATGGTAATTTTATTTGCATTAAAGCAATTTCTCTCAAAGAAATGTGACTGAATGTTTACGAACTGATGCTGAAAAGTTCTCAGCCCGACAACTTCCCAAAATCTGACCAAACGTCAGAAATTGAGGGAGAGATTAATGTACGGATTAAATAGCAGTTTAGACAAGGGCACTTCCAAGTACGAATAGCTTAACGGCTATCTGCGCGAAAGTGGTGCCGGCGAGCCGAGTTTAAATGCCCGCCTCGTCTGTTGCGTTCAATTCCGTACAAATGCTCTTGGAAAAGGCAAGAATGCATCTCTTCTACCTTCGTACTAGCTATGTGTTAAATAGCAGGGTAGAATGTGCTCTCTAGCCTTGGGTGGCAGCAAATCTAAAAGGAAGAATTGAAAACAATGAAAACCAATTCAACCCAAGAAATCATGGAATCTGTGAAAAGCCATGACCGCCTGCGTTCTGAAGGGACATGACGTTTTGAAAAATATTGTTCCGGCAAAAGTACACGTAAATATTTACCCCTTCTAATTATTTATTTTTACTGGATGTATGAATGTATGTGACACAGAATGCGTTTTTTAAAACGCAATCTATTTGAGAAAAAAAGATACTACAAAACAATATCACATTATAACCAATTTCCGGGCATCCGCTGCACCTATGCCAGATTGAACGTTGGACGCTCGGGCGTCGTATAATGGTTAGCAAGCTTGTGTCGCTAGACCAATTACGACTGAGCAGTGAGTTCGATCCTCACTGGGTGCTCCTTAATCTTGGCTTTGTGCCACATTATAATTATCATACAGCACTAATAGAAAACAGCGTTCTTGCTTCCACTCACGAGGCCAATGTACTGATGAGGAAAGGAGGGGGGCTATGCTGATGACATAGATAGTCTTAGCTGGGATAAGAATGATATTGAACAAAAAAAAACAATCTCTATCTATAAAAGGCAGGATGTGTGTGTGTGTGTGTGTGTGTGTGTGTGTGTGTGTGTGTGTGTGTGTGTGTGTAACGAATGCACGGCCGCAATTTTCGACGGATTTGCACCAAAATTTACATGCACATGCTCCAAGTTAGTGAAAAGGCCTAGACCGACTTTGCATTTCCCAACTTCCATCGATAGTAGAAAGAATCGATTTTTTCATGCTTTTACGTTACGGCAGTTTTCATGTAGTTTGCGGCCATTTTCTACTGGCTATAGCTGGCTGCCACGAGTAGGCAGGAAGATTCTATTGGTCAGTGTGAGAGCCAACAGCTGACTGACACGAATGTTAATTAGCATGCTAGGATGCAAAAAAAATCGATAGCTGCATTCGTCACAAGTGGGAAAAATTTAAATCTGCATGTCACTTTACTCCATTTGGCTCATTCGCTTGCTTAAACTCAACGTTGATTCTGTTTCCACAGAACTGGGTTGGGTGTGAAAAAGTATTTGTTGTTAACATTCTTTTTTCATTCGGTTTTTCCAGTTACGAGTCCTTTTTTTAAAGCTGATCGTTTTGTGTTCATTTTGTTTAGTTCTTTTTTCGTAACAGATTTAATGTTTCGTATAGAGCTTAGAAAAAATGTGCAATGTGAGATAGGCAAGAAGTAAGGCATGTAGCAACATCAGCACGGCAAAGGGCACTCCTTTAAAGGCAAGGAAGGGCAAAAATATTTTAAGTCAAGTGATAGCGATTGCTGTATGAGTCGTACGATTTTTGAATCAAGCACGGGCAATGCCGGGCCATGCTGCTAGTATCATCTAAGAAGTGTCGTGGCGGACAATTTTTCTTGCACATTTATAAACTTACCCTTCGTTCGTGCATCAAATATTGCTGTCATATTTCTGTTCTGCCATCGTTTTACATAAGCTCGTTAGTTAGGTTACTCGCTGTTTCCCTCAATATGCCATGTGAATATCAAATTCTTTAAGCCCTCTTTCTTCCACGAGAAATCATGACTCTCCACAACTTCCTATCCTTCATACTACTAAGCAATGTTTGCCCCATCATCCCTCCCCATCCTGTTTAGCCATTCAAGCTCGTTAGCTAGTTTAATTGCTGTTTCTCTCAATATACCATGTGAATATCAAATTCTCGAAGCCCCCATTCTTCAGTGTAAAATCATGACTCTCCACAACTTCCTATCCTTTGTAGCTCTTAGCAATGTTTGCCTCTTCATCAGCCCTCCCAGTCCATGTTCTGTCATGCTTTTACACAAGCTCATTATTTATGTTACTCACTGTTTCCCTCTTGTCTTCATTATATCAAATTCTCCAATCCCTCTTTCCTCAGTGGGCAATCATGGTTCTCCACAACTTCCTATTATTCATACCTGTAAGCAAGGTTTGTCCCTCATCATATCTCCTAGCTCATATTCTGGTATCCTTTTACACAAACTCGTTAGGAAGTTTACTCGGTGTCTCCCTCTCGTCTTCAATATATCTTGTTAATATCAGATTCTTCAAGCCCTTTCCTCAGTGGGCATTCATGGCTCTCCACAATTTCCTATCCTTCATACCACTAAGCAATGTTTTCCCCATCATCCCTCCCCATCAAGTTCAGCGATCCAAACTCGTTAGCTATGTTACTCGCCGTTTTCCTCAATATGTTATGCTAGGATCAACTTTTCCGAACCCTCTTTCTTCTGTGAGAAATCATAACTCTCCACAACTTCCTATCCTTCATACTACTAAGCAATTGAAATTTTCAGACATTTCGGCCGAAAACCTTTCAGCAACCTCCTCGTAAAATTATTGTTGTAACTTAGGGAAGGTTACTGAATAGAATAATCACACGAAGGTTGGTAATGAACGATAATACTTAGGACAAGAACAGCAAATATGATTCGCCAGCGGGGCGTAAAAGAAGTAGTTAACTGCTAGAGGTGAGTCAAGTGAATTCCACAATGAATCTTGGACTGCAAGATATCTACCAACCGGCCCACGCAGTCAGATGTGTCACAAGATCGAATTTAATGTGGGGTATCCGAGCCCGTAGGCTCGGCCAAGAATTCCCCGTTGACCTCGTATAATACGGGGTCGGATAGCTGTTTCCCGAGACGAGGCTCTGCCTCCGACAGAGCTTCGTCCGGAGATCCTCTCTGCCCGGAGGGGAAGAGTTTGACCAACACAGCTGGAGACGAATCTCCGGTTACAGCCCAATATACAGTATTTATGTATTTATGTGAATGGGGGCATACCCATTATCGTCCATAGGTATGCTACAGCAATTGTGTATGCTTATCTTGAAAGAATAGACTGTCTTTAATCGGAATATTGTGAAATTAATAGAAATGAAACAATAAAGATATTGTCCAAATAAGAGAAGAAAAAGATAAAAGAGAAGGAAATGCAGTTTTTGTACTAAAGTTTCACTGCAAACGTATACAATTAATTCCCCTAATCTTGTTCATTCTTATGTGCCTAGCGAATGTGTCTCTTCGCGTCGCCCGATGACTTTAGCGGTGGTCCACTTGTGGGTCTAGGATTTCGCTTTAAGAGCAAATCATTTAACCCCACCCACCCCGCGATTTACAACTGAATCTTCTTAAATGGTTGAAATTCGAGCTAATTGTAACTATCAGACATTGTTTCCCTTGCTAGCAGGATATCAGCGCCAAGAATCAATAATGAGATAGAGTTACTTCGTAAGAAAGAGAAGAAAGCGTCATTTGATATTCGGAAAGGTTACACAATAGTGTTATCTAAGAGTAATACGTAAAGACATTTAGTTACTTTGCATAAAATATGCTGAGGGTCACCCTGTACAAGGCCCTTGAGCTACTCGAAGTCGAGAGTTACAGATTAAGAGGCGCAGTCTATGTGGATACGTGGAGAAGGCAATGGTTAACCTTACACTTGAATAAGTTAAGACTGTAGTGATCGCAGATACATACTTTTTCACAAAGCAACGGTTCGTGGGAAGAAGCTTTTCGGGTGGAGGTTACACCTCACCAGTGGAATACGAAGGGAATTAGGGCGGTTCGCTACAATGTACGTAGCATGGCGGCCTTTAGCTTTGAAGGTTAGAACTGCTGGAACTAAATGATGTAGTTCGTCTGAATACTTTTCTTGGAAATACTGATAGAGCAGAGAGAGGCCAGCGATGTTATGTCTGTTATGTAGGGTGGAAAATAATTTGTTACCCACAAGAACGCGGAGACGCTTTTGGATTCTATCGAGACCAGAAAGTGAAGACTGAGAAGTCTTGCCCATATATGGTAACAGTGCTCCATTTTTGTCCTGATCAATAATAATAACTAGACTACCCGTGAACCGTTGAGTCACTGACGGTTCAGGATATAAAACACTGAAGTTGATTTTAACAGTCCATTGAGATGAAGGTTAATTTTATTATGATTCAGCTAAATATTTCAATTCGTTCGTGTCATCATTGGTCTGGTTTACAAGTTCATGTTTAACGTTTTATTGATTGTTTACAGCATTTAATAGAAATTGAACTTTCGGGATAAACTTGAACTTTAAATCAGATTAACTTAAAATATTTTTAATATGCCAAAAAATATTTTTAAATATTTAAAATATTGTTTGTTTAAAGAAAGCTGAAATATAAAGAATTACTCTACAAACAACTGGACGAAACAGCAAAGCGGGATCTCTTTGTGTCTGTCTTTAACTTAAAATACTGTTTCTTTTCTCGCGTTTCTCGTTTGTGGAACTCACTTCCGGTTCCATGCTTTCCAACCAACTTTGATCTTAAAAAATTCAAATGCAATTTCAATCGTTATCTACTGTACTCTTAATTACTCTTCCATGGTTCTCTTTTTTTATTCTTTCATAATCGGTAACCCGTTGTGTCTTAGTGGTTTTACTGCCTTGCGTGGGGTGATATGATTAAAAAAATATTCGTAACAAAAAAGTAAGTGATGGATTGATAAGACAGAATTAAAAATGAAAATAATAAAAATAAAGGAATAATAAACATTTTAGAAAAACGGATATCGAAGTGAAATATGTATTTACAATAAGGTTTACCCTGTATAAGGCCCATGAGCCACTCGAGGTAGACGGTTGAAGGGTAACTATATGATGGGAAAGATAACAGTTAACCCTAGACTTGAACAGGTTAAGATTGTAGTGATCTGAAAAACATCCTTTTGGGAGTCGGTTCAACAGGGCAGTGGTTCGCGGGAAGAGGCTGTTCGAGTGGAACTTATCTCACCAATGGAATACAGAGGGAATGTGGGTGGTCTGCTACAATGTCAGTGGCATGGTGGGTCTTGATGTTGAAGGTTAGAACTGGCGGAATCAAGGAATGCAGTTCATCCGAGCACTTTCCATTGAAGTAGCGATAGAACAGTGAATGGCTTGCCACACCACATCTGTGAAAGAGAGAGAGGTTGGAGGGTGGAAAATAGTCTGTCTTCACAAGGACGCTTTTGAACTCTGTCGAGACTGGAAAATGGGGACTAGCCAGCTTCTGCCCAAAGTAGAAAATAGCACGAGGAGTCAGATAATTACCGGAGCGGTACAGGGAACAGAACACATTTTTCTGTATCTTCAACGACGGATCGTATGTATGAGTTTCACTTGGCGCCAGGTATGAGTTTAAGGCCCAAAAGTCTCTAAAGGCACGGAGCTTCCCCGATGGTGTAATCCATTCATCTTGACTGGTAGTAATTCGATCATATATAAGCAGCATAATTGTCTAACCTTTTTAAAATTTTAAATAATATTGGAGCTTTGTCCATTCTAAGTTATAGCGTTATAATATTTTTATGATGTCAACGAACAGTCGTTGCCACTTTGATAATGTCAACGAATACTCGTTGTCAATTTCGTAATACTTGTTGTAGTAGAGACTTTGTAATCGCAGATACAACTATAGTAACGCCGTTGAACAATACTGGTTTCAGACGCCTTCGAATATCACTCGCACTAATAGTACTTGCTCGATCATATTCGCTCGAATAGTAACCTGTGTTGTGATCCGTATAGAGAAATAGTATAGTGAATAGAGTAGAGAATAGCGTTCCGTATAGTAATAGAGGATAGAATAGAAATAGCGATCCGAATTGTAATAGAGGATAGACTAGAAATGGCGATCGTTAGTCGTTACGATACTTTCTACTCAGGCGTTTCCTCTATGGTCCACTTAATTCAATAATAGGATCGCCTGTGTTTGCTCACTGGCTATCTATGTTCAAACTCAAATGACGGCAGCGACACTTTGTTCCTATATAACAAATATGCCTGTTAAATGCAATATCACAGTCTAACCTGTATTCAAGCATAAAGAATTTTGTAGCATTGTCTCACCTAAACTAAAGTGTTGTAAATATATTGGAAATAAAGGGGGGGGGGAAGAAAAATTTACTGAACTGTTATGTACTATCAGTCCTCTTATATGGCAGTGCGTGCTGGACAATCTCCTCACAGATGTAGAAGAGGCTTGAAGCATCGGAAATATGGTTCTACAGAAGGATGCTGAGAATACCGTGGACCGAACATGTGAGCAACAACGAAGTTTTAAAGAAAATAGAAATGAAAAGGACACTTCTATTTGACATTCAGAAGAGACAGTTGAAATTTCTAAGGTATATAATGAGAAAAGAGGAGTTGGAAAATGTGAGACTCACAGGACAGATTGAAGGCAGGATGGACAGTGGAAACCACGCATAACCTACCTAACGAGCTTGAGTAAATGGATGGTAGAACAAGTTTAGGCCAAAATTTTAAGTGCATTATTGATTTCAAAAATTTTTATTTAACAATTGTACAAAGATAACGATAAGAAATGGAAAATAACTTAGTGATATTTAAAGACGATAGGAAGCAAAAAGCCCCTTTTGAAGGCCGAAGAACTTATCTGTCAAAATGTGGTGAGGAAATGAAATAATAAAATTTAAAGTTTTAGTAATGTTTTGAATAATGAAAATTCAGAACTCATTTATATTTAAAAGTTCTTCTTCTTCTTTGTTCTTCTTCTCTTTCTTCTTCTTTCTCCTTTTCGCTTCTTTTTCTTCTTCCTTCATTGCTTCTTCTTCATTCTTTTCTTCTTCTTCCTCTTTCTTATCTTCTTCTCCTTCTTCCTTCTTTCTTCTTCATTCCTTCTTCATTCTTTTCTTTTTCGTTTTCTTCTTTTCTTTTTTATTTTTCTTCCTTCTTTTCTCCTTGTTCGTCCTTCTTCTTTCCTTTATTCCTTCCTTTTTTCCTTACTTCCTTCTTTTCTACCTTCCTTCTTTCCCTATTTCCTCCTTTTTACGTTTACTCTTTCTTTCTTTCTTTCTTTCTTTCTTTCCGTTTATCTTTTATTTTCGTTCTCAATAGTTTCTTTCGTTCTTTTTCTTTTTTTCAACATTCCCTTTTTTAGTCGTATTACTTTTCTAATTACTTTCTTTCTACCATTCTTTTCGGCATCATCATCACCATTATCTTCTTCTTCTTCTTCTTCTTCTTCTTCTTCTTCTTCTTCTTCTTCTTCTTCTTCTTCTTCTTCTTTCCATCCTTACTTTTTCCTTCTTTCCATCCTTACTTTTTCCTTCATTTCTTTCTTTCCCTATTTCTTCCTTTTTACATTTACCGCCTTTTCTTTCGTCTTTTTTCTTTCTTTTCTTGCCTTAGTCTTTTACATGCTTTTATTTTCGTTGTCTAAATAGAGTTTCTTTCCTTCTTTTTCGTTTCCTTCTACATTCCTTTTTCTATTCCTCATCCTTATTAGTTTCTTTTCGCCATTCTTTTCATCATCATCATCATCATCATCATCATCATCATCATCATCATCATCATCATCATCATCATCATCATCATCATCATCATCTTTTTTCTTCTTCTTTTATTTATTTCTTCTGACTAGTTTCATTCTTGCTTGCTTTCGTTTAGCTCCCCCTTTCTTTTTTGTTTTGTGTTTCCTTCCTTTGCCACTTTCTTTTTGCTGCCCCCCGCCATTTTTTATCGAGTTGTCCCTCCCCCTCATTCTTGCTTTCTTTCTGACATTCCTTCCTTCTTTTTGTTCCACAATCAACAAAGCTGCCATATCCGATTGTTGCTCACTTGCACTTTGTTCTCCTCATAAAAATCTATTATTTTTCTTAAACTTTACAAAAATCCACGAAACATAATTTGTTTTCCATTCCATCGTGTTTAATATTAAAAACTTGAGAATCCATCCCAGGCCAAGTAAAATGTAATGCGTGCAGAAGTATTTGTCAACGTGTTCAATGAAAATAATGACAATTACTTATTAAACTTAATTGAATTTTTATATTTTACTCTTAGAAACGAACCTACATGTTTATGGTCACATCTGCGATTCAAATATCATATTTGGAACATAACAGACGACAGAAAACATGAGAATGTCACTTGATACTCTTATCCACATTTAGAACAGAACAGGATACAGTGTGGCAAGAAGGTTGTCCTTTTAGGTATTTCTGGTGTCTTTTTACCAGGGTCATTACTCGGACCTTCTCATATCGTGAATTAAATAAGTACCACTTACAGAATTCGTAATGAAGGTCACGTTCTGTTGTCAATGGATACAAGACATCATCCAATCAAAATCATTCTTTTCAAACTAAGGTTGCATTTATTTTCTTCTTGCTAACCTGCCGAGGGTTAAGGTTTTTTGGGAAACGGAATTGAAACTAAGAGCAAGACCTTCGCAATCCAAGATATCATGTGATCAGTTTCAATTACAAAATTCGCAAAAATATTTGAAAATTAGAGACTTTACAAGGACAGAGATTAAGGGTAATGTTATCAAAAGTGTTTTAATTTAGTAACAAATCCAATGAGTTATGTAGATGGTGATCTCTTTGTACATTGCGCATGCGTTAAACTAATAGATCCTGATAAACTTTGCATATATTGCTTCTGTCACTTCTTCTCTTATCATCTCCTCTCTCTCTCTCTCTCTTTCTCTCTCTCTCTCTCTCTCTCTCTCTCTATATATATATATATATATATATATATATATATATATATATATATAGTCATCCACAAACAAGCCTGTGTAATGTGGGTATACATCCGATTGCTGCAAGCCGGGATTAAAACCTGGCATCAGTCAGAGATCCTACCCCAAAGCTATCAACAAATGGGGAATTCTAACATATTATATACGAATGTATATAAACGCCAGCAACCAGAGTGCTCAATTCATTAATATATAGTAAAGGTAACAAATCTTTTGCTATATAATCGAAGTGGATCCTAGTAATATAAAATATTAAAACTGATCCACAAATAGTCATTGCATATATATATGCAATGACAATTACTTATTAATATAGATTCCTAAATTTCGCTTGAAGATGAAGCAGGACTTAACACCTCAATTCAACTAAATTTCAATAATTATATTGAGGGTCTTGGCTCTCGCTTTTGAAACATGAGAACTCTTATGTAGCGAAGGAATCATATTTTTAAAAAAATATTATAATTATATTATATATATATATATATATATATATATATATATATATATATATATATATATATATATATATGTATATTACGCACTGTTACATTAGAACATGTAAGTACCTACTACAAAAATGGTAACGCATCTATGAGGAAATACTATAAGCAAGCTTGAAATTCAGTGTATGTCATTTCGCCAAAGTGTAAACAACTTTGATTTTCATAGCGTTAAGCATGTCGGATTTCGCGCCAAAGAAATCGTATTTGCGGGGAATTTTACTGCACTACATTATTTAAAAAAAAAATCTGCAGCTGAAGCACACAAAACTCTTGTTGAGACTTACGGTGACCATGCTTTGTCGGAAACAACATGCAGACATTGGTTTAGACGCTTCAAAAATAATGATTTTGATATTGAAGATAAAGAACGCACTAGCGCACCGAAAAAGTTTGGAGACGAAGAATTGGTGGCATTACTTCATGAAGACTCATGTCAGGCGTAAGCTGAACTTGCAGAATTATTAGGAGTTGATCACACAACAGTTTCGAAACGTTTGAAAACATGAGGAATGATTCAAAAGCAAAGACATTTGGTGCCGTACGAGTTGAAGCTGAGAGACGTCGAACGGCGTCTTGTCACGTGTGAACAGTTGCTTCAACGGCAGAAAAGGAAAGTTTTTTTAATCGTATCGTGACCAGCGATGAAAAGTGCATACACTACGATAACCCTAAGCGTAGAAGACCATGCAGTAAGCCCGGCTATGCATCAACATCAGCGGCATAGCCGAATATCCATGGTTCGGAGCTTCTACTCTGCATTTGGTGGGATCCGCTGGATGTAGTTTATTATGAGCTGCTCAAACCGACCGAAACCATCACGGAAGATCGCTATCGACTACAATCGATGCATTTGAGCCGAGCATGGAAGAAAAACGGCCGCTATACGAGCAGAGGAGACACGACAAAGTGATTTTTCAAAATGGCTAAGCTAGGCCACATGTTGCAAAACCACCTTGTAAACACTTCCAGACATTGGCCCGTCCGATTATCGCTTGTTCCGATCGATGGCTCATTCTTATGAAGCTGACAAAAAATGGGTCGATTCGTGGTTAACCTCAAAAGACGTGTCGTTTTTCCGACGTGGAATTTAAATGCCGCCAGAAAATGGGAAAAAGTAGTGGCTAGCAACGGAAAATACTTTCAGTGACATGTTCCTTACTAATTTTGTAAATAAAACATTACTTTTCATGAAAAATCAGCGAGAACATATTCAAGGTCTTATCTAAAAATAAATACGCTTAAATTCACCTTCTTCTCTGCCGTGCGCCAACGGCTTCAGGGTAAAATTTCCGACTGACGCGAATTCAGCCGGTTTTCGATTCTAGCCAGAGGCAACCGGACGTCTAGCCACACTGATGAGCTGTGATACAGCGAAACAGTCTGTCTGTGGATGACAATATATATGCTCCTGAAAAATTTATTTCGGTTGAGCTCTCTAGGGAGGATGTGTGAGTTTGTAAACAGTGATTATTTCGGCTAATAATGCAAGACTCTTCGGTAAATCGAATCGAGTTCTCTCAGTCACTGTGTGTTTATCTAAAAATAAATACACTTAAATTCACCTTCTTCTCTGCCGTGCGCCAACGGCTTCAGGGTAAAATTTCCGACTGACGCGAATTCAGCCGGTTTTCGATTCTAGCCAGAGGCAACCGGACGTCTAGCCACACTGATGAGCTGTGATACAGCGAAACAGTCTGTCTGTGGATGACAATATATATATATATATATATATATATATATATATATATATATATATATATGATATTTAGCATTAAAATGCCAACAAGAACGCCGAAAATCCGATTTAAAATATTTAAAAAAAAATAAATTCACATATTCTAGGTTTAAATAGGATTTTAGGTATATTCAATGAATACAATTTCTACAATACGCCGTCTACAAAAACCTGTACAACCCTAATCGTGGCAAATAACTAGACCCAAATTACTGGATCTCATCAGTAATATAATACATGCGGGGGAAAAAAATTCCCTACCAAAATGGCAAGCATCTTTTTTTTATTTCTCGTTCAGAAAGGACATAGGCGTATTCGAAAGTTCCAATTTTTAACATCTTTTCTCATTTTGCTTCCAGTTTATCAAAAGATCTAACATTCAATAAATATTATTACATTTATTACCAATATTATTATTTTAATTGTTTTTTATCTCTCAAATTTTTTCACCGCCTACACTCTCTCTCCTTCTGTTTAGCCCTATGGCTGATTGGCATTTGTTTACATTCGTAAAAACAATACGCTATATATATATATATAAACCTAAAGAGCTAGGTTTACCTGGCTATTTAGGTTTATATTAGGTTTGCACTACTTAGTGTATTGAGCACTTTACGTAGTTACTTCACTCGTTTTGGAGGGTTTTTTTCTTTGAACTCTAAGCTTGAATTCAGGATGATTGTTTTCGCCTCAATTTCATGTTCTTTCTTTTTTTATCCCTCATTTTTTTCTTGGATATTGGTTTGTTCAACTACAAGCCGAAATACCTAAGGTTTTTCAAAGTACCATTACTTGAAAATACATTTCAATTGAGCACTGTTGAGTGATAAGCTAATTCTACAAACAACAGCCACCTTCACTAATGCAAAGCTCTTCAGTAAAATGAATGGAGCACTTTGGCTGATTGGCATTTGTTTACATTTGTAAAAACAATACGCTGGATTTAGTTGTGTAACTCTACCGAGTGAAGATAGCTCTGGCTGACACCAAATTAGTTGTGTTTCAATCCTGGCTTGAGGCATTCGGAGGTCTAGTCGCGCTGAGGAGCTGTGATACAGCGAAACAGTACTGTCTGTGAATGACATATATATATATATATATATATATATATATATATATATATATATATATATATATATATATATATATATATATATAAGTTAAGCTCAAATCTTTGGCGAAACAATAAGAGAATTTCCATCGGTATTTTATAGCCGTGGAACTCACCATCAGCTAAATCAATAATTGACTTAATTAATTTCGTCCGAAAATTCAAATAGGGATACCATGAAAATTTTTCAGGTTTTGCTAGTTTATTTGAATATAACAAAAGAAGGAAAATTTAAATTTCATTAACTTTTAATGTACACTCTTTTCAGCGTTCATATTTTCCACTTGAATGAACTTTCTTTAGAAAAATCTTAATTAGCTTTTATTCTTCAAAGATCCTTCCTGAAATGATATAGAGAAATATTTTAGTTTTTGAAGTGTTTGAGAAGCTGTAGCCATTTTTCGCAGACATTTCATTTTGGTGACCGGAAGGAATGAGTAAGCAGAATTTCAGCAAAGAAATCACCAACCTTGGTTTCAGCAACTCAATCATTTCATTAGTTTTCTTAAACATCTGTTTCTATGTCAGAATCCATAAAACACTGTTTTTTATCTAAACATTATATTCCTCACCACGAAAACCATTTTCTCTCAACTCAAGATAAGTCAGGTAACATTAAATCCAGTTATTTTTTCCCTAATCAATTCCACCTGGCACTTTCACTCTTTTACTAACACATTAAGTACGTTTTTCAGCACCAACGGATATTTTCTTTTAATAATTTGCCCCAAACAAGACGATAAAGCCGCTAAGGCTCAAGGGGGTTACTGATGATGAAAGGCAATAGAGTGAAGGAATCTGAGACAACATTGCTGAGGAGAAAGAACAATAAAAAGACTGAAAGAGACAAGATAGCGATTGACGTCGCATATAAATTTTTGTAGATCTTAATTGACATGGAAGCAAGATTGATTGAATGTTTCATTTGTTTTTTACGTTTTGCCAACCTTTTGCAGGTTATTCAAAGCCAGAAATTATTTTTAGATTGTAAGAATTTGGTGGGGGGGATAATAATGATTTATTGATACAGGTTTTTTTTTAAATAATAAGTAGTAGATTCATAATTTTTCAGAAAAAGAAGAGAATTCGATAGGTGATAAGTGCGAAAGAAGATACTGTTAGAATAAAACTTACTGTTGCACATAGGTATTTCAGCAGCAAAATGATGAGACCTATCTGCCAATCTAGTGCTACGTTTAAATTCATCAAGTCGAGGTACCAAAGTTGAAAGCTCAATAGAACAATTGACATAAAAATATTTATAGAAAAATTATTATCTGCTCTCGTGGCTGTCTATATTTCTGAGATGAGGTATTATGTACAGTATTTACATTAGTCGGACTATTGTCCTCATCTTTGTCGCCATATTTGTCACAACGTTTCGGCCGTTGGTAATTTTCCCTCTGAAAGTTCTCCACTGCCTGAACCGGGCATTGAACTCACACTCTTTGGGTCTGTCACTGGATCTAACCAACGCCTTTATCCACTGTCCTTGAGGACACATGGCACAGTGGATAAAGGGGAAAATTACCAGGAGATAACTGATAACTGACATCCATCAAACATGGCTCGTGGAACTAGAACAGTCTACCCCAGTGATCGAAATAAAGGGTTCGGTTCGAAATTCCAACCACCTGAAGAAGGCCGGAGCGTACAACGGCCGAAACGTTGTGACAAATATGGCGACAAAGATGAGGACAATAGTCCGACTAATGTAAATACTGCTCTCGTGTCTTGATTAAAAGTGTTGATTGTAAAAAATCGAGGAGTGGGCAAGATTTGTCTAGAATTTATTTTGATTTGAATACAGAAATGACATGTAGACATGCAGTAAACTATTTAAAGTGATTTAAAACAATTTTCATCTATTTCAATGTTTCTCGAACATTTTTAAATTCATGGCGCACTTGTAAAATAACTAAAACTCTGGGGCTTACTTTAAAATTATAAAGTTATAAAATTTGAAAATAGGAAAATAATAAAGAGGTATCCTGAAATAAGCATTTATTTTTAAGACATTAAACTGTATATTTAAGCATGCTTGTGTAAAAACCTGTGCTTGGTGAGCTTCGGAAATTTTTTTAATATTAGACCTTATATGTAATAAACATATTCTGATTTCCTCATCAAGGCATTTAATATCTCTCGATATATAAAACAGAGGATGTCTCTGTGTCAGTCTGTGTGATACCTTTTCACTCGAGATCCATCCAAATGATCTTAACCAAACTTGGCGCATACATTGTACAATGTAAGAAATAGGTTCTTAGCGTAAAAAATTGATAATTTTTAAAAAATCAATAATCGATAAAGCCGATCAAAAATCGATAAATTCAACTTTTTTCCTCCCTTTTCGTTCAAACTCAGTATGTAGGTTATTTACATAATGACGAGCTCAACGATACTTCATTTTTATTTCTACGCCACTGCGTTTAGTGAAAAACGAAAAATCGATTTCAACACAAATTTTAAACTAAAACCTCCCTCAATGTTCGAGAAATCTAATGCAAACTTTACTCATTTGTAGCCAACAATAGGTTGATTGTTTAACAGTCATTTAACTTAATAAATGAGTCCAACCATATCGTGAAAACCCGAGTTATTAGCGAAAAATGGTTATTTTTATTGGTTTCTTCCTTATTTTTCGTTGATCATTCAACCAATTTTCATCAAAATTAACAATTGCTTTACAAATGTATCCTCTTTTACATTCCTGGTAGCACACTGATAAAATGAATTTTAAAAACTCCAAAATAAATGTGGTCTGAAGTGGGTCTTCACGTTGCCTGTTTTACCCCGTCATATCCTCTGCTAACTTCGATTGAATAAATACAGACTACTGTTATATCAGTAACTGCATTAATTCAAAATGTTTTTTTTAATAAAAGTACTTTAAAGTAATTGAAGAAGATAGACTCTGTTACATGTAAACATGATGTTGTTTTTGCTCCATTCTAATTGAACGCTTTTTCTGATCGACCAGCTCCTAGTTCTATCTATTTTAATGTTGACAAGAACAGAAAATCCTAATTCACAGAATTAAGATGTGGAAAATTCAATGCTTTACTAGACATTGAAGGATATTCTTATTCAGTGGAACTCCCAAATTGACCAATGGCCATCTCGTTATGCTTGATTTATAAATCACGATCAGTAGATATAGGGACCAGCTCCTATTCTTCTGTTACGGAATTTACCATCCAGTTTAAAATATCAAATGAAAAAGACTTGACTTAGTCTTGGAAGCCATGTGTTTGGTGTTTCTATTTTTTTTTAAAATAAAGATTATTTAAATATAAAAATAATTAATAAATGATTCTTCTGATAACTTGGGACGCACCTGCCTGCTTTCCAGGTGTATTAGTACGCGCGAGCGCGCCAGTTGAGAACTCTGATCTATTTGATGTCAACGCTGTAATTTTATTTGCTATTTATTTTTCATTTTTTTTCATCAAGAGGAGTGGATAGGTTCGCTTATTAGCCGGTTCAAACACTTCTCCAGTCTTTTTTGAACAGAAGTAGACGTTTATTTCCCTGTTCAGGATTGGGTTTTTAGGATCCTTCAAAAGTCTACAACTCTATACTATTACTAACGTCTCCGTCTGAAATCTGATATTTGATTTACTGAATAGAAGAAGATAGATTCGGCTATCGCCCGGATCACATCCTCCCAGGTTTTTTGAGCAGGAGTAGATGTTTACTAGATTTTTTCCCTGTTTAGGATTGGGTTTTCAGGTTCCTTCTAAAGTCTTTTGATTCTACACTTTTTACATTATTCGGACTATTGTCCTCATCTTTGTCGCCATATTTATTACAACGTTTCGGCCGTTGTAAGCCCCGGCCTTCTTCAGGTGGTTGGAATGTCGAACTGAACCCTTTATTTCGATCACTGTGGTAGACTGTTCTAGTTCCACGTGCCATGTTTAATGGATGTCAGATATTTCCTGTTAATTCCCCTCCAAGTTCTCCACTACCTTAACCGGGTATTGAACTTACACTCTTTGAGTCGTGTCACTGGATCTAACTAACGTCTTTATCCACTGTGCCATGTGTCCTTGTCTTTTACTTCTCTTTCGCTGCCCTTGGGTCGTAGCGGCATTATCGCCTTGATTAGGGTGAATTGATTAAAACGTATATGAAATATCAAATTTACAAAGCTTTTTTTTTATAATGTTCTTCACTTGTTGTTCTTTTCTTCATGGATCGTCGTGTGTTTTTGTATGTAACCAGAAACCGATTGCCAAAAGGCATGAATCATGCCGAAGGTTTACACTCATCAAGCTCTTCAAATATTCTTTCCTCAGTTATTTCTTTGAAATTATTTAAAAAATAACTAGGAAAAGACGTCACAACAGAGGGCGAAAATATTATTTGGATTGAAATGATTCGAACTTATTTTTTTTTAGAATTGAAGGAATTATAATTTTAAATTAAATTTTAGAATTGAAAGAATTATAATTTGAATGAAATTTTAAAATCTGTACCAGATCAGTTTCGCAATTGTGAAATTTATTTTTCTTAGAATTGAATTTTTTCTACAAAGCTTCCAGAAAATAAAGATAAGTGGAGATTGGAATACGCGCCGGGAAATGGGATTTTTCCAAAAATAAGCGCCGAGAATCATTATGCTTTCAGGTTAGTCGCTTCCTCACAGACGTCCCGTGGCTTCCCTTCTACAAGTATTTTCACGGCAACTGTTCCGACGAGCAACTTTCGCTGGTTCCCAGACTGCATGAATTTCAGCGAGCTATTAGGCTGGCATCTTGGACCCACCCTTTCACTGTCGAAACGGTTAAATGTAACCGTCTCTTCTACTCAAACAGATTCTTCTCCCGCACTTCCCGCCTGCAGAACTCCCTTCCCCTTGCTTGCTTCCCTGATAACTATAATCATCAAATATCCAAGTCTAATGTCAATTGATATCTGATACCTTGATCTTGTTCCCTGCCCTTCTCTGTATCCTTTCCTCAAACACGTCTCTTTACTCTTGTTCTCAACCCTCTGTAACCCCTTGTGTGCTAGTGGCACTCCGCCTTGCTTGGGGTGAATTGCTTAAAAAAAATCAACCAAAGTTAACCAAAGTTCAACGACAACATTTCTTGCAAGGGCTAAAAAACTTTGTCGAACTAGTCTAGTTATTCACGAGTGGGCCATAGTTACACCTCTGCAAATTTACTCTCAAAAATCTCTTTTTTTTTTATCAACAATAGACACTATACTTATAAATAAAAGGATGACTTCACTCCTTCCTAAATCTGGAAAAAATTTTCAACAGCTCGTAAGAAAGATAAAAATTACGTATTTCTGTGCTGTAGAATCATCTCATGCTAAAAACTATCACTTCACAAAAATAGAAATTTTCGTCAGCTAATACAAGACCCAAGAACCACTCAAGGTAGAGGCTTACTAAATGAGCTTCTTGTAAGGGAGTAAAGGGACGAAGTAAAATGTGATGACAGATAACAGATGAGCCGAAAGTTGACATTAAGATCGTGGTTATCGGTGAAACATCCCCTCGGCTGTCTATTCCACATAGTAACATTTCTAGAGAAGAAATTGTATGAGTTGAACTGTCCCCTTAAAAATGGAATATGAAATAAATACAGATGAGTCGACCCTGTGTACGTGGCATGGTTAATCCTGATGGAACTAAGGAATGTAGCTCGTCGGAACATTTGCCACGGATATAGCGATAGAGTTGCGAGAAGCTAGAAACGTGTAGTCTGGATGAATTGGGAGATTAGCGCACTTTCAATGCATTTAATTCTTAGCAATTCTTTTCCTCTCCTGACATGTATCCATATAGATCAATATTTATACATGGGTATATATATATATATATATATATTGCTTCGTGTCTCGCACTTCTCGCCTGTGGAACACCCTCTCCAGTTCTTGTTTTCCTGATAGCTATAATCTCCAACTATTCAAATATAACGTCAATCGACGTCTCCAGATGCCCTGACCTATCCCCTAACCTTCTAATCATCCTCTACTCTATCACTCTTGTTCTCACTCCAGCTCTCTGTAACCTCTTGCGTGCTAGTGGCTTCCCGCCTTGCTTGGGGTTGAATGCTTAACATATATATATATATATATATATATATATATATATATATATATATATATATATATATATATATATTCTAAAATAAATGTTTTCGATGTACTATCCTAAAAAAAATAATCGTTCACTCGCCAGTAGCGATTTTCCAAGCGTAGCTTAGATGTGACACAAGGCCGAAAATATGGGGCACCGAGTGAGGACCAAACTCACTACTCATTCGTAATTGTTCTAGCGAGGCAAGCTTGCTAACCATTACACCCCTTCGGGGTGCCAGTAATTTACAATCCCCTGATGAGATGCATGTGATACGCATCGAAACACGACTGCAATTGTGTATCATTTTGACGTTTTCGATGTAATATCCTAATATATATATATATATATATATATATATATATATATATATATATATATATATATAGATAGATAGATAGAGAGAGAGAGAGAGAGAGAAAGAGCGATAGATAGATAGATAGATAGATAGATAGATAGATAGATAGATAGATAGATATAACTAAAAAAGACATATCTATTTCTATACCTGACGATGATTGTAAGAGCAATCGAAAGCTCGTACTTAAAAAAAGACCTTATAAAACTGGAATTTATAAACAGGGATCATAACATTCATCAACAGGTTCGAGGTTAATGTATTTTATTATAAAAATTGTTTGCGAGAATAATTCTTGCCTTTTATATCACTAACTTCACTATCTGCTTTTTGTATGAATAATTCATGTAATGTAAATTGAACTGCACCATATATATATTTGAATTGGACATAGTCCGACAATTTATATATATATCGTAATATAGTCATTCAAAAAATAAATCAATAAAGTTAATGTAATTAATGGCGAATTCACTTCGTCAACTGATTAAGGTGGCAGTAACTTACTGACCCCTCGCTGAACGACACGATCCTTGTATTTATTAATTGTGTAATGGATTAGATGTTCGATCCATATTATACTTGCGAATAAATGAATGAGTATTTTACGATATTAATTAAGCTGGATTATTTATTCATTTGAAAATATCTTTGATCTGCAGTAAAAAAAAAAAAAATTGAAATCTTCTAAGACAATCTGATTATTGAACCAATAGTCCATGACACATGAATGGAAAAACATTTACAATAATAGAAATTTTGAATGACTACATTACTACAATATTAAAAAAATCTAGCGTCTCATTTCTACACGTTCAAAAAAAATAAATGTTCTTAACTGTTAATAACAGTACACTTTTTAAAAAAAACATCTTTCGACAATTATCACATTCACGTTCGTCTTGGAATTTTTACGCGAATTTGAGAAAAAAAGTAACATTTATGCCTGAAGATGGTGAATGTTATCACCGAACGTATTTGCAAATATTATGGATCGAACATCTAATCTATTGTACAATTAATAAAAACAAGGATGGTGTCGTTCAGCGAGGGGTCAGTAAGTCAATGTTTTCATTAATCTATTAGCGTAGCCGAGATGGTTAAATCACTACGGATTTTAAGGCTTTCTCCTACAAAGGAAAATACAGGTTGAAATCTTACTGAGAGTTTTCTTTTACCTCTAATAGGATTACTCGTATGTTCAAGCCAATAGACGAAATAAAATACAGTTTAAAAACAAAATAAACGGTATCCACTAAAAATAGCGATTTAAGTTTTATATATATATATATATATATATATATATATATATATATATATATATCTTCGGTAAATCGAATCGAGTTATCTCAGTCACTGTGTGTTTATCTAAATATAAATACGCTTAAATTCACCTTCTTCTCTGCCGGGCGCCAACGGCTTCAGGGTAAAATTTCCGACTGACGCGAATTCAGCCGGTTTTCGATTCTAGCCAGAGGCAACCGGACGTCTAGCCACACTGATGAGCTGTGATACAGCGAAACAGTCTGTCTGTGGATGACAATATATATATATATATATATATATATATATATATATATATATATATATATATAAAAACATTAGGCAGCATGTATTTTATATACAAAGAAATAATCACGCATAGAATCCATCAGCAATATTAATGCAATTATTGGCGCTATCACATCACTAGTAGAATATAATGTATGCATTAAAATACTGTTAATCCATAGAAAGATGTGATCCTCATTCATAAAACTGTTGTTAGTTGTTTCCAGTTTATATTCTTTTAAAGTGCTAGTACTTTCGAATAATCCTTTATTCATCCTCAGGCATATTTTTCCATTAAAATTAAAACTTTGAGACGAAATATATATATATATATATATATTTTAGGCATTTAAAACAACATACCTGGGCGCATACACAATCCCGGAAAGTCCTTGTTGAGAATACAACTATACTTAAACATAAAAACAATAAACAAAAACGAAAAATTCTTGAAGCTATATACATAAAACAGTTGAAACCTAACCTGAACAAAATAAACTATGAAAACTCCACAAATATACTTAAATGCCTGTAATTGATAACAGAAGCCATTGGTTTATACCAACAACTTCCCATTTTTAACACTTCTCGTTTTCATTATCGCGTGGTCATGGGTGACATCATGGTCTGCGATGCGATTTTCGCTTCCAGCGTCTCGTATGCACAATGTTTGTCGTTGCTTGGAAATAGTCCATGCAAACAAAACAGACTATCATTGTTGTTATGTCCGTGTATTATTTTATATACTGTAATGTAATTGTCATGTTTGATGTTGGCTTATGCAAGCCGAAAGCTTAGATACGATTAAAAAAACATGTATCAATATGGTGATTTTATTTCGTTTTTCCATGATAATGTTATTAAGCTTATCTGGCGATATGAAAAGAATTTGATTAAAATAAGTAGACAAAACTTGTGTATATTATTTAATAAATCATGCATCAATGAAAAAAGGCTGCCTAAATACACACAGTTTATATATATATATATATATATATATATATATATATATATATATATATATATATATATATATATATAATTATTTAAAGACATTTATGATATGTTTAACGTTCTTTTTATAGATACAAGTATTTAAGCAAATGCTCTGTTTTATAATAAATTAAATAACATTTAAATACTTGTATCTATAAAAAGAACGTTAAACATATCATAAATGTCTTTAAATAAATTGTCGGACTTTGTCCAATTCAAATATATATATATATATATATATATATATATATATATATATATATATATATATATATATATATAAAGGCAAAGCAGTATGTGAAGGAAACGAATAAAAGCACGTATTACTTGTTACGTCCTCAAGAGGGAAACAAGATATCCCTGCAATATATTTTCTCTTCTTTTGTAGAACACATAAGACATATACATGGCTGTCTGTGTATGTAAGAGAGAAAGGGAGTGTGAGTGAAAGAGAGAGAGAGAGAGAGAGTAAGTGAAAGAGAGAGATAGTGACTCAAATGCTTGCATATTTCCAGTATAATTTTACTACAAGTTTCCGTTGTCTGAAAGTAAACCAAAGCCAATTGCTGATTATCACTTGACAAAGAAAAGATGGCACAGCGTTGATAAAACCCGTGTACCTATTTAGAAGAAACAATATCCCGCGTAAGATCAAAGGCAGTATCTTAAAATACAACGGCAAATAGGAAATTAACATCAAGAAGTATTTTTGAGGTGGACATGTTTTCTTTCATATTCGGAATTTATTATGGAACTAGCCGTGGGTTTGCCTTGTGTACGTGTCTGTCTACGTTTATAGAAAGTATCAAAACCATAATGGTTCTCTGAAAAATAAAAAAAAAATATCACTATTGCTGTACAGTTGCGACCAAAAAGTAAAAATGTAAAAGCAGCCGTTCTGATCATTTTGGCCACCATGGGTTTTGCAGTAAATCACTAAATCATCCATAACTTTTGTATTATCCTCTCAAATTACACAAAAATCTCAGACAATAACAATTAATATCGTATTTATTGTCTGTGAAAATTATAGAATATAAAAAAACTTTGATAAAAACTTATACCTACTTTTCTGACGAAAACAATGCCGTTCTGAACATTTTGGCCGCAACTGTATATTAGATATATTATCTCTCTAATCTTGTCAATGCTAAAAATATCTAAGACTGCCAGATCATCTAGCAGTCATCTTCCTAGCAAATTTGACCTAATAATCTATGTTGGTCGAAAGGTTAGAACGTTTCCTTTCTTACTTTCACACCAGGGTTCGAATGATTTCACCATGGTCGATTTGTCAGAGTTGACATCTAGATGTTATCGGCCTGAGGAGGCGTTATAAGTAGAGCGCGTATACTCAGGAGAGGTTATCCAATTAAAAATAACGTTTAAACTAACAAAAATATGTCGGATTAATGAGTAAAAATCCACTACTTCTTCAGAAATTGCTTTGTTTACGTTCCGTACACGAAACTAAGCAGTTATGAAGTTTCAAATATCTGAACAAAGAAAAGTGTTCTTAAAATGCAAAATAGTACTCTGCTGCACTACGACAGTCTTTTAGCCGTGATGGTTAAATCACTACGAATATTAATGGTTTCTTCTACAAAGGAGAATGTAGGTTCAAATCTTGCTGGAAGAGGATTTTTTTCCTCTAATAAGATTTCTCGAATGTTCAAGCCGATAGACGAAATAAAATACTGTTTAAAAAAATAAACAGTGTCTACTCAAATAAATAAAGCATCTCTATTATAATCCAGTCTAGTCCCGCTGTTTTTTTCCCCCGCTCAATTTGTCCCTTGGTTGATTTCATTTCAGATTTTAATATTTCTAGTTCTTTGATATTTCTGTGTTTTGAGGGCTGTCCTCTTTCGTCGTCGAAGAGTTCTCCGATGTATTCGTTCTATCTCTAAAGTAGTTTTCTTTCTCTAATATCAGTTCTCCGTCCTTGGCTTTTATGCATCCTCTTGATGAGCAAGTCTTTTGGCCTGTTAATTCTTTTATTCCTTTATAAATGCCAAAATTCCCGACCGACATATTTCGCTCTTTGTTGTTCGTCCCAACTTTTATTTCTTTAAATTAGAAATATTTTCAATTTAAATAATTCTTGAAAGCAGAAAGGACCCTTTTTTTTTTTAAAGAAAAGAACCAATTTTTTCAGACTTTTTTTTTTTCTGTCAACACAACTGAGGTATCATTTTTATATCTATCTTGTTTTTTGTTGAAAGGTTCTGGTATGAGAAACATCTCAACTAGCTGAATTCTCCTTCTTTCACAGTTCCTGGAGACCTTTGGGCAAGAAATAAATCTTTTCAGTTTTTCTTTTCGTATGCGACGAATACTATTAGATATATATTTACTGAGGTAAATACTATTAGATATATATTTACTGAGGTAAATACTATTAGATATATATTTACTGTGGTAAATACTATTAGATATATATTTACTGAGGTAAATACTATTAGATATATATTTACTGAGGTAAATACTATTAGATATATATTTACTGTGGTAAATACTATTAGATATATATTTACTGTGGTAAATACTATTAGATATATATTTACTGAGGTAAATACTATTAGATATATATTTACTGAGGTAAATACTATTAGATATATATTTACTGAGGTAAATACTATTAGATATATATTTACTGAGGTAAATACTATTAGATATATATTTACTGTGGTAAATACTATTAGATATATATTTACTGAGGTAAATACTATTAGATATATATTTACTGAGGTAAATACTATTAGATATATATTTACTGAGGTAAATACTATTAGATATATATTTACTGAGGTAAATACTATTAGATATATATTTACTGAGGTAAATACTATTAGATATATATTTACTGAGGTAAATACTATTAGATATATATTTACTGAGGTAAATACTATTAGATATATATTTACTGAGGTAAATACTATTAGATATATATTTACTGAGGTAAATACTATTAGATATATATTTACTGAGGTAAATACTATTAGATATATATTTACTGAGGTAAATACTATTAGATATATATTTACTGAGGTAAATACTATTAGATATATATTTACTGAGGTTTACATAGACGAGCACAAAACTACAATAGTTCGGTACACAGTGAATTTCGAACTAACTCGCTAAATGCTCAATGATAACATCATACTTTGAACTAGACTATTAGAGATTTTTCTTATCTTCCTTGACATTTCAGTAGGGTCAGATGCAGGCTGGAGATGTCGATTGACGTTACACTTAAATAGTTGGAGCTTGTATTTGTCAGGGAAACAGGAATAAGGAAGGGAGTTCCACAGGCCAGATGTGCGAGACATGAAGCTATTGGAGTAGCTTCATGTCTCGCACATCTCGCCTGTGGAACTCCATTCCTTATTCCTGTTTCCCTGACAAATACAATCTCCAACTATTTAAGTGTAACGTCAATAGACATCTCCAGTTGCCTTGATCTATCCACTTCCCTTCTCCACATCCTTTCACCTTTCATTCCTATCTGCTCTCGCTCCAAATCTTCTGTAACCCCCTTGCCTTGGTCGATCCACTATCTTTCTCCACATCCTCTCCTTTACCACTCCTATCTGCTCTTCCTCCAAACCTTCTGTAACCACTTGCGTGCTAGTGGCTTCCAGCCTTGCTTGGGGTGATAAACTAAAAAAAAAAAAAAAGGCATAGAATTATCGGTTCTTCACGGTATCCAATACACCTACGGATCACCTGTGTATACGTAGGGTCTTACCTTAATCTCTTCAAGCCTATGTATTAACTTTGGGAGACAGGTTCTCTGTCTTTAATTACTTCTTTGTAATTTTTAAGATGTTACGAAATAAACTACCCACAGAGCTCATAAGCATGCAAAAGTGATATGTACATATTTGTATTATGTTTTGTGTGTAGCTAAATGTTCTACCAATGTAGTCTATGTTGGTTTCGTTGTCTAGTTCTTCAGTGAGGAAATTGAAGCTTCTTTTATAGCTTGGATAATTTCGCTGAAATCTTTCTACACGGACTCGTATCTTTTACATTTAGCCATTTCTTTTTCTTTATCACGAGTGATTTCGCATAGAATTCTAGTAAGAAGTCCGTTGAAATTTAGGAAAAATAGTTAGCTAATTCGGATTTCGGGTTCAGTTTTGCTGACATCATCTTTTGATTTGTACACAAGTAAGTACCTCAATCAAAATTTGTCCAGTCTGAGAAAGTACAATAAAGAAATAACATGAATCGATGAGTTTTCTTTTATGTATTGTAAAAAATTATAAATATCTCAATATTATAAATATCTAAAATAAAATGACGGAGAGTGTGAGGTGATTTATTTCTTTGTTTTTTTTTGTTTTTTTTTGGGGTGGGGTTAAGGAATTTTGACCATCAAATGGCCCTATCAAATATGTCATATTTCAGAAATACGATATGTGTCGAAACTGTGGCTGTTTATTAATTAGAATATATTTCTTTTTTTCTTCTTAATTTTAATCATAAATTATTCTCTTTTATTTTGCGCACATAATATTACATCCGACATCATCCAGAAGGACATATTTTTGGAGTCTTTAAATCTAATGTTACAGTTTTTCGACATTTGTTTATCACAGCGTGTTCATATCGATTTTAAGATGAGGAATTAACGGTATACTTTAACTTATTCGAACTACTGTCCTCGACTTTATTTCGACCAAGCATCCTCTGGTCATCTTCAAGTGTCCATTATTTTTGCTATATGAGATAACTTATGTCGAAACCATCTGACATTAGATTCAAAAACTCTAAAAAAGCACCACTTATTTCCTTTACGTCAGTGTCATAATGAAGCCTTGGTTTGTCAAGTGCTATTGTCGTCAAGTAGTTGTGAGTTCAATCCGTGGATCAGGTAGTGAAAAATATACTCTGAGTCAGTAGCAATAAATCATATCCGGTATCACAGTGGCAAAAACAACACAATGATAAGCATATAAGGTATATATGGCCAAATTAATGGACATCTGAAGATGACGAAAGGGTATTTTGCCGAATCGTCATGTCTATAATAATGACATCTATAACAATCAAAGATGCGAACAACAAAGTAAATTGATAATTACTCATCTAAAAATATCAAGGAATATTAGCAAAACAAGATTCTTTTAAAAATAAATTTCCAATAAAAATGGTTCTATGACATTTAATTTGCCAAATGCTTTCTGCGTCAACTTAATCGTATCGTTTAAGCGTTTGTTTTTATTCGACATAACCTTATTCAATACCAATTTGCCGACGTAAAGTCATTGTTTCGACACTGCTGGTGTCATGTGACCGAAACCTTTCGAGATTATTAAATGGCAGACAACAACGGGTGGGAAACATATATAACACCCAAGAATTCGTTTGTAATTAAAAGCAGAAAAAACCTTGTAATTGTAATATTGTAAATATTTCGTAATTAATAGATCAGAAAAATAAATTAACTGCATCGACTCAGATTTCAAGACTGCAGCCAAAATTTGACATCTACATTACTCGCCTTTCAGGCCTTGACACGTTATGACGTGGGCGATCATGGCTCTCAATTGCTCCCAGTCTTTTGCTGCTTTTCTTTTACAATTTACTATCACCTTTTGTTTCTCTTCTGCCGCCCGTACACCCAAATTCATTGATTTTCTCTGGTTCACTTACTTTTAATATATCTGCGCGTGTTAAATTCTCCAGGCCTTCTTCTTAATTATATATCCCAGTAACTTATGCTCTCTCTTTAATATTATATATATATATATATATATATATATATATATATATATATATATATATATATATATATATATATATATATACACATTTTATTGAATACGACAGATAAGGTGGTTTGATTTAGTTTTTTATACAATTTCTCATGTGATCTTATTTTTTTTTTTTTTTTTCGGATGATAAATTATACAAAACTGTCCGATTGTTCTTTTTATCCGAGCGCTTTCGGCTATACATTTAGCCATTTTCAAGGTTGAAATATATTAACTGCTAACAAGAAATATTCATGGAGAACTCCCGGACACTATTCGTAAGATACTTATTGACAACACAAATATAACAGAATCACCTACATGCAAAAAATTTGTAGGTGTGATGAATTGGATCGTGATAACGATTCTAATGTAATAAATTATAACCATGGAATATTATTGTTTGAGCCTTTATATTATATTCTTGCTCTGTCTTGTACACAGAGCTCTACCTGTATTTTATCCTTTTGTAATATATATATATATATATATATATATATATATATATATATATATATATATATATATATATATATATACATATTGAGCACTAATATTTATCTATCTATCTATCTATCTATTTTTATCTGAATTGAGACCCCATTGGATTAAAACGTAAGTTTAATGTTAATGTGGATGTAACAAAAACATATGCGTAAATTTAGTTCATGTCTTGCGGCACTCAAAATATCTGAACGTTATCGTATGTGGCTCTTACATTAAGCAAGTTTGGCCACCCCCCTATATAGCGTCATTGTGAAATCTATGATCGTGTCAATGCGTGCTCTGTCAGAGGCATACATAATTTTGAATTCAAAGTTGTTAATTTCCTTAGATAGATAGCCCGTTCTGTATCAATAAGAATTAAACCTTTTTTTATAATTGAATAGAAAACATTTAATCTTCAGGACCATATTCTGCTTATTTTCTTTTCAATATGAGAATGGAATCAAATCACTTTATATAGTGGCTAGGGATCACATCTATATTCAATGCACGAGGCATGAGACATACATCCAGCATGTGACACGGGCACCAGAAAACTCTCGACACCAGACACAGTATGTCACCATGTTCGTTCCATCGAGCGTCTTCATTTTTATTGCTTACAGCACTATTTCAGCCGATGAAGTCATCGGTCTTCCACAGATACATTGATTAATTTTTTACGATTCAATAAAAAGTAGTTTCGAGGATATAATTAAATTTTAACATGGTAGTTTTAAAAAGAAGCAATATATTTGACAAATTTACTCCGAATGTATTGTAGCCAACATTTTCTTTTGGGAAAATTATTTAAATAAAACACAAATAAAAAAACGAAAAAGTTAGTAAGGGAAAAATTATGACAAAATTGGCACACTGCTTTTCCCTGCTTCTTTTGCCTTCAATGAGCCTTGTGAGTATTGAACTCTCCAATCCTTCTTCTTTACAAATTAACTTTGAAGGTAGAAATCGGGTATGACGCAGACACCATGATCCTTATTTGATTTTGATAAGGTAATGATTGTAGTTTGAGAATGTTGTGCGATATGTTCAGATAGTATGGCTTGTATCTGCTCGTTTACCGAAACATGTCAGTTCAGTTTTATTCTTTCTTTGCTAGAAACTTTTGTACATAGCTAATATTTTAATATTATAAAAACATTATAATACATCTTCTTTTGTTTCCTGAAGGAGTGGAAATACAAGTGACCAGAAATGACATTTCATTTGAGCCTCACGCCTTATGAACGATATGACAAATGTTGGATGGGTTCGTTTTTCAGGTTTTGGAATTAGAACGGGCGGCATGGAGTCAGATAAGAACGTGTTCGGATAAGCAAGAGAGAAATTCAAGATGCTTTTGGGTGGTTAGCTGTTGAGGTGGTAGAGAAACAAATAAGCTTCTAGAGAAAAGGTTGTCCTAATCCAACACGTGGTTAGTTCCTGACATTTCAAACAACTCTTTCAAATATACAGCACGTCAGCAATTTTTCAGATACTAATTTTCAACATTATCGTATTTGCAAAGGATCTGCAGATGTTAGTAGCAGGTCGGAACGAGGAAACGGTCAACCGAGTTGGAATTCCACTTCTCCCTTTCGATCAAACATCTTTGGAAAAGGTGTGAAGCCATCTTTTCTCCCCCAACCCAGCTATGCGCAGGACAGACTGGTTTGGTTTGGTTTGTTTTACGGCATATCAACCTCAACGGGTTATTTAATGCCGACAGGAATTTTTTTATTGCAGGTAATATCTATCTATCTATCTATCTATCTATCTATCTATCTATCTATCTATCTATCTATCTATCAATTCGGGATTATAAACAGATATCCAAGACTGCCTTATCATTCCTGGTATTAGGTTGTTCGGGAAATAATGTCCGATTTTAGTTTGTTTTGTTTTGTTTTACGACATATCAACCTCAATGGGTTATTTAATGCCGACATGATTTTTATTGCTGGTAATATTTTTTCAAAAATGTATTGCTGGTAATAATGTATTGCTTGTAATAATTTTTTCTTCAAAAATTCATTGCTGGTAATAAATTTTATAAAAATGTATTGCGGATATTAAAATTTTTACATGTTTTGACACCAGTTTGTGGGTTAACTATTTGCCCATAGCTGGGACCCTAACAGGTGCTACCACCCTGGTCAGGGTGAACCTGGGAACACCAGCAATTGAGACGTGGTTCCACTCTCCTCAAAACCTCCTGATCAGAGGCATTGCTGTTGGATGTAGTTTATTGCCTTACCCAGGACGCGGATAAACCGGGCTATCTATCTAAGGAGATTAACAACTCTGAATTCAAAATTATGTATGCCTCTGACATAGCACGCATTGACACGATCATAGATTTCACAATGACGCTATATAGGGGGGTGGCCAAACTTGCTTAATGTAAGAGCTACATACGATAACGTTCAGATATTTTGAGAGCCGCAAGACATGAACTAAATTTACGCATATGTTTTTGTTACATACACATTAACATTAAACTTACGTTTTAATCCAATGGGGTCTCAATTCAGACCCACTAAATAATTAATCATTGAATTTTTTTTGATTTACCTTTTATGTTAACTGTGATGAAAAAAGAAGCGCAGCCAAAATATTTCCACGAGCCGCGGATATTAAAGATCAAAGAGCCGCGTGTGGCTCGCGAGCCACGATTTGCCCAACCCTGCGCTATAATCTCAACTGCGCTCTACAAACGACTGTATTGTCTGTTATAATCGTATTTACAATATCACATGACCAACTGAAATAAAATCGCAAAAACTAGATAATTTCTGTCCAAATTTCTAAAAGAATGTATTATCACTATCAATTAGTTCGTTCCATCGAGCGTCTTCCTTATTATTGTTTATAGCACTATTTCAGCCGATGAGCTGTTCGGTCTTCCACAGATACACTGATCGTTAAAATTATTAAGATTCAATAAAAAGTAGTTTTGTGGGTAAAATCTAACATGGTAGAGAAAAAGAAAAAAAATAATATTTTGATAAATTTACTCTGAATGTATCCAAAGTTTTTAAGGGGAAAATTGTTTAAATAAAACACAGATGAACAAAAGAATTAGTAAGAGCAAAATTATGGGCACGTTTAATAAATAATCAATAGTGTATCCTTTTTCAAAAGTGCTTTCTCCTGCTTCCCTTGACTTCGATGTGCTTTGTGAGTGTTGATTTCTCCAAGCCTTCTTCTCCATTATAAATTAACTTACATTATTTTGAGATACCGTATTTCCCGTATGGTAAGACGCTACAAATGGTAAGACGCATCCTAGAACTAGCTAGGTACTTTATTCGGATCGCACTGACACCGCCATCCTCAAGCATCACCTCAGGTGGTCAGGACATGCCACCAGAATGAAGCCTTCAAGATTCCGGTGGCCAATCCTTTACAGCCAATTCGTCAACGGCAAACGACTTTGGGGAAAACCTAAAACACCAATAGGAGAGTAGAGAGACTGAAGAGGAAGTAAAAATACGGTCCGCCAAGGTCAGACAAGGCCAGACAAGGACCGTCAAAGCCAGACAAGGCCAGACAAGGCCACGCAAGGCCAGACAAGGCCAGGCAAGGCCAAGCAACTTCAGCCAAGACCATCACATCCTACTATATGGTTATGACCCGAGACTGTTCCATTCCCGACTTACAGCCTGTCTGAAGTTATTGTGCAAATCAAATAAACGTCAATAACTCAAATAATTCTGACAAATTTAAACTCGTTCATTTCCACTCTTAGTGAAATATTTATAATAGATTTTCTGTCATTTTTAATGGTTAGTTTTTTTTAGATATTTGGGATTTATGAGAATCGACTGATCGTAGTCATTATGTAGATTAAACTAAATCTTATAAAAACTATTTTTTTCTTTTTGTCCATCATATATGTTGAAACATGGGTAAAGGGAAGCATCTAACTACTGTTGAAAAACAGAAAATAACAGTTATTGAGTGAGGGAATGTTCACATTAGCGATATCAAAGGAGCTTTGCAGAGATAATCGAACGATAAAGAAGGCTGTTGAAAATATAAGTTGAAAACTCGAAGTAAAGGAAAAGGCTTTAAGAACTTGCCTCCTTGAAATGAATGTAAACTAAAGCGAATTATAGCAAAACAACCACTTAGATCAGCGCTCAGATGTTTAAAAAGGCTGGAATTGAGGGAGTCAAGAAGGACAAAAGGTGTAGAATACTTTGTGAACTGGGATCTGTCAAGAAATCTCCTAGGCAACCTCCTCTCATTAAGACAAATATTTTAAAGCATCGAAATTGAGCCAAGTAATACATGAAAATTGACTTTTTAAAAATACTTTTCACGGACGAATCTCGTGAGACGTTTGAGAGACCTAATGGATGGTCAAAGGATGGATTTTATCCAATTCAGACGTGCCTGTCGCTAAGAGAAGGCAACAAGGAGGCGGTAATGTTATGATATGGACTGGAATTGTTGACCAAACTGTTATTGGACCAGTCAAAGCCAATGTAGCAGTTAAACTGAATGGTGCTAACTCTTGCGATTTTATGAAGAAGACTTTTTTTGCATAGTACAAATCCCAATCTCGCAGTTTCAAAGTCAAGTGTGTATATATGCACGACAATGCTCCTTCTCATGTATCTAAGCTTGAGTGAATTATTTGAGCATAAAAGATTTACAAGAGAGAAGATAATGAAATGGCAATCATCAAGTCCTGACATGAATCCAATCGAAAATCTATGGTCAATTGTGAAGATGAAATTATATGAAGGTGGCAAACAATATGACAGCAAAGCAGTCTTATGGGAAGCAATTAAAACTACCAAGTCGGAAATTGAACATGCTGAAGTAAAAAAAAATAACAAAATCACTGAAAGGAAAGGCATGAATCCGTCTCTTCTTCCCCAGCTATGGGTTAAATAGCAGATTAGACAGGGCTCTCTATAGCTCTGAGCGGCAATCAATCTAAGAGGAAAAAAAACTCATTTGTTTAGCCTTTAAGATAAGTCGTAGTATACATCATTACGATATTTGACAGCATATAAGGCGCACTTTTTTTTTACTAAAATATCTTTTACAATTCCCCTGCGACTTATATGCTATTTGTAGGTTTAAAATTCGCGATAGTCGGCCGAAATTAGCTACCTGGTAACTCCTATTAGCTTAGACTTAAACATGAAGGACTAATGGAACACGTGGATGGCAATGCCTGATCACGACCTTACACTTACAGGAAGAATAAAAAGACCCAACATTGCACAAGTCTGCGAATGGGTGAAGCAAGCTTGGGATAATATTAGACCAGAAATTGTTGTGAGATCTTTTAAAAAAGTGTGGCATTAGCAATTCTCTCAATGGAACGAAAGAGGAAGCATTATTTAACGACGGTGATAGTAGCATTGAAAATGAGTCTCAGAGTTTTGATAACGAAGACGACGAATTTTATGGATTTGAAGATGAATAAAATTTATTGGTAACTGTACTTTTTTGCTCAATTGTAATAATTGCTTGATTTTTATTTTGTTTTCTTACCTTTGGATATAATAAAGTTTTTTATAGGCTCGTGCTCTTTTTCCCTACTATTTTTCGTTTAATTGTAATCATGGTTTGTTTAACCAAAATAATACCTCATAAATATCGCCAAGACTGTACCATTTACTAATAATTTTACTAATTACTATTTTTTTCCTTGCTGAAAGTGGGGTGCGTCTTATACGCCCGTGCGTCAAATACGTCAATACATCAAATACGGTAACTCTTTAAGAACTCAGGGTAATTGTCTCACTATTGGCCTATTAGCTTCCTACATATTTTTGGTAATACTATAGGCTCTAATCAACTTTGAATTGTTTAAGCATATCATCGCGCGGGGTCTTTTTTGACGACAAGCAATATGGCTTTCGCTTCTCTAGGTCAACTTCTGAGGATTTAATATTTATTGATGAAAGAGTGTATCATGCTTTAGATACGAAAGGTGATGCTCGTGCTGTTGCTTCGGTATGCTGGTCTTCTTGAAAGTTGAAAGGTTATTTCTGGACGAATTTTTGATCTGTTTCTATCTTTTTTTAGCAAATCGCGAAATGAAAGTTATCTTGAACGGCCACGCTTCTCGATCTTTTTGCATAAATGCAGGTATTCCCCAAGGCCCTATCCTTGGACCAAGATTATTCCTAATTTTTATCAACGACGTTCCGGTTGGCATCAGTTATCAACACGCTATCTATGCTGAGGACACCACTCCTGTCTTAATAGAAAGTCTGATCGGTTCGATAAGGTCAAATTGGCAGTTGATCTAAAAAAATGACCTACAATCTGTTGTTAACCGGGGCAAGGAATGACTTGATAATTTTAACGCCTCCAAAATGAAATTGCTCTCATTTAATCGTTTGCGAGAACATTTTTGCTTTTTATTATCATGGCTGATGCTAACCTCCAGGAGAGTGACGCATTCCTCCTTCTCGGACTAAAGTTTCCACTGACATGAAGTGGAAAGATTTTATTGTTAGGCCTGCTGCTAGGAAAGTTGGTTCACTGTGTCGTGCTAGATCATTTTTCTTGCCAGACTCTATCTTACATATTTATAAGTCTACCATTCGTCCATGCATTGTGTCTTGTATCACATCTGGTCTGATTATTCTATGTATTTAGAGATTCCTAATAAAATCCAAAGAAGGATTTGCAATGTTATTAGTCTTGACCTGGCATCTCGATTTCAGTCACTTTCCCACCCCCGTAACGTAGTTTCCCTGTGCCTTTTTTATATATATTTTCATAGTAATTGTTCTTCTCTTTGGTAATGAATTTAAACGTAGTACTAGATTGGCGGCAATGTTTCATCATTTTACACTTGAATTGACTAGATGTAACCGTAAGTTCTATGCTAACAGTTTCTTCTGTCGCGCTTCTCGCATGTGGAACTCTCTTCCAGCTTCTTGCTTTCTAGTTAACGTTGATCTTCAAAAGTTTAAATGCAATGTCAATCGTTATCCTGGTCTTTTATGTTCTCTATCCTTAATAATGTTTTGTTTTTTATACACTCTCACACTCCGTAAACCCATGCCTTTCAGTGGCTTTGTTGCCTTGCTTGGGGTGAAGAAGGCAATGGGAAATCACTCCACAATGTTCCCTAGACAACATTACATTTCAAAGAAGATCAGTGGAGGCTCATGATTGTTTACTTTCTGAAAAGACAGGAAATTAAATACAATGCATAATCTGTATATTTTACTTATTTGCTTCCAACAAATTCAGCCGAAAATGTGACGAGGACAAAGTTCTTGGACACAGAACAAAATTCACATATATTGTTAGTTTCAACGTTTCAAACGTTCTATCCTTTGACCTTCTTTAGTTGCCTGTTGTATCTGGTAATCTTTTTTTTACCTAACCCTTTATTCAATCTAGACTGTTCGCGATCGGGTGTCCATGCGAGATGATATCTCGTATCAGTTTAGTTCTCTTTGTAAATTAATCCTTGTAATGCCTCTTGTATTTTTCATTGAATCTGAATAGTATCTTCTTTTATGCGCCAGAACCTAAGCGATCAAGGCCCTTCACATCTTCCTGTCCTTTGTTGCTCTTAATAAGTTTTGTCTTTTTGCTGTTTATTCCAAACTCTGCTCTACCATCCATTTACTCAAGCCCATCCACCATGCTACACACTGCTTTCATCTGTCCCTCTTTCCCTGGATCTGTCCTGTGGGTATCAGGTTTTCTAAGCCTTCCTTCCTCATTACGTGCTCCAGAAATGTTAACTGCCTCTTCCTGATGTTACGTATGTTTGTTTTTTGTTTCCACTTTCTCTAAAATAAAGTCGTTACACCATGGTATCCCCAGGATGTTTCTGTAGAACCATATTTTTGTTGTCTCAAGTCTTTATCTTTTAAGAGATTGTCCAGCATTCGATGCCATATAGGAGAACATATATCACATAACAGTTCAGTTCTCTTTTCTGCGTCTCTAGCGAAGTTTTTCTGTTTCTCTGCTTAGCTTTTGGAATGCATCTTTGGCCATCCCAATGCGTTTTCGGGTCTCAACGTCACCCTTTTTGTCCTCTGTTAGAAAAACCTCCCAGATTTTTTTTTTTTTTTTTTTTTAGCGTATCACCCCAAGCAAGGCTGGAGGCCACTATCACGCAAGGGGTTATAGAAGGGTTGGAGGAAGAGCAGATAGGAGTGGTAAAGGAGAGGATGCGGAGAAAGAGAAAGACAGTGGGTCGATCAAGGCAAGGGGGTTACAGAAGATTGGGAGCGAGAGCAGATAGGAATGAAAGATGAAAGGATGTGGAGAAGGGAAGTGGATAGATCAAGGCAACTGGAGATGTCGATTGACGCTACACTTAAACCGTTGGAGATTGTATTTGTCAGGGAAACAGTAATAGGGAAGGGAGTTCCACAGGCGTGATGTGCGAGACATGAAGCTATTGGAGTAGAAGAGACGTCTACATCTAACAGTTTCAACGGTGTAGGGGTGGGAACGGGATGCCAGCCTCGTAGGACGTTTAAATTCACGAGGCCTAGGGACAAGCGAAAGCAGCTCCTCGGAGCAATTACCGTGAAATCTAAATTTTTGTACTTGTTTGATTTTAGTATCCCTGATTAGTAATTTGCATTTGGGGCTCGTCCTTTTGCTGATAATCATGCATTCTGCCTTCATGTAGTTTATATTTAATCCTTCCTTCTGGCATTTCTTTTCGACGTGATGTGGAGAACACGCACTAAATGTAACATCTTGATGGGTATATTGGAATATTAGTCAGTTTCGCTGATTATACGCTGCAAATATCCTTCTTCATTATTTAGTCGCCCCGGATAAGACGTTAAACTACATTCGCGTCCTGGGTATGACGATAAACTACATACAGCAGCAAGGCCTCTAATCAGGAGGTTTTGAGGGGCGTGAAACCACCTCTTGATTGCTGATGTTCGCAGGTCCACCTTGACCCAGGGTGGTAGCACCAGTTAGGGTCCCAGCTATGGGCAAATAGTTAACTATTACCAGCTATACTTTTTTGAAAAAAAATATTAACAGCAATACAATATTGAAGGAAAAGTATTACCAGAAACAGATTTTTGACAAAACAAAATATTACCAGCAATAAAAAATGTTGTCGGCATTAAATAACCCATTGAGGTTGATATGCCGTAAAACAAAATAAACCAAACCAATCTAAACCAAAGAATACATATTCTATTCATACGAACCTATCCTAAAAATCTTGTCAGCATTAAATAACCCATTGAGGTCGATATGCCGTAAACCAAAATAAACCAAACCAATCTAAACCAAAGAATACATATTCAATTCATACGGATCTGTCCTAAAAATGTTGTCGGCATTAAATAACCCATTGAGGTTGATATGTCGTTAAACAAAATAAACCAAACCAAACCAAACTTCATTATTTAGTTTTCAATGTGAGACGGAAACTGTTTCATTGGCGTCTGTGAATATTAACAAGAGAAAATAAATAAATAAGGGCGAGTTTCTTTGACTCAAGCTATGTATAAACATGTCTAGACAGTAGATTTATATCTGCTTCAGTTTATTTGATGATTGCCTCTGCTTCAGCATTCAGGAAAAATATATTTTTATATTAAAAAAAATCAAAATACTACTACTACTACTACTACTACTACTAATAATAATAATAATAATAATAATAATAATAATAAAGCATTTTAAATAAAATACAAAATTTCTTTGCTTTTGGGAAACATTATCAACTTAAGAGAATCTGAAACGGATGATGTCAGAATCCCCAGCTGAAAGAGACTGGCGCCTAAGAAATTTAAATGATTCAAAAACTAATTCTGAAATTTTGCCGAAAGTGCATACACAAGAATTCGTTGTGTGATAACAACTACATCCATTTTCTTATCTACAAAGTCTAATCGAAAACTATCTGGGCTGGTGCTATAAAAAGAAAACTACATACATGCCAAGTCGGCATTTAATTTCCTTCGAAGTAGTTCCCTTCTGAGGCAAGATCTGGGGGAATATGGTGGTTGTGGAACCCGATGAATATTGTGCTTGGCCCCCAAATTGCTGCCCAAGCCATGGTCACTGATGGAACCTCTGTGGTGCGTGGGGACGACCACACTCTGCACACTTTCCTTCCAAGCACTGCTATAAACAATGGAAACAATGAGCGAGAACGTTATAACTTATTGTGTACGCGCGACACTGTCAAAGTCAATCTGTGCCGAGCGGCTTTGTTCTACGTACTTTAGCTTCGTCACCATAGTAACAGTCCCGATACTTTTTGATCATGTTTCTATTTTAAATACTTATGAAGTGCTTTTTAATGCACATGAAAATAATGTTTTTGCATTCTATACACATTAGCAGCCTGTTTCATGCAATGCGATTTTTCAAAATGGGCGTTTGTTTTTTGTTTTTGTTTGCTTTTCCCCGAGGTCTATAGTTCTATCTTGTTTTTGTTTCTTAATTCTGTGATTTTCAGTTTCCCCCTACACGCCTAGATAACAATCTCCGTCTTTGTTTTCCTGTGTACCATTATACTGCTACTGTTTTCGCCTTTTATTTAAAAAGAAGGATTTACATAGGACACCCGGGAGAGAAATTGTAAAAAGATATGCAAACCATTTGCTACACCGTCCTGGGTATAACGATAAAATACCCCCGCGTCCTGGGTATGATGATAAACTACGTCCGACAGCAAGGCCTCTCATCAGGAGGTTTTGAGGAGTGTGGAACCACCTCTTAATTGCTGGTGTTCCCAGGTCCGCCCTGATTCGGGGTGGTAGCAATTGTTAGGGTCCCAGCTATGGGCAAATAGTTAACCCCCAAACTCAGATCAAAACACTTTGAAAGTGTAAAAATAGGTTTTAATACTAGAAATACTTTGTATAAAAAAATTAGTACCAGCAATAAATTTTTGAGAAAAAAAAAATATTACCAGCTAAAAGAAATTCTTACCAGAAATAAATTTGATTTAATACCAGAAATAGATTTTTGGGGAAAAAAAAGTATTACCAACAATGAAAATTGTCGGCATTAAATAACCCATTGAGGTTGATATGCCGTAAAACAAAACAAACCAAACCAAACCAGTTGCTATATTTAAAATAGGAAAGATATAAAAATGTCACCATGCTAACAAAAAATATATGGGAACTAAAAATGGAAAGAAAAACAGGTATGAATGATTATAGTTTCTCTACTCCTTCCTATAATTTGAATGGGAAAGGTAATGAAAATTCCATAGCCTGACCCATTTGCCATGTTGTAGGAATCAACAATTCAGTTGCAAATGAGTGGAGGTTGTACAGTAAATATTTATGGGAGCCCGGAATATTTGTCCCGCAAAAAAATAAATTACACGGAACATGGAATTTAATAAAATCGACAATTAATGCATGCTATTAACACAAGGAATTACATGTGTGCACAATGGAAATCAAAGGAAAAAGCATTGGAACTAGATATAAGAATGTGTGTGTGTGTGTGTGTGTGTGTGTGTGTGTGTGTGTGCGCGCGCGTGTGTGTGTGTGTGTGTGTGTGAAACGAGCGTGTATGATACACAAGTGTTTATGTACGTGTGTGCGAGAGTTCAGTCAAATAAAAGACCAAGGAAGCGAACGCGCCCCAGCGGCAACATTCTTTACCTACGTCCGACTACATCTGAATGTAAGAGTAAAGAGTGGAAGGAAATATTTGCGTTTTATAGACCTAACGTGTGCTTTTGGCGGATCCAGGTGGGGTAACCTACAGGCAAAATCTGACCAGACGACTAAACATCAGATTTTTTTAAAAAATTCTTTGTAGGCATGAGAACTTTTCAGTAACCCTGCATAGTTGGTACATTTAGTGTATGAAATGCGTATGCAAAAATAACACCTATTATGAGACAAAGGATACAAGAATGTTGTTAATATTTTTTTACTTTACAAATTAATATTTTTTCTTTATTTCATAATTTTATTTTGTATTGTTGATCTGTCAAAAGTTCATTTGAAATACTACCTCTGTCCCATAATAGTTGATACATTTAGTGTATGAAATGTGTATACAAATGTACCAACTATTATGGGACAGAGGTTTCAAAAAGGATTTTTATTAATATTTAGTAATTTTCTTTGATTCTCCAAATCTTTATTTTTGCTTTTCTATTGTCTTCTTGATCTTTCAAACTTCTACTGAAATACTACATCTGTCCCATAATTGTTGGTACATCTACTCTATGAAATATATATAACTATTATGGGACAAGAAGAATTGTTATTAATATCTAATAATTTTCTTTGATTCTCCTAATCTTTATTTTTGCTTTATTTCAATCTTTTATTCTGTCTTGTTGATCTGTCAAAAATTCATTTGAAATACTACCTCTGTCCCATAATAGTTTATTCATTTAGAGTATGAAATGTGTATGCAAAAGTAAAAACTATTATGGGACAGAGGTTTCAAGAAGGATTGTTATTAATATTTAATAATCTTCTTTGACTCTTCTAATCTTTATTTTGACTTTTTATTTCGTCTTGTTGAACTCTCAAACAGGAAAGGGACAACTCAACACAGCCAACTCAACACCGCCAACTCAACACCGCCAACTCAACACCGCTAATTTCGCGCCGTGACAACTCAGGACTGAGACAATTCTAGACCGACACAACTCACCACTAGAAAAACAACTTTTTTTTAAATAAGCTAATAAAAGTAATTTATTAAGGACTAAAGCTTTAATTAGTGAATATTTTTCTTCGAATAAGGCATTTGAAAAGTCATTATGTAAAATATGAACCAGTTCTTTGTTTTTAATTGTTTTTAATAAAGTATATCTTAAAGAAATTTATTTTTTAATGAAGTAAATTTGTCCTGCACCCGTGCGAGCAAGCTGACGTGGCAATTTGAACTCGTTTTTTTGTTTTATTTATGGCATACAAAAGAGTGACAAACTCAAACGATTATTTATAGTTCTAAGTATACAATGGTTTTCAGTAGCATAAAAAATAAGAGCCATGACGGAATATGATACTTGACTGTTTATTGTTTTTTGTAGGGAACATTTGAATGACATAACAGTTGTACGTAATCATAGATAAATGCTGACAATGCCCCATTTTTGTTTCAGTATGCGACGGCTGAGAGTTTTCTTATATGTGACATATCCCTTCAAGACTTAGTCGATCATGGATCTCTAACAACTATCAGTCCTTTATAACACTTCGTAAGCTTTCTCTTCTTGCCGTGCCTTCTAAACCCTGTTCTGCAAAACATTTACACAAGTTCGTTAGGTTATTCCCTGTTTTTCTCTGTCTATTTTGTCTTCAAGTCCAAAAGGCAAATTACTGATTGGAGATACAAATATACAAACAAGTACAACAATTTAAGTATCTGTAAAGTCTTTTTAACCGAGGACGGAAAGTGCAACACTCAAATTCGCAAGCACATTGGGATAGCGAAAGATGCTTTCAGTAAACTAAGCAAGGTATTAAAAAACAAGAAAATCTTTTTAGAAACAAAGAAAAGACGGCTGGACTCTTACGTAATATGAGTCCTTCTATATGGCAATGAATACAGGACAATCACCTCAAAGATGAAGAAGCAACTCCAAGCAACAGAAATGTGGTTCTACAGAAGGCTGCTGAGAATACCATCACCGAACACGTGAGAAACGTCAAAATTTTTAGAGAAAATGGAAAACAAAAAGGACACTTAAAATTGACATCAGAAAGATACAGTTGAAACTTAAAGAGGATAGAGAGTTTGGAAAATTTGATACTCACAGGACATATTGAAGTCAAGAGGAACAGAAGAAAACAACGAATAACATAGTGAACTTATGTAAATGGACGGCGGAATTGGCTTTAGGAGAGATAACAAAAAGAAAAAAAATTTATTAAGCAATACAAAGAACAGGAAATTGTGGAGAGTCATGATCACCAAATTCATAAAGGGACACGGCGCATAAAAGAAAACTGTCAAATTCTCCAAGCCCTCTTTCCTCATTGTGCGTCCAAAAATTTTCAGGTGTCGCTTTCCAATATTGAGCATAAATGTCTTTTTTGTTTCCATTCTCCTTAAGACTTCTTCGTTGCTTACACGCTCCGTCCGTGGTATTCTCAGTATCCTACTGTAGAACCACATTTCTATTGCCTCCAGTCTTCTATTCACCTGTGAGGAGATTATTCAGCATTGACTCTCGTACAAGTGCATTGATATTATATAATAGTTCAGCGCTCTTCTTTGTTTATCACGAAATTTTACTGTTTCTTATTACTTTGTTTAGCTTTTACAAAGCATTTTTCTATTCCAATGCCCGTCCAGGTTTCAGTATCACATTTTCCATTGTCTGTTAAAGCACTTCCCAGATATTTAAACTTCTGTAATTGTTTGATGTTGGCATCTCTATTTTGTAGTTTACATCTTGGCCTTTCTTTCTTTTTCTGGTAACCTTCTAGGTACAAAGGACACATACATTTCACTTAGTAGGATACACCTACTAAGTGAAAAATCTATAATATAATCTTATATATTATAACATATTCTTGTTAAAGAGAAGAATCAGGATTTTAAACAAGGCGGGTGTCTAAAATGAGAAATAGTCATTTAAATTTTACTCCGAGATTTCTAGCACCAGAATTGATAAAATCGTAAAGCAAAATAATTAAACAAATTACCACAGAAGGAAGCTGTAACTGCAGGCATAGGGTTATCGTTACTTTACAGTGACCACTGCCCTAGGAGTCATCAGTGACATTCTATATGACATTAGTTACTTCCATCTCTTCCAACATAACGATCAACTTGTGAGAACTGCGATTGTAGCTCTTCTAATTATGACCCTCCAGTCCAAGAACCTAAGTGACGTTAAGGATAAGTCCACCTTCTTAGCTAACAGTCAGGCAAAATATTATGTACATATTTGTCGGTTGAAACTGCTCCATTGTCTTTTGAACAGAAGCAGAGGTTTATCCCTTGTTACCTGTTTAATATTGGGCTCCCAGTTCAGTCTAAAGTTTACTTCATCTCTATACTTCTAACGTCTCTGCCTAAACTTAGAATTTTTTAAATTTATTGTTTATATTTTTTACTCAATAGGAGTAGATAGTTTCGCCTATCGTTCGATTCGCACTCCTCCTTTGGAACAGGAGTAGAAGTTTATCTCTTTTTTCTGTTTAGAACTGGGTTTCCGGTTCCTTCTAAAGTCTACTTCAACTCTATACTTCTGACGTCTCTGCCTAAACTCTGAAATTTTATTTGCTATATATTTATTTTTTTTTACTTAGATGGGTTCGACTATTGTTTGGTTCACAATCTTCCCCGTTCTTTTGAGCAGTAGTAGAAGTTTATCGGTTGTTTCCTGTTTAGGATTGGGTTTCCTGTTTAGGATTGGGTTTCCTGTTTAGGATTGGGTTTCCTGTTCACTCTAAAGTTTACTCCCACACTATATTTCTAACGTCTCCGACTGAACGCTGAAATGTTATTCACCAATTAAATCTTGACCTCTTCAAGTCGAGAATTAGTTATCTTTCCTGCATAGACCCAAGAACTTTACTTCTTGTCCTTTCTTACGCTAATGTAACCCCACACTGTAACCCTCTACCTTGAGTGGCTCTTAAGCCTTGTATTGGGTGAACATTAGTAAAAAAACAATTAAAAATAGAATTTATTGTGATTTTTTGTATGTAGCAATGTTTTATTTATGTATTCTGTTGACGTTTCAAACAACTTCAAAAAAATAAGATAGCTTCTACAAGAAAGGGCAAAACAGTCACTTGAAATGTATTTCAAGAGAAAGATTTAATAAATTTCAACTGAAAGTAACAATGGCTGCTCAGTCACTAAATGGTACTGGTAATATTAGGCGTTTCCTTATAAGGAAACATTCGGCATTCGTTGACCGAGCAGCCAGTGCTACTGTACGTTCCTCGAGTTCAGTAACTGTTATCGCTCTTAACAGTATCGATGGAGGTTTCCTTCCTAACTTTTTATTTGAAGTAGTGTGGAAAGTCAACATCTTGATTATTCCATTATTTTCTCTTCGACTCACATGTGCTATCCATTTTAGTCGTTGGTGATGTTGATAATCCCCAAGTGATGCGGTTTCTCTTGTTGGCAACGTTTGTTGCAACTGTGAAAAAAGCACGTGTGAACGTGCTCTGTTATAATTAATTATAACGGTGCACATTCACGCGCGTATGTTTTTTAAGAAATCACCATCACAACAATCACAATTACAATAAGTTTGTCTTTGTAATTCACCCCTTGACGATAATCTTGGAAGTGGTCGAAAGTAATTGGGTAGGAAAAAATTACGCCGTCTTCCTTGAAGAATTTTATTTTAACATCAAGAAACTGACTAGAGAACTGAAAAGGATTATTATAATATATATCTATATTATTCAATGAAACATGTTTGAAGAAGATATGCAGCATATATATATATATATATATATATATATATATATATATATATATATGAAGAAATATAGTCTTAAAATAAAGATAATCAATCCAAATAAATACATGAAGTAATAAACAAATTAAAAACAGTTCCCGCCAAAATAATAGTTAGAACAAAATTGAACAAATAACTTTAATTATCTTCCCAAACAAAAACAAAACTATTAAATAAGTTATATAAACCAGTTTTTACTACGTTAATAAAAACACTGATCAAAATAAAAATAAAATAATAATAAAAAAATAAATAAATATATAAGATAAGAAATAAAAATAAAAAATAAAAATAAATAAAAACAAGCAAAATAATTTAACACAAATAAATAAATAAACAAATAAACGACTTCCGGTAAAATGTTGACTTCTATGTTCACTTATATATATATATATATATATATATTAAAAGAAGAGAGGTACCGCAAACTTTTTTGGTTGTAATGTGGATTTTTAAAACAAATATTATTTCCACATATTATTAAAAATAATTAATTTTTTTCCTTCATGTTTTTGAATGTTAAATATTCTCGATATGAGACATTCTCTGTTTTTGTGTTAGTAATCCGAATGTCTTTCTTGAAATATCGAGAATATTTAACATTGAAAAACAAAGGAAAAAAATTAATTATCTTTAATAATATGTGGACATCTCCACCCTTTACCTGAAGACGGTCGCGAGACCAGAAACACGTGTTGTAAAATTATGAAAAATGAAGAATAATATTTTTTTTTAAATCCACATTACAACCAAAAAAGTTTGCGGTACCTCTCTTCTTTTTAATATACACACTTTCCTCTCGTTGGAACCATTATAACCTCTTCATTTTATATATATATATATATATATATACTTTCTAAATTCAATTCATTACAAAAGTGATATTTTCCAAAAAAAGTAACAGCTTAATAAATAGTGCGTCTAATACAATTTTCAAAAACGGAAATGTAAGGCAATTTAAGATATAAAATATTGGAAAAATCGACCTTTATGCTACCACGGTTTCTACAAGAATGGTTTCAGAAGTTAAGTGGGGACCAACTCCCTGATGAAACCATTAATTCAACTTTAGTATCGTCGTACTTATGTGCTTAGTGTAGCAAGTGATGACTGATCCAAAGACACATAGGTGTAGTGAAAGTTTTTTTTTTAAAATTTCAGAATCTAAATAAAGTACTGACAGGAAAATCTTATTGGAAACAAAGTAAAAATAGTGTCCAATTTCCACATAATATCTAATGTTCTATATATATATTAGCGGATGTTGGTTGATCTCTTCTTTTTAGATGTGGTTCTATCTCCGAAGGCTAAGAATCTTATGAAATGAACATATGAGAAATGAACACGTGTTCAGTGCCGATAACAGTTATGCTAACCGCACGTCCTTTCTTTTATATATTTTCAAATACGACACTGATTTCTCGGTTTCTATAAAAAGAAAACGTTACAAGTACAGGTAATATTTCTCAGGTTTTTTTATTTATATATATTTTTTAATCATTTCACCTCCAAGCAAGGCGATAATGCCACTAAGGCGCAAATGGTTACTGAGAGTGAAAGAGAATGAGAAGACTTTAGAAGAAACCGAACACCCAATCCTAAACAGGAAATAAGGGATAAACCTCTACGCCTATTCAAAAGACTGGGAAGGAGTGTGAACCAGATGATAGGCAAACCTATCTACTCCTATTGAGGAAAGAAAGATAATTAGGTTAGAAGACACATCCTTACCTTTTTTTATCAATTCACCCCAAGCAAGGTGACGACACTACTAAGATGCCAGGGGGTTAATGGATGTGAAAAAGAATGAGAAGACTTTAGAAGAGATTGGAAACCCAATCCTAAACAGGAAACCAGGGATAAACACCTACTCCTGTTCAAAAGACCAGTGAGAAGTGTGAACTGGATGATAGGCGAATCTATCTACTCTTACTGAAGAAAGAAAATAATCAGGTTGAAAGACACATCCTTGTTATTTTTTATCAATTCACCCCAAGCAAGGTGACAACACTACTAAGATGCCAGGGGGTTAATGGAAGTGAAAGAGAATGAGAAGACTTTAAAATACAAGTGGAAACCCAATATTAAACAGGAAATAAGGGATAAACCTCTACGCCTGTTCAGTAGACGGGTAAGGTTTGCGAACCGGGCGATAGGCGAACCATCTAGTTGTAATAACCTAAAATTTTATTCACACAAATCACCAAGAATCGTATTAAGAAATCCAGTTGTTAGAATGGTTTCCTCTATCAAATACTTTTAAATAAACTCAGATATAATTCTTAAAAGGGAATCAAACAAAAAATATCAGCGCTCAGTCTTCAAACCCATTGCACGAAACAAACAAACGAATGACTCCGCCAATGTCTCCTCTCAGACGTATCTACAAACGCAAACCCTATTCACGAAGATAAAACTTTTCCTGCCTCCCATCGGCATGGCTGATACTCGCCTCCATGAGAGTGACTCGTTCCGCCTTCTCGGGCTTACATTCTCGGCTGACATGAAGTCGAAAGACTAGATCTGTTGCTAAGAAAGTTGGTTCCCTCTGTCGTGCTAGACAAATTTCCTTTCCTGAATCTAACTTACATATTTATAAGTCTACCATTCGTCCATGCCTTCAGTATTGCTGCACATCTGGTTCGGTGCTTCTGCTGTATATCTTGAGATTCTTGATAAAATCCAAAGAAGAATCAGCAATATTATTAGTCCTGACCTAGCGTCTCGGCTTTAGTCACTTTCCCACCTCCGTAATGTAGCTTCTATGTGTCTTTTCTATAAATACTTCCATGGTAATTTTTCGAATGAACTTTTCGCTATGGTACCTAGATTATGAATTGGCTAGATGTAACCGTAAGTTCTCTGCTAACAGTTTCATTTCTCGCAATTCTCGCTTGTAGAGCTCTCTTTCCGATTCATGCTTTCCAGACAAGTTGGATCTTCAAAAATATAAATGCAATGTCAATCGTTATCCTTCCTTTTTTTTGTTGTTGACAAAATTGAAAATTAAAATAATAAAAAATATAGTAATAATAAACATCTTAGGAAAACTACTATCGAAATGAAATATATATTTTTTCACAGTAAGGTTCACCAGGTACAAAGCCTGGGGGGTTACTCGAGGTAGAGGGTCACCTTAAGGGCGTAGTTTATATGGATAGAAGGGGAAGATGACGGTTGACTCTAGAGTGTTAGACAGAACAGTGGTTCGCGGTAAGAAGTTACTCGAGTGAAACTTATTTCTCACCGATGGAATACGGTGAGAATGTGGATAGTTTCCTATGTAAGTGGCATGGTGGGTCCTAGCTGTGAAGGTTTGCCACGGTGGAACCAAGGAATGTACTTCGCCTGAGCACTTTCAATGGAAATAGCGATTCAGCAGTTAGACACTCGCCACATACCTCCTCTGTGTGTGTGATCGTGTGTGTGTGTGTGTGTGTGTGTGTGAGTGAGAGAGAGAGAGATAGAAGGGTGGAAAATAATTCCTCTCCAACAAGGACACAAAGAGGCTTTGGAACTCTAGTAAGACTGAAAAGTAAGGCCTTTACAACTCCGGCCTAAATATGACAAGTAGACGTCTCTTCTACTCCAATAGCTTCATGTCTCGCACATCTCGCCTGTGGAACTCCCTTCCTTATTCCTGTTTCCCTGACAAATACAAGCTCCAACTATTTAAGTGTAACGTCAATCGACATCTCCAGTTGCCTTGATCTATCCACTTCCCTTCTCCACATCCTTTCACCTTTCATTCCTATCTGCTCTCGCTCCAAATCTTCTGTAACCCCCTAGCCTTGATCGATCCACTATCTTTCTCCACATCCTCTCCTTTACCACTCCTATCTGCTCTTCCTCCAAACCTTCTGTAACCCCTTGCGTGCTAGTGGCCTCAAGCCTTGCTTGGGGTGATAGGCTTAAAAAAAAGTACTCCATTTTGGGCCTGATATGACTCTTGTAAAGGTAGAGATTAGCATGAGGAGTCAGGTGGGGTATATGTTTTGATTATAGTGATTTGAGGCTATAATTAGTATGTGTAAAATGTTCAGACGATATATAATTCCACCAGTTCATGCCTTTCTCTTAAAACACACCAAACTACATTCACAGAATCGAACCGTCGTCGTATCCCAAATGTAAAGCGAAAGTTCCACTCAGACAGCTTTTCTCCAAAAACTACTCCTTTATAGAACAGAATCCCGCGTGGATGCTTTCCTTAAAACCACCATCTTAACTTTTTCAGGTCAAGGGTTAATTGTTACCTATCCACCGGTTGTCATAATATTCACTTCCTAACAACTACAATTCCATTCATAACACCGGTTTCTGTACGATCACCGAAGTTAAGCAACGTCGATCCTGATCAATACCTTTATGGGTTACCATTTAGGAATACCAGTTGCTGTAAGCTTGGGTGTGCGGAATTGTTAATCAGAGTTCCAGTTCTAGTTGGGTTTGTTATATTCACTTACGTGAAAATATCCTTGGGGAATGTATGAAACCACCTCTTCTCCCCAGCTACGGGTTAATTAGTAAGACTTGTATCACTAAATCATTATTATCTCCAAAAAAATTCTTACAATCTAAAAATATTTCCTGGTTTTAAATCACTTGCAAAGGGTTGATAAGCCGTAGAAAACGAATCAATCAATTAATCTTTCATTCATATTTACACATCATTCATCATAACCATTTTAACAGTAATCCTCTATCTTGACAGGCTCTCCAGCCTTGTATTATTTGAACTGTAGTATAAAAAGTGATGAGAACATAACTAGACTAGTACTTATAGTTTTGGGTATTTGAATACAAGACAACGGATCCGTAGTTACTAAAACATATTTCACTTTAGATAGTGTATACAATGTCTACTTTAATTATCTATTTTATACTTGTGTTATTCTAAGAGGGTTCTTGGACATCAACGACTTTCGTAAACAAGGTAGTTCTAAGGAAGTAACCAAGTAGTTTCGATTTGTTCTAGTCCGTTTCTGAAAGTTAAAAATAGGAGATCGCTACATGACCATCTCTGTATTCGAGTGAGTCGACTCGTCCCATGCGTTCGTCCGTGGTCGGCGAGCCCGACGCTCCCAACAAGCTGATCCATGGCTAGGGTTCGCTTTCGAATCGGAAGTCTGCTAAATCGAAACAATTCCGGTATAATGAAATCTTCTTATTCAAGTATGGTAAGATTTCATGCCGTCTAAATGCCTAGATTCTTCGTATTCTTGTGGTTGCCTGTCCTGGAAAATTCCGGTAAAAAGAGGCACTTTGCTTTTTACATGCCAAACATTGTTTCTAGCTGCAAAGGATAAGATGTCCTGGATAGTTATGTCCTGAAGGGACACTGCACAAAAATGAAAAAAAAATGGTGGAAGTATATACCGTAGAACAAAAATGGATTGAAACGTATCTCTGAATTTCAGGTAGATAGACCGAGGCGGCATAAATGTTTTTAAGAAAATTCCACCTAGGAAAGCTTTATTACAACGAACAAGATTTTCCACACTTTTAATTTAGGCTTAAATTTTCTTGAACAAGGAGTTTCATGACTGAACATTATTCTTTTTTAATTTTAAATCCCAGTTACCCTTTTTATTCTCACCACACGTTCAGCTTAAAATTCTTTCGTTTGCAATTTCAGGTTACATTTTTGTCCGTAAAATTTTAGATTTATATTTTGTTTTCATTATTCTTTTCCATCAATCTCATTGTCACTTTTCTTTTATCTTTATCTTTATTTGTCATCACACTTTTCTTTCTTTTTCTTTCTTTCTTTCTTTCTTTCTTTGACTTTTATTCTTTTTATGATGCTCTTTTATTGTTTTATTTTATATTTCTTTGCCATCAACTTTTTCTTTCTTTCCTTCTTTCCTTCTTTCTTTCTTCTCTTTTTTATCTTCTGAATTTCTCTCTTTTCTTTAATTTTTCCTTCTTTCTATCTTTCGCAATTCTCTCTTTCTTTCTTTTTTTAAATTTTCTTTCATTCTGTTTTTGCAATTCTCTCTTTCTTGCTTTAAATTTCCATTCTTTCTATCTTTCGCAATTCTTTCATTCTCTCTCTTTCTCTCTTTCTTTCTTTCTTTCTTTCTTTCTACGCAACGTTTTTTCTCTTAATTAAAATCTTCAAAATCTGAGACATCTCTTAAAAGAAAAGACTTTATTCGAATAAGGAAAAGTACTAAGGATTTTTTTTTAAAAAAAGAAAGAAAGAAAAAACGATTATCACCCAACTGGAAAGACAAATCTCTTCCAGTGCAGTACAGATGATTTCTGTTCTCTCACTCGCAGAAAAAGAAAACTATGCGACTATTGTGTAATCCGAGATTTTCGTTAATTACAGGCAATGTCAACTCCTTCAAGAGCACTAAACAAACGACAGAAATATTTGGCAATTTGCCCAAAAATGCCAATATGTTAAAGCCATCGAAATGCTCCAGTCTCAGTTGACATGTTGTAAGAACTTTGTATATTCTATGTTTCTCAGTCTTTTTCTATCTGTCTTCCTTTCTTACCATTTGAATCTAAGTTGCCTCACTATTTACTGATAGTAATGCTTACTTGGAAAACTTTACTGTATTCGTGAGTCAGATTGCCAACAATGGCTCAAACGTTTTGTCACACTAGTCTTAGAAGACTTCTGCTTGAATTTTTTATATGAAGAGTCATTTTCATTTACATTGTATGCATTCGGACCGTTGGTCTCGAAAATGACCTCCAATCAATGGTTAACTGGGAGCAGAAAATGGCTTGTAAATTGTAATGCCACCAAAACGAAACTGCTCTCATTTAACAACGAAAGAGAAACTTCCATGACCCCTGTTGATGCTCGACTTCGCAAGAGCGTCTTACTGCGCCTTCTTGGCCTCACGTTTTCCACTAACTTGAGGTGGAACAACTATTGAATAAATAGCTGCATCTACCACAAAGAAAGTTCGTTGTCTGTGTCGTGCCAAAACGTTTTTTTCTCGTCTGCGTCCATCATGCACATCTACAAATCTACCATTTGTCTATGCGTTGAATACTGTTGCCATATATGGACTGGTGCACTTTTTATTCATCGCGATGTCCTTGACAAAATCCAAAGAGGGATCTGTAATGTCGTTGGTCCTGGCTTGGCATCTCGACTCCAGTCACATTCTCACAGACCTGATGTGGCTTCCCTCTGACATTTCTACAAACATTTTCACGGCATCTGCTCTGACAAGCTATTTTCCCTGATGCCCCGACTACGTGAATTTAAGCGTGGTACTAGGTTGGCAGCTAGGTCCCACTCTTTTACTGCTGAAATAGTTAAATGTAACAACCACTTCTACTCCAACAGGTTCTTCTTTCGCACTTCCCAACAGTGGAAGTCCCCTCCTCTTAATTGCTTCCCTGATAACTACAAGAATTTAAATGCAACGTCAATCGTCATCTTCTGATCCCTTGATCCTGGTTTCTTCTTTTTATCCTTCCTATAACTGTTTTTTTATATTTTACTTTCACTCTCTGTTACCACTCCCCTGCGTACTAGTGGCACTACCGCCTCGATTGGGATGAAATGCCTAACAAATATCCTTATCTTTGTTGATATTATATAAGCATTTCAGCCGTTGTGTCTTCCGGACATCTAAAGGTGTCTGTCGGTCCGAGTAACCTTCAGGAAATTTCGAACTGAATGATTTGATTAGTCTACAGTGGTAAATTGTTCTAGATCTGCTTTCGATGATTAAAGATATCTCGTCTTGTTCTGCTTTAGTACTGCTGGTCTGCGGCCGTACCAACTCATCCAAGACTAGAGGACTAAGAATAAATGTTATACATATAAATTTGTTCTCTTTACATTATTTGCATTCAAACTAATATCATTATCGTTGTTTTTACTATCACAACGTCTTGGTCGTTCTGCTTGCCGGCCTTTTTTAAGGTGACTCGTGATCTGGGAATTTTAAACAGAACACTTTAATTAATCTACGGGAACAGATTGTTCTCGTTCATGAACATCGTGGCATAGTAATTGTGAGTACCATCGCAATAGGTCGGGTAGAACAGAAATAGTAGTGAACGCATCAAATCTAGTAGATGTTGTAACGGGAGTCGGTTACCGGTTTATTATGGGCACGTGGCCGAGTGATTAGAGTGCAACTCAGTTGTGACTCATTTGTGGATCTGTCCACAGACAGAGACGCAGCTGAGCAAAATAAATACTGCGAGGTGCCTGGTCGGGGAGAACAGCTGCCCGAGGCTGCACGCTATTGCACTAGAGAAATGGGATCGGTAGTCGCTACCGAGAACAGTTGCGGGGTCTGGGCATGTTTTGTCCTTGGCCCGGGTGTATGTGCTCGGGTTCCCCACAGTAAATCCGACCGTATTTTATATCACATCTCAGTGGGGAGACGATGTAACTATTACAGTACGCTGGAAATAACATGCCGGGTGTACCAACAGACCCCACAGAAACCGCTTCCTCATATGAAAAGCCGCTAGCAACCTGAACAGAGTTTACAAGACGGCCTAGGTCTGTACAGAACAACTTTGCAGCGTCTGCAGTAAGCATTTGCAAGTCATTTTCCGGCTTCAAGAGCTATTGTCGTTCTCAAGAAAACTAAAACCATGGATCGCATTTGTCGGCGATGGTTATACTTGCTTAACGAGACTTGTATTTCAAATAGACAGGGTGGTTGGAATAAAAGGAGTGGTTGGAATTTTAAAAATAATTTTCAATAATGAAACACTTTGTCCTCGAATTCTCTAAGCCTAAATTAAGGGATAGGAGGAAATTTTCTGTATATTTAGTAAAATGGGTGCTTAGAATAAGGTTGTCTCAGGTTGATTTTCTCTAAAAAAACAAAAACAAATAATAATTATCCCAGCCCGACTATTTAAAATTCAGAGGTATGTATGGAATTTAGAATGAATAATCTATGCTTATACTTATCTACAACAATGTAAAACCTTTTTATTTTTATTGTCGCTTGTAAAATACGCGTATATTTGAATTAAATATTACCAAAGAAAAATGGTGTCTGCCATACTGACAACACCCAGTTCTTGCTAGTGACAAAGATAGTCGAAAATACCTGAAGGTAGTTATCAATGGCCAGCTCTTCGGAGTCCTAGCTGACTCCTGACGTCGCCAAGGGTCACTCCTCGGACCAGCCCTCTTTTTGATCTACATAAATGATCTGCCAAGATTATACTATCGTTTTTAAACACCAATACCGATGATACGACTATATACAGGCGCAACTTTAAAACTCTCGATGGTCAGAGATTGGCGACTGACCCCTCTTCCGATCTTGCACAAACTACTCAATGGGTTAAAAACTGGCTGGTTACATTCAATGCCTCAAAGACCAAGCTATTTCCATTCCATCCTGACCGGTCTGCCTCCGAACTACCTCCAATCTGGATTAAAAGAACGTCCTCTCGGGAAAGCACCGTGCCTTGAAAGGCTGTTGGGCTTCAAACTCACACCTGACCTCAAGTGGAACTCGTGCATAGGATCTATTGCTAAGGATAAAGGTAAAATGGTCGACTGTACCGCTCCGGTAAATATCTGCCCCCTCTTGCTATCCTCTACCTTTACAAGAGCCAGGTCAAGCCAAAATGGAGTTCTGTTGTCATAAATGGGCGGGAGCTTCGCACATCTCATTCTCCACCCTTCATAGAGTTCAAAAGCATCTCCATGCACTTGTGGGTGACGAACTATTCTCCACCCTTCAACCTCTCTCCCACAGGCGGGATGTGGCAAGCTTCTCTGTGTTCTACCGCTACTTCCACAGTATGTGCTCGGCCGAACTACATTTCTTGGTCCGGCCGGGGCAAACCTTCACAGCAAGAACGCGCCATGCCACTTACATAGTAGCAAACCAGCTACATTCCCTCCGTATTCCATCGGTGAGAAGTAAGTTCCACACGAGCAGCTTCTTCCCGCGAACCACTGCATTGTGGGACCGATTCCCAACAGGATGTCTCCCCGACCACTACAATATTAACATGTTCAAGGCTAGGGTTAACCGTTATCTTTCACACCTATAAACACAAGTGGCCTCCAAACGAAACACTCTACATTGAGTGGTTCCCGCTAACCACATTATAAATGTGTGTGTGTGTTTACATATATATATATATATATATATATATATATATGTGTGTGTGTGTGTGTGTGTATATATATATATATATATATATATATGTGTGTGTGTGTGTATATATATATATATATATATATATGTGTGTATATATATATATGTGTGTGTGTGTATATATGTATATATATATATATATATATATATATATATATATATATATATATATATATATATGATGTACATTGAGTTCAACACTCAGAGGTGGCAGGCTTCAGACACATTGCCTTAAGATTACGTTTAAGCATGAAACGGACTGTCACCGGTGGGTGTTTAACTCTATGTCCATTTTATATTGACATACACTCTATCCCTGATATTGCGAACTTTAACCAATAAATATAGAATACCTTAAAATTATAGTTGTATCATATATATACATCTTTTCCCCTCGCCAACCTATGACTCTCTTCATCTATGTTTACAATCTCACTCCCCCCAAGACACACTTGTAATAATAGACCTGTCTAACGCCTTTACACCGATGAAAATTTAAAATTTTATTTTATTTTCATAAAATGTTTCGCACATCGGGGGATCAATCAGAGATCGGGTTTATGTTATCAAAATGATTTCCTCTGGAAAATATCCCATCTACAAAAAATATCTGTTGGTAATTCCGATTTCTCAATATATTCCTGGGTCCTTTGATGAAGGACACAGGCATGTCTGAAAATTCCGAACTCAAAACCTTTCTCTGCGTGCTTCATTTCTGTCATATAGTAAATAATTAATATTTAATAAATGTTTATCGTATTAATTATATTGGTACCTTTTGGTTTGCCCTTGTTTTATTAACTAACCCATTTTACACATACACACACATATATACATATATGTGTGTGTGAGTGTGTATGTGTGTGTGTATGTGTGTGTGTGTAAAAGACAAAAAGAGAAAGAGAGGGAGAGAAAGAAAGAGAGCTTTTAAGTATATATATATATATATATATATAATATATATATATATATATATATATATATATATATATATATATATATATATATATATATATATTAGAAATGTATATGTATATGAATACTGAATTTATGTTAAATTTATGGTCTAGATATTCAAGTCTGAATAAAGAAAATGGGACTTCTGGTATCCATCGTATAGAAACCCACCATCAGGCCCGGTATGATTTAGGCTGCTTAACTACAGAAGAATTTCACAGCCAAGCAAATTTCAATTACCCGTTTAAAAAAAAAACAACTCTCTCGTTGGGATATTTTGAATAGGGTGACTGGGGAGAGAGAGAGAGAGAGAGAGAGAGAGAGAGAGAGAGAGAGAGAGAGAGAGAGAGAGAGAGAGATGTACAATGTTTGACTGTGACCGAAAAAGGCACTGACATTCAATGAAAGTTAATTATAATGAGGCATAACGTGCGTATCGCTGGCTGGGTACAAAACCCATATTCGCGTTGCATACGAGTGAAGCTAAGGCATGGCGTCATATCAAATGATAGCGGTATTAAGAAATGATAAAACAGCCATCATAGACAAATAGAAAGATATACAGATGGAATAAGTTGTTCTATTTTAAATCCTTTCACTCCATGCAAGACAGCAAAATCACTATGAAGCAAAGGACTTACCGAGGGTGAGAGATTATCAGAATAAAAAAAAAATATTAAAGAGAGAACAATAAAAGAACAAGGATTAAGAAGACAGAACATTTTTGAAAAGCAAAGTTGACAGAAAAGCAAGGAACCAGAAGCGAAAAAGTGCGGGAAAAGAAACTATAAAGAAACTCGTAGTATTATAAGCAGATACAAAGTAATAATTGTAAACGTGTCCTGAAAGAGGCCAAGTCTTTGTTTGCTGATAGAATGGGCACCGTATAGGCTCTTGCAAGTTTGGTTCACGTGTCTACTGGCGGCTCTGTAACAGCGTGTCAAATAAGAGTAAGTCTTCTATCCCTCCTCCATTCGCTCAGTTTGGGGTGTTAATATTTTCTGCTGAAAAAAGCAGAATGTCTTGCTCGTAAATTCTCCTCTTTACTCATTTGGGGTATTTTGCCTGACTTTCTAAGTAGAACTGAGTCTCTATTGAGTGGTATGCATATAACTCCGTCCATGATTTCTGCTATCATCTGGATCCCCACAAAGCATGTGGACTTGATGGTATCCCTGTAATAGTCATTAAGAAATGTGCTCCCAAACTGGATACTGTTCTTCTGCAATACATGCTTTGCTGCTTCTTGCTTTGCTAGTTGTTGGAAATCCTTTTCTGTAGTTCCAGTTTTTAAGAACTCAGGCAAAGCGTCTAATCGTTCTATCGGCCTATCATCCTTCTGCCTGTAATTGTACCTAAGTACTAGAGGCTCTAATCAACTATTAATTGTTTAAGTAATTCACCTTGCAGTGTCTTCTTTCGGATAAGCAATATGGCTTTCGTTTCTCTGGGTCAACTGCTGGTGTATTAACAATTATTGGAAGTGAGGAAATAATATAAAATTTGAAATATAGCACCAGAAACCATTTAAAATTATAAAAGACTTTATTAAATAATGTGTGCCCAGCCCATGGATAGGAAATTGCAAATCATTCAAAATATCAATTCAGAGAGAAAAAACAAAGGAAACAAAAAACAAAAATATTGTAAAAAGATTACTTTTTTGGTTTGGTTTGGTTTGTTTTACGGCATATCAACCACAATGGGTTATTTAATACCGACAAAATTTCCTTTTTTTTTCAAAAATGTATAGCTGGTAATATTTTATTTTAAATGTATAGTTTGGTTTGGTTTGAGGCATATTAACCTCAATGTGTTATTTAATGCTGACAAGATTTTTATTTCTGGTAATATTTTCTTTTTTCAAATATTTATTGCTGATAATAATTTTTTAAAAGTATTTCTGGTATTAAAATCTATTTTTACACTTTCATAGTGTTTTGAGTCAGGTTGTGGGGTCAACTATTTGCCCATATCTGGGACCCTAACAGGTGCTACCACTCCTGGTCACGATGGTCACGAGAACACCAGCAATTAAGAAGTGGTTCCACGCTCCTCAAAACCTCCTGCTGCTGGACGTAATTTATCGTCATACCCAGGACGGCACTACGTTTTAGTTTTAATATAGATACATGAATGTTAATATACTGGGGAGCAATATTTTATAATTTTATCTCATAAGTCATTGTTTGTAAATTCACTCCTCACTAGAAACCACAGAATTGTGTCCCTGTACCAAATGAATTCATTTTTCGTGTCGCTTCTCTTGTTAGTATTTTTGCAAATGAGTCCTCAAAGAGGACAATTCTTTGTGGATAAAATGAGACACTGCATAACCTCTAACAAGTTTGGTCCTCGTGTCTACTGGTGGCTATATAATAGTGTCTTCAATAAGAGTAAGTATTTGGGGTGTTAATATCTTCTGCTGATAAAGCAGAATGTCTTGTAAATTCTACTCAAATTCTACTCTTTACTCATTTGGAGTATTTTGCCTGGCTTTCCACTTAGAGCTGATTCTCTACTGAGTGATATGTATATAATTGTCCATGGTTACTGCTATCATGTTCTTGGTTTACACTGGCCTCTTCAGCCTCTGTAGCCCAGAGGAATCACTTTTTTTAAACAGACGCCTATTTCATATTCATACATAATTTCGTGGGAGTAATGGAGTACAAAGATTTTCCATAATTTTTATTGTCCCAAGCGCATTCGCCCACTTCTTTTGTTTTTTGTGCTGTTAGTTTTTCATGTTTTGAATTGTATTTTATTTTGTGTTGTTTTGAATAGGAGTGTTTATATATATATATATATATATATATATATATATATATATATATATATATATATATATATATATATATATATCTTCAAGACGCTCCTTGAATTGATATTCTTAACCTTCCTTTTGAAAAATGTACCACAGAAGTTTCTTCATGAATTAAAGCCGGCATCGATGCTTTTGTACTCTCTTGGGAATACCAAGTGAAATCACAATCTTCTCTTTGGTTTATACTGGCCTGTTTAGCCGCTATAGCCCACAGGAATCACTTTTGCCTGGCTGTACCGGCCGGATGGTTCCGAACATAACAGACACCTATTTGTGTCTGCTCATAATAACACCAAACGTGACCTGAAAGAGGCTAAGACTATTTGCTGATAGAATGAGGCACCATATAATCTCTTGCAAGTTGCGTTCTCTTGTCTATTGGTGGCTAGTAGTGTACTAAATATGAGTAAGTTTTCTGTCTTTCTTCTCTTCACTCAATTTGAGGTGTTAACATCTTCTGCTGATGAAGCAGAATGCTTTGCTCGTAAATTCTCTTCCAATTCTACTCTTGATTCATCTGAAGAATCTTTACCTAACTTTCCACTTCTTTTTTATTATGTTTACACCTAGCAAGGCAATAAAGCCACCAAGACACATGAGGTTACTGAATGTGGAAGTGTTAGAAAACCAAAACATTGCTAAGGAGCGATAATAAAAGAAGAGTAATCAGGAGGAGAGTAGATAGCGATTAGCATTGCATTTTAATTTTTGCAGATTAAAGTTGACTGGAAAGCATGGAGCCTGAAAGAAGTTCAACAAGCGAGAAGTTTGTGAAAAGAAACTGTAAACATAGAACTTACGGTTACATCTTTTCATTTTTTTCTTTTTATGTGCTGTGTCCTTTCAGGACGTGGGTGATTATGGTTCTCCACTTCCCCTATCTCTTGTAACTCTCAATAAGTTTCGTCCCTCTGCCACCTCCCCCAGACTACTTGCTTAAGCCCGCCAGGTATGTCATGCGTTCTTTCTCTTGTCTCTCTTTCTCTCTATTCGACTTGTGAGTATCAGATTCTCCTGACCCTCCTTTCTCATTACGAGTCACAGAAACTTCAGCTGCCCCTTCCTGGTGTCTATAAGCCTCCTCCTTGTTTGCATCATCCTCTCCAAGACCTCATCGTTGCTCACACGCTCGGTCCATGATATCTTCAGCATCTTTCTGTGGAACCACATCTCTGTCGCCTCGAGTCTCTTCTTCATTTCTAATTCGTCTAACATTTCCTGTCGTAAAGGGGGATAGATGTCACGTAACAGCTCAGTACTTTTTTCGTTGTTACCAAAGAGATCCTCCTGTCTCTCAATACTCTGCCCAGTTTTTGGAATGCGTCCTTGGCCATCCCAATACGTCTACGGATCTCAGTGTCGCACTTGCTTGATTTTAGTGTCCCTGATCTGCAAATCGCAATTCGGTTACATCCAGTGAATTCAAAAGTAAATTCACGAGACCTTGTCGCCTATTTAATACCGCGCTTAAATTCATAATATCTAGGTACCATAGCGAAGAGCTCATCTGAACAATTACCATGAAAGTATTTATAGAAGAGGCACGTCAGAGAGGCAACATTAAGGCAGTAGAAAAGAGACTGAAGCCGAGACGTTAGATCAGGACCGATAATATTGCTGATTCTTTTTTGGGTGTTATCAAGGATCTCTAAATGTACGGCAGAAGCGCCGGACCATATTCGGCAGCAATATTCGAAACAGGGACGAATGGTAGACCAATAGATATGTAAGATAGATTCTGAAGAAGAAAAATTGTCTAACAAGTCACGTCAATAAATTCTTTCCACTTCATGTCAGCTGAGAATGTTAAACCGAAAAGGCGCCTCCTGAGTCCATATTAAGTGATATCAAAATATCACTCCATCCATGGTTTCTGCCTTTTTTTTCACAGTGTATTGAAGATAGCATGACTGTAGTTTTGGTCATTGTCGGTGCAATCGAAATCATCAATTGATTTGTAGTTGCGTGTTCAAATTCAGTCGGAGTCTACCAGTTATAACGAAATTCGATTACCAGTTTATTACACCGCTGTTATGTTAAAAAATGATATTTTCTTGTTCTTTAGTGTAACCCGGATATAAGAGAAACCCGGATATAAGAGAGATTTTCTCTGGTCCCAAATTAGAGCCATACTTACCTAAACAAAATAGACCAAACCCGGATATAAGAGAAAACCGGATATAAGAGCATTCTTCTCCGGTCCCGACAACTCTCTTATATCCGGGTTACACTGTATATTTATGTGATACATTTGTTTGTTTAGCGGCATATCAACTTTTTATGGGTCATTTAATGCCGGAATTTACCGTATATACTTGTGTAACGCGCGATGTTTATTTTAAATACAGCAGTACGTTTTGACTACAGTAAATGGATATATAGTTCAGTCAACGGCGTAGCCAGGGCCATCATTACATATGCTAATTTTATATCTCGTGTATGATACGATCCCCTTTAAAATTAGCTTCAAAATTAGGTCTTCAAAAGTCGCATGTTACACGGTAATTTTGAGGAAGCATTTTAATTTCTTTTACGAAAAATGTATTACTGGTAATTTTTTTTAACTCTAAAAATTTATTACTGGTATTTTTACTATAAAATATATTTTTATACGTTCATAGTGTTTTGAACTGTTTGGGGACTAACTATTTGCCCAGGTGAACCTGGGAACAACAGCAATTAAGGCGTTGTTCCACGCTCCTTAAAACCTCCCGCTCAGACGCCTTGCTGCAGGATGTAGTTTATCGTCATACCCAAGACGAGTTATACGTTGGAGTGGAAACATTTTTTTTCGAACATAGCATAGAGATAATACTGCATTGTATCCGATGCGACACATGGTTCGCTGGGGATGAAGAAGTCCCCCAAATGGGAAACGTGGCACGTCTTGTCTCGACGGCCTCTTGCGATTGAAGAGCGAACGAAGAGACAGCTTCGTATACTTTCCTTTCATACTGCCTTATACAACGCCGCTAAGTGGACTTTAAAACTGGCAGACAATAACACTCTACAATAACAATTCCAACTAACAGGCAGATCCCAGACAAATAAACTGTAGGATAGATTCAGATTGATTCTCCCTTTTGACAAAATCAGGCCAGTTCAGTGTACACATACCAGTCTCTGTGCCCATGCCTATACAAAACACATGGCTGTATTAACTTTATTTATGTCATTCACCTGCCTCTCGAGGCATAGGAATGTTTATATATGAATAGCGCCCTCTTAAATATCCCTAAAACGTTTATTTTATCTATCTAAACAATACTCAGGAATTTCAGGGCAATAACCGTCAATCATGCTTATATACAGGGTGATTGAAAAGTACCTCCCTATTTTATGTATGATAGACTCTTCCGTCTAACTATAATTTTTAGAAAACGGGAGAGTCCATCATGCATAAAATAGGGAGTTTTCAATCGCCCTGTGGATGGGTAAGAAAAAGCACTCACTAAAACAACAATAACAGACGGCTAGTTTTCTGCGTATCGCAATTTTCTATGGCGGGTAGCTAATCCCTGTTGCAGACGCCTGCTCAAGCACATTTGTGTTTTTCAACACCCAGAGTACCAACCTGTTGTTTATACTGCAACAGACTTTAGATACAGTTTCTGTGAGAGCGGCCCTAATCTGGAGCGAACGGTAGTTTAATAAAGCCAGTACCCTCAAACTCTCAGTCACGATGACTAGTGACTTCATGCTAGAACATCTATCGACGACTTCCAGTCTCGTCTACACACTTTCACTCCCAGGGCTTTGGTCACTACGTGTTATTGTTTTCAGGAACTTCTCAGCAGTGCCGCATGCTAGTACCGTTTCCCCAGGCCGATGTCATTAAGAAGTTTGATAAATCGACCATGGTGAGATTCAAATCCAAATTTTTTGTTTCACTAAGAACAAGTCTTACAAGTGTGTAATGTCAGCCTCGTTACGTAAATATCAGAGGACTTTAAGTATTTCACTACGATTGATTTTGTATTTTAAAAAATGGCTTGAGTATTGAAACTCTCAAATATTTTTTTGATTTTAAAAGAAAAATGTAATATAATATAATAGGATATTCAACCGAAAAATGAACGAATGTTATTTAATTTTTTTTTCTTTCCATGTTAAAAGATTTCAATAGTAAGGTACTAGTTAATTACGTATTTGTTGCGACATTCAGCCGGGATCGGTTAGGCCGGCTCCGTCAAATGAACCCGCCGCATCCGAACGAAAGCCGACCAAGCGTAACAGAGGTCGTAATCATTCGCGCATGGAAATTCGTGGCAGGAGTTTCAGTGGGAATTTGGATTCATAAGCTATCCCCAACCTTGTGTATTTACTCTAGTGGATAAGAGGAAGCTCAACTATCTCAGGCTGGTTTGAATTCAGAGTTCCCTGGTTGCCACCCAAGGCTATAAGATCCATTCAATTTTGCCCGTAGCTGGAGGGAGAGAAGAGATAGATTCATAGCTTCCCCAACGTGAATAGAATTCGAACTCGGCTCACCGATTCCTCAATCCGAGCAGCTATTACTCTAGCGTCATTCCAGAAGTAGTAGCAATGCACTCAGTGGGGATCGAACGCACATATTACAGTTAATGAAAATTGTTCTGCGACAGTCTCTTTACTGCCAGGAACATATCTTGCACGACGAATCTTCTTCTTCTTCTTCTATTCCTCATCCTTCTTTTTCAATTCCTCCTCCTCCTTCTTCTTCTTCTACTCCTCATCCTCCTCCTTCTTTTTCTATTCCTCCTCCTCCTTCTTCTTCTTCTACTCCTCATCCTCCTTTTTCTTCTTCTTCTATGTGCCGTGTCCCTTCTAGACCTTGGCGATCATGTCTCTCCCCAACTTCGTGTCCCTATAGCTCTTGATAAATTTTGTCTATTTCATATCTCTCCTAAACCCTGTTGTGCCATCCATTTACACAAGATTGTTTTTCTACTTCTATGTGCCGTGTCCCTTCAGAATGTTGGCGATCATGTCTCTCCACAATTTCCTGTCCTTTATAGCTCTTAATAAATTGTCTTTTTGCTAGCTCTCCTAAATCTTGTTCTGTCATCCATTTATGCAACCCCGTTAGGTAAGTTTTTCTTCTGTCCTTGCCTTCAATATCACTGAAGTACAAAGTTTCATCATTTTGTATGGTAATGGTAATATTAGCCGTTTTCTTACAAGGAAACATTTGGAATGCATTGACAGAGCTGCCATTATTGATTTCGGTTGTAACTTATTAAATCTTTCCCATAAAACATTTTTTCAGGAAAACAGGCTTTTCAAGTCCAGTAGCTGTTATAGATCTTTCCAGTATTGATCGGTGTTTCCTTCCTAACCTTCTACTTGAAGTGGTGGGGAATTGTTAACATCTTGATTATGTCATTATTTTCTCTGCGTGCCATTATTTGTGCTATCCTTTTTAGTTGTTGTTGTTGTTGGTAGTAAACAAGTGATGTGGCTTCAGTTATGTACTGGACTAAATTTGTGTACTTGCTGGATTTGGGTCTCCCCAACTCGTCATTCATTTTTCCTTTTGCTGACAATTAATTAATTCTGTCTCCTTATGGTTAGTCCTTTCCTCTCGCTTTCCTAAAATGTGTTTTAAGAGAAATATTTTATAAATTTCAACCAAAAGCAGCATTGGCTGCTCGGTCAATGAATGGCCAACTGTTTCCTTGGAGGGAAACTGCTGATATTACCATTAGCATTCCCGTTACCATTCCAGAATGAAACGCCTTGATCTATTAAGATGTTAATTAAATATTCGTCCGTGCGAAATGTTTGCTTGTTTCATTGACGTATCTTTTAGCAGCTTTTTTTGCCTTCTTGTAAAAACAGAAACTATTTCATCTGGTTTGTATAACCATTTCGTTTGAAAAGTCATCTGTATTAGAGGACCAATCAGATTCCAGCATCTCTCTGCATCTTTTCGAGATCCGGTTTTGTTTTAAAATTAAGTAATTTCGAAGCTTTTTAAATTATCTCGGCTTATTAATTTTTAGATTCAGCATTCAACACGTAATACCAATAATTTTTTAATGTACACAAGACTAATAAATATTTTTATTTTGTGTCATATCCGCCACACACTCTAGCTCACTCATAAGAAGCAAATCAATTCGCGTGAGATTTTCTTTCTTTCTTTTCATCTTTATCTTAAATGATTCTATCTTATTCGTTCTTTCACTACTCTTTTCCTATATATCTGTATTTTTCTTCCTCTCTTCGTTCTTTCACCCTTTCTTTCTTTTAACATTTAACCTTTTCTTTTTTTCCTATATATCAATATATTACTTTCGTCTCTATTATTTCCCTCTTTACTTTATTTTTCTGTCTATCCTTTTTTCTTCTTTCCTTCGTTCCTTTCTTTCTTTCTTTCTTCCTTCCTTTCTTTCTTTCTTTCTTCCTTTCTTTCTTTCTTTCTTTCTTGAACTATTCTTATTTTCTTCCCTTTTTCTATATTCCAACTCTGTTCTCTCTTTCTTTCTTTCTTTCTCTATCAATCTTTCCTTTCTTTTCGTTTCTATTCATCTTTTTTCTTTCTTTCACTCTTTTTCTATCTTTTATTTCTCTCTCTCTCTCTCTCTCTCTCTCTCTCTCTCTCTATATATATATATATATATATATATATATATATTCATACATGTTTCATTAAATAATATAGATAAGTGTTGTCTGTATATTTTATGTAAGTTCTTTTCATATTGTCTGATAAGCTCAATAACATTATCATTAAACAATGAAAGAAAATCACAATATTGATACATATTTTTTAATCCAATCTAAGCTTTTGGCTTACATAAGCCATTATCGAAGATGACAATTACACAATATATTAAGCAATACACGAACAAGAAATTGATGATAGTCTGTTTTTGTTTACATGGATGATTTCCAAGCAACGATAAACACGTGCATATAAGACGCTGAAAGCGAAAATTGCGCCACAGCTCATGATGTCACACATGACCACGCGAGAGTGAATCCGATGAGTATTGAGTATGGAAAGCCGTTGGTATGAACCAATGGCTTCTGTTACTATATATATATATATATATATATATATATATATATATATATATATATATATATATATATATATTCCTCAATCCAAGCCGCTATCCATTACTCCACATTTCCGAGTTCGAATTGCAGTCAAATCCATTACATTCACTTACGTGCTAATACCCTTCTTCTCCCTCCAGCTATGGGTATATAGCAGGACAGAATGGGTTCTATAGCCTTAGATGGCAACTGGTCTAGGAGAAAGACAACTCTGAATTCAAAACCTGCCGAGAGTCGTTTGGGGACCTTGTGGCACTTAGTGCACCAGGTCTCTGTATTCGGCCCTTGAAAAAGTGTGGATGCTCCTGCACGAAACCTTCACCACTATAATCAAATCTCATGTGCTGTTGTCGGGCTGTCGGTTTTCTACGAACTGATCTGCTTGACCCTCATACGTCGAATTCGGCGGGAGAGTCAAGTAGTATATATATATATATTTATATATATATATATTAAAAAAGAGAGAAACCGCAAGCGGTTATGGTTATAATGTGGGTTTGTTTTAGTGTATATATATATTATAATTTATCCTCATATTTTTGCTACATAAGTTTCAGGTCCCCTGACATTCTTCAGGCAAATTAAAGGAATCAATTTTTAAAGGAATAAATTTTCCTTATGTTCTTTCGTATTTCTACAATATATATATATATATATATATATATATATATATATATATATATATATATATATATATATATATATATATATATATAAACGCTCCTATTCAAAACAACACAAAATAAAATACAATTCAAAACATGAAAAACTAACAGTACAAAAAACAAAAGAAGTGGGCGAATGCGCTTGGGACAATACAAATTATGGAAAATCTTTGTACTCCATTGCTCCCACGAAATTCAAAAACGTAATAACATTGGAAAAACTAAATAAAAAATTAATTAAATTTTCCTTGCTGCCATATTTAAAGAAAGATGTTTAAAACAAAGGTTCCTGATCAAATGTGTGTATGTGTGTGTGTGCACGCGCGTATGTATCGAAGTGTGTGTGTATCGAAGTGTGACTTGCAGTCGCGAATATTTGTCATACGCAGGATACCGTAATATTTCGTCACTTACTACTTGTCCGTCAACAAATCTACAAGCTACTTGCTACTTCAATAGCTGCGTAAAAATATGAGACCTCCACTGTAATGTTTTTTTGCACAGTTTATTAGTTTTTTTTTATAATTGCTATTTTATAGTAATTTGGACATTCACTCTTATAATTAAGGGTACGGGAATTTATGCTGGTAGGTTTTTATTTTTATTGGCCTTTTTTGTTATCTATCTATTGTCCTTTTAATGAAACATGCATATATATATATATATATATATATATATATATATATATATATATATAGATAGATAGACAGACAGATAGATAGATAGATATAAGACATAAAATAATTAGAACCCCAACATTTCTGCAACCGTGCTTTCTATCAATCAGGTATCATTAGGTATTAAATATTTTCCTGATGGTACGTGATTGGTAGAAACCGCGATAGCAAAAATGTTGATGTTCTAATTATTTTATCTCTTCAATTGCACTACATTTTTTTAAATTTTGTTTTTTGAAAATTGTATTGACTACTTTTTTATTAATTCAAGCCGTTCTTTAGCTAATGTTACTTTTTCCAAAAGTTGGATCTTGTAAAGTATATATATATATATATATATATATATATATATATATATGTATGTGTGTGTGTGTGTGTGTGTGTGTGTGTGTGTGTGTGTGTGTGTGTGTGTAAAAAAAAATTAAAAATAATGGAAGCCCTAATAATAAAAAGGAAAAACCAACACTCACTAACATTAACTACGAACACAGCCACAATGTGCTGACCGTGTTTGGAAAATAATACATTTTTATAATTTCAAAAACATTCATAAAACACACACATTCTGTTAAATATAAACAGTAAAAATCGTCCTTAATGGTTAAAAGAATAGGCGAAAGAACTTTTGGACAGTTTTTACACATTTTGTATTGAGAACAGAAAATACTTTGACGAACACAAGAAGAATTAAATAAATAGCTTAATCGCACTACCTTGTTAGTTGTCTTTAACGAAACATATATATATGTGTGTGTGTGTGTGTGTTGTTTGTGTGTGCGTGTGTCTGTGAGAGCTACCAGTTTGACTCTTTCAGACTGGGGGCCGCCCATTTACCTATACTTTGGTCTACATGTCTTTCAAGTTATAAACAAAGATTACCTTCTGTAGATAAATCACGTTCGCAGGCCAAGCAGCGGTGGCCAAACAGGCCGAAATCGCACCATTTAACCAATGATATCAAACCGTAGCGATAAAACACTTGTCTTTGCAATAACGGACACAAATTCTTCACTATCATTTCATCCTGTTCGGCACTTGAAATATTTCAAAGTCATTTTGATGTCATTCCTTATCACAGCTTCAAACAGAATGAATTTCATGTCAGGGATCACAGATAAATGAACGATTTTCGTACTCATTATATAAAGTAAACAGTATGAATAAGCGATTTTCTATTCAAATCTATCTTAGTTTAGTCTATCTATGTTGGTCTTTTCAAACTTGTCCATTCATCCATTCATCTGTCTTTCTCAGTTTATTCAAGTCTATCTATATTTATCTTACTCTATTCATATCTTTCTATTTATCTTAGTCTATTCCTATCTATCGATCTATCTTAGTCTATTCATATTGTTACGAATTCGCAACGCATAAAGGTATGAACCCAGGTTCAAAAATAAAAAATAAAAGGTGGGTTCTTTCAGATAGGAACACACAGATAGGAACCGTCTAACAACAAACACAAGATTAACATTTGTAAATAAATTTTATATAACAAAATATAAATATGGGAAAAGTATGGAGTGACAGACGTACAATTAATAAAAGAACACTTAACTGATATTGGATGTCAGTTCAAACGTTTTTGTGTAAGGAATTTGGAGTTCAAATGTTCATGACAGACAAAGTTGCTGTTTAATGTTCACAAAAGTTGGTTGTTCATTCTTCCACAATTTAAAATATAGAATTCTGGAATAATGTTTGTGTTCCATTTCTCCTTGGTTAATTTTCGAGATGAAAGTAAGATTTTTTTTGTATCTATTTGGGTACAATATTCCTTTATTCTTTGCCCATTAAATAGTCAAATAGATCCAATGTCTTCGGGAGGAAATTTCCTTATTGCTTACATAACAAGTAATGGAATTGGTTTGTGGGTGTATTTCTCATCCCTCACGATGGCAAGATGAGAGTCTATTTTTCTCGCGAACTGTTGTCGTCGGAGGTAATTGGGAAACTAAAATTACAATACCAAAATACCAATTGGTGATGTATGTCACGTGGGCGTAGGTGACCGATTCTTATTCACTTTCTTAGGCGGTCATTCTGTTTGTTGTTAAGCGACCTCAAATTCCTTTCCTGCCATCTCTTAACCGAAACACGATTCAGTCCAGATAGGAAGTAAAACAAAAAAAAGGAGGAAGAGGAGAAGGAGCAACACAAATACAGCGCGTCTGTTATTGAATTGATTGTACGTCTGATATAACAGTAAAGATTGAAGGCCATTTCACAATATCTATCGATCTATCTTTATTCATATCTAAGTCTATTCATATCTATCTAACTCTATACATATCTATTTATCTTAGTCTATTCAAATCTATCTTACTTTATTCATATATATCTTTATTGATATATATCTTAGTCTATTCTTATCTCTCTATATTAGTCTATTCATATCTTTCTATCTATCTTAGTCTATTAAGATCTATCTTCGTCTATTCCGATCTATCTTAGTCTATTAATATCTATCTTATTCTATTCCTATCTATGTTAGTCTATTCCTATCTATCTATCTATCTATCTATCTATCTATCTATCTGTCTGTCCGCCTGTCTATTCATATTTATCTTATTCTATTCATATGTATGTATGTATCTGTCTTAGCTTTTTCATATCTAAGTCTGCTCATAAACTATGTCTATTCGTATCTATATCTGTCTATTAAAATTTATCTGAATCTATTGTTATAACACATTTAAAATAGGAGAAAATTGAACGTATAATAGGCTGCACTCGAAGTAGTTTCGCTCAACACCGCACATTACTACAAAACCAAAATATTAAACTCAAAACTCGAGTTACGTACTTAAATAGTCACGTCAGATCGAGACTTTTATATGGATGCCAGGCACATCACCCAAACCGTCCCGAAATATCTAAACTACCCGCTCTATACAACCTCTTTCACAGATCAGTGGTTAAAAATTCAAGTATCGATCGTTATCTGTCCTCATCTTCATGATCCTTGATTCCTACCACCTCTTTTTACATCCATATCACACACCTCATTTAGTAAACGTCTGCTTGAGTGCCTCTCGATTGTATGAAGTATAGAAAAAATAAATAACAGATGCAGGTCATTATTAAACCACGTAGAAATACGTGGTTGTGGACGGGTAGCAGTCATATCAGCTTATTTTCTGCTCAAGGGTCTTAATTTTAAAGATCTTCGGCTTGGTTTGATTTTCCAGTTATATGCTTAAATGACGACGTCTTCCACTTTGCTTGAAATGTTACTGTTTACGATTTTCAGAGATCTATTTTCTACTTATCGGTATTTACCAAAGCACTCAATCAGAACACACTCTGGTCACATTTTCTTGTTGGTTATAAACGGTGTAAGGTCTTTGACGATTCTACCTAAGTTCCTTATTCTATTTAGAACTAGCTTAAGAGCTAAAGGGACCTCTGGCCCAGCTTAAATAACAGCAATAATAATTTTGAAGAAATAACTTCGAATTCCTCAGTTCACTCCATGGAGCTTCAAAACCACTTTAACTCTGATTCGGGCTATAAGTCCAATTCCGAGCCAATAGACTGATTTAGACTGAAGCTGGTTTGAGCTGAAACTTCGATTTACGCCGAAATTTCAATTCAGGCCGAAAATTGAGTTCTTGAAATCAAAAACTCCAGGCAACTTCAATTGAGTTGAGTTCTTCAAATCACAAAATCTGCGAAGCTTCAAAATCTCACGTCCCGAAATCTCTCACTTTAACTCTTATTCCTGGGCATTTTGAAGAATTAAAATCCGGTTCCTCAATTCACAAAAACTGGAAATATTTTAAACTGATTTTAAAATAAAAATGTAAATCCATAAAGTTTTTGTGTTACTTTAAACTCAATAAAACTTTTTAAAATTTTTAATTATTTTAAAATTTGAATTTTTAACTGTTCCCTTCTCATCCGGACAGAAATACCACTGCTGCATGTTCAAGCACCAGATGAAGGGTAGATTTTCAATCCCGGGATCATTCTGACTCCAAAAAGGTATGATATATATAGAGAGAGAGCAAGTTTGGCCTGAGTGAGAGAGGTTTCAGACACACGGACAGACAAAAAGAATTTACTGTTTATTTATTTAGATTATGCATTTATATATATATCGGTTAGGTGTCATCCATCTTGGTATATGCAGTTTGAAAAACAAGAACGCTAAGACACGTAAATTATTTATTTATTCTTAGACATCTTTATTTTCATTAAATCTGCATTTGTTTGTCTTCTGCTTCAAACAGAAACCGTCCTTTCGTCGTACTTCGCTTTTCTATGCGTATATCAGGTTTAGCTAACATCTGGCAGATAATGACATGAAGTGAAAACCTAACGCCGTTGTTCTAACGGCAAATACCAGGATTGACATAATAATCCAGCAAAATGGCCGTTTAGTTCAGAAGCTATAACCTACACCAAAAGAAAGATCCAAGAAACTTAAGACAATCATCGATAGGTTAAAAATTTGAAAATATTGGTTATTGATAACCAAAGCGGGAGGGTCGGTGGAATATCGGCGCCAGGGGGCGTTGGTTACGGATCTAGATAATTTGGGGCCTTAGCCCATTTGAACGCGCTTGGGCTCTACACTTTAAATCGGCCTTGTGTCAAATTACAATACCAAGTGGAATATCTGTTCTTCTCATCGCTAATGACAATGGTAATATATGTTTCCTTATAAGGAAACTTTTGGCATTCATTGACCAAACAAACAGCGATACTTTCACTTTAGATTTATAAAATCTTTCTCTTAAAATATTTTTCTGGAAAATACATTTCTCAAGTCCGCTAAGTGTTATCGCTCTTTCCATTGTTGATGGGGATTTCCTTCCTAACCTTTTGTTTGAAGTAGTGTGGAATTTCAAAATCTTAATTACGTTATTATTTTCTCTTCAATTTAAATGTACTATCTATTTAACTGTTGCTGCTTTTGAAAGTCCCCAACTGACGGGGCTTCATTTTTTTATACAATTGTTTATGATTCTGTAGCGCCTATCCACCAGGTTCGATGAAGGTTAGTCTTCGTTAAAACATATGTGCTTTATTCGCTCGAAGACATTTTTAATTACTGATCTGATTGGCTCAATTTGAACAAGCAACTTGAATTTGAATGACAAGTTGATGCTGACGTCTCAGTCAGTCAGATAGGTGCCATGCGTGATACAAGCTTAGGCGATCATGTGTCTTTCGATACATGACTGACGAGGCAGATTTTTCCCACAGTAGATTGCCATTTCTTTCTGTGGTAGACCAGTTGCCATCCAAGGCTATAGAACCCGGTTTGCTCTACTATTAACGCATAGCTAGCCGGCAGAAGAGGATTCATACCTTTCCCAAGAGTATTAGCAGGTAAATGAATGTAATGGATTCGACTGGAATTCGAACTCGGTTCTCCGATAGTTATTGAATAAAACTAATTAAACCGACAGGCTTACGGTCATATCACTTTGAAACTCCTAGTTCTAGTAAGTTAAGCAACGTCGAACCTGGTCAGTACGTAGATGGGTGGCCACTTGGGAATATCAGGTGCTGTAAGCGTGAATGTACGGGTGGTATAATGAATAATGCCTGGCAGTTGGAATCGGAGAGCCGAGTTCCAATTTCAGTCGAATTCGTTATATTCACTTATGTCAAATACACTTGCGAAAGGTATGGCTTTATCTCTTTCCCCCGATTATGGATTAAATAATAGGACGTGCATCAGCAAGTAATTATTATCTCAAAAATTCTTACAGTCCAAAATTATTTTATGGTTTAAAATAAGCAGCAATTGGTTGATAATCCGTAAAAAATCCATCACTTAGTCGCATTAATAATGATGGAATGTGTATTTATCATTATCATTATTCTCTAACGTGAGCTTATTTTGGTCGCAAAGCTTGTTGTATAGCAAGTTCCACTGATTCGATAAAGTAAACCTGTTAACTGATCTCGGAAAGGATGTCAAATCAGTGGTTAACTGGGGCAAGAAATGGCTTGTAAATTTTAACGCCTCCAAAACAAAGCTACTTTTATTTAATTACCACAGAAAATTTTGTCTGGCTTTAAATAACCTGCAAATGGTCGATAAACAGTAGAAAACGTACAAAAGCTGTTGATAAGCCATAGAAAACAAATCGATGGATCAGAGGGCCGGTTCAGAAGATACAAACAATCACGGGGACAAAATAACACAATAATCAATAATGAATCAGTGGTTAACTGGGGCAAGAAATGGCTTGTAAATTTTAACACCCCCAAAACAAAGATACTTTAATTTAATTACCACAGAGAATTTGTGTCTGCCATTAGCATAGCTGATGCTAAACTGTTGGAGAGCAACACATTACGTCTTCTTGGGTTCACATTTTCCACTAACATGAAGTAGGGCGACTATATCGAATCAATGCTAATGCAAGAAAAATTGGTTCACTGTGTCGTGCAAGAAATGTTTTTTCGTCAAAATCCATCTTGCACATTTACAAGTCTGCCATTCGTTCGTATATTGAATACGGCTGCAATATCTGGTCTGATGCTTTTGCTGTATATCTCGAGATTCTTATCAACATTCAAAGCAGGGTCTGTAACGTAATCGATCTTGAATTTGCATCTCGACTTCAGTCATTTCCTCACCGACGTGACGTTACTGTCTTTTCTGCAAATATTTTCATGACGACTATTCTGATGAGTTTTTTCCCCCCCTGGTGCTTCAACTGCATGAATTTAAGTGTGCCACTAGACTGGCATTTAGCTCCCACCCGTTTACTGTCTAAATAGCTAAAAACAACTGCCACTTTTATTCCAACAATTTCTTTTCTTGCACTTCCCACCTGTGGAACTTACTTCCGTTTATTGCTTCCCTGATAACTACAATCTTCAAAAATGTAAATGCAACGTTAATCGCTATCTTCTATCTCGAATCCCGCTTATATTTTGTCCTTTCCTCAGTCCTCCCTGTATTCAGTTTTTCGCTCACTTTCAGTTCCTGTAAACCCATGCGTACTAGCGGTATTCCCATGTTGCTTGGGGTGAGATGATTAAAAAAAAACTAAAACAAAAAAACAAATGTCCCGTATCAGCCGAAACAAATAGACATCTGATGATAGCCAAACAATACTTGGTCGAAACGTTGTCACTATAATATCAACCAAGAAGTGAATAATAGTTGGAAATAATGCAGGTATACTGAAATCGTGCTATATTTTATTAAATTTTCTTTACACTATATTTCAACACGAATTGAAGATCGTGATTGATAAAATAGAGAACTTAATATTTTTGATCTAAAGAAAAAAAAAAATTAAATATTTTCCTTTTATTCTTTGCATAAAAGACCGTGCTGGGAAATTTGTAGTCTTCAAAAAGTTTTAATAAGAAGAATAAAAAAAAAACATTTTATCACATTTTAGTTCATTTATATTTCCGATAAAATTCAAGATCGTGTTGAAAAGAAGATAATCTTGAAATCTTTTTATGAGAATATTAAAAAAAATAAAAAGAAAACAGCAAGATGAATTATATTTTATTTAAATTTCTAATTCAATAGAAACTGATGATCGTGCTAGATAAAAAAATGAAATTTGAAGAAAAAAATTTACAAGAATAAAACTCAAATACTGAAATATTTTATATGTTCTTTAAACATTATTTCAATACACAATTGAAGGAAGTGTTTGATAAAAAGCGGTCTGGGAAAATCATTTTGATTCAGTGATTTGTTTTTACGGTCTATCAACCCCTTGCAGGTTATTTAAAGCCAGAAAACATTTTTACATTTTAAGAATTTTTTCAGATTATGTTCGCCGATAAGAAAACCTAGTAAGTATTCTATCGATTGATTAATTTTCTGCGGTTTATCAATCGTTTTCAGGTTATTTAAAGTCAGAAAATATTTTTAGATTTAATTTTTCTTCTTTAAGATTATGTTCGCCGATAAGAAAACCTGGTAATTTTTCTTAGATTGTAAGAATTTTTATTTTTGGTGATAATGGTCTAGTGATACAAGTCTAACTAATTAACTCACAGCTGGCTGTGGGGATAGGTGGATTCATATCTTTCTCAAGAGTATTTGAACGTAATTGAATATAACCAACCCAACCGGAATTGGAACTCAGCTCTCCGATTAACAATTCCCACCCATTATTCATTACTCCACTCGCAGATTCAAACTTACAGTACCTTGTATTCCCAAGCAGTCACCCATCTAGGTACTGACCAGGATCGACGTTGCTTGACTTGGGTGATAGTAAGTGAACTAGTGTTTTAAAGTGATGTGCCCCTTAGCTTTGGAAATTCATTTAGAGGAAGAATAAAAGCTATAAGATATATTGCATTTTCTTTAAATCCTATTTCATCTTCCTGGATAAAAGGCAAATTTTGTTAACCATTTTTGGGTAAGAAAATAATGAAGCTACTGATCACAAATTCGTTAAACGAATAATATTGTAGGCGATCTGGGATTGCAAAGGAAATATTTGTAGCAGACTAATTCCACAGCGCAGAGAATAAATCACTAACTTCTGACTCGGACATCGGGGCAGAAAGAAATGCCGAAAACTCGATTCGCAGGTACTATCTCACAAATCACAATGCATGTAACCAGTCAGAAAAATAACTCACTCTCCAACAAACGCGGTAGCCAAAATGCCCCGATTTTTTCGATATTTATTGTATTTAGAATACAAATTGCGGCACAAGGCCAAAATGGGGAGGGGTTGAGGCTGGTCATCACTAACTATCATATACCTAGCTAATCTGATTCACGACCCATTCATACATTACAATTTCCACATTCACCATAAGGGCAATGGTAGAAGGCGTGCGAAGCCGTTTCCTCTAAACCAAGGCCACACTGCTCACAGTCTGGCAAATCCGCCAAGCCCCATATGAAGACCTTGCCATTAAGACGCAGCCGATTCCGAGCCAATCATCAGGTAAGCGAAAACTCAGGGTTACTGATATAATCCGCCGCTGGCCCCCAAGACCAGAAAGTTCAAAACTCATCCTCCGATAAGTCGAGCCGCTCACGTAAGGAATCCTTCGCGACCCCCTCAACTAAATGACGATAGAAGACCTTCCTAGGCCGAGAAAGGTCACTGGACCGAGGAACAGCCAACAAGGCCGATCGACACTCGCGAAGGAAATCCGATTGATCCCGGTGTTTACGATGGCGCTCAACGCGGGAGATGGGGGACTGATAGTAAGGAAAGGGAACGCGTCCCTAACAATACCTGCCATAATCGAATCTCCTGTCAATGCGCGGCGTAGGAAAGCCAACCTCGAGGCGAGTTTGTGGCTCACAAAATGTGATATTCCCAGCCCCCACCCCCTGACACGGACGTTGTACACAAACTCGTCTGTCGACCCGATTCCCGCGTCCACTCCATAAAATGGAGGATAGCGAGCAGCTTCCTATGGTCGTCACAGAGAGGAAGTACGGACAATCGATAAAGGACAATCGGGAAAACGTAAGTGGCACACGCCTCCGCCCTGCCCTTTACGGACAACCTCCGTCGACGCCAAGTCTGACCGGCCGCGTCGACCATTGCTCGTACTTCAGACCAATTTTTCTCCAGCTGGAGGTCGGGTCCAAACCACACTCCAAGAATGCGAACAGGACCGTCCGTCCAACCGAAAGGCCCCGGAAGATCGACCCCCTTCCAGACACCTAACTGCAAGCCGAGCGACTTGTCGCGGTTAATCTTGGCCCCTGTCACCTTTTCGTACCGATCAAGCGCCTTCAGTACCGCCTCAATGTCGCTGCGGGACGACACGAAAGTACATATATCATCGACGTACGCGGAAACCCTGGCTCGAGCCCCTCCAGGAACGGCGATTCCACGTAGGGCCGGACTGCACGCCCGGTCCCTCAGCCGGCGAAGGAGAGGCTCCAACGCCAAAGCATAAAGTAGGGGCGACAGTAGACAAGCCTGACGAACCGACCTAGACAGCGCAAAAGCGCCCGACAGCTTCTCGTTCACCTGTATCACAACACTGGGGGAGCGATACAGGAGGCTAATCCAGCGGCAGAAATCGGGTTCGAATCCGGCGGCCTGCAGGACAGCAGCAACGTAGCGATGATCAACCCTATCAAATGCCTTGGACTGATATAAATTGATCAGCGCGGCCTCATCATCGTCTTTTACACCCTCTATGATCGTGCGGATCAGATGCAGGTTGCTCAGAATTGTTCGGTCCTTTACAGCATAAGTCTACTAAGGACCCAACAGAGACTCGGCAGCTGCAAACGCTCCTGCAGGATCTTGGCCAAAATCGTTAACTTTGTGTTTAGCAGAGTTATGGGCCTATAATCATCTAAATCTCGCCCAGCACCCTTGCTCTTTTTCAACAGCATGATCACACCCATGGTGATCCGGTCGGGGATGGACCTCTGCCGGAACCAGTTGCTGAACACCACAGTCAAAATCGGGACAAAGATGTGCGACAGACTCAAGTACAATTCATCGGGCAAATCATCCAGACCGGGCGACTTGCCTCTGCCGACCTTCTTCAATGCAGCGTAGACTTCGCCCTCCGTGATCTCTCCCTCGCAGCTAGCCGCTTCAGTCGGCGAAAGCTGAGGAAAGTTAGCCAAATAGCTACGAAACTCCTCCTCACGGGGTTTACGATGAGGATCCTTGGTAAACCGGCTCTCGAAATGCCGCCGAAACGCCTCGCACATGTCGTCAGTGGTCCGAAGAGTGTGCCCCTCCGGGGATTTGACCTCACGAATGTACCGATCGGAGCCTCGACGGATCTCTTCAAGTCTGCGCTCATGTTCACAGCTTCGGAAGACATTTTGCTTAACCTATGTCTAATTACCTGGCCCATGTGGCGCTCGCTAGTCAAACGCTCCAGGGCCTCCCTAGTTAAGGCTATCTCTAGCCCTCCCCTCCCGCCAGCCACTGCCCGGGAAAACTAGCCTTAAGCGTCTTCACCTCTTCAGCTCTATCTAGGGCGAGCCGTTTGCTGAAATCAGTGGTGAACGACCTAACCCTACTCTTAAGTCTCGCCCACCACTTATTCCGATAACCGCCCCCACTAACTGCCGCTGCACTAAGCTAGTTAGCTGCTCCTGGAAGTCCCGCCTGTCCAGTAGAGACAGATTGAACTTCCAGTAACCAGCCATTCTAGGCCTACGATCTAACGCCATCCGGGCACAAACGAGGTTTGTGATCCGAAAATGACTACCCAGTGGGACAATCTAACAAGGCTCCTCTAACATTCTGTCCAAGTAGCTAACCACCCGGTCACAAGGCCAATTATGAGCCCACATCCACATCTTCCCCCCGGGGTGATCGACCCGGTATCTATCAACGAGACTAAAATCATTGATCAGATCAACCAAGATATGATCTCCCCTACACCCGCTAACACCCCACCCCCGATATTTATGCATGAAAATTTTTTAAATCCCCCCCAAGAAAGGCGATAATGTCCCTAAGACTCGGTGGGGGGGGGACAGGAAGTGAAAGAGAAGATTTTAGTGAGGAGAAGGGGAGAAAGGACAATGAAGGAACAGGATTCAGGAAAACAGAAAATGGTGATTGGGGTTGCATATAATTTTTTGAAGCTTGTAGGTGGCAGAAAAGCAAGAAATTGGAAGGGTGTTCCACAGGTGAGAAGTGCGATAAAAGAAACTATTAGAATAGAAGCGGCGGTTGCATCTAGCTCATTCGACATTAAAACAGTGAGGCCTAGTTGCCAATCTAGTAGCACGTTTAAATTAATGTCGTCAAGGCACTAGGAGAAAGAACTCATCGGAACAGTTACCATGAAAATATTTGCAGAAAATTCAGAGGGAAGCAATGTCTCGTTGGTGAGAAAATGACTGAAGTCGATATGCTTGTTCAGGATTGATTACACTACAGACCGCCCTTTGAATTTTATCAAGAATTTCGACACATACAGCAGGGGCATCGGACCAGATATTGCAGCAGTATTCAATATACGAACGAATGGTAGATTTATAAATGTGCAAGATGGATTTTGACGAAAAAACATTTCTTGCACGACACAGTGAACCAATTTTTCTTGCATTAGCATTGATTCGATATAGTCGCCCCACTTCATGTTAGTGGAAAACGTGAACCCAAGAAGGCGTAATGTGTTGCTTTCCAAGAGTTCAACCCTAACCCTAACCCTCTCCCTGCCAAACCTAACCCTCTCCCTGCCGACCCTAACCCTAGAGCTGGGGAAGTAGTGGAGTCATATCTTTCCCAAGATTATTTGCGCGTAAGTCATAAACAATTCCGAGTCGTTATCCATTACACCACCAGCACGTCCAAACGCACATCAGCTAGTATTTTCAAGCTGTCACCCATCTAGGTACTGACCAAGTTCGAAGCTGCTTAACTAGGTTGATCGTATTGAATGTGGCCGTAAGCTCTAGCTGGTTCATTATTTGAACTCCCGACCACCGGATGACAATAACACGTGTATAAACTAATTCCTATATCCACTAGGTCATTAGAGGTGTGATTTTGAAGCTTTTATAAGCAATGTCAAAATGTCCAATCGAAAAACTTAATTCCTGTTGTTATCAGCTGTCAATAATGCCGGTTTCCTCTAATGTTGGGTAGTGTGTCCGGTTTCTTCTTGCCATTATGCCAAAGAAAGAACAAGAGAGCCTGACAGCACGTTTCTCTATGTTCTAGGTCAATGTCGGTGTATGACAGTGTGTCGTTATGTTTCCTTTTAAAAGTTCAACCAGCATAAAAACTGGATTGGATAGATATGTTTTTTTTTTAGTTTTTTTTTTAAAGCTTTTTTATTAAATTTTTATCCGATTTAAATAACGTGTGTCGAGCCGAATATTTGTTTTGTTGTTGTTTTTAATGGCATATCAACTCCTTATGGGTCATTTAATGCCGAAATTAAATTTTCTTTGGAGATTGGAAGTAATAAAAATATATGTTATTCTGCTTTTATAATTGAATAAAAGGTAGCTTTTGCGCATATACATGTTTGCGTGGACATAATTACTAGAGGCGGTGTTATGTGTGTTTATTATGTTGTAGCTTTGTTGAAGTTAGATTTTGGAATACAGTTTGATTTCTTTAAGAAATTGTATTATATTATATGAATTAATGTTATAAATTAGTTCTTTCATGTTTGTTATTTTGTTGATTTTGTTTAGCGGCATACCCAACCTCTACGATATGCCTCTAAATAATGAGCTGTTATTTAATGCCGAAATTTAAATATTTTGAACGCAATTGTATGCCTTTAATTGCAGATAAAATGTATTGCTGGTCATTTTGCTATAAAAATGTAATTTTATACTTTCCTAGTGTTTTGTTTCTGTTTGAGGGATTCACTATTTGCCTATAGATGGAGCCCTAACAGGTGTTACCACCCTGGGTCGGGGTGAACCTGAGAACAACAGCAATTAAAAGGTGGTTCTACGCCCCTTAAAACCTACAATCTCCTGATCAGAATCTTTGCGGTCGCATGGAAGTTGCCGTCATACCCAGGACAAGTCGCGCTGATAATTTAGGTCTTTGGTGGGTTTTAACTACTAGTGTGTTTCAAGCCGTCAGAATAAAAATTCCCGTAAGTATTTTTTAGGGCTCCGATAAATTATACATATTTCATTTTGAAAATGTTAAGAATTAGTTAGTAATCATTAGGGAGAAGAGTTTAGGGGCCATCTTGAGAACGAAAGAGAAGTGAACACACTAATTTTCTAGGCTTAGGGTAGTAGTCAGCAAATAGGAGAAAACTCCTGGGGGTCGGGTAAAATCGAAATTTTTAGGGGTAATAAATTGGTAAGTTATTTTTTCCTGAAGAAATCGGTGCGCAGTCATACCGATTTTTATAGGAAACCTGATTAAATGAAACTGATTTTTTTTTCAATTCTTCACGTCATCTTTTCATAGTTTTCTGTTTGGTGTTTTTCTTGACTTACTAACACTCATGGCGAAGAAGATGTTTTCTGTAGAAAATAGTACTTATACGATTCGGAGCTATAAGTTTCTATTCCTATGTTCAAAGCTATATAAATGACAATGTATTACAGGTAATGTTACAGGCTATACAAATTACAATCTATTTCAGGTAATGTTATATGACTATCGTCGTCGTTGACGGAGCTCGCTGGCGAGAATTGGGGTGCTCATCGACATTTCCTTCTGTGTGAAGTGAATCCTATGTTGGATCTGAAGAGATGTCCGCAGCCACCGCAGGGTAGGGAAGGGGGTTTCGATTTTTCGTTGATTGATCTTCTCCAATTGGTTCTTTCTGCAGCTTCCGTCTCCCAGTTGACCGGATCGATTTCTGTCGTCAGCAAGGTGTTTTTGAGCTGATCCTTGAATTGATGACATGGGGCTACATGTGATCTCTTGCCAGATGCGAGCTCTGAGAAG
>OZ038511.1:32618850-32711350 GCA_964036315.1 Acanthosepion esculentum | reverse complement strand
AGGGATATTCCGGATGAGTCAAGAATAGAGTTTGAGGATAATTTATGGGCCAAAGTATTCAACTTTATCAGCAGAGGATGATAACATCAAATTGATTGAAGAGGTGGGGGATAGAGAACTTACACTTATTTAATGTCCTATTACAGAGCCGGCAGTAATCACGAGAGCCAAAGTTGTTAGAGGCTATGCGGTGCCTGATTCTCTCAGCTAACGGGGACTTTGCTCCTTCGAAGTCTCGCTTTATTTATTGCGAGTAGCATGAATAGGCGCCTATTGTGGCGAGAGCCGTCATACTGGTGTAGCTGAAAACAGTGGTTCCTGTGTGTTATAACGGCCGAGCATGCCGGTGTGGAGAGGATTTAGGTTTCACCTGGTATTTCCGAGAACGGTTGAAAGCTTCCATAGCGGCTTTGACCCAAGAAGAAACTCCGAGGCGCAATTTTCAATTGGGATGTTCAAGGTGCTTCACGGAGAAAATTACGGAATGAGTTCAAATCAGCATGCTGGTAACGGAAAGAGGTCTTGTGGATAAGGGGTTCTTGTTTAATGGATGATTGGAATTGATCAGAATTACCAAGCTTGCAGTGTTGCGAAGCTCGGAAAGAACGAGGAGAGGAGGTAAGAAATAAATCAAGTAGAGAAGAGCATGATGCTCGATTTTGCATGGAAACGAGCAGGGAAGTCCACGATTTGAGTAAAGGATTTTGAGCAAAGAAAAATGTTAATCTCAGAACACCGGCAATATCAATACAATTAGAATGTTTAAGCCACGTGTCGTGGTGATCATTAAGTCGCCGAATACAAAGATGTTCGCAGATGGATGGCTGGAAAGTGCCTTTTCTATACTGTCAGCAATTATGTCTAATATACCGCAGTCCTGGGAAGAGGGGGCGATAAGGGGAAATGTGATAGCTAACAGAGTTTAGTAACGAAAGACGGAAGCACATGAAAGAGTAGTCTGAGGCCACGAAAGACAATTCCTTGGCCATCGGATGATTATCCCGGATGTAAACACCAAGGCCATGCATGTAAATGCTGGAATCTTTTCGGCAAAGGGGAAGATAGCCTGGGACTAATAATTCATTAGTAGCAATGGAAGAATTTAAGTTCGTTTCACGGAGAGCAAAGATATCTGGCAACCGTTCGAAGAGAAAAGATTCTACGGTGCAGAAGTTGGAACTGATACCACGAATACTAGTGAAAGAAAGGCTGAGGGCGGGTAGGTGTATTTTTGTTTTGTTTTTTTACTGGTTTAGTTTTATTTCTTTTTATTGTGTTTTCCATGAGATTCCTTTTGAGGGGAGAGAGAAAAGACCGCCGTAATTGTCACTGTCGTCAATGGAAATACAAACAAGTCAAAGCATGGATGAGAACAGAGCGTAGTGTGGCCTAAGGGTTTCCCACCTACCCAAGCGTGACATGGCACTACAAACACCTCGATATTATGCGACTATTTATCAGAGCAGCCTAAGTGCTACCAAAGAATTCGGGCCCCTAATGACCAGTCGGAAGCAGCAGTAACAATAAAATTTGTATTTTATATGAATGCTAACTTTTGAAAATTATGGGATTATAGTAAAGTGAGGACACCTGTTGAATAGATTCGGGGGGAGGGGACAGGAGACCCTTGCACCAGCGCTGTATATGTATATATCAGGAAAATCTAAAACAAAAATAGCAAACGTGTTTCGTTCTTTAGGCCGTTATCGGACTAAAGTGATGTTTCCGCTGATGTGATTGAAGATACGCATGGAGGAGAGAGGATATGAAAATTTTAAATTTAAATTAATTTTTTCATCATTGTATTTTGGGTATATAGTCTAACCGACTTGATTTAGTTTCTTTTTGTTTATGTTTTTATAACCTATGTTATTAAATATCCCATATTGTAATAATAAAAGATCTAACGAGAAAGGTGAAATGTCTTAAGAAGCTGGACAATCTAGCGATTAAAGCACTTTCTATATGTTTTCGTAATAGTAAATTGCTTTCTCTCTTAATTCGAGTAAAACTTTTGAAATGAAAATTATGGTCAGACTCATCACGGTGACCAAATAATGCATTGAGTGTATTTTGTAAAATGTTACGTTCTGTGTTGTCACGGGATCCCCAGGCTATTAATAAAAACGGTATCAACGAAAAGGGTTAGCTTTTGATATTTGTTTTATTAAGCCTGACAGCTTGGATTCTAAGAGGCATTAGTAGGACTGACGTGACAGTAACGTATGTCAAGCGTTAGTTCAATGTCCTTCAGCAGGTGGTTTTAGCCGGTCGAAAACCTAGGTGTGTAAGGCATACCGACGCTTCAGAATTTTTGAGACTGGTGAATTTTCACCGTTTTGGACTTATATTCAAAACTCAGAAAAAGGAAACCATCACTGTCAGAAGGTTCAGCCCATTCCAGCTAATCGCTGACAATTCTGGTCTTCGCATTCTGCAGCAAGAAGCCACAGCTCACAATTACAGTATGCGTTTCTGCTACGGTTTCCATAGCAAGTACATTTTCACGGGATGAAGTTGCTGGCTCCATGTTCAAACGTTTTTTTGCCCTTTTTTTCGCTTCCACTATGCTATGTCTCCAAGTGGTCTCCCATGTAAGTACTGACCAGGTTCTACACTGTTTAATTTCGGTGATCAAACAAGAAGCGGTGTTTCAACATGATTCGACCGTAAGTAATATGAATAAAATAAGACATTCTATATGTCACACAAGTAGTAGTTAAAGAGCGACTCCGTCCCTACGCGTGAAATTGGAAGCTTCCGACACAAATGTCGATTATAATGAAATTTAAAAAAATGAAATGATAATGATAACAGACCATTAACAAAGAAGAAAGGGCACTTCGGCGTGCTGGGAGCTTTCCTTCCGGAGGGATTGGCAGGAGAGGAGAAGGGTTTTTTTCCCCGTCGGAGTAGATGCTGTGGTTGTAGTATCTGTTCCGTACCAGTGGCCGTCTCTCCTCTCTTACGTCACCCACTGTTACGTAGCGGTGGTATGACCGGCTATGGCTAGCTTATACAAGCTATGACTAGCTAAAACCAGAGGCTCGAATGGAAACGCCCCGTCCCCACGTTAAAAACCGACCTTGTGTCACAACCTGATTCAGTGGGGGTTGAGGTAAATCTCGAGCACTTCGACGTGGTGTAATGATTAGCAAACTTGTCTCGTTAGAACAATTACGACTGAATAGCGAGTTCGTTCCTCACCGGGAGCGCCATACTTTCGGCCTTTTGCCACATCTAAGCGACGCTTAGAAAATCATTTACATATTCATGTAATATTAGTCACAAGCCCCAGGGGTCCATCGCCATAGACAGTACCTCTCATTTGGGAGGGGGCTTTGGTCATTACCAGGTGCTTGAAGTGTCCCCAAAAGGGAAAATGCCGAAGGAACTTGAGCAATTTGTCAACGGTATTACCATTAAACTCACTTTAAACTGACCTTCTGTCACATTCGGTATTGACGTTGGCGTATTGAACAATACACATTAACAAGCAAGGCTTTCAACTATCTGTTTATTTCTGTCCTGGGTATGACGATAAACTACATCCGCGTCCTTGGTAAGACGATAAGCTACGTCCAACAGCGAGGCCTCTGATTAGGAGTTTTTGAGGGGCGGGGAACCACCTCTTAATTACGGGTGCTCCCAAATCCACACTGATCCGGGGTGGTAGCACCTGTTAGGGTCCCAGCTGTGAGCAAATAGTTAAACCCCAAATTAGGGCTAGAACACTATGAAAATGTTAAAATATGTTTTAATACCAGAAATACTTTGTAAATAATTATTACCAGGAATACATTTTTGAAAACATGATATTACCAGCTCTACATTTAAAAAAAAATTATCAGCAATAGATTTTTAAAAGAAAAAAAATATTACCAGCAATAAAAATTGTCGGCATTAAATAACTGTTATATTCCGTGCTAATGGAATGAACACATAAACCCAGGTGGATACTGAAGAAAGGGTTATTGCACACAAGTACAATATGAAATACGGTAGTTATACATACAGGTCAATCTAGTAGTGAGTGCAACTAATTGGAAGGTCGGACGTTCTTGCGTCGTCTCTCGCACACACACCCTCTTGTAGACGGTTGACTTCATAGGTTCTTACTATCTATAGTGTAATCATTCATAGGTGGGTGACTGGTTATTCCATTACATCAATAACAAATTGAGGTTAATATACCGTATAACAAACCAAACCTTCTATTTATTTTTGTTCTTATTAATAAAATAATAAGCTTTTAGTATTGCAACTAAATCGAGTTCAGGCACATGCGTTCGGTGACAAATCGCTTCAGTGAAGTGACATTTGTGTTGAGCATAACAATTTTTACAGGATAACAATCATAATGACCAAGGTAAGAAATTCGGGGACTTTGTTTTCTACCTGGTTTATAAGAATAAGATTGTGCCAACTGGCGATGTTCCATCACCATTAGGACCAAAGAAGAGAAAAAGACGTATGTAATTGGCCCTGATCTGTCATCTCGTCTGCAGTCGCTCTCTCACAGACGCGACGTTGCCTCGCTCTGTCTTTTTTACAAATACTTTCACGGTAATTGCTCCGATGAGCTGCTTTCGCTGGTTCCTAGGCTTCATGAATTTAAACGTCCTACGAGGCTGGCATCCCGTTCCACCCTTCACCGTTGAAACTGTTAGATGTAGACGTCTCTTCTACTCCAATAGCTTCATGTCTCGCACATCTCGTCTGTGGAACTCCCTTCCTTATTCCTGTTTCCCTGACAAATACAATCTCCAACTATTTAAGTGTAATGGCAATCGACATCTCCAGTTGCCTTGATCTATCCACTTCCCTTCTCCACATCCTTTCACCTTTCATGCCTATCTGCTCTCGCTCCAAATCTTCTGTAACCCCCTTGCCTTGATCGATCCACTAACTTTCTCCACATCCTCTCCTTTACCACTCCTATCTGCTCTTCCTCCAAACCATCTGTAACCCCTTGCGTGCTAGTGGCTTGGGGTGATAAGCTTAAAAAAAATCGATCTCGTCCTCCGCCATCATTACTATGCAGTCAATTCCATCGGTTCTGCCATGCAAGAATTGGTTTACTTCATCAACGGCATCATTATAAAGGAGGCGATCAGAAAAGAAGAAATTAAATTATTGGGTACGAGATAAAGCCCACGACGACGACGGTGTTATGAAATAAAATAAGACATATCTCGGCTGATTTGCAGGCAAATAAACTAACATACTCAAGAGCGAGAGTCGGATGTGAACGGGACAAGTCACCGTCACAAAATGACCATTATCGTCGTTTACGCATAGGCCCGACCCACGACATCGGGTCGAAAAATAAAATAATATTGCCAACCGAACGATCATCAGAGACCGAATCGGTTAAAAGGCACGTCAGGCTATATGCCGGTTCCGTATAGGATACAGGTTCGTATCCTGTCGGAGGTCGAGTACTTTCTATGAAAATTTCTCGGACATTCAGGCCGGTAAATGTTATTTAATACTGTTTATTATAAACAGAGCATTTACTTAAATACTTGTAACTATAAAAAGAATGTTAAGCATAAAAATGTATTTTTTTATATATATATATATATATATATATATATATATATAAAAGAACAGCATGATTTATAATCCGGTGTTCTTAACAATTATTTTTTTTTAAATACAGTGCTCTCTACGAACAGTAGAGCAAAATATTATAATTATTTTCCTTTTAAAAAATACGATTCCGTCGGTACATACTAAATTTGTTTCAAAACTGAGACTAAATTTATAAATATAATTATAAAAATTGTTCCTAACATCGCTATGGGAACGGAACTATGGATTTTAAGTTTAAATTTTATAATTAAATTTATATAATTAAATTTATAAATTTATTTTCAGTTTTGAAACATAGAAATTTACTCTGTCGCGATGGAATCATATTTTTAAAAAGAAAATTATATATATATATATATATATATATATATATATATATATGAAATTGATTAAATGATGTAGCTTTATTTTCCCCATATCATTTAAAATATTCGCATCTGTATAGTTTTGTGAAATTGGGCGTGTTCCACTTTCTAATGTTTATTTTATTAAATCAGTTTTTCTACTGGCCATTCATTCGGGCTTTCAAAAAGTAGAAAAAGGCACTTGGAGCACTTGCACATACTTAATATAACCAATCTGTCCATCTTCTAGACTGATTGCCACCCGAGACTAAAGAGCCTGGTCTACTGTTATTTAACCCATAGCGGGCAGGGGAAGAAGAAATGGATTCATACATTTCCCAAGCGTATTTGTGCGTAGTGAACACACTGTCAGGATATAAACTCTGCTTGTCGGTCCCAATTTTCACTTTGAAAACCGTTACACTACCTTTCACTTATGTTTCATGGCCCTCCATGACTTCCTCTACCGCCTTCTAACGTTCGTCTTTTCGCTATACCCCCCAATTCCTGTCCTACCATTCATTTACACAAGTTTGTTATATAGGTTACTTATTGCTTTATTCTGCCCCGCAATAGTCCTGAGTGTGTCAATTTCTCCATGCCCTCTTTCCTGTCTATTTCTGATTTTTAAGTGGATTTTTTATTTCCATTTTTCTTAAAACTTTCTCGTCACTTACATGTTCAGTCCATGGTATTCTCTACACCCTTCTAACCAAATTTGCATGTATATATTTTCTTGTATACATCCGTAATGTATCTTACGGATTCATAGTTTCTGTTATATATATTGGTGCGCAATACATTTTGGTTACCTTGCTAAATTACTTGTTAAAACCAAGAAATAGGGATAGTACTACCCAGTAACTCATGGGATAATAATATTTTATCCCAGAATTGAAAAAAAAAAAAAAAGGAAAAAATGACAGCAAAATTATGTGTATCGGTCAATCAATAAAAGATTGCACATGTTAAGCCAAAAAATAATGATTTTTTTTTTATGTTAACATTGTCTTTCTTACATCTGCCATCTTTCGATAATTCCGTAATCCCAGGAATTTTTATCTTTGTCAGTAAAGAATGTCACTCGATTCCTTTTACTGTTTTTGAGGAAACTGAATTTTCTACAAAAAAATGATAATAATAATAATTAGCTGAAGGTGCAGACCATTTCGAATGTTCGCAGTTCCTTCTCCATGAAATACAGATTTTTTTGTTTTTTAATTAAAATTAAAAACAGTATAACATGCTGAAAATGTTACTTGTTTTTGGTCTTCAATAAATTTAACACGCCAAACAGCTGATGGCACAGTTGATTCAGTACAACGAAAAGCGATCTTTATGACTGAAGTATAAACTAAACGTTCCCAATGCCACCTTTCGGCCAGCCCAATATTAACAAATACATGCTATCGTAACAGTTTGTTTTTCTTCCTCACTTCATACGTATCCGTTAACATTAACAAAGACATTTCGCATCCGACCAGATCATTTCGGTGTTATCTAAGGGACAAGGCGGGGCAAAGGTCAGTCATTAAAAGCAGATGGGGCTCATTGCCATTGCAGAAAATCACTGTCGACGTCAAAGTTACCAGGTCCCCGCCACCATGACGCCTGCAGTGAAATCAGGCAACAGTTAACAGATGGCGTGAGTGGGCACGAAATCATGTCGCGTGATCCGTTAGCTGAGTAAGATTTTCATGTCGTGTCAGTAGTGGTGCGGGGTTGCAGAATAATCTCCGTGTTTTGGGGTGTGAGTATTTATCCACACCTACTTGAAATGAATCTGACACAAGGCCGTGTTTTGAGGGGTTTCGGGCATCAGGGATTAACCATGAGTCTCTCTCCCTTTTAATAAATCGGTTCGTGGGAACCGACAGCCAGACACTAGGTCATATGATTTGATTATAGTGGTGAAGGCTTCGTGCAAAACCCAACCACACTTTTTGAAGGGCCGAATACAGAGACCTGGTGTACCCTGTGCCACAAGGTCCCCAAACGACCCTCCGCAGGTTTTGAATTCAGAGTCATCATTCTAGACCAGTTGCCATCCAAGGCTATAGAACACAGTCTGTCCTGCTATTTACCCATAGATGGAGGGAGAAGAGGGTTAATACCTTTCCCAAGGGTATTAGCACGTAAATGAATATAATGGATTCAACTGGAATTCGAACTCTAGGTCTCCGATTCCTCAATCTGAGTCGCTATCCGCGATAAATATAGATCGGAATCCGAAAGCATGATAAAATAAAGAACAAATAGGAAACTTGTATCACTATAACATGTTTTACTTTTATTAAGGCTTCATCAGAGATTGAGATATAATTATCTACGCTTTTAATGCACGTGATACGTAACTGACCAAATGAAAAAAAAAACAAAGTTCTGTATTTTTGTCTGTTTTCTCTCAATCCTGAGGAAGCTTTAATAAAAGTGAAACATGTTAGATTGAAATACGTTTCCTTTATCGTGATGCAATAGGTAAATTGCCGCCATTTTCTATTTTTAATTTCGCACACGTGCGTTGTTTGTTTTAGATTTTGTCAACTGCACAGTATGATAGGGCCAGCTGGGCATCGTCTGCGAGAAAAAGCGCACCATGACGCAATTCACTCCGCCAGAAATTTGGAAACGGCATGCTGTACTGTTTGACATTCGCTCCGGAAGCTCCAATACAAACATTTCAGAGTGCTTGGGTGTCAATCTGTGAACAGTGCAAAGGATTCGGAAAGAGTTGGATGAGTCTAAATGTGATTACGAAGGTATGGAAACTCGGAAAACTCACTTTAATCGTTCTGATAAAAAAGGACTCCCGAATGTATTAGTGATGACCTCAGACTCAATACGGAGGCCTATATCAAGTGCCTTGAGGAGGTAGTGCTACCCTGGTTCAAAAGGATGGCTGCTGAAAGTCCCTATGTCTGACAACAGGACTCTGCATCATGCCACACAAGGTTGCGATCCCAGTCATGGCTGTCAGATAATTTCAACAACCAGATCACCCCTTACATCTGGCCATCTAATTCCTCAAACTGCAACTCTCTTGATTATAATGTGTGGGGGCGCAGTTGAGCGAAAGACCAACAAAATCCCTTGTAACACCAAATATGAATTGAAGGCAAGGATTATGACAGAATTCACCAACTTAAACAAGGAGACCGTCAAGGAGAGATGCAGGAGATTTCGAAGTCGTCTGGAGGCCGTGTTTGAAGCTAAAGTGCGATTTTATTGAATAAAATTACTCTACAGTATTTCAAGATATTTTTGTGTATATTTGGTAAATATATCTGTTAAAATGAGATATCACTGTTATTTTCATTTTTGGGTTATTTAGACGATAATTTATCCATCGCATCTTGCATATATATGTTATGGTCCACGGTTAGGACCAAGGAGGAACAACACGAACACAAGAGTAGAAATAACAAAGATATATTATACGAAATAATAATACAAGATGTGGAAGGTGTTAGTATGACTGTCAGTCTGGATTGGAGTGAACTACTATTGGCTCGACTCCATTCCGACTCGTCCCTCTCTCTTGAGGGGCGCAGTATTCATAGTGTCAGGAAGAGTTCACTCTGTCGTTATAGGTAAGGTCCCATAACAATATATATCAAAAATACAAAAACATATATATTTATCTTTCCGAAAACAATGAAGAAAATAAGGCGGTTAAAAATGAAGGAGAAAAAAAGCCTGATGTTTATGACGGTTTTCTCAGACTAGCTATAGCATAAAGCCGAAAGTATGGGGTACCCAGTGAGGATCGAACTCACTACTCTGGTGTAATTGTCCCAGCGAGACACGTTTGCTAACCATTACACCACATCGAGGTGCCCAAAGGCTGATATTTATGATCTATAAAAATAGTACAAAGAGTCAATATATTTTTACACAATCATACTATTAGGTTGGTGCAAAAATAATGTCGTTTTCTCACATGAATTTGAACGTCACAAAATGACATTATTTTTGCACCAACCTAATAATATCTTATTAAATCAAGATTATTTTTTTACAATGATGTTCCCTCTTTACAAGGCCCGGGTACCACTCGAGGTAGAGGGCTACAGAGTAAGAGGCACAGTTTATGAGAATACGTAAGGAGGATAACAGTTAACCTTACACTTGAACAAGCTAAGATGGTAATGATCGGGGAAAGCATCATCTTAGGAGTCGGTTCCACAAAGCAGCGGTTCTTGGGAAGAAGCTTCTCGGGTGGAGGTTACATCTCATCAATGGAATACAAAGGGAATGGGGGTGGTTCGCTACAATGTGCATGACACGGTGGGTCCTAGCCATGGAAGTTAGGAGTGGTGGAACTAAGGAATGTAGTTCATCTGAACACTTTCCATGGAAATAACGATATAGCAGCGAGAGACTAGTGACGTTTCGTCTTTGTGAAACGGGATGTAGGGTGGAAAAAAATGTATCACCCACAAGGACGCGGAGAGACTTTCCGACTCAACCGAGACTGGGAAAAGAAGACTGGACAGCTCCTGCCCATATATGGCAACAGTACTTCATTTTAGGCTTGAGGTGGCTCTTGTAAAAGGTAGAAGATAGCGGGAGGAGTCAGGTACTTACTGGAGCGATACAAGGAACCGATCATTTTTCCATCGTCTTTAGCAATGGTTCGTATGTGGGAGTTCTATTTTGTGCTCTGGGTTGAGTTTGTCACAATAGGCGCTCAAGGCCCGCTGTCTCTCTGAGAGAACACCCCTTCATCGTAATTGGTGATAGTTGAGGGTTCAATAAGCGACAATGGAATGTAACGAGTTTGTTTTTCGACACACTGAATGTAACCAACCCCATTAAACTTAAATCCAGTCTAATTAAATTACACATGGTTGTTGTTCTGAAGATTTCTTAAAAACATTAACACTGTGGCACAAAACATTTTTTTTTACATTAAAAGGATTTTTCTTTAGTTAAACTTGTTTAAGACAATTCTTTTAAAATAATTGAAAATAATTCGAAACATATGCGCTGTTATTAACAGGCCCTTAAACAATGATACTCCAATTCATAGATTTACAAGATTGTTGGATACATTTCAATTCCTCATCCAAATATTTGGAATACGACTGGCAATCTTATTCGTATTTTCTTTTATCTTTATTTTTTTTGTAAGACTGTCAGGCTATCAACTTATTGAATATAAAATATAGCTTTTTATTTATATATATATATCTTTGAAGATTGCGTTTAAGCCTGAAGCAGACTGTCGGGATGTTGACCTCAGTGTCCACATTTATATTTACATACCCTCTCTCTCTGACACTTTAACCCATAAATATAGCATAATTTAAAACCATATTTTTATTATATATATACTGGACTCTCTCATCACGTGGAACCACCTCTTATTTAATATAAATACTAATTCTTGTGTACATACGCACGTCTCGTTTCATTTTATGTATAAAGACAAGGATTATTTATCAGTCTTTTTCTTTTTCTCTTTTTTTTTTGTTCGTTTAATTTCCGATGTTCTTAGCCTTCATTTCAATGCTTGGACCCCTATAATCAGGCCCTCCGAAAATGATACGCTACGTTTGGAATCCATGCGTATCGGTCACCCAGTGAGTTGATCAAGAGACCTTCGTGTTGCTGCCACTTGGCACCCGTGAAGGTAGACACTGATGGGGCTGGGGTTGTATTACCGGTATGTTGTTTATTTTTCATCGGTTGGTTGATGAACTGTGCTACTATTGTTACCTGTTGGACCCTTCAAAGATACCCAACATACATCATGGCTGTCGGCCAGGTATTGTCGACTTCAACAAAGAAAGATGAAAAAATAGTTATTAGATACATCGCTCTATCCTCTCTCTCTCATATTATACATACATACATACATATATATATATATATATATATATATATATATATATATATATATATATATATATATATATATATATATATAAGAGGAGTAGATACTTTCGTCTGTCATTCGGTTCACAGGCCGTCCTGGCTATGACGTTAACTTGCACCCAACAGCAAGGCCTCTGATCAGGAGGTTTTGAGGAGCGTGGAACCACCTCTTAATTACTAGTGTTCCCAGGTCCACCCTGACTCGGGGTGGTAGCACCTGTTAGGGTCCCAGCTATGGGCAAATAGTGAACTCCCAGTTTAGCCCACGTCCTGGGTATGACGATAAACAACATCCGAGTCCATGGGTATGACGATAAACTGCATCCGCGTCCATGAGTACGACGGTAAACTGCATCCACATACAGGGTATGGCGATAAACTACGTCCAACAGAAAGGCCGTTTTTGAATAAATAAGGTTGTCGGCTATACGTTTTTAGAAAAATAGTATTACCAGCTATACGTTTTCGAAGGAATAATGTTGCCAGCAGTGCGATTTTGGAAAAACGATATTACCAGCTATACGTTTTTGGAAAAATAATATTACCAGCTGTACATTTTTGGAAAATAATATTGCCAGCTATACGTTTAAAAAAAGAAAAATATTACCAGCTATACGTTTTTTAACAAAACCTTATTCAATGGAATTGTAACTGGGGTCATAACACTATGAATGTGCAAAAATAGGTTTTAATACCAGAAATTCTTTGTAAAAAAATTATTACCATCATTACATTTTTGAAAAACAAATGTTGCCAGCAATGCATTTTTGGAAAAAAGATAAAAATATATATATATATTACCAGCTATAGTTCTTTTGGAAAAAAGAAAAATATTACCAGCAATACATATTTGAAAGGAAAAAATATTACCAGCAATACGTTTTTGAAAAGATATGCCAGCTATACGTTTTTGAAAAGATATGCCAGCCATACGTTTTTGAAAAATACTATTACCAGCTATATATTTTTAAGGAAAGAAAAATTGACAGAAATGGATTTCTAACAAAACAAAAATATTATCGGAAAAAAAAAGTCGTCGGCATTAAATGACCCATTCAGGTTGATATGCCGTAAAACAAAATAAATCCAATCAAATCGGTTCACAGGCCTCCACAATCTTTTGAACAGGAGTAGGGGTTTTTCCCTTGTTTCCTGTTTAGGATTGCGTTTCTGGTTCCTTCTAAAGTCTACTCCAACTCTATACTTCTAACGTCTCCGCCTGAACTCTGACATTTCATTTGCTAATTATGTGTTCTGCTATAGTCCGGTTCATTCTCCTCTACGGTCTTTTGAAGTGGAGTAGAGGTTTATCCCTTGTTTACCCGTTTAGGATAGCATTTCCGGTACCTTCTAAAGTTTTTTCATCCGCTTTCACTCCCAGTAGCCCTTGGGTCTTAGTGGCATCATCACTTTGCTTGGGGCGAATTTATCATATATATATATATATATATATATATATATATATATATATATATATATATATATATATATATATTGAATTGGACAAAGTCCGACAATTTATTTAAAGACATTTATATTATGTTTAACGTTCTTTTTATAGATACAAGTATTTAAGCAAATGCTCTGTTTTATAATAAACAGTATTAGTATCAGTATCAGGACGGTAAATGTTATTCAATACTGTTTATTAAAAAACAGAGCATTTGCTTAAATACTTGTATCTATAAAAAGAACGTTAAACATATCATAAGCATAAAACAGATTGTCGCCTCTAAGTGTTGACTTCTATGTTCACTTTTATATTTACACACGCTCTATCTCTGATATTGAGTACTTTATCCCATAAATATAGCACACTTTAAGACTATATATATATATATATATATATATATATATATATATATATATATATATATATAAAGTGCTCTAACTGATATATATATATATATATATATATATATATATATATATATATAAATATATATATATATATATATATATATATATATATATCAGTTAGAGCACTTTATCCCATAAATATAGCACACTTTAAGACTATATTTCTTCATATATATATATATATCTTTGAAGATTGCGTTTAAGCCTGAAGCAGACTGTCGGGATGTTGACCTCAGTGTCCACTTTTATATTTACATAGCCTCTCTCCCTGACACTTTAACCCATAAATATAGCATAATTTAAAACCATATTTTTATTATATATATATATATCCTGGACTCTCTCGTCATTTTCGACGTATGAGGGTCAAGCACCTCAGTTCTTAGAGCCAAACAGCTAGACTACCCTCACATATCACTTGATTATATTGCTGGAGGCTTATGCACACAAAGCCACATTTTTCGGAAGAGCCGAATACAGAGAACTGGTGCACAGCAGGCCACAACTTCTCCAAACGACCTCCCCCAGATGTTGAATTCAGAGTCGTCCTTCTAAACCGTTGTGCTATTTACCAATAGCCAGGGACAGACGAGATGGATTCATAAGGTATCGACACGTAAGTGAATGTAATGAACTCAACTGGAATTCAAACTCTGCCATCTCTCTCTCTCTCTCTTTTTAAATATATATATATATATATATATATATATATATATATATATATATATATATATATATATATACATACATATATACATATGGCGGTGGACTCTCCCGTCGTCTCGACGTATAAGGGTCAAGTATCTCAATTCCTAAGAATCCAATTCCAGACCCCAACACATATGATTTGATTATAGTGGTGAAGGATTTGTGCAGAAGGGTCGAGTACAGAGACCTGGTGCACTACGTGCCACAAGATCGCAAAACGACCCTCCGCAGGTTTTTAATTCAGTTGTCCTTCTCCAAGACCAGTTGCCATCCAAGGCTGTAGAACCCAGTCTGTCCTGCTATTTACCCATAGCTGGAGGAAGAAGAAGCGGATTAATACCTTTCCCAAGTGTATTAGCGCGTAAGTGAATGTAATGGATTCGACTGGAATTCGAACTCGGCTCTACTGATTCCTCATTCCGAGCCGCTATCCACTACTCCGCCGTATATTTAGCTAAAGATAGAACGAGGAACAGAGACCCCAGAAATAGTATGAGTCAGCATATACACATATGGATATAACTTTCTTTAAATGCTGTCTCTCTTTAGTAGCTAGGCAAAGTTTTTAGCTACCCTTGATTACAGCAGTTTGGGCTTGTGTAATTACGTGTCTTCTTTTTTCAGACAATACCGTGTTAGTATCAAGCTACTCCCATCTATGAACGATTAACTTGGTGAATTTCAATGAGGGCAAATAATAGGAAGGCATCAGTGTGGCAAGTTAAATAGAGAAATTGCTAGGTTTTTCCAGATTAATCATCAAACGGTTAATAATATTGTCAAGAAATTTAAAGAAGAAGGCCATTGTCACGTTGAACAACGTTCAGGAAGACCAAGCAACGTGTCTGAGCGAACAGAAAGGGCGCTGAAGAGGGAAGTCATCAGAAACCGTCGTCAGAGCGTCAAAGATGTCGCCAACAGCATGGAAATGTCACCATATGCGGTGAGAAAGACTCTGAAAGAGCCAGGCTATCAAAGAAGAGTTGCAAGAAATAAGCCATTGATTTTAGAGGTGTATTTTAGAGGAACAGGTGTATGGACTGGGCGAAAGAATTTGAGAGCAAAGATTATGAATTTTGGCAGTCTGTAATTTGGTCAAATGAAAGTGAATTCTGCCAATATTCGAATTCGAGACAGGTTTATGTTTGGAGAAATCAGAATGAGATATGGAACACTGAATGCCTGCAGGCGACCATGAAACATGAAGGGATTGGTGTAATGGTGTGGGGAATTGTCTGGTTTAGAGGAAAATCTGAGCTGATACTTGTTGACGAGCGGTTGAATGGTTCAAAATATTAGAAAAAGGATTATTCCCACTATTTGAATCCAATCAGATTGACACGAATGTTTTCCTTTTTTCAAGAAGATGGAGCAAAGGTCATACAAGCAAAGTAGCAAAGGCCCGGAAGGAATCGCAAGGAATCAAGTTCCTGCCATGAGTAGCCCAAAGTCTTCTCATGAATCAAAGAGAGCACGTTTGGGAGCACCTTGACCGAAAACTTTGAGAGCTTGCAACATTAACGAAACATTGCTAAAGGATTGGCAAAATATCAATCAGACGATTGTTGATAACTTGGTCAGATCCGTAAAAAAATCGAATACAAGCACTGATACTAGCAAATGGAGGACCTACTCCAAACTATTTTCAAATACCTTTTATTTATGTTGAGTTGGGATTACGTAATTAAATTTTTAAATTGGATGTATTTTATTTCTGGCTAAGAACTTTTCTTAGGCCAGTGTAGTGGAATAGTTTCCCGTTCTCTAAGGTTTGGGAATCAGTTTTCCTTTTCTTAGACTGGTTACTATCCTTTACTGGAGAGCCCAATCTATTGAACCTATAGCTAGGTATGGAGAAAAGAATATGGGATTATGCCTCTCTCAAGGGATATTTGTACGAAAATGAACACAAATGACTCGACCGGAATTTGTCCTTAGCCCACCGAGTCCACTTTCCGAGTTGAATACTCCGACACTACAATTACACGAGTTTATTTCTTTGCTGTACTGCGCCTTTTTCAAGTGAACAGTAAAGACCCGGTGTAAAACCATGTTGTTCCATAGATTCAATGGCGACAGTAATAGACATTTGACAGTCTGAGAGAGATATTGAGAAATTGACTGAGAGACACTGAGAGATGTTGAAAAAGATATTCAGATATTTAGAGAAGAATTGGGAGAGATATTGTGAGATAGAGAGAGTGAGAGAGATATATTCAGAGAAAGAGATATTGAGAGATTTAGATTCTGATGAATGCTTTTGTACTGTTTTCTTAGTCTCGTCTTTGAGACTTTGTTTAGTGACAACGAAAACAAGGCGTTGCTCGTTGACGAATTGGATATTCGAATTTTGTCATCTCTAGAGTTACAGAAAAGCATAATTCCATGCACACAGACCTATATATATATATATATATATATATATATATATATATATATATATATATATATATATATATATATATATATACGCACAATTAAATAATTACATAGATAAACAGAGTGAGATAGAAAAACGTATATAAACACTTAAGAAAAATAAAATTGCACCACCCTTAGCTACAATGCAGATTTTACCCTGGACAAAGTACTTTCATATTAGTGGGTTGTAGATATTTTGTTAATATTAAATTCGTCGACCATCTTCAGTCATACAAGTTCACAGACCGCTTCTGAGATTTCGAAAGTGGCTCATGCTGTGACATAATATGAATAGTCCAGTGCAAAAGGGTATCATCAAGCAGAGAATCAGCCTAGCTTTTTTGGTTCAGTTTAAGAGCTGTCAGGTTGTGGGACTTTCCAGGGGACGGGTTGTCATTTCTAAGACTTTACTTGGCATGTCTGTTAGCTTTTAAATATTAATATACGATAGTCAAGTTAACATTCCTTCGTTCGCAGACCACCTTCTGAATTGGGCACGCAATGCAGATGTCCTCTCAGTTCAAAGTATTGTAAGGACGCCATTTGCAGACTGAAATCAAAGCAAATACGGCACCAGCAGTATCAATGTGGATTGTTGGGTATCGTTTCCTTGCAGGCTAACTACGGGTTAGTGTGCCTTCAGTCATATATATACACACACACACACACACACACACATATATATATATATATATATATATATATATATATATATATATATATATATATATATATATATATATTACAATGAAACAAAATTTTAAAGGGGTATTAACCTACAAATCACACGATGAATGTTATGATCCTTGTTTTTAAAAATTATAATCTGTATAAGGTCTTTCTTTAACATGCAAGTACTTTCAACTGCACAGTCAGTCTTCTTCAGGCATGGAAATTATTTTGTTTTTCGTAAAATTCAGGTAGCATCCGAGACGAAAAAATTAAATGCGAATCGAAATATGTTTTTTTTTACATGTGTTATTGTTAACGGATACAAACATTTGGAGCGTGAAAATTTAAGACTCTTGAAAATTTAAGAGTGCGTTAATTTTTTAAAACAAGGATCATAACATTCATCGAGTGATTTGTAGGTTAATGCACCTTTAAAATTTTGTTTGCGAATGAATTTCGCCATTTTATATCATTAACTTTACTAATCTACTTTTTGTATGAATGATTCATTGTAATATAAATTGAACTGCACCACATATATATATATATATATATATATATATATATATATATATATGGTAAGTCAAAAATTATCAGCTTATATCATATCATTTGGTGTGTCACAGCGCCTTTTCCTTAGGCGCGCGCTTAGAGTTGGTGCAGTTATAATCACGTGATCGAAATTTGAGCTTGATCGCGCCAGTTTTCTTGATACAGTGTAGATGTGTCCGCTCCGTTAGTAGTGTGCGCCAAGGAGGAAGAAAGAGCTAAGGGGAAGGAAGACCTTGCTCTTGGGGCACAACCAGTTGAGTTTGAATATTTGGATGAGTATTACTACGGAATTTGTGAGTAGCGGCGCAGGGTTAGTTGAAAAGTGCATCGGAAAGTTGGCACTAGATCATGGAATCTTGTGGTAATGATGTAGTCTCTCCAAGTATGTGTCAGGAATGGTTTATAAAGTGAAAAAAAATACTGTTCTCGGCGATATAAAAAGTCACTGATGACCTCAAAAGATAAAAACTGATGAATTCACAGAATTCTTTTAAGAAAAACAACCAAACAAATTTTGTGGGAAAATTAGAGGTGGATTAGTCACCTATGTTACGTCGTTTTAAAGTTTTATGAAAAACCCCAGTTATAGAAAAACATTTATTCTATAGGGTGGTCCGAAAGTCTTGTCGCTTCCTATCAAAAAGTAATGAGAACAATAGAAGGAAAAGTAATACAAAGCACATGTACTGGATTCAGCTTGTTCACTTTCATTGACGCTGTCACACATCGAGAAGGTCTGCATGAAAACCTCTTTTCTAAACTGCAGGAGCTCGTGTCAGCCAACTGAAATAGAAAAATTATATTATGTAGCGGTGACAAGACTTTCGGACCACTCTGTGTAAGTGCTTCAATAAAAATGAATTAAAAAATCATTTGAACATTTGTTTTTTTGTTGTTTTTTGTTGTTGATAAACAAACCCGAAAAAAGCACCAGATGTATTACTATATATATATATATATGTATATATATATATAAACAGCAAGAAAACTGGCGTGATGAAGTTCAAATTTCGATCACGTGATTACAATTGCACCAACTCTAAGCGCGCATGAGCAGAAGGCGCTGTGACAAATCAAAAGAATATGATAAGGCGAATGAGCTGATAATTTTTGACTTACTGTTGTGTGTGTATATATATATATATATATATATATATATACAGTGTAACCCGGATATAAGAGAAACACGGATATAGGAGAGATTTTCTTTGGACCCAAATTAGAGCCTGTGTTAATGTATATATAATAGTCCAAACCCGGATATAAGATAAACCCGGATATAAGAGACTTCTTCTCCGGTCCCGACAACTCTCTTATATCCGAGTTACACTGTATATATATATATATGGAGAGAGAGAGTGAGAGCAAGAATGAGAGTGTGAGGGATAGAGGGATATATATATATACATATATATAGATAGATATATACAGTGTAACCCGGATATAAGAGAGTTGTCGGGACCGGAGAAGAAGTATCTTATATCCGGGTTTCTCTTATTTTCGATTTTAATTTTCTTTAGCAAAATAATCACAATTTTTCTCATTTGTTTATGCTTGGCGGGCAGCACCATTGCCGCAGACCCCTGTGCTGCCTCAATCCCGAAAGCACTCCAAATTAAAAGTTGCAAGATGGGCCCAAACCACCGGCACGCAAAGAACAGCCTCTCAACGGAAGGCTTGCAGTCCCGTCTACAGCTGGGAAAACAAAGACGCGATCCTCAAAGGGAATGTTTTTGCTCGAATCGACTGTTATTTGGGGTGTCTGGCGAAGACTCTGACAAAATGTTTTCGGATTGCCTTACATTACCCACAGAAAAACTCACCATGCTCGTCAGAAATAAAGAGAAACCACAGATATTTATAATTTTACGTATTTTACAAGAATATTAGTTTAATGTTTTTATGTATTTTTACAAGTTTAATGTTTTTTATTTATTTATTTATTTATTTTGCGAGATTTGCCAAAACGTGGAATCAAGATGTTTCTACTGTGAGATATATAGCTTCCCATTCATATTCGAGGATACCCGTCTACTAGGGCGGCTAGATAGTCCCTATTGCAGACGCTTGCTCAGGCACATTTGTGTTTATTCAACACCCACAGAGCCCACCTATACTGCAACTATGTTGATCAGACCTTAGTTACAGTTTCTGGGAAAGAGCATGTTATCTAGCATGATCAACAATCTGATTGTTGTGGAGTTATTTCGCAGTGGAGACTTGTATTTGTACTAAAATCGGTCCTAAATAAGTTCGACGTACCAAACGTTAGGAACTTGATATAATAGGTATTACGCAGAGTAATCTTGTTGTGGTCGCTGACTACTTTCGTAACTGTCGACTACTGTCGTCCGACACCGACTGACCCTCGTTCCTCTTACTACTCCTACTTATATTAGGTGGGAGAGTCTAAAAACTATAGAATAGGTGTGTTTTACCATAACACCCCCTCCTAAAACTTTACGCCGTAGGAGTAAAACAGTTTTCTTTATATTTTATTTTTTTACAGGAAATATGAAGAAAAAACAAACAAAAAAAAACTTCATTTTTTTAGCAACCTCGTAGCGTATCTCCTACGTTTTGGATCCACTTTTAAATGATCAGTTGCCTTTCTTTTTCTCCTGGGTCGGCGTACCCCAGATAAAATCGTTGCTGGCGTTGTTAGATCAAACGTATCGAAAATCACCTCCATAGGCGTTTCTTCCGCGGGATCGCTGTCAACCACGTCTGAAGAACGTCGTCTGATCTGGTTAATGTGCCGGCTGCACGTGAATTTTTCACCTTTCACCAAGTACATCATGTTGCCAATCCGCTTTTCTATTTTTCCAATCTCCCAGAATGATTTATTCTGTTTATAGACCTTAAAGTATATTTTTTCACCAGGATTGTATTTTTTTACTTGAATAAATTTTTCTCTACCTGGCTTTGTCTTTTTTGGTAGTAATTAGCTAATCCCCAAAAACTTTGTAATTCGGATCCGGCATGTCTTTTATAGCCGCTTTCGCTCTGGATCTGGCCTTCTACCATTCTTATCGATAATCTGCCCCAGATATTTTACTTTCTCCATAAAAAAACTCGCATTTCCTTTCCAAAATCATGTATTCTTGAAACTACTGCATTTACATGTTCCACGTGTTCTGCTATACTTGTACTTCTCATGAGGATGTCGTCCAGATACGCTACGGCAAAATCTAGACCACCCAACACCGAAAATGTTGGAAAATGGCGGGCGCGACCTTAATCCCAAAAGGTAGTCTGTTAAATTTATACAGACCCCGATGTGTGTTTATACACAAAAGTTTTGACGTTTCTTTTTCTACCGGTATTTGCAGATATGCGTCGCTGAGGTCTATCTTCGAAAATATTGTGCCTCCATTAAGCTTCGCAAATATTTCTTCCGCTGTTGGTAGAGGATAATTATAGCCTTTGAGTGCCGCGTTTAAACCCGTCGAGAAATCAGCACAAACACGAATTTCTTTAGACTTTTTTTTCACGTATACCGTCGGTGCTGCCCATTCACTATACTCAACTTTTTTAAGTGCGCCGGTTTTCTCTAATCTGTCCAATTCTTTATCTATCTGTTCAATTGAGGCAAACGGCACATTCCTTTTCTTTTTGAATACCGCTTGAGTGTTTTCTTTTAGTTAGAATTTTGCCTCCATCTTGGTACACGTTCCCAACCCTGAAGAAAAACAGTAGGAAATGTTTCCTTAAGTTTCTTTATTAATTTTTGGGCTTCGGTGTTTAAACTTTTTACCTTGTAACAGAAAGAATTCATCGGTAGATCCCATAATTGGAATTCTGTTATCCAATTCGTACCCAGTAAGTTCGTGGTATTTTCTATGACAAATAGTTTAGCTTTTCGCGCTTTTTTTATTTAACGTGACGTTTGTAACAAATTCTCCAATAAATTGTATTTTTCTCCCGTCACTGACCTCACGATTTTCTTTGTCTTCATTAAAGTTGGTTTCCCCAACTTCTTCCACGTATGCAAATTTATGATAGATAGATCCGAACCAGTGTCAAGTTGCATTTTTATATTTTTATTACTTATTTCGACGGTAACAAATTTTCTGGTTATTCCATCGTTTACCTCGTTGGACTTTAATTTTCTTATTTTATTGTCTTTATTTTTTGACCTGCAATGCGTGCTTTTATGTCCCACTCTTTTACAGTTGAAACATTTTTTGTTCATAAAATCGCAATATCTGTACCAGTGTAGTTCACCGCAAGCAAAACATGGCTTCAGGAGTTTTTGTTTATTTTTCTCTGCTATTTCACTTTTTGCTTGATAATCCGCAATTTTAGAATTATTTTTGGTAGACTGACTTTCTTCTTTGTAGCGTATTTTCCTTACATGCGAAACGCCAGACTGTTCTATTTTTTTAAATCTTTCTTTACGCTAACATATCTTGTGCAGTCTTCTGCCAATTTCTGTACCGTAATACTTGTATCGCTTTCCAATTTTGCCAGTACTAATTTTCCCAACTCTGCGTCTCTTTCGGATACCAGTCCCTGAACAAACACCAAGTACTTAAAATTGTCTGCGCTTAACTCTGCCAGCTTGAATTCTTCACAATGCTTATTCACATTGGCTGCGTACGTTATATAGTCTTGTTCGTCATCTTTCATCAGATTCAAACATTTCCACCTCTTGTGGAACAAAGATGTCTTTTTACTAAATAATTCACTTAATATATTTACCGCCTCGGTAAATGTCAACTCGCTAGTTTTTTTCGGTAAAATGTAGTTTACCAATTTGTTATGCTCAGCAGTTCCTAATTTGCTTAAAAGAAGCCTAACCTTCTTTCCTTCAGACCATGAGTGGCAGTCCTCGTTATACACGTCCGTATATTTTTTATAATACTCCGAAAAAGTTATCTCTTCATCTGGACTGTACGTAAATATTTCAATTGAATTGCATATTGTAATCTCTGGGAAAGTATCATTTTGTAGATTTTTCTCTTTCCTCTTCTCAGTTATTTCCAGAATTTTGTTTTGAAACTCCCTATGCATCTGTTTCATTTTTTGTTGGAATTGCATTTGTCTATTGAAAGTTTCCTCCTGTAGCTGCATCTGGAATGTTGTTTGTTGCTCTAATATTTTCGTCTGTTGTTCCGACTGGAACTTAAAGAATTCCCGGAATAGACTTTTGCATTCCTCCATCTTCGCAAAAAGTTTACACAATGTCCAAATACTATAGAGGGGGGTATACGAATTTGCAATTCGTAACCTATTTGAGCAAACTGTATTATCGAGGAAAATATTTCTTTTCTCGACATATTTTTTCGTCACTAAGTTGACGTCTTGGCTTTCGACAAACTTTGCCAAGTTTTTTTTTTAAGTGTGTATCCGAGACTTTGTCGCCGAAGTTATTGTGGCGAGCGAATTTTTTCTTCCTCCGTATGAGTGTGAATCCTCATCGCCAAAGTTGTTGTGGAGTTATTTCGTAGTGGAGGCTTGTATATGTACTAAAATCGGTCCTAAATAAGTTCGGCGTACCATACGTTAGGAACTTGATGTAATAGGTATTACGCAGAGTAATCTTGTTTTGGTCGCTGACTACTTTCGCATTCGACTAACTGTCGACTACTGTCGTCCGACATCGACAGTATTTACTGTCCCCCCCACGAGGGATAGATGTGGCACAAGGCCGGGTTTAAAGTGGGGTATTCCCGAGCCAGTAGGATCGGCCAAAAAATTCCCGTAGATCCCGTATAAACGGGATCGGGTTGGTCAACCTCCCCGAACGAGGCTCTGCCCTTCGGCGGAGCCTCGTCCGGGTTCCTCTCTGCTCGGAGGCAGAGAGTTCGACCGTCTAGCCGAGTCGTCCGACATCGACTGACCCTCGTTCCTCTTACTACTCCTACTTATATTAGGTGGGAGAGTCTAATAACTATAGAATAGGTGTGTTTCACCATAACACTGATCAAAGCCAGCGCGCTCAAATACCCGGTCACGATGACTTGTGACTTCGTGCTAGCACAGCTATCGGCGGTCTCCAGGGGTACCGTCTGCCCAATTTCACTCACAACGCTTGGGTCAACCCGTGGTATGGTTTTCCAAAGGTGACGCACGCTGGGATCGTCCCCTCCAGTCCGATAACATGAAGTTTCCTTCTTGACAAATGGACCATGGTGAAATTCGAAACCTGGACTCATGGTCAGAAAGCGAACGTTCTAACCACTCGGTCACGTGCCACTGTGAGATAAAATTTGGTTACGTGGCGTAAATTTTAAATACTTAATTTTAAAATCTTAGATATGTCGTAATAGTTTCATGTATGGATTGAACATTTTATAAGTATAATATATTGAAGAGTGTGCTGCGCCAGTGCATATAGTAGTGAGAGATTCTTAAAACAACATTCGAAGCCGCGGTTTTGTAGATGGGTGACCTCTTGGGAATACCAGGTGCTGTAAACTTGGATGTGTGGATGGTGTAATGGATAATGGCTCCGAATTCGAAATCGAAAGGGCCTAGTTTCATTTCTGGTAGGATTCATTATTGTTATAGTCCAGGTTAGGACCAAGGAAGAACAACACGAACACAAGAGTAGAAATAACAAAGATATATTACACGGAATAATAATACAAGATGTGGAAGGTGTTAGTATGACTGTCAGTCTGGTTTGGAGTGAACTACTATCGGCTCGACTCGATTCGTCCCTCTCCCTTGAGAGGCGTAGTATACATAGTGTTAGGAAGAGTTCATTCTCTAGTTATAGGTAAGGACCCATAACAATTATGTTAACTTACGCTGAACGGTATGAATCCACCTCTTCTCCCAAAAAGCTATGTGTTAATTAGTAGGACTTGAATCAGTAAACCATTGTCTCCAAAAATTATTACAATCTAAAATATTTTCTGGTTTTAAATACCAAGAATAGAAACACAATCAAAAGGTTAAGCCGTAAAAACAATGAATCGGTAGTCTTTTTGTGAAGGTCCGCTGATGGTTGATGTGGCTAATATTAAACATAGGAACTGCAATGGAGGTTTGATTTTACGATCAATGTCTGGTGAAACTTATTTTAAACATTGTTTCTATGGAGTTGCAAGCGTAGGTCAGCTGCTAAGAAATTTGGTTCACTTTTTCATGGTAGACAGTTTTTCTCTCTTGCATCTATCTTAGATATCTATAAGTCTACCATTCGTCCATGCTTAGTATATTGCTGTCACATATGGTCTGGTGCCCCCCCCCCGTCATATATCTAGAGATCCTTGATAAAATCCGAAGAATTAGTAATATTATTGGTCCCGATATGGTGTCTCGGCTTCAGTCACCTTCCCACCGCCGTCAACTTTCCCGCCTTTGCTATAATTACTTCCATGGCAACGGATGAGCTCTTCGCCAGGGTACATAATCTTAATCGCAGTACTAGATCGGCGACGCGGCCTCACCAATGTACAGTTTAATTGGCTAGATGTAACCGTAAGTTCTATGCTGAGAGTTTCTTCTGTTGCTCTTTTTGCTTGTAGAAGTCTCTTCCGGCTTCTTGTTTCCCAGTCCACTTTGACATCGCATTAAAATTTTTGAAGATCAATCTCATTTTACAGTTGAGATGATTAGATGCAACCGTAAGTTCTATGCTGAGAGTTTCTTTTCTCGCATTTCTCGCCTGTGGAACTCCGTTCCGGCTCCATGCTTTCCAGTCGACTTTAATCTGCAAAAATTGCAATGTCAATCTGTTATATAGGAATAAAGTGTCGCTTCCGACACTTGAGTCTGAACATAAATCGCCAGTGAGTAAACACAGGCGATCTCATTACTGAATTAAGTAGACCACGTGACCATAGAGGAAACACATATATGAGAGGTAGCGTGTGTCTAATTGATTGTGTTTCTATTCTATTACTATTCGGATGGTTATTCTCTACTCTATTCACTATAGTATTTCTCTATACGGATTACTGTTCAAGCGAGAATTATCGAGCAAGTACTGTTAGTGCGAGTGCTATTCGAAGGCATCTGACACCAGTACTGTTCAACGGCGTACTATAGTGGTATCTGCGATTACAAAGTCTCTACTACAACGAGCATTACGAAAGTGACAACGAGTATTCGTTGACATTACAAAAGTAGCAATGAGTGTTCATTGATATCACAAAACAATCGCTTTCAACTATTGTCCTGATTAGTAAGGAGCAAGAACAAAAGAGTAAAGTTTCTGTTTTCTAATTCTTCCACATCCAGTAACTCCTTGCGTCTTAGTGGCTTTACTGCCTTGATTAGGGTGAAATCGATTAAAAAAAATAACTGTGTAGGATATTTAGCTCTCAGTTATGACACATAGAATATATCAAAGTAGGAAAAAATTGCAAGGAAGGCGAAATTATGCTCGGCTATAAGCAAGTTTCCTTTCTTTTCCTTCCTCTACGCTAATGACTCCTAAATGCTTCCATACATTATACCGTCGAGATTTATTCTTCCTTTAGCTCTCGACCTAATTTGGGAATTGAGCGTAAAAAAATAAAATGATTAAAGAAATAAAGCAAAGGATGAAGATGACTGACGGTAAAGCCGAGACAGAGAGAGAGAGAGAGAGAGAGAGAGAGAGAGAGAGAGAGAGAGAGAAGATCAAGTAGAGAGGGTTTAAAGCAGAGAGAGAAAGGCAAATTGAGAGAAAATAGAGTAAAGTAGAGACAGGAAGAGTTTAAAATCAAGGGAGAGCAGAAAGATCAAGCGAAAAAGACAGAGGGGTTAAAGCAGATAAAGAAAAACGTCTAAAGAAGCAATAAAAAGATATGAAGATAGAAGTAAGCAAGCGTCGCTGAACGAGAAAGCGTTCAGTCGAACAAGCGAGTTTGGACAAACAATCGAGGCTGGACGAGCAAGCGACCAGTCGAGTCAACGAGACTGAACGAGCAAGCGATCAAATTGAGCTATCGAAGCTGAACGAACAAGGGATCACTCGAGCCAACGAGACTAAAAACGAGCAAGCGATCAATTGAGTGAACGAGGCTGGATGAGCAATCGAGGCTGAAGGGGCAAGTGATCTGTCGATCATACGAGGCTGCAAGAGAAAGCGATCTGTCGATCATACGAGGCTGGACGAACAAGCGATCAGTCGAGCCAACAGGGCTGGGCGAGCAAGTGATCTGACAAGTAATCGAGGTTGGACGGGCAAGCGATCTGTCGATCAATCGAGGTTGGACGGGCAGGTGATCTGTCGATCAATCGAGGCTAGACGGGCAAGCGATCTGTCGAGCCAACGAAGCTGGACAAGCAAGCGATCAGTCGAAACAACGAGTTTGGACAATGAAGCGATCTCTGAAACTAACGAGGCTGGACGATCAAGCAATCTTCGAACCATCGAGATTGGACGAGCATGTGATCAGCCGAGCAATTTTTCCTTTTTTCTTTCCTCCATTCCTCTTTATTTTTCGCTTTGTACCCCCACCTGTCACTTTTGCACGTTAGATTTATTGATAGCAAGCCTCATTAATATTCCAGCACCCTTCTTGGTATCTTTAATAATGCTGTGATCTTGATAGTTTCCATTCTTCCTTATATTCCCAGATTTTTCAACCTTTATCTGGGCTTTTTCGAACCATACCACCTCTTCCAACAGCTATGACCACAACTGTTACATTTGTTTTATATTTTTGACACTTCTGTGAAATTTGATAAATGTCCAGCTTTCCATTCTTTTCTTTTTAATTTTTGTCATTTGCTGGACTTGAAAAATCGACAATCTGACAATTTTTCAGTTTTGGATTAGGTGTTCCTTCAAATCTAAAAATTCAGACTTTTATTATTTTTATTCTCTAAAATTCTCTGGCAGGTTATATATTATTGGTTTGAACTGTTCTTAGTGGATCTCGTTTCCTACCCAGTCATGCATACCGGTTTATTATTATTACTCCTACTATAATTATGTAGAGAAAAATGGTCAAGTTATGGTAGCATTTATGAATGTTGGTTTTCATTAAACAATTATTTCATTTGTTTGTATGTGCAGCCTTTAGGCTTTTTTACCCAAGATCAGAGTGTAGTATCCACCAAATACCTCGCATTTCTGAGCTGGTATCAGCTATGCAGTATGACAAAGAAAGATACAAAATAATTAAAAATGGGAAGAAATTGAAAAAGGAACTCAACATTTTTTCTAGGCGTTTTATTATTATTCATTATTTGTGTGTTATGTCTCCTGCTTTGTATCCTGTTAGTAAAAATGACCATTCCTTTTCTCATGAGGCCCAGTGCTCCGATTACTATTGGTATAGTCTCAGTCTTCATTCCCCACATCCTGTTAATCTTGATCTCCAGATCCTTGAAATTGAACAATTTCTCGATAATTTTTGTGGAGGCGTTTCTCTCAGATGGTACTGCTATGCCAAAAAGCATACACTTCCTGAATTTCTTCTTCTTCTTTCTTTCTTTCTTTCTTCCTTCCTTCCTTCCTTCCTTCCTTCTTTCTTCTTTCTTTCTCCTTCTTTTTTCTTTCTCCTTTCTTTCTTTCTTTCTCTTAATAATAATGGGGATAACTCTCACCTTCAATTTGCCATATTTTTTCCCATGTATTTTTTTGTTGTTTTTTGCAAAGTGTAGATATTTATAGTTTTTCATTTTCTTTTAAATTGATAATTTTGGTTTTCTTTCTTGAATTAGGTGAACCATTGAAAATCTCGAAGACATTCTAAGACAGACTAGAGTTTGTGCATATACCCAAATTTTGTCTCCAATATTTTGTTCAAATTACAAAACATAAAGTTAGCAAATGTTAAAATGTACATACATAGACCTACTTTTAAAACTATTATAACCAGGAAATAAAATTCTTGGACATCATTTAATAAGTATTTTAATCAACAACAGACACCCAATCCATAATCTTTATTGTTGATATCTATCAATTAGAAGCTTGGATGACCTTTGTTATCCAAGACAGAACTTGATAACAATTTAATATCTAATTTATATGATTGCTATGATATCAAAATTCATTTGGTAAAACCATGAAGCATGAAAATGTAATAGACGTAAACTCTGTTGCAAAACACAATGGGTATGACTGTAATCTTCATTATCTATCTTCATTATCTATCTTCATTATTAAAACAAAATAACCAGCGATACATTTTTTTCTGTAGTTGAACCCATGAATTAGTGTTCAAAATATTTAAATTTCAACATTATTTAACCTATTGGGGTTGATGAGTCGCTAAACAAAATCAAATAAGCTGAACAACATGAGAAGAACTCTTTTATGACATTAATCTATGTAATATCCTACAATTTCTTAAATCAAACTGTATTCCAAAATAGAACTTCAACAAAACTACAATATAAAACGCACAGATCACCGGCTCTAGTAACTATGTCCACACAAACATGTATATGCACAAAAGTTGAGTATCACCTACCACGTATTAAACTGTGAAAGCAGAATAACATATACTTTTATTACTTCAAAACACCCAAGAAATTGAAATTTCGACATTAAATGACCTATAAAGGAGTTGCTACGGCGTTAAACAAACAAATCAATCCCTTAATTTTGCTAGGCTTTTTGGAACCATCCCAATTGGTTCTGCGATGCTGTTTACAATTATCACCTTCAATGTGCCATAGGTTTTCATTGTACCAGAATGGAAGAACCAGTCAACCAGATGCTGTATTCAGATACACTTACATGTATTTTAGCGTACCAATGACAATAAGTCATCTCAGTTCTCCAACATTTATATTTACAAACGTTACACTCAATTCGCTGTAATTTTGTTTAGTTTTCCTGTAAGGTGTAAATATTTATACAGATACTCATTTTGTTATATTTTGATTCTTTTCTGGAACCTCAGAAATCCACAATCTGACGATTTTCCTTCTTGTTCATGGTAACTAGATTTGATTTTCTGTCTTGGATTTTTTTAATCGGTATTAGGCGGTAAAGCTAAGACACAAGGCGTTGCTGAGTGTGGAAGAATTAGGAAACAGAAATATTAACAATGAGCGGGAAGAGGAACGAGTAAACTGGAGGACAGTAGATAGCGATTGACATTACGTTTAAACTTTTGAAGATTAAAGTTGGTTGGAAAGCATGAAGCCGGAAGGGAGTTTCACAAGGAGCAAAAAGTGCGAGAAAATAAACTGTTAGCATAGAACTTACAGCTAGATCTAGCTAGCTCAACTGTTGTAAATTGATGAGACCTCAACGCCAGTCTAGTACTGCGCTTAAAATCATACAGTCTAGGTGTCATAGTTGATCCGAACAATTACAAAGAAAGTATTTGTAGAAAAGACTTAGACAGGCAACCATACGGCGGTGGGAAGGAGACTGAATCAGCCGCCAGATCAGGACCAATAATATAGCAGATTCTTTTTTGGATCTTATCAAGGAGCTCGAGGTAAATTGCAGGCGCACCGGGCCATTTGTGGCAGTAATATTCTAAGTATGGATGAATGGCAGACTTATAGATATGTAAAATAGATTCTGGATTCTCGTACGACACAGTGAACCAACTTTCTTAGCAGCTGACCTAGAAATGGATTCAATATAGCCTCTCTACTTTTTGTCAGCTGAGAACGTTAATCCGAGAAGGCGCAACGTGTCACTTTCCTGGAGGTTAGCATCAGCTGTACTGATGGAAGGAAGTGAGGTATTTCTCAGATGGTTAATGGAGAGAGGTTTAATTTTGGAGGCGCTAAAATTAATAAACCATCTTTTTCCCCTTTTAAGCACGGACTTGAGGTATCATTAGGTGTTCTTTTGAATCTTAAAGTTCACAACTTCCAATGGATCATCCTCCCTAACGTCGGCCTTAAGAACTGCGAGGCTCAATTGGCAATACCTTCTGTGAGGCCCCAGGCTCACAGACAACAGCTGTAACGCTTTCATTTACATATTCTTGATTTTTCTCATAAGCGACATAATCCAAAATATAAACAAACACTACTGACTTTTAAAATTTCAACAACAAAAAAAAAATTGCTATCGTTTCTGTACTTTGTAAAGCCTGAAATTTAGTGTCTGGCGAGAGGCAGATTTGCCTATCTTCCGATTGACAATACTCCCCGATCTTTTGAACAGAAGTAGACGTTTATCTCTTGTTTCGTGTTTAGGATTGGGTTTCCGGTTCCCTCTAAAGTCTTTTCCTTCTCTTTCACTTCCGGTATCCTCCATTGTGTCACCTTGGGGTGGTGTCACTTACTTTGCAACCCTCTACCTCGAGTGGCTCTTATTGTAAAAAAAAAAGTATCCTCCTGCGGAGTCCCCTTAGACACGGGTGTCCATTTGGGAGCAATATGTCCCAAATGTTTTCAAGATGCTCATATATAATGGTCTCTTTATTGCTTTAGTCAATAATGGGACTCAAGTCCTCTATAAAACTTATATACTAGCCATTCTAAAAATCTAGTCATTTAAACAGGTTTTTTCTTGTTTTGTTCTGAGAAAATTCAGATAACGAGCATTTCCTGTGGGTATTTAAAGGATTCTGGTTAGTACAGCACCACAACATCGGTGTACTCATTAAAAGCAAGAAACACCTGTATTTCGGGCTCGGCTAAGGGGAGGGAAAATGAGAAACCTGAAAAGAAGGAAAAAATTAAAAAAAGAACACGAAAGAAAATATTTAAAAATGCAAGTGGGATAAAAAGAGAATAAAAGATTCAAGTGATTGTTTTCTTGTTAAAGTAAAAATTACTGAGGAAACAAAGAATAAAAGAATGAACAGTAATGGTAACATTAGTTGTTTCCTTATAAGGAAACATTCAACGAGTACTGCTCGATTTAGGATTTTTTTCACTTTGTGGCCATTGAGTTGGAATCAAAGTGTAGTATCTGTTTTCCATATCTCTAATGTCAATGCTATTTTTTAATCATTTCACCCAAGCAAGGCGATAAAGCAACTAAGACTCAAAGACTTACTGAGTGTGAGATAACGAGAAAAACATTAAGGGCAGAGAACCAATAAAATAAAAGTAATTAAGGACAATAGATAACGATTTACATTGCATTTACATTTTTGAAGATCAAATTTGACTGGAAAGCAAGAAACTGGAAGAGAGTTCCACAGCCAAAAAATACGAGAGTAGAAACGGTTAGCTTAGAACATACGATTACGTCTAGCTGTTTTAACTGTAAAATGATGGGACCTAACTGCCAATCTAGTAGAACGCTTAAATTCATATAGACGAAGTACCAAAGAACATCAGAACAATTACTATGAAAATATTTATAGAAAAGGCACAGGGATTAATATTAGAAGTTTCCTTTATAAGGAAACATTCGATACTCTTTGCCCGAGGAACTAGCGAAGTTTACTGTTAAAACTTATAAAATCTATTAAAACAGTTTTTCAGAAAACTAGATTTCCCAGGTCCAGGTTTACAGCTACATCACGTTGAAACACCAGTTCTCTTTCGATCACCGTAATTAAGCAACGTCAAGTCTGGTCAGTATCTAAATGGATGGCCGCTTAGGAATATCGGATGCTGCAAGCTTGGATGGGCCGGTGGTGTAATGGATAACGGCTACAAATCGAGAGCCGAGTTCCAATTCCAGTGAAGTTCATTATATTCATTTACGCGCAAATATTTATTCGCCCCCAGCTATGGGTTAAATAGCAGAGCTTGTATCAGTATATCTAAAAAAAAAACTTTTACAAACCAAAAATGTTTTCTGGCTTCGAATAACCTACAAAAGGTTGATAAGCCATAAAAAAGAAATGAATCAATCAATTCTGAAGTCCATTGTTATCGTTCTTTCCAGTATCGAGGAGTCGGAGGAGGCTTCATTCCAAACCTTTTGGAACGTGGAACGTCAAAAATTTGATGGTGTCACTATTTTGTCAGAGTTAGATGTGATACCCATTTTAGTTGTTGATGTTGAAAGGCTTCAAGTGATGCAGTGTCTTTTATTTGGTACAGTTCTTTGTGATTCGGTAACCCCACTTCACAAGATTTAAAGAAGGGTCGTGCTCGCCAAGATTCACAAACTTCACTCGTTCAAAGCCAACTCGAAGTAGTGTCGAATGTCAACATGTCATTAGATTTCTTCGGGTGACATGCGCTATTTTAATTGTTGACACTGTTGCAAGTCCTCAGTTGATGTGTTTTGTCTCATTTGGTACAGTTCTTTGTTTATGATCCTGTAGCGCCAGTCCATAAGTCCTCGTTTGCTTCATTCGCTCGAAGTCATTTTTAACCATTGATATAAGAAAGCGATTGTATACAGTTGTCGGCTGAGATATTTTTTAAAGGCACCGATATTCAGACAATTTAAAAACGATTTTTTAAATCATTTCACCCCTAGCAAAAGCAATAAAGTCACTAAAAGGCAAGGGATTACTGAGTGTTAGAGAATATGAGAAAAAAAGATACTACTAAGGTAGGTGCCTCCATGAGATCGCTAAAAAAGAGCATAGCATGACGAAAAAGACGCCAAACTTGACGAAAAAAAAAATGTTATCGTCTAAATGTCCATGTTATTATTAAGAGAAAAGATCAAAGTATTTTGGGGGTATTTTTTCACAATTTTTAATCGTTCCGAGCACGTCTGAAATTTTCTTTAAAAATATTGTTTTTTTTTAGTCAGCAAAATTGACAGATAATCGATTATGGCATCCATTTTTTTCCATTTTATAAAAAAGATGAAAATCTCACTTTGAAATTCTTTTGAAAATCAATTATCATTTTTTCAAAACTTATTTTAAGAAAATCAGAAATTATAATGTTTATTTAAAATATTTTGAACCAAGATTGACTTAGCTTCTGCGCCGAAATGTAAATTGAAAATAAAACAAAGCTGGTCATAACCTTTCGTGTCACTTGACAGGTGTTGAATGACGTTTTGACGAATTACGTGATCATAATTTGTTCTACGGAAGGCAAAAATTGAAGTTATTTAGATTTAAGTGAATAAATTATTTACCTCGTTATTTTTAAGGAAAACTTTCAGCGGTTTAATTTTTTTTTGTACTTAGCTTTCACCTTTACGTTTACGATGCTTTATGGAAAATATATTATAAAGAAATTAAAATAAGACTGTTAAGAGTGAGATTAAATTTTCATATTTCATAAGAAAGGAATCTAATTAATTTATAGGTACCTTTCTTATGAAATTTTATCAGAAGTGTACATAAAATACTATAATTTTATGTACATTTATTACATTTTACTGTGTTATTTGTATTTCCATTCATTTTATTATTAATTTTGATATTTCATTTATGGAAAAATGTCATAACTGAGATTAATATAAAAATAAGATCATATAAATTTTATAAGGTGATACTGATACTTGTAGGTACCCTTCTCAGTTGAAATTGAAAAATCAAATTAACTTCTCCACACGTGTTTCGCAAAAGTAAAGGCCTTAACAGCGGAGAACAATGCTTAACTCAAATAACGCAACTTAATTGTATTCTGGTTGGTCTTCCGTACTTTATAATTACAGCCCGATTATAAACACAAAATTACATTTCTTAATTACTGCAGATCTTCTGATTAATCAAAACGATACAGTTTACAACGCGCTAAAAAAAGATCTATCTCATAAGGACACTTACGAAACCTGATGCGGCTTTTAATTTTATATTTTAACAACTTAAATGTAAAAATCTAATATAATTAAAGAAATAACAAATAATTGAATTAAAAATTCATTTTTCATCGAAAAAATATTTGCTTTCAGAAAATATTGTCCATATTCCTAAAAACAACTAAAAAGCAAATAAAAGCATTTGAAATTAAATAATATCTTTGTTTTATTGAGTTTTGTATGTTACAATTCATAGCTGATTTTCAGGTAGTGGGGGTCCAATTAAAAAAAAATGATTTGCATTCCTCAAAGCCTTGTGCTTTTAACTATTGTAATCACTAAACCTGATGCGATCGAATTTCTAGCATTTTCATAAAATTAGTTAGGGTGGGGGTAATAAATATAAAAAAATATTTCTGCCATGACTTTAATAAAAAAAAAACATATTTATAATAATTTCGCTCATCTGTGAATAGTTTCTGAAAGTTTCATTAACATCCGACAATTATTTTTATTTTTGCAAGATTTTCCAAATTAATGTGTGTCATACAAAAAAATCGTGCTAAAAATTGTATGTTATTTTACTAGTTCCGGTGATACAAAGACAAATAAGGTTTTTTAATCAAAATTGAGAATGTTCTAAAAAGAAAGAAAATTTTTAAAAAATAATTAAATAAAACTTTGGTCTTTCCTCTTAATAATAACATAAACATTTAGACGATAAAACTTTGTTTTCGTCAAGTTTGGCGTCTTTTTCATCATGCTATGCTCATTTTTTAGCAATCTCATGGAGGTACCTATATTAAGGAGAGTGAATAATAAAATAAGAAGACAGAAGATAACTATTGAAATTGCATTTAATTTTTTGAAGATCAAAGTTAACTGGGAAGCAAGAACCTGGAAGATAGTGCCTCAAGGGAGAAGTGCCAGAGAAGAAACTGTTAGCGTAGAACTTACGGTTACATCTAGCAATTTCAGTTATAAAATGATGAGACCTAGTCGCCAATCTAGTACTGTGCATAAATTCTTAAAGTCTAAGTACAATAGAGGAGAGTTCATCAGAACAATTACCATGAAAGTATTTATAGAAAAGGCACAGGGAAGCTACATTATGGCAGTGGGAAAGTGATTGAAGCTGAGATGTCAGCTCAGGACCAATAGAGGGGAAAGTTCGTCAGAACAATTACCATGAAAATATTTATAGAAAAGGTACAGGGAAGCTACATTATGGCAGTGGGAAAGTGATTGAAGCTGAGATGTCAGCTCAGGACCAATAGAGGGGAAAGTTCATCAGAACAATTACCATGAAGGTATTTATAGAAAAGGTACAGGGAAGCTACGTTACGGCGGTAGGAAAGGGACTGAAGCCGAGATACCAGGTTAGAACCAATAACATTGCAGATTCTTCTTTGGATTTTATCAAGAATCTTTAAATATATAGCAGGGGCAACAGATCAGGTGTTTATTATTATTTGGTTACTAATTTTAGTACATCATTTTGTTTAGAATTATTAACAATTGCATAAACACTATTCAGAGCATTATTTAAACGAATTAGCTATAAATAATCAGCGTTGCCTTTTTTTTATAGCCATCTGTCACTTAATGCCATGTAAGATTGTCTTTTTTTATTTTACGTAAATAGGGAAGTAATCGTTATAATCTTTTTATTTTTACATGGTTAATTGAAATAAGTTCTACATAATTTGTTGCTTTAAGGAGAGAGACAAAACCCGACATGTTAAAGGTGATGTTTTCACAATCGCCTTTAAAATCCATCAATTTAATCTTGGAGTTTGTTCAATTTGAGCTTCTCCATTGACCACTAATTAGATGACATTTGAACTAATATTTTTATTACCCTGTTAATATTTAAGTTCAGCCTACAAGAGCAAGATTAATTCGGACATCGATATTCAGAGAACTTAAAAATGAATACTTGGTTACTTATTTTAGTGTATCATTTCACTTATGAGTTTTGTCACGCGATGCAAACAAGTCAGGGCATTACTTTTAAACAAATTAGTCGTAAATATTCAACAATGCCCTATATCACATCGGGGTGGTTTCCTGTGGAGCCCTCCCCTGGTTAGGCTAGACAAGCTTTGTGTACCTAGTTAATGTAAGTGTTGTTCCTGACCTGCTCCCGCGTAAATCTTTGGTTATGATCCAAGTTGAGATTCCCAACCTCCCCAGTTGGTTTTGGCCTCCTTTTCATCTCGACTGGGTCAGCTTCATATATTTCCCATGTCCGTATACATTTTCTCCTTTCCCTCTCCCCTTAGCGAGAGAGCCTCTTGATTTTGTCCAATGGGCAGAATACAGCGGCTTCTCCTTTTTTGACGATAGGACGGGTCCTACTAACATCAGTTATGTTTAGTCTGCTTTGTGTTGATATTTAGTTTGTTTTGGGGTTCATCCCCTCCTCTCTCATTGTCAATCATTAGATTTTTATCTATGAAATATTTATTTTCATCAAATTTTTAAATCACGGTGGTGCGTTTTTTAGGACCCCCTGAGAGGATGCGGCATTATGGTGTATGGAGGATTGATTGGTGACGGACGAGTTTTTGTGGTGAATGCGCAAATTGTAACGAGTAAATGGGTCGTGAATCGTATTAGCTAGGTATAAGATAGTGAAGACCAGCCTCAACCCCTTTCCCCTTTTCGGCTTTGTGCCACAATTGTATTATATATACAATAAATATAAATATTCAACAATGCCTTAATTTATATTCATCTGTCATTTATTGTCAACTAAGACTAGCTTTACATTTACATAAATAGTGAAGTAATCGTTCTAAGTAACGCTGTTAATCGAAATAAGTGTTGCGTAATTTATTGCATCTTTTAACGAGTTCGGCGCCATGCATGGCATCCATAGGAAGGTTTCAATCTGATGAAACTAATTAAGAACAGGAGTTGACCTTCATTGAACGGTGAAAGCCTATTTGGGGCGTAGTCGAAGAAGAAAATAAGAAAAAACGAGAGGAAAGGATTATGGGGAAAAAGGAGAAGGAAGAGAGGAAGAATGATTTCAAGCTCAAGAACAGTAAATGGAGGCGATAAAACGTGAAAGGCGGAGAGCAAGAAAAAGAAGGAAAGACGGAGAGCAGGAGAAAAGAGGGAAAGGCGGAGAGCGGGAGAAAAGAGGGAGAGGCGGAGAGCGGGAGAAAAGAGGGAAAGCGGGAGATAAGAGGGAAAGGCGGAAAGCGGGAGAAAAGGGGGAAAGGCGGAGAGCGGGAGAAAAGAGGGAAAGGCGGAGAGCAGGAGAAAAGAGGAAAAGGCGGAAAGCGGGAGAAAAGAGGGAAAGGTGGAGTGCGGGAGAAAAGAGGGAAAGGCGGAGAGCGGGAGAAAAGAGGGAAAGGCGGAAAGCGGGAGAAAAGAGGGAAAGGCGGAGAACAGGAGAAAAGAGGGAAACAGTCGAAAGAAAAGAAAAAAAGTAAGTAAAAATAAAATAAAAAGAGTATGATGAAGTACTGAGAAAGAAGAGGGGATATTCTGAAGACACTTTTGGTTGTGAATCTGAAAAATAATTTCTAAGAAATAAAGGAAGACGAGATAGTGATCTAACCAGATCCCCGTACAATGATCGCAAGAATAATCCAGAAAGTATTGGCGATTTGCCGATTAAGACTTTGTCAATTTTCACATAAAATCTACTTCGGGTAAGCCGCACACCTCAAAGCATTTTCATTCGAAAAATAGTCAAAAGTAGGCCCCAAAATATATTTTAACAAATCGTCCTTCTAGCTGGTGCATATCGTTCTGACAACTTGACCCGAGACGAGCCTTATCAATTGCGCCGATTATTAAAATTTCAAGTTATTAAAAAATAAGAATCAGTTGCATGGAAAAGATCTAAACGCAATCAATTCAAATATAGCCATGGTGGATGTAGATATGTAAATGAGGTGGAACTGTCTGCTAAAAGGATTGGCAGCTATGCCGGTTGGTGGGCCGGAAGAAAGGATAAATAAATAAAATAGTAAGATGGGTTAATATTAACAGGCTGACAGACGCAAGTACCGAGTTGGACTAGATATGAAAGTTTCAGAAAAGGGTGCAACGCATATCTACCCAGTTGCGAGGATGTGCTGCGTCGAAAATTGAATATTTAACTGGTTCCATATGTTGACCAGCAGCGCCATATTTAGAATAGTGAACAATCGCAATAGACTGCTGATAAAGAGAGGAAACACACACAGATATATATATATACACACACACACGTACATACACACATAGATATATATATATACACACACACATACGAACATACATAGATATATATACACACGTGCATACATACATAGATATATACATACATACATATATACATACACAGACATATATATACAGGGTGGCCCGAAAGTCTTGTCACCTCTACATAATATAATTTTCTATTTCAAATGGTTGACGAGCTCCTACAGTTTGGAAGAGAGGGTTAGGGAGACAAGACTTTCGGACCACCCTGTGTGTGTATATATATATATATATATATATATTCTTACAATCCCCTGCCAAATTATGTTTTGGATTTAAATAACCCAGAAAGGGTTGATAATCCGTAAATGGCAAATCTTCTGTAAAACTGTTCTACACATGATTTCAGTGATACCATACATGTATATTTGAATTTGAAATGTGACGTTCCCAAAAATGCTAGGATACAAAATTGAGAAATGATATGGTGGTTTTCGAAGCGTAGCTTAGATGTGGCACAAGGTCGAAAGATTTGGGTACCTAGTGAGGATCAAACTCGCTACTCACTCGTAATTAATCTAACGAAACACGTTTGCTAACCATTACGCACGCACACACACACACACACATATATATATGTATATTTAGGCAGCATATTTTCTTTCAAGCGTATTTGGTTAAATATTTTAGATGTATGATGTCCATTTATTTTAATCTTTTCAAGTCCACGGATTAATTTCTTGGCAGCTGTAGAAAATTGATCAAGAAAAAACCCAAACTTTATTTGAAATATTTTTTTATTTTCGCAAGTACTTTCGATCTCTTCCGAGATAATATTCCCAGGTTGAGTGTCTGTAGATATGTGTGCGTGGAGACCGCAGGATTCAAAATATTTACCGGTTATACAAGAGAAGAAACTTACGTGACTTTTTTTTAGTATATGTTTGTGCGCGATTACCGCAAGACTCAAAATATTACGCGCAAATATCCTTGGGAATCTATATTTATTCCCCCATCTATGGGTTAAATAGTTTACTACCATTTGTACATACACATTTGCCATTTGGTTTAATAAATTTCATTTTTTAGAAACTTGATGTGTAGTTCTTCATGTAGGCATAAAGGGCATGGGTCATCCCAGGTTTTACAAGTTCTTGTTCTATTTATTATTTTCCATTTTACTTTTGGTGTTTTATTCATTTCTTTTAAATGCCCAAAATAGTTGCGTTTAAGCTTGAAACACTGCCATCGCTCGGTATTGAAGTAAGTATCCACTTTAGCATCTACATACGCTCTATCTCTGATACTGAGCACGTTTACACATAAACATGGCACACATTAAAACTATATTTTATCTTATTACTTCAAACGTCATTTTATGGATGCCTATCTTTACGTAGACGCCCTGCTTTTTATAAACAGTGTGGACGCGACGTTGCCTCGCTCTGTCTTTTTCACAAATACTTTCACGGTAATTGCTCCGAGGAGCTGCTTTCGCTGGTTCCTAGGCCTCATGAATTTAAACGTCCTACGAGGCTGACATCCCGTTCCCACCCCTTCACCGTTGAAACTGTTAGATGTAGACGTCTCTTCTACTCCAATAACTTCATGTCTCGCACATCTCGCCTGTGGAACTCCCTTCCTTATTCCTGTTTCCCTGACAAATATAATCTCCAACTATTTAAGTGTAACGTCAATCGACATCTCCAGTTGCCTTGATCTATCCTCTTCCCTTCTCCACATCCTTTCACCTTTCATTCCCATCTGCTCTCGCTCCAAATCTTCTGTAACCCCCTTGCCTTGATCAATCCACTATCTTTCTCCACATCCTCTCCTTTACCACTCCTATCTGCTCTTCCTCCAAACCTTCTGTAACCCCTTGCGTGCTAGTGGCTTCCAGCCTTGTTTGGGGTGATAAGCTTAAAAAAGAAGAAGAAAAAAGTGAATTACATCTGCCAAGCTACGCATTCGACAGACTTAATCAAGAAAATGTGATCTTACTTTTATTAAGTCTCACGAATGCATAGACTGATAGACGTAATTCACACTATTTAAAAAAAAAGTAAACGGTACATCTATTCAAGCACGAGTATGCCGAAAATAACGTTTGAAATAGGAGAGAATAAATTCGGATAAAAGAATTGGTTTCTTAGAAATATATATAACAGTGTGGACATAAGCATCAATGCTGAAATGTGATTCATAGTTTCACTCTTCAGTGGGATCTTCAGCCCAAGTCACTATGCAGGGTTGATTACCATGTTCGCACTGTCTATAAACAATCTTTCCGATATTGAGTACCCTCTAAATGTAACAAATTTTAAAGCACATATATAGGAGAGAGAGAAGTGTGGTTTGCCAGTAATACAGGGTGACCCCCCAAAAAAACGGGAACTTTTTAACAATCCAATAAAAGCAAGAGTGATGGAAGAAAAATATTTAATTCATAGTAATTGAAACCTTAAAACATGCCATTTAAGAAACAATGATGGAATTTTCATTTTTTTTAAATTACGCCCTGTAGATGGCGTCCTCCTGTACGAATGCATTCTTGAAATCTGCTGTTGAGATTCCTGATTGACTGCTGCAACATCTCAGATGGGATACTGTGAATTACATTCTCGTTACTAAAATGGCGAAATGTTTACTTGCTCAAAGGTCACTGTCTCGCAGTGTTGCCACTTGCTCATGTCTGGCAATACGCACTTAAAAAATTCCCGTTTTTTTTTTGGTCATCCTATAGTCAATGCGCAGGCCATTATTACAGAATTGAGTTCAATCTTGGTGAGTTTCTTACTAAGATAGATAGATAGATAGATAGATAGATAGATAGATAGATAGATTCCTTATTTACAACTATCTTCTTCAGTTATACGGATAGACCCCAATTTTTTTTATTTTTTTAGATCGAGGCAGTTTTTTTCTTTGTCATCCATTTCGAGAGTCTTGCTTCCATCAGGTATTTGTGTAATGTGTATGGCTTTGAATATCTTGAACTGATAACCACAGGTTCCACCTTTTATTTATTTATGTTTTGCTGCTTTCAATTTTGAATTTTCCCTTAGTTCTTGCGCAGGAAACTACATATATATATATATATATATATATATATATATATATATATATATATACATCTTTTGTCTATCTTTAATTTTATATAATTTATCTTTTAGTTAAGCTCACTGGGTTTTGTTAGCTGATTCGTCTCTATCCCCATAACTTGATATTAACCTGCGTCTCCAAAAGTTTTGTTTCAATTGTTCTATTTCCCCCTTGGATCTTTTTACCCTTGGATTTTTTGTTTTTTTACCCTTGGATGATTTTTTTCCCTTTGATCATTTTGTCCCTTGGATCTTTTTATTTTTTCCCTTGGATCTTTTCCCCCCATCTTTTTTCACTTGGATCTTTTGTTTTTTCCCTTAAATCTTTTTTCTCTTGAATCTTTTCTCCCTTGGATCTTTTTATATTTACCATGGATCTTTTTTCATATGGATCTTTTATCTCTTGGATTTTTCCCTTGGATTTTTCTCATTTGTTTTTTTTCCCTTGGATCTTTTTTACCATTAGAGCTTTTTTCGATTGGATCTTTTTTCCATTGGATCTTTTTTCTTTCTTCCCTTGGATCTTTTTCAAATGGATCTTTTTTATTTTTTTCTCTTGCATCTTTTTTCAATTGGATCTTTTTTCTTTCTTTCCTTGAATCTTTTTCAAATGGATCTTTTTTATTTTTTCTCTTGCATCTTTTTTCAATTGGATCTTTTTTTTTTCTTCCCTAGAATCTTTTTCATATGGATTTTTTTATTTTTTTCTCTTGCATCTTTTTTCAATTGGATCTTTTTTCTTTCTTCCCTTGAATCTTTTTCAAATGGATCTTTTTTATTTTTTTCTCTTGCATCTTTTTTCAATTGGATCTTTTTTCTTTCATCCCTTGGATCTTTTTCAAATGGATCATTTTTATTTTTTTCTCTTGCATCTTTTTTCAATTGGATCTTTTTTCTTTCTTCCCTTGGATCTTTTTCAAATGGATCTTTTTTTCTCTTGCATCTTTTTTCAATTGGATCTTTTTTCTTTCTTCCCTTGGATCTTTTTCAAATGGATCATTTTTATTTTTTTCTCTTGCATCTTTTTTCAATTGGATCTTTTTTCTTTTTCCCTTGGATCTTTTTCAAATGGATCTTTTTTATTTTTTTCTCTTGCATCTTTTTTCAATTGGATCTTTTTTCTTTCTTCCCTTGAATCTTTTTCAAATGGATCTTTTTTATTTTTTCTCTTGCATCTTTTTTCAATTGGATCTTTTTTCTTTCTTCCCTTGAATCTTTTTCAAATGGATCTTTTTTATTTTTTTCTCTTGCATCTTTTTTCAATTGGATCTTTTTTCTTTCTTCCCTTGAATCTTTTTCAAATGGATCTTTTTTATTTTTTTCTCTTGCATCTTTTTTCAATTGGATCTTTTTTCAGTTGGATCTTTTTTCAATTGGATCTTTTTATTTTTTATATGCATTGGATCTTTTTTCTTGGACCTTTTTCTATGTGTCCTCTTTTCGCTTGTATCTTTGTATTTTTCTCTTGGATCTTCCTATTTTATTATATTACTGTATTCTCTGTTGGCACCTCTTGAGCGTGACTTTGTAGAAACCATTGCGAAAACTGAGGTAAAACGTTTGGTACGTATTACTTTCTGTTAGGGATCCTTATCCTCATTACAGTTTTTTTTTTAATTTGAATGACTATTTACATAATTGGAGCTGCACAGGATTTTTATTTATTTTGTTCTACTCTCATTTTTCATCCTACTTGGGCATTTTTGTTGCTTTGTGTGTCTTTTGTCTTTCTTTCTTTCTTGTAAACGTCAAACTTTTGCTTATCTCCGTTTGCTTCGGCATATATTAAGAGGTTCAGTTCGAGTAGCGAAACCAGCGTGGTTCGAAAGTCTTGCCACCCCTACAACAATCAACAAGGCTTTGTAAAATATCAAACAGGACATGGTACCGCATCTTCTTGTGTGCGACAACGTCAATGAAAGTGAATAAACTGAATCCAATACATGTGCTTTGTATTACTTATTCTCATCACTTTTTGGAAGGGGTGACAGGACTTTCGGATCACTATGTATTATAGTAAAAGCCAATTATTTCACTTAGAAGTTATTAGTAAGCAACTACGGCAGTCATTTGTTACAGGATGCGTAGGCTACCGTACTGGTCAGGATCTTAACAGCCAGAGTGTGGCTGGTTTGAAACCCATGAGCGTGGAATTCTGACAGTGATGGATTCTTTGCTGTTATAATATAAGACCGAAAAGCGCGTGAAGACAGTATGGTGGTAGACATTGAAAGGGGAAGACGCTTCTCCGCTCCCAGATTCCTTGGTTTTCCTGGCTTCAGCAGATCGAGACAAGTTACCACCTTATGACTACAAGTCGGCGACCGATCTGTTGGAATCTTTTCTATCTCATCACCGTTTCATTTCCTCTAAGAACGATGATACTACGATTGTGTCGCCCACTCGCTCTCTGAAATAAGGCAAAGAAACCTAAAGGAAATTGTTCGTCGTACATTCAAACTACATTGCTGTAACCGGCATGTAACGAGTCTTCTGATTGGTCAATAGACGAGCCAATGACAGCGTTGCCTTATTTCCACCTTGGCGGACAATTAGAAACTCTTTCTCCTTTTTGACGGTCGACGGGTGAAAATGTGCCGAGCTGATCCCTGACAAATAACCACAAACAGTATGTACTATTTTAATAAATATCTTTCTTTTTTCTAATCGAGATCACCCCAAGCAAGGCACTGACGACATTAAGATACAAGGGGTTACTAATTGTGAAAGAATAAAAAAAAAAGAGAAACATTATTAAGGAGTGAGAACAATAAAAGAGGAATCAGGAAGACAGTAGATAACGATTGACATTGCATTTAAATTTTTGAAGATCAAAGTTGGATTGAAGGCATGGAGCCAGAAGAGAGTTCCACAAGTGAGAAGTGCTAGAAACAGAGCTGTTAACATAGAACTTACGGTAAAAATCTAGCCATTTCAACTGTGAACTGGAGACCTTTTCGACAGCCTAGTACTGCGCTTAAATTCATAAAGTCTAGGTACCCTGGCGAAGAGCTCATGTGAAAGGCTCTGTGAGGCCACTTTACGACAGTGGGAAAGTGACTGAAGCCGAGACGCCAGTTCAGGACCAATAATATTGCTGTTTGTTCTCTGGATTTTATCAAGACTTTCTAAATATATAGCAGAAGCACCGGACCATATTTGGCAGCCATATTCTAAGCATGGACGAATGGTAGACTTATAGATATGTAAAATAGTTTCTGGTGAGAAAAATTCTCTAACACGACACAGTGAAACAACTTTCTTAACGCCTGACCTAGTAATGGATTCGATATAGTATTTCCACTTCATGCCAGCCGAGAATATTAGCCTGAGGAGAAAGAACGAGTCAGTCTCCTGGAGGTTAGCATTAGCCATGCTGACTGAAGACTGAAAGGGTTTTCTCATTTGATTTTTGTGTTGATTTTGATTGTCTTTTCTTTCTTGTTGCGCCACCGTTATTAAAACTTTCATTACACTCCAACAAGTTATAATAACCAGATTTGTAACGATGTCTACGACACATGCCAGATACGACACGCAACACAACACATTAAAAAGGGAATAATGCCTAATTGTTGTATTTAATATTTTACGTTTATTTTCTAATATCGTTTATCCTTAAAGCTGGATACGGGAGACGTTAAAACTCAGAATGAACACCGAACGCACCTTGAGACGATTATTCTTTCTGAAGCCAGACTTTGAATAAACTAACATTGTTTATGTAATGTATTTCGTATCATTGTATTAGACAACTTAAACTGAACACATCAACTGAAGAAATGTCATTTATTCGAGAACGCCTTTTTGAAGGCTCTCAAATAGTGACTAATACGTCCCACATGTTTTACTTACTTTTAGTCTTGTAACCGTTTCTACATTTTTCTTTATTCAACTTCTGGAAGGATAAGTAAAAAAAACAAACTATTATCGTCTATAATATACTAGTCAGAATTAATAATAAAGTGTTTTTCTTTCATTTTCCCTTTCTTTGCTGCTTTCTTAGGACGTACAATTCTTTATTTTCTTTTAATATTAGCCTTTAGAGAAACAGTAATTCCAAATGAAAGCAGGAAGATGGTTTTATATTCATCTTCCAAGTCGCATATACTGCCCTCTGTGGATTTTAGCTTTTTGTCTGATCTCTCACACTGACCACTGCCTTCGCTCAGAAATGCGAGCGACTATTTTAGTCACAAGGTAGACCCAAACATTGAAGGTTATTATAATAAATTAATAAAAGTTGTGGGTTTGCATGTAGCGTGGTTCAAATTCCAGTCAAAGCCATTGCATTCGTTTTCACAGAAATACTTTTCAGATATATTTGAATATATACCATCTCTTCCCTATCGTACCTAGACCTTTTGAATTTAAGCGCAGTACTAGACTGGCGTGTAGATTTCATCAATTTACATTTGAGGTGGCTAGATGTAACCGTAAGTTCTATGCTAACAGTTTATTTTCCCACACTTGTTGAACTCCGTTCCGGCTCCATGCTTTCCAGCCAACTTTAATCTGCAAAAATTGAAATGCAATATCAATCGATATCTACTGTCTCCTGATTACTATTTTCTCTTTTACCTTATTATTACTGCTTCTGTTCCTAATTATTCCACACCCTGTGAACCCTTGTGTCTTAGTGGCTTTACTGCCTTGCAGTGGTTGATACCGATTAAAAAAATCTGTTTTTCCCCACCTACAGCTAGTGGATAATAGGGGGGCAGGCTGTGGTCTCTAGCTTTGTTTGTCAAACCACTTTAGGACAAAGGCAATCCTGAATTCGAAATTGGTAGGGTGTGGGACTAAAAACTCCACCCTGTAAAAAAACTACTTGTTACAGAAACCATAGCGGCAACGCCTAACATCGTGAATCTGTGACCCTATACTCCACAGATGGGCCTACAGGGCCTGCGCACCAGCACAATAAAAGCTACGAAATCGACTCCTGGTGAATTGGTGGGCGGCGTGATGGTTAGCGGTTTATAAAATGGAATCTGTGAGCCAATTTCAAATTTCGACTGGATATATCGAGTTCACTTTGCATTACTGCTCCTTAGAAAGGAATGAACCAACATCCCCGCCAGTCTCACTTAAAAAAAACGTAGAGCAGACATTGCCCTTTAGACTTGGTAGGGTAACAAGTCTACAAGTTGATAGCTCTGAATTTAAAATCGTAAAGGCGACAACAGGAAACAGTTTGACTTCCTTTCTCAAGAAATAATGGTTATTGATATTGAAGAATAGAATGATATGAAGAGCCATGATCGATTATATCTTGAAAGAATTAAAGAAATCCACCCAAGAAATATGAACCAACATATTTTCACTGTGTCGTGCCTGATAATTTTTCTCTCCAGAATCTAACTTTCACATTTATAAGTCGACCATTTCTCCATTGAATATTGCTGCCAGAACTGGTCTGGTGCTTCTGCTATGTATCTAGAGATCCTCAACAAAATCCCAAAAAAGATCTGTAATGTTTTCGATTCTAACCTGACATCTACGCTTCAGTCACTTTTCCACCGCCGTAAGGTAGTTTCCTTCTGTCTTTTCTATAAATATTTTCATGAAAATTGTTCTGATCAGCTTTTCTCTTCGGTACATCGACTTTACAAATTTAAGCGCAGTACTAGATTGACGACAAGGTCATGTAATTTTACAGTTGAAATGGCTAGATGTAGCCATAAGTTCTATGCTAACACTTTTCTTTTCTTTTGCCACTTCTTACTTGTGGAACTCTCTTCCGGTTTCTTGTTTTCCTGTCAATCCCTTTCAATTCATGTTCTTTTATTGCTATCTCTCCTTAGTAATATTTTTGTTTTCTCATGTTCTTTCACGCTCGGTATACCCTTGCATCTTAGTGGCTTTATTGCCTTCCTTGGTGAAATGATTTTAAAAAAAAGAAGAAAAAATGACAGACCATGTCGGTTCTTTTTACTCAAACTTGTTTGGATGAATACTTGTTGCCTTAATATAACGTATAACTCACACACACACACGCACACGCACACACACACACACACACACACACACACACACACACACACACACACAATGATTATTGGTTATCATGACAAAAACGCTTCCACAACGTTGCACTTCGTTAAGAGACAACGTTCGGATCGCTACTTATTGCCATCTCTCCTTAATAATGTTTTTTGTTTTCTCATATTCTACCAGGCTCGGTAAATATTGCATTGAATAATACTGCCACATCTGATGTGCTGCTTCTGCTATATCTCGCGAGATCCTCGACAAAATCTAAAGAAGGGTCTGTAATTTTATCGGTCCTGACTTGGCATCTCGACTTCAGTTCCTTTTTCAACCCCGTGTTGTGTTTCGCTGTTTTTTTGGGGTTTTTTTTTTTTGTTGTTTTTGTTTTGGGGGGGGTCGTTTTTGGGGTTTTTTTTGTAAATATTTTCATGGAAATATGAATTTAAGAGCAGTACTAAATTGGCAGTTAAGTCCCATCATTTTTCTGTTGAAATAAAGTAACTGCAACTTCGATTCTAATAGTTCCTTTTCTAGCACGTTTTCGCTTTTTAAAATTTAAAGCGATCGTCATTTTCTGTTTTCTTGAAACCTGTTCTTTTATTGCCCTTTCTCCTCACGTCTTATTTTATTTAACTCTCAATTAAACTTGGCATCTTAGTGGCATTATCGTCTTGCCTGGAGGGAAATGACTAAAAACCTCAAGCAAAATATAATTATTTACCATTTCAGAATGGCTTCTATAAGAACGCAATGAGCGAAATTGTATTAGAGGCTCAAAGAGCTTCACGGTATTGATAGCACTTTCAGGTAAAGCTGAAAGAACTATTAGACAAAGGTAGTGGATGAAAATAATAAGAACGAACCATTAGCTGTTAGAAGTCAGAATTCATGGTCGTCAGCTAAAGGGGCAACCCGAGGTGTGAGTTACGTATCGGAGCCGTCAAAATTTCACGAATTGGGTAGCATAGCATAGCAAGAGACGACAGAAAGTGTGGCAAGAAATTAAAAAAACACGCAAAATGGAGAAAGATGACTTCAGAAAACTGAGCAGTATTCCGGGAGATTGAAAAATTCCGCTTTGTGATAACTCAACCTAACGCAGCAAGATGACTTGCGCAGGTTGGTATGGTTGCAATGGTTTGCATTGAGGCACAGCAACACTTCTTTCCTCCTTCTACAATCCCAGTGCACCCAACTGTGCGACGACAGGGTATTTTAGATAGTACTGAGTTATTAACAGCCTTCAGGTCCCTACTTCGGGATTTTCCAGGCTGTTTTGAATTCAGTTTACTTTCTCCTAGACCGGCTATAGAACCCGGTCTGTCCTGCTATTTACTCATAGCTGGGGTAGAAGAGGAGGATGCATACCTGCCCCAAGCAATGTCACAAGCAATGAAAAAAGGTTCTGGATGAGGATGTCATGTATAAACTCGTATATGGCTGCTATATAATGTTGTATAATTTCGTCAACTGAAGAGACTGCGATGGAGTTTCTATCAATGAATGTTGAGAATACTATGGACAGAATTAATGAAAATTTTGTGGAGAATATTGTTGTCTATATTTCTAAGATGAGGTATTGTAATATTTTCCATTATTTACATTGTTCAGGCTGTTCTCCTCATCTTTGTCATGTTCACGACGTTTCGGCCGTTGTACGCTCCAGGCTTCTTCAGATGACTGGAATTTCGAACAAGGACACATGTCTCAGTGGATAAAAGCGTTGGTTGGATCCAGTGACTTGACCCAAAGAGTTGTGAGTTTAATACATGACTACGCCACTAGAGAACAAAACAAATTGGAGAGTTGAGTTAAAGGGCGATAACAGAGACACCAGAAAGAAGCATGGCACTTGAAACTAGAACCATCTATCCCATAAAGGGTTCAGTTCGAAATTCCAATCACCTGAAGAAGACCGGAGCGTACGACAACCGAAGCGTCGTGAACATGACAATAAAGATGAGGACAACCATCCGAACAATGTAAATTATGTAAAAAAAAAAGAAAAGAAAAGAATATTGCTGCTAAGAATCAGGAGGGAATTGAGTTTTTAGGAAATATAACAAGGAACGTGGGTTGGGAGAATTTAGCACCCATAGGGCGCAATGGATTAAAAAAGGGGACAAAAACGCGATCAACCTGCTTAACGATTACCGCAAAAAGAGGGATTGTAAAAGAGTAAGCATTGGTGAAAGCAACAAAAGACAGGACGTTGTGCAGACTAATGATCAATAAATGCCTTAGATAGATAGATAGATAGATAGATAGATAGATAGATAGATAGATAGATAGATAGATAGATAGATAGATAAAATATCTAGCATGACAGGGAGATGATTGTTACATGAGGCTAGACGTTACTGAACTTCTTCAGTTCAATCAACTAACAGGTTAGACTATTGTGTTTAATTTCACACTGATGTCCTAATGAAAGGCATAAATCTGTCTATTTTCCACCCATCCAAATCTCCGTGCAATAGGATAGACTAGGCTAAGGTCAAAATTGAAAGTCGTAGAGAAAGAATTGCAAACCACAGAGAAGGCAACTGGAAGCTACGACACTATCTTTCCCAAGATGTCAGAGCAATTGACAGGTAATATAAAAAGGTATCTATGGAAAGCAATGATTGCCTATGTCCTGAAGAGAGAAAGACTCTGAATTGAAAAATGTGGAGAAGGCAATTGAAAACCACTCTACTATCTTTCTCATGAAGGCATGGCAATTCACAGATAATAAAGAAAAATGAATCTGTGGAGAGCCATGACTGCCTTTGTCCTGAAGAGAGAAAGACTATGAATTGAAAAGTGAATAGAAGTGGGTAGAAGGTGATAGAAACTACACTACTATTTTTCACAAGAAACAGATAATCTTTATTATCTCCTTTTCTTTATTATTATAGATAATAAAGAAAAGGAATCTGTGGAGAGCCATGACTGCCTATGTCCTGAAGGACAAAAGTCTATGAATTGAAACATGATGAGAAGGCAATGGAAAACCACTCTATCTTTCTCAAGAAGGTATGGGAATTCATAGATAATAAAGAAAAGGAATCCGTGGAGAGCCATGACTGCCTATTTCCTGAAGAGAGAAAGACTATTATTTGAAAAGTGTGGAGAAGGCAATGGAAAACCACTCTACTATCTTTCTTAAGAAGGCATGGCAATTCACAGATAATAAAGAAAAGGAATCTATGGGAAGCCATGTTTGCTTATGTGCTGAAGGGCGAATGAATATGAATTTGAAAGTGTGGAGTAGGCAGTGGAAAACTATTAAACTAACTTTCCCAATAACTCATGGCAATTCAGAGATAATAAAAAGGAATTTGTGAAGAGCCGTGATTGCCTATGTTCTGAAATGATATGGAATTTTTTTAAGTGGTGATTTCTTAAAATCATCACATCTTGAAGAGATACTCTGCTTGACAGACCCGCCCAATTCTTCTTGTTTAATGCAAAAAAAAAAAAAAAAAAATGGGCGGCAGGATCTCTTCCACAGCTGCATACATTCTGTGTATACCAAGGCAAATTTAGATTTTTTTTTAAAATTATATTTCTCATTTTACTTTTTCACTGTCATCAACATCTATCTTGAGGTGGCGGGGGGTTGGCATTCAAATTAGTCGATTCCGCTAAATGTGTTTACGTTTCTGACATTTAAACCATCTTCAGGACGTTTTAATGCTGTTTAATCTTCAAATCCTGCAGTAACTCCTTCGGCATTGTACTTTATTGCGAAGGTTGGTAGATACGACGACTGCGTGACAATAGTCGCTCGGACTGGCCAATATTTGTCCTTGGCTCGTGTATATCCGGCACTCCACATAAAACCAACCCTACTGGAAGAGACAAGGGAGAGAATGAGAAATGGTCAGAGAAGAGCAGTGGCACGGGATAATCACTGATGAGATAATTAGATAATCTTAGTTTTATTGAAAGGGATAAGGAAGAGAATGTAAAGATACAGGAAAAGTGTGATAGAAGAGCAAAGGCACAAGATAATCATAGTTGTCAACACCAGTGTAATATCTGTTTATATTTCTGAGATGAGGTATTATGTACACTATTTACATTATTGGGACTATTGTCTTCATCTTTGTCGCCATATTTATTACAACGTTTCGGTCGTTGTACGCTCAAAAAAATCAAAAATTGCAATATGATCTCTGGTAAAAATATGATTTGATAACAGCAAAAATTCCAATATGAGCACTGGTAAAAACACCTTTTCTATAAAAACTTTAATGGTAAATGTTCTGATAAACTCTCCTTTATGGTACGTAGACTCTATGAATTTAAGAGCAGTACTAGATCGGCAAGAAGATCTCATCATTTTACATTCAAAATGGCTAGATGTAGCCGTAAGTTCTATGGTAACGTTATATCGCACTTCTCGTTTGTGGAACTCTCTTCCGGCTTCTTGCTTTCCACTCAAGTTTGATATTCAAAAATATTAAATGCAATGTCAGTCGTTATCTCCTGTCCTCTTAAATTCGATTCTTTTATTGCTCTCGCTCCTTAACAATGTTTGTCTTATATTCGTTTACACTCACTAACCCCCTGCGTGCTAGTGGCTCTGTTGCCTTGCTGGGGGTGAAATGATTAATAAAATCTTCATTTCATAACTCGCCACTTGAGAATTTATCTGGCTGACAACGACACATTGTCGTCTTACAATTAATGGTTAGTCCTTTCTTCACGCTTTCCTTTGGACTTATGTACATTTGTTCACCAGTGGCACTTTGCTGGAATGCTGCTCTCTTACTAAATAGTAATACTATTAGCAGCAGCACTGGAAAAACAACACTAAGACAAAGACCAAGACATAGTAAAATAGTGAAAGATACCTGAGTAGAATTAGACAAGAATATTGAAAGAGTACTGAAATGTTGAGGGAGCGTGAAGTTACTTGGTGTGCAGTTTAAACAACTGTTTCCTTCCTTAATTGCCGTGTCTCTTTGGAATTTGTTCTAGGCTGCTATCATCATCACCATCAACCCTTGACTTTTATAATAGTGGTGGAGGGTCCGAATGCAGAAGCCATATTGAATTTCCTCCACAGCGGGCTGTTCAACGGCAGCCATCAGCAATTCTGGTATAGTTATAATTATCCATTGTTTGACATTGTCAGTTTTTACGTTGGCGTCCTCTCCTACGTCCACCTTCAACGGTGCATTGTCTGATGGTCTTCCACAGGCTGGCGTGCCTTGTAACGTGTCCAAACCACACCATTCTTCTAGGTTTGTCAGTGGCGAGAAGAGGTTCTTGGTGGCCCACAAAACTCTCAATCCTTTTCCGCACAAACTTATCGGTTTTATATTCCAATACGCTGCGATTGATAGAGATTTTGATTCATTTTTATTTTATTTTATTTTATTTATTTATTTATTTATTTTTGTCTTTGCACTCTTCTTTAAATTTATTCGTCCTGGGTATGACGATAAAGTACATCCGGTAGCAAGGCCTCTGATCGGAAGGTTTTGAGACGCATAGAACCGCCTCTTAATTGTTGTTGCTTCCAGGTCCACCCCGACTCAGGGTGGCAGCACTAGTTATATGATATGGGCAAATAGTGAACTCCAAAACTGGTATCAAAACATTATGAAAATATAAGAATACATTTTTATAGTAAAAATACCAACTATACATTTTCATAGTAAAAACAGTAATGTATTTTTAATTAATTTTAATTTTTAAGGCTGATGCAACCAAGACAATATTGTCGTCACATCGACATAGTTGGGAACAACTATATCCGTCGATCGTCTAAGCGAATTGTATTGCACTTCAACCATTTTTTATTTTTAATTAAAAAAAAGTATACTATTTACATTATTCGGACTACTATTCTTATCTTTGTCGCCATATTTATTACAACGTTTCGGCCGTTGTACGCTCCGGCCTTCTTCAGGTGGTTGGAATGTCGAACTGAACGCTTTATTTCGTTCACTGTCCTTGAGGACACATAGCACAGTGGCAGGGCCCAAAGAGTGTGAATTCAATACCCGGTTAAGGCAGTGGAGAACTTGGAGAGGGGAATTAACAGGAGATAACTGATATCCATTAAACATGGCACGTGGAACTAGAACAGTTTACCCCAGTAAGCGAAATAAATTCCCGTTGCAGACGCCTGCTCAAGCACATTTGTTCAACACCCACAGAAGCCACCTGTGGTCGATACTGCAACTTAGCCACAGTTTCTGGGAGAGAGCGCGTTATCTAGCATGATCAGCAGTCTGAACAAGGCCAGCACGCTCAAACCCTCGGTCATGATGACTTGTGACTTCGTGCTAGCCAATTTCACTCACAAGGCTTGGGTCCACCCCTAGTTTCCAGGTACTTTTCAGAGGTGCGCACGATAACATCAAGAAGTTACCTTCCTGACCAATAGACTCTGAACAAAATTTTAAAAAGGTGATAGGGTACGAATACTGATAGACGCGGAACTGTGCAAGCACCTTGAGTTCAACTAGAGAACCAAATGGTAAGAGGACAACACAGAATCTTCCCAAGAATAAAAAACGACTAAATGTGATCCAGAAATAGTTCCTGTTGTCTCTAAACTTAACAATAAACCTCTTGCTGCTTCTTGCTTTCCAGATTATTGGAAAACCTCCTTTGTAGTGTCTTGAAGAACTCTAGGAAATCTTCTTACCCTTCAAATTATCACCGTGTTAGGCCCTTATATATATATATATATATATATATATAGATAGATAGATAGATAGATAGATAGATAGATAGATAGATAGATAGATAGATGACACAGTATTGATAGCAGACACGGAAAGGAAACTACAAAAGCTCCTACAAAAGGTAGCGAAGGAAAGTGAGAAGAAAGGACTAAGTATCAACTACAAGAAGGCATAATGTATTGTTATAAGGATGAGCCGAAAAAGCAAATTACAAATCGGGGATACTAAAATCAAACACGTACAAAAATTTAAATATCAACTAAGTGTTCTAACAGAGGACGAAAATACTGTGCTGAGATCGAAGACGTATTGAGATTCCGAAAGATGCATTCCAAAAACTAAGCAGAGTATTAAGTGACAAAAAAATTTCATTAGAAACAAAGAAAAGAGTATTGAACTGTTATGTGATATATGTCCTCCTATATGGCTGTGAATGCTGGACAATTTTCACTAAGATGAAGAGACTTGAAGCAACAGAAATGTGGTTCTACAAGAAGTTGCTGGGGATAACAAGGACCAAATATGTGAGCAACGACTAGGTTTTGGAGCAAATGGAAACAAAAAGTAAATTTATACTTATCAGGAAGAGGTAGTTGAAATTTCTGGGGAACATAATGAGGAAGGAGGGCTTGGAAAACCTGATACTCACGGTACACATTGAGGGAAAGAGAGACAGAGGAAAGCAGCGCGTAACATACTTGATGAGCTTGAGCAATTAAATGGTAGAGCAGGGTTTGGGAGAACAAAAAAAAAAAACTTAGAGCTACAAGGGACAGAAAAATGTGGAGGGCCATGATCGCTTATGTACTGAAGGAATATGGCACATAAAAGAAGAATAATCAACGCCAAGTTGGCGAAGCATCTTACTTTACACGGCCTTCTTTCGGATAAACATTTTTTCTATCGTCGGTGTGTTGACGGCCATCACAGAATTGTTCTATCAAACTCTAGATCAGAACGGCGAACCTCAGGCTGTGGCCCTTGATATTTCAAAGACATTCGGCAGGATTTGGCATGCTGGCTTTCTCTACAAGCTCAAAAGCTACTTTGTCACTGGACGAATATTTGGTTCAAAGTAATCGTTCCTAACAAATCGGGTAATGACGTTAGTGTTGAACGGACACGCTTTTAGTTCATTTCACGTTAATGCGCCGCTCCAGAGCGCTATCCTTTGGACCTACGCTGTTTTTTTTATTTTCAACAACCTTTCCGATTTCATCAGTTCCTAACTACTGTATTTATGCAGATACATAACAATTTACTCCTGTCTATGCAGAAAATCTGACTCACAACAAAATAAAACTGGCAACTGCTTTCAAAAAGAACATCCAGTCAGTGGTTAACTGGGGCAAGGAATGGCTTGTTTTAACGCATCCAAAACAAAACTGTTTTCTTTTAATTACCTTTGGGAACTATTTCTGCCTGCCAACAGTATGGATGATGCAAACCCCCAAGAGTGCAAATATTTGGCTTACGTTTTCCAACGACAGGAAGTGGTGATTATATTGATTAAATTGCTAGGCATAATGCTTGGAAAGTTGGTTCACTGTCTATTGTCAGACGATTTTTCTCATCAGTCTATTTTGCACCTTCATAAATCTACCATTCGTCCGTGCATTGAATACTTCTGCTATATCTGGTCCAAAGATAATATCTCGAGAGCCCTGACAAAATTCAAAGCGCTAAGTGGTTCGGTTGAATAAAATATCGGTTGTATATGTGACTAAGTCTCTAAGGATCGGAAAGTAGACGTCTTGCCGCTACAGAACTCTGTGGTTAAAAATGCAAAAGAAAAACATATAGTTCATGATTTTTCATTGCAACATTATACAACGCCACCTTACGAACATTAAGAAAAGACCCCTGGCAACAGGGTGGAGATAATCATACAAATGTAATTATTCCATAGCTATGTAATTAAAACTGTTACTATTACAGTACAGAAAAGGTACGTTAGAGACTCTACTGTGGCAGCATTGGTGATGATGATACAGACGGGTACGCCATTGAATATATATTAGCTAAATGTTTTGTCTAACTTCTTATCACTTAGAACTCCCAACAAAGTTTATCCCCACACAATCCTCCTCAGTCCATGTTCTGCCATCTTAGGTAGTTTGCCTCCATCCCTCTAGATTTTAGTATGTCCTCTGAATGTCAAATTCTCCAATGATTTCTAACTCATTATGTGACCCAGAAGTTTCAATTATCTCTTTCTGATTCAAAGTATAAGTGTTCTTTTTGTTTACATTTTCCTCGTTGCTTACATGTTCTGCCCATGTATAACACGATGACTGGTGTCAAAGGTTGACTGACGATCTAATTTTTATTTCTAAGGAAGGAAAAATATTTTTCCTGTTAAAACAAAATGCCATACTATGAATTTTCAGGTTTGTGTCACATTTGGAGTATAGAGTGAGAGGTGAAATTGTGAGCTTGGGTGGGATAGGTCGTTAGGTACACTCTTAGTTCTGTTGAACTTGAGTGTTGTTTTCATTTGATAAAGGAATTATTAGTTGAAATGAGTGACACAAAGTAAATCTTTACAGATCGGGTTTGTTTTGAATCAGGGATATGATGCACTGTCAGGTGGATGTGCCGATGACGTGTGTGATAATCAGGTTAAATGGGGATGAGATTCCGGAACATGGAAAAGGGTTCTACTGAAGGTAGATATGAGCAATGCAAGGCTACGATTTTGATTGGTCTGCCAATGAGAGACGGGCTGTGTAGGAGCTTCTCGTCTCCTGTCCCGATATTTACGAGTAACGGGAGTCGTCTAGACAGATATGTAGTAGTATGACCAATATAATTATTTGGTTTTATCAAAAACACAGTTCCTTACGGAACATTTGAACTTGTATGTAGGTGTATATATATATATATATATATATATATATATATATATATATATATATAGGGTGAGGCAAAATTCCCGCACACCATGGGTTAATTAATTAATCATGCTTTAAATGTCTTATTTATTTTGATATTTTCTTAATTGTGGGGCCATTTGAAATCAGACGCTTATTAGCCGAACCCAATAAATATTGAAGAACTTAAAGAAAGAATTAAATATGAATTTAGTAAAATGACAGAGGGAAATCTGACATGTTAATGAATCATGCTGGCACAGTATTGAAATGTTTCGACAAAAGAGAACATTCTGAACAGCACATAGAAGAATTTTAATAACTGATAAATAGAATTTTCATATATAATTTTACTTTTAATAAATAATCCCCATGGTGCACAATTTTTAACTTCCCATATATATATATATATATATATATATATATATATATATATATATATATATATATATATATATATATATATATTAATTACATAACAGAGAAATCCAAAAGAGGTAATTTGGGATTTTTTTGTTATGCAAATTATATGCTGTTATAATATCTACATTGATCTCTTTTTGTCGATCAATTTTAATATTTTATATTCTTAGGATCCTCTTGGATTTATTAACTGTACTATATATATATATATATATATATATATATATATATATATATATATATATATATATATATATATATATATATACCAAGTACAGCGTTTGTACACATAGAATAAAATTCCAATAACCAAAAAAACTCTTCTTAAAAGAGTGCTCAATACTGAGTAGAGCTAATAATATTTATTCAAGTGCATAAGATATGAATGTTATATGATCACTACAAAAGTTGCAATTTTGTTTCGACACTTCTGATGTCTTCTCAAGTGATGATGTTGAATCCATGATTGAAATATCATTCACTTGAGAAGACACTAGAAGAACGAATCAAAATTGTAACTTTTGTAGTGATCTTATAACATGCATATGTTATAAATTTGAATAAATATTATATAAATTATCGCATCCTTCTCTTATAATGAGATCTGTTTTTCATGTTGGGCCCATAAGCTTGACTAAATCTTCAGTATTTTATCTAAATATATTATAAAAAGCAAAGTCGGTAATTATCCGCGTGTGCCAAACATCTGCATATCCAAAGGGCATTTGAGATTTCTGAATGAAGAATTAATTTAAAACTTTAATTTGAATTCCTTGACAAAATGAACGTGTCATTAATAATTATTGCCATGTTTCGTTTATTCAAGAATTTTTTATTTTATTTTATTTTTTTTACTTTGGACTCAACTGTAATACAAACGTCATAGCAAAGAACATCCTGTTCAAGTTTGTTATTCCTATGCCAAGACTGGACATGTAACGTAATTTGTTTTGTCAATATTGAATTCTATTATTTGTGAAATCCAGTCGAATCCATTACGGTTTATTTTTTTATATTATTTATAATAGTCCGGTATTATTAATACCATGGTGGAGTAATGGCTAGCGACTCGGCTTGAGCAATCGGAGAGCCGAGTTCAAATTCCAGTGAAATCCATTGCCTTCATTTATGTGCTAATACTCTACGGGAATGTATAAATTCTCTCTCTCACCAACTATGGGTAAATAGCAGGACAGACCGGGCTCTATAGCCTTGGATGGCAACCGACTGCGGGGGGAAATCTGCCTCGTCAGTCATGTGTGACACTATGAGTTGGATATATGCGCACGCGTGTGTGTGTGTGTGTGCGCCCGCACATCTGTGTGTGTGTGTATATATATACACCCCCACATCTGTGTGTGCGTGCGCGTGCACACATATGTGCGAGAAGATTAGTTAGATTTGACCTGGGTATCAAACTTCAAGACCCAATGACTAGATTAGGAATCTAGATAAAACCATGTTTTGGATATATGGCCAAAAGGGTAGATAGGTGTTAAGTACTTGTCAAAATACGAAGATAGGAAAAAGACCGGCTCTTGGGATCAGGGGGAGCGTGGCCATTCGGGCTATCGTTGGAGAGACCACCTCCATGAAAGGGGCTGGAGAAGGCCACTCCCTGACCCAAGACAACCGGGGTGTTGGGAGTGCGTACAGCTGGGTCATATACGGAGGGAGTGCCCCAAAAAGGAGGGTGCATCCGGAGGTAGGAGGTTTCGTCACTAGGTGTGTGTGTCATAGTCGTAATTGTAATTGTAGTGGTATTGATAATCCGGGGAAGGCAGTGGTTGATAAGATGTAGAATTAGAAATATGGCAGAAAAGAGACATAGTGACCAAGATGGAATGTCAGTCAGGATAGCAGGGACCAAGGAAACAAAAGACAGTATAGTTTTCCCAATTATGGACCAATCGGACACTGCATGCTCAGTGGAGTCACCACTTACAAAGCCGCTACAACTTGGCGTCATAAAAACGAATGACTAAAAAAAAGAAAAAAAAAAAAAAAAAGTAAAACTCGCCAAGCTTAACCATTGAAGGTGAACATTTTTTTCTCTTCTTTTTTTTTGCGTATGTAGATGGTGTGATGGATGGCTGGGAAGTCAGTCATGTTGACATACTCAGTAAACACAGGGAGAGAGTTTGTGGTTTTGTACAGGGAGTAGTGAAGATCCCTGGTGGAGGAGTGAATTCCACAATGCTTTCCAAAAACATTATTCCTGCTACGACACCGAAAGAACTGCGGAAATTATGATGTTCCCACGTCGTAAGGAAAAGGGGAGATAAGCCGAAAAATACTCCTGAATATTTGGATAAGGGTGGTTAAAATTCCCCTGTGTTTGTTGGGGGGGGGCGAAATGTTGAAAAATTGAATGATGTTGGAGGTGAATCGAAAAGTCCTCCTGGATTGCGGAATAGGAATGAGTCAGGAGCCCCTCAAAATTGTTCACAGGAAAGCAAAGTGGAAGAACTGAAACCAACAATTTTTTTTCTTCCTCTCTCCTTATATGTATGTTAGTGTTGTAAGGGGTGGATGATCCCAACCACCCCAGTGCAGTGTTGGCTATGCCGTTGTTTTATTTTGTTAGGGGATGACCGAAACCCTTTGAAATTCTTGTAATTTCGGTTGTTGTTGTCTGTATATATATTTTTTTTTGTGTGTGTGTTGTATATTTTTATTTTGTTTACTCCTCGGCCGAGTGGAGATACATAGTCTCATATTGTATTGTTGAAACCTGTTGTCCACCTCTGATGGGTGGCGATAATTGTTGTAAATTCTGTGGTAATTTGTTTTTGTGACCTGTACATTATTGTATTCTCTTCGGGGACGCCCGAGCAGGGTCATAATGTGCAGAGGGAGATGCATAGTGTCTCATTGTTGTTGAATTCTTTGTGTAATTTATGAAATAAATGACAAAGATGATTGGGGGAGGTGTGTGACACTATGAGTTGGATATATGCGCACGCGTGTGTGTGTGTGTGTGTGCGCCCGCACATCTGTGTGTGTGTATATATATTCACCCCCACATCTGTGTGTGCGTGCGCGTGCACACATATGTGCGAGAAGATTAGTTAGATTTGACCTGGGTATCAAACTTCAAGACCCAATGACTAGATTAGGAATCTAGATAAAACCATGTTTTGGATATATGGCCAAAAGGGTAGATAGGTGTTAAGTACTTGTCAAAATACGAAGATAGGAAAAAGACCGGCTCTGGTCAAAACTTAAAAGGGTCTGAATTTAATGTCCCTGAATCAGAGTCAGCTAGGCTAAGAAATATTTTTATGTCCACTTTCTTCAAAGAGAGAAATGGTCATGAAAAAGTTATGGGTTTATTCGTGGGTGTCCCTTGTCCGGAAATGATGAAAGAGGATTCTGCATATATACGGGAGCGCTTTGGGCCACGAGTTAGACTTAGTTTAGGTTCGAGGAAGGTTGATTTGGGCCGGAGCACGTAGCATCGAAGAGCGACCCATTAGCGGCCGGACATTGTTAGTTAAGATATATATTTTTTTTCGCCAGCCGAGAATCGGCCCGGAGTTGTCATCCACAGGAGGGTTGCGCGCCTTCCCTCCTCTTTTCGTCCTGCCCAGGTTTGTAGTTGTGTTTTTCTTTTGCCTGTGAGCCTGCCTCTCGCCTCGATCCGCCGCACGGAGGTTCTGCGACGTGGGGTCTGTGTCTTTGTGCAGCGAGTTGCGGAAGTGGGTAGTCTCACACATGTATCGAAAGAAAAATGATCACCTAAACGTGTATCACGCATGGCACATAACTGACTGAGTTAATCTTTGACCAATATTCTTGCTGTTTCATTTGTACTAGTCGTACTGAATATATTATTTTAATTTAAGTGAAGCACAGTATTGTCAAGTATTATGAATATCTTAATAATATTTCCTTCATCTTGAACTTTAAAAGAAATTTCATTAGCTGTAATATTATTTGAATTATCCATAAGAACCATATTCAATTATTATTAAGATTTGGATAGTCTGTTTTCATCTTCTCACGCTTACTTTATTTATGCTAGCAATATTAAATGTAATATTACTTGAGTTGCTTTTTTTCATAATAAAGCCCACTCAGTACACGATGTTACTGGGGAGAAAGGTCACTAAAAAGATCAGGATTCAAGGGGACAGATGACGATTGACGTTGCATTTAAATTCTTGCAGATCGTAGTTGACAGGAAACCAAGAACAAGGAAGAGAATTCCACGGGCCAGAAGCGTGAAAAAAAGATACTATTAGAATAGAACTTGCGGTTACATCTAGCAATTTCAACTGTAGAATGATGAGACCAAGCTGCCAATTTAGTACTGCGCTTAAATTCATTAAGTCGAGGTAGAAAAGAGGAAAGTTCCTAAAAACGGTTGTCATGAAAATATTTATAGAAAAGACACAGAAAAGATATGATACGATGATGGGAAAATGTTTGAAACCGAGATGCCACGTCCGGATCGATAACATAACAGATTTTTCTTTGAATTTTATCTCTAAATGCATAGATGGATTGGTGGATTGATTCGTTTTCTACGACTTATCAACCATTTGCTGGATATTTAAAACCAGAAAATACTTTTAGAATGAAAATTCTTAAATAATAATCGTTTAGGGATAAAAAAGACTTACTAATTAATCCATAGATGAGGGAGAAGAGGTGGATTTATACCTTTCTCAAGGGTATTTGCGTGTAAGTGCATATAACGAAACCAACGTGAATTGGAACTCGGCTCTCCGATTAACAATTCCAAGCCGTTAATATTTACACCAGCCTCACATCCAAACTGACAGCACCTGGTATTCCAAGCGGTCACCTTTCTAAGCACTAACTAGGCCCGACGTCGCTTAACTTCGGTGATCGTACGGAAAGTGGTGTTTCAAAGTGATGTGATTTTAAGCCCTGCCAAAGTAGTACAACGCTTAAATTTATTGAGCGTTTGTTAATGGATGGCAGAACAGTGACTGGGAGGCATAGTAATGCGACAAACATTGCTTATAGCTAGAAAGAATAGGAAGTTGGGAAGAGCCATGATCAACCTACTTGACAAGCTTGTGTAAATGGATGGCAAAACAGTGACTGAGAACAATAGTAAGTAGATACATAATTCTTAGAGCTACAAAGAATAGGAAGTTGTGGAGAGCCATGATGAACCTACTTGCCAAGCTTGTGTAAACAGATGGCAGAATAGTGACTGGGAGGGATAGTAAGGGGGCAAACATTGCTTAAACCTACAAAGAATAGGAAGTTGGGAAGAGCCATGATCACCCTACTTGACAAGCTTGTGTAAATGGATGGCGGAACAGTGACTGGGAGGGATAGTAAGGAGGCAAACATTGCTTAGAGCTACAAAGGATAGGAAGTTGTGGAGAGTCATAGTCAACCTACCTAACAAACTTGTGTAAATGGATGGCAGAACAGTGACTGAGAGGGATAGTAAGGAGGCAAACATTGCTTAGAGCTACAAAGGATAGGAAGTTGTGGAGAGCCATAGTCAACCTACCTAACAAGCTCGTGTAAATGGATGGCAGAACAGTGACTGGGAGGGATAGTAAGGGGGCAAACATTGCTTAGACCTACAAAGAATAGGAAGTTGGGAAGAGCCCTGATCAACCTACTTGACAAGCTTGTGTAAATGGATGGCAAAGCAGTGACTGAGAACAATAGTAAGTAGACAAATATTGCTTAGAGCTACAAAGAATAGGAAGTTGTGGAGAGCCATGATTGTGCAGATACTGAAGAGACATGGCACATAAAAGAATATGTGATAAGAAGCCGAATGTAAGGATAAGGCTCGGTGATGTCTTCTCGTCGTGGTCTCAGTAAAAATACCTTTATTCTCCAAAAGCATTTAACCGTATCAAATTTAACGTTCTCTTGTGTTAAATTATCAAATATCTCTCTTTATTATAAACGTTAATTTTAGTGGGTACACGCTGTTATTTTAAACAATGAAATTACTATCAACCAACAGAGAAATCGAAAAGCCCTTACTAACGAAAAATATGCGCAACAATTAAATTCGAAACTGTATTCGCCCTTTCCACTGGCCAACCACTCCTTTACCGAAGTGTTAAGTTACAGGAGAGCATACTAAAGCAAAGCCCACTTACTTACTGAAGGAATACATATCTCTTGTTACAACCTTTTGAAAATTATTTGTTAGCTTTATTTTTGTATCCGAAACTTATCCGAAAGTAATTTTTACATAGATATTTTTTCAGTCCGACATTATTTCATATAAATATAAATATGCCTTTGTTACAGAATTACAAAAAAAAAAGTTCTGCGGCAAATAACAGAAACCACATCATTTGAGAACATTCAGCAGCATCAACTAAAATAGATATCACACGAAACTCGAGGAGAAACTAATGACATAATTATTGATAAAATCCTAAGAAGAATGAGCAATATTGTTGGTCCTGATCTGGTGGCTCGGCTTCGGTCACTTTCCCACCGCCGTAAAGTTGTCTCGCTGTGTCTTTTCTATAAATACTTTCATGGTAATTGTTCGGATGAGCTCTTCGCTATAGTAGACAACGAATTGTAATATGGGGACTTGTTAGTACTTTCATAGAGATTATGGTGGATGCAGTAAGAAAGGTACGTATGAATGTGTTGTTCTGGTGTAAGGAATATTGTTCGTACGATTGGGTCAGTGTTTGCGGCTAGCTAAGTTATAGTTAAGACAGAAGAAGACCGTCCTTTCCCCAATCCCCGCTTCGGCTTTGTGCCACATTTCCGTGTAGTAAACAGAATAAATATCGCTCTTCGCTATAGTGATTTGTGGAGGTTTTATTACTAACATTATTTTGTTTAGTTTTCTTGTAAATAGTTGTTTCATTTTGTAAATACTCATTGAGGCTAGTTTTTAGAATTATTGTTTTATTCCCCTTCCCCCACAGACAATGAATTGTAAATATGGGGACTAGTTAGTTGTCATAAAGACAGTGAGGTATTATGGTGGATGTAGTAAGAAAGGTACGTAAGAATGTGTTGTTTTGGTGTAAGGAATATTGTTCGTACGATTGGGTCAGTGTTTGTGGCTAGCTAAGTTATCGTTAAGACAGAAGAAGACCGTCCTTCCCCCCCCCCTTCGGCCTTGTGCCACATTTCTGTGTATATATCAGAATAAATATTGCTCTTCGCTATAGTACATTGACATTTAAAAAAAAATTTAAGCTCAGTATTAGACTGGCGTCGATATCTCTTCAATTTACAGTCGAGCCGGCTAGATGTAACCGTAAATTCTATGCTGTTTCTTTTCTCGCACTTCTCGCTTGTGGAACTCCATTCCGGCTTCATGCTTTCCAGCCAACTTTAATTTGTAAAAACTTAAACGCAATGTGAATCGTTATCTACTATCCTCCTCATGGCCCTTTCCCCTTACCGATCATTATTAAAGTTTCTGTTCCTAATTCTTCCACACGCTGTAACCACTTTTGTATTAGTGGCTTTACTGTCTTTTATGAGGTGATACCGATTACAAAAAATAGCAATGTTATAAATATTTATATTGTTGAAATTTTAAGACGTTACGTGTCTCCATAAACATCCTATTTTGAAACAGTTTTAAGTTGTTTTTTTTCCAAATTCATGAAAGTGGAATAGCTGAAGGCGGTTAAACGAAGTCTCAAATAAATGTGTGTCGCATCTCTCCTAAAAAGGTCTTCGTGTCGAGGACATCTATTGTGAGCATTTGCGTTTTAGACAACGTCACAGTCTGTGAATTTCAACGCGGCCTTTTATTTATTGTTTACAGCTTCGCGTTTGGTTCAATGATCTTCATTTTCTTTTTCGTTTTAAGCAACGACATTATAGAATTTTTTCTTTTCTTTATTACAATCCGCTTTTTATTTGAATGCTTGAATTTGTAATCGGGAAATACGAAACCTGGGTTCGAATATCACCCTGTTCGATTAATAAACGATACAATCATGTTTTGTTGTTTTTTTTTCGTCGATACCGCCACATGCAAGGCAGTAAAGTCACTGAGACACAGGGGGGGTTACAAGGTGTAGAATAATTAGGAACCGAAACATTAATAATGAGCGGGAATAGGAAAGAGTAATTAGGAGGACAGCATATAGCGATTGACATTATTAAAATTGGCTGGATAGCGTGGAACCGGTAGTGAGTTCCACAAACAAACAGTGCGAGAAAAGAAACTGTTAGCATAGAACTTACGGTTACATCTAACCAACTCGACTGTAATCATGAGATCTCGACACCAGTCTAATACTGCGTTTAATTTTTTTTTAAATGTTTAAGTACCATAGCGAAGAGCGATATTTATTCTGTTTACTACACAGAAATGTGGCACAATGCCGAATGGGGGATTGGAGAATGCACGGTTTTCTTCTGTTTTAACTATAACTTAGCTAGCCGCAAACACTGACCCAATCGTACGAACAATATTCCTTACACCAAAACAACACATTCAGACGTACCTTTCTAACTACAACCACCATAATGCCTCATTGTCTCTATGAAAATACTAACTAGTCCCCATATTTACAATTCAGTGTCTGTGGGGGGAGGGGAATAAAATAAAAATTCTAAAAAACTAACCCCAATGAGTATTTACCATAGCGAAGAGCGATATTTATTCTGTATAAATTACAGAAATGTGGCACAAGGCCAAAGGGGGGATTGGGGAAAAAGGACGGTCTTCTTCTGTCTTAACTATAACTTAGCTAGCCGCAAACACTGACCCAATCGTACGAAGAATATTCCTTACACCAAAACACCACATTCATACGTACCTTTCTTACTACAACCACCATAATACCACACTGTCTCCATGTAAATACTAACTAGTCCCCATATTTACAATTCAATGTCTGTGGGGGGGGGATAAAAGAATAGTAACAATAGCGAAGAGTTCATCCGATCAATTACCATGAAAGTATTTATAGAAAAGACACAGAGAGGCAAACTTACGGCGGCGGGAAAGTGACTAAAGCCGAGCCGCCATATCAGGACCAATAATATTGCTGATTCTTCTTTGGATATTATCAAGGAGCCGAGCTGCCAGATCAGGAACAATAATATTGCTGATTCTTCTTTGGATTTTATCAAGGAGCCGAGCTGCTAGATCAGGAACAATAATATTGCTGATTCTTCTTTGGATTTTATCAAGAAGCCGAGCTGCCAGATCAGGAACAATAATATTGCTGATTCTTCTTTGGATTTTATCAAGGAGCCGAGCTGCCAGATCAGGAACAATAATATTGCTGATTCTTCTTTGGATTTTATCAAGGAGCCGAGCTGACAGATCAGGAACAATAATATTGCTGATTCTTCTTTGGATTTTATCAAGAAGCTCAAGGTAAATAGCAGGGTTTTATTCTCTTTTAATTATTGTCCAAATACAAAGTATACATGCCACACAGGCAGAGATTTACTAACGAGGTTGAAGTAAGGGTGTTTAAGGAGTGAGCAATGATAGAATATTATAAGGATATGTAGCATAGATAACGGATGTCTCTTGACTTGAGGAGGTTACGATTGTAGTTATTAGGGAAGTATCCCCTCGGGAAGCTGTTATATATTGCAACAGTTCTGAAGAAGAAGCTCGTAGAACTTTACCAGAGGAATATGGCGGGAATTAGGATGAGTCAACTCGGCGTATGTGGGTGTTCGGAAAGTAATTATGTTTTTCCAGAAAGGATATAAAAATAAAATTAAGTTAAATTTTATTTTTAAAAGGACAATTAGCTTCTACCTTTGTTTTCAACGACTACAGGTCAAAAGGAAGAAACGATTTTCTCTTCCACGTTTAAAAAAATCTGTTTTAATTTCCCCAAAATGATATTGAGTGTTTTCGACTTCTTTGTTTCGGAATGATCTGCCACTTACAAAATGTCGTAGTTTCCGAAACAGTTGTAAGTGTTAAATCTGGTGACTACATAATAATAAACTTTCCATCCTAACGATCGAATTTTTACTTGGCCTGGTTTTGCAGAATGTGCTCTGGCATTGTCATGCTGAAGAAAAACACCCTTTCCTGTTTACCAAAGTAGTACCATCCTGAGTATGACGATAAACTACATCCGGCAGCAATATCTGGAGGTTTTGAGAAGCGCGGAACCACCTCTTAACTGATGTTGTTCCCAGGTCCACTCTGATCCGGGATGGTAGCACCTGTTAAGGTCCTAGTTATGGGCAAATAGTGAACGCCCAAATTAAGGTAAAAAAAACTATGAATGTATAAAAATATATTTTATAGTAAAATTTCCAGCAGTAGATTTTAATAGTAAAAAAAATTACGAAAGCTCTACGAATTTCTGTATTAAATGACCCATAAGGAGTTGATATGCCGTTAAACAACCAAATCAAAGCAGTACACTTTCGACATAATAATTTGTTGATACACTCAAATGGCTCGGAATAAATGTCGGCCTTTTTCATGTGTCAGAAACTTGTAATAGACCGCACCTTTCATATTCTACCAGACTCAAAACAAGGACTTCTGTGGATGGAGTCATAGTTTTGGTTTTGGCACTGGTTTTTCTTTTGTGACCATCACTCTTTTTCGCTTTCTGCTGACATGCAAAACCCATTTTTCATCACCTGAAATAATGCGATGCAAAAATGAAAGGTCAGCGTTCTTGCGTAAAACATTGCTGTAGATGGTGAGTTCAGATCTCAATGGAAAGCACACGATGAACTCGAATTTCTTCTTTCCAAGGTTGCCCAATTAAACTCTGAAATGCCCTATGAACTAAACTCCGTCGGATAGAGGAAATGAAAAACTAATTCTAGACTTCGTTTGCTGTCATTCAACTTTCTGCTTTGGTTGTTTGGCTCTCATAATTTATAGCTATGCAATACGCAATTACTTTCCAAACACGCTTATACATCTTAGTTAATACATTTGACAACGCCGTTATTTTTTATTTTTTTCAATATGATAGGAAAATCTTAGAAGTGCCTTTGATGTATACTTAGCTCTTTATTGCTTGTATAGACAGTCAGTTTATCTACGTTGTTAAAAAAAAAGATAAAAAAAAATCACCTAGGAATTCTCTTTAGTCTAAAATTAGCCTGGCAATAAAGTTGGTTCTATATTTGTGCCAGTCAATATATAATCTCTGAGATATTCATATAAGGTTGATATAAAGTTCCCAATAACTTCAGGAATATATTGGCTTCATTCAAATCCGTCGTGCCTATGTAATTAACCAACTGTATTACGTCAGTGAAAAGCCTTAGGGAATTTTTGTTTAAAAATCGGAAAATGGTTTCCACTCTGAAGTTAGAGAAACGAACATGTCAACAATTAGAAACGTGTCATTTTGTGTTTATTCAAAACAGAAAATGGTCGTTTTGGGAAAAGATAGCCAGTAGCGATTAAAAATAGATTTCGTGAATTCCAAACGACGAAAATCATGAACAGCTGCAGGCAGTGATGAGCGGAGGTTTGATGTTTCGGGATGCCGAGGCCAACTTTTTGAATGTGTGCCTCAAAGTTTCAAGTAGGGGTTGGGGTGTGGGCTATAAGACGTAATACTGAGGAATGTGAGAAAGTAAGATATTTTAAATATGTAAAAACAGATGAAACATGAAGTAAACACTTTATTCAAATTAAATATAAATTAAATTTTTATTTCATTCTTTGACTGGATACTCTTCCAAAATGAATGCCGGGTTCGTCATACGCTCTGCCCGACCCCACACACAGACACACCTTCTGCATGCTACTGGCTGCAGGAGAGTCTTTCAAAACTCAGCCACAGCTGAATATACTGAGAACGAAAGTTATTTTGTGTGTGTTTAGTGGGATTCAAAGGCAACTCTAAAGTGGATCCAAAGTTAGATCCTTGTGAGATTCAATAGATGCGAGTAGCGTTACTGTTAGCTACTCCGAAAGGGAAATCGACGATCTGGCTTCGAATCCCAGCCAAGTTAGTTACATTCACTTTCGCAGAAATAGCCTTACGAAAGGTTTGAATCCACCTCTTCTCCCACCAGCTATGGGTTAAATAGCGGGTAAGACTGGATTCTTTTGTTGTGGCTAGCAACCAACCTAGGAGAAAGACAACTTTGAATTCAAATCATGTTCGTGTGATAATTAAACCACTATTACTGGTAAAGTGAAAAGTAGTGTGGGGCAGGCAACAGTAAAATTTTGTACTGGTTTACTTACTCCCTTCTGTCTAGCCTTTGATTAAATCTTAAATTAAACTTCGGTAGAGAGATAATTCTCTAATTCGCAGAGTACTGCCCAACCTTGAGACACTGACGATGTAGTCGTGGCGAGGCGCGTATTATTCAAAGAATGAAAAGATTAGATAGTTCACAATTAGTTGAGACAATAAACTCCAGCCGGTAGCAAAGCCTCTGAAACGGACAGCTGAGCATATTCTTTTCTGTCTTTCGCTTATTCTATAAAGTATTATATATATATATATATATAAATATATATATATATATATATATAAATATATATATATATATGTATATATATATATATATATATATATATATATATATATATATATATATATGTATATATATATATATATATGCGTATTATGTATATATATATATATATATATATATATATTATATATGTGTGTATTATATATATTATATATGTCTATCTATTATATATATTTATTTTATATATATATATATATATATATATATATATATATATATATATATATATTAAAGGGCACGTTACCGAATGATTAGTCGTTCGCATTCAAACCATGAGACCCGGGTTCGAATGTCACCATGGTCGATTTGTCAGGAAGGAGAGTTCCTGATGTTATCGGACTGGAGAGGTCGATCCCAGCGTACGGAACCTTTGGAAAATGCCTGAAAACCATAACACGGGTTGACCCAAGCCTTGTGAGCGAAATTGGGTAGACGGAACCCTTGGGTGCCGTCGATAGTTGTGCTAGCACGAAGTCACAAGTCATCGTGACCGAGAACTTGAGCGTGCTGGCCTTGTTCAATTATAGATCGCGCTAGATAACATGCTCTTTCCCAGAGACTGTAACTAAGGTCTGCTCAGTCGAGTTGCAGTATAAACTACAGGTGGGCTCTGTGGGTGTTGAATAAACTTAAATGCGACTGAGCAAGCGTCTGCAATAGGGATTAGCTAGCCGTCCTATTAGACGGGTATCCTCGAATACGAGTGGCCAGCTATACAATACATATATATATATATATATATATATATATATATATATATATATATATTGTGCAGAACCAAGCACACTCCTTAGGTTTTGAATTCAGAGTTACCTTCTCCTAGACCAGTTGCCATCCAAGGCTATAGAACCCAGTCTGTCCTTCTATTTACCTATAACTGGCGGGAGAAGAGGATTCATACCTTTCCCAAGGGTATTATCACATTAGTGAATGTAACGGATTCGACTGGAATTCGAACTCGGCTCTCCGATTCCTCAATCGGAACCGCACCACCATGATTCCATATATATATATATATATATATATATATATATATATATATATATATATATATATATATATATATGTGTGTGTGTGTGTGTGTGTGTGTGTGTGTGTGTGTGTGTGTGTAGGGGGGTATTTCCTGTATGATAAATAGCTGATGTTTCAACGGTCTGCCTAAAAGTGATAACATTTAGCATATAAGCAGTTTTTTAGGAAATGTCAGCTGACACTAACTTGTCGAACCATAACTTAAATTAATGGGTTTTAGATAGGTTTTACGTTTATTTTACTTTCATGCATTTACTTTTATTTTTAGGTTTTTGCAAAATAAAATATATTTAAACATACTATCGGCCTTGACAGCTGCCTACTTTTCTCTTACTTGCGACATTATTTTTTTACTAACACCTATATATATGAAATCTGTCCATATTTACAAACGCTGTATCCTTGACACTACCCACATAAATATAGCAAATTATATATATATATATATATATATATATATATATATATATATATATATATATATATAGGGTGACCCCAAAAAACGGGAACTTTTTAACAATCCAATAAAACCAAGAGTGATGGTAGAAAAATATTTAATTCATAATAATTGAAACCTTAAAACATGCCATTTAAGAAACAATGATGGAATTTTCATTTTTTTTAAATTACGTCCTGTAGATGGCGTCCTCCTGTACGAATGCATTCTTGAAATCTGCTGTTGAGATTCCTCACAAACGGATAAATCTGGCGATCTAGGGGGCCAGGCGACGTTACCGAATCTTGAGATCACACGGTTACCGAACAATTCTCGTTACTACAATGGCGAAATATTTACTTGCTTAAGGTCACTGTCTCGCAGTGTTGCCACTTGCTCATGTCTGGCAATACGCACTTCAAAAATTTATCCGTTTGTGATTTTTTCTTGTGGGGCTATCTCAAGAGTAAAGTTTACAAAACTCGACCAAGAACTCTGTATGAGTTAAAACAGAGAATTCAAGATGAAATTCACAGTATCCCAGTTGAGATGTTGCAGTAGTCAATGAGGAATCTCAACAAGAATGCATTCGTACAGGAGGACGCCATCTACAAGACGTAATTTTAAAAAAATGAAAATTTCATCATTGTTTCTTAAATGGCATGTTTTAAGGTTTCAATTACTATGAATTAAATATTTTTGATAAATCTTGGTTGTGTAAATTTGATATTTCATCTCTTACAAATGTTGCATCAATAAAAAAGACTGAAGAGACAAACAACGAATTGGCAGTTTGTGCAATATACCATCGGCAAAAGTTCTCCCTTGATGAGTGGTCAGCGGGTGAAAGACCCTACACACTTTGCAAATGATGTAGATACAAATGCTGCTCTTAAAGTACCCCACATGCGGTACTATGAGATGTACAACATGATACGGCCACATGACATGTACTGATACCTGGATCGTCACCGACACTCTGTAGAATTGGTTCTTCTTGGTCAGACGTACGAACGGATCTCGGTCTTCCTCGATCCATATTTTGTGGTGCCACGGTTCCCGTCTCAGGAACGTGACGATAAAAAGCAGGAACGGTTGGATGACTCGGCGGGCCTTCGGTCTGGAAACGCAATCTGATACAGCCGTGCATCCTCGCGTCCATTACCATTCGCGTGGCCATATGTAAAAATCATATCTGCCTGCTCACGATATGAATACACTGCCATTGTTAAACGGAACACTTCTCAGTTAACCCACTACGACACACGGTAAATGTTGAAGACTGACCAGCCACAAAGGTACACAAATGACAAATATAACCAAGTCTATCTAGTTATACAGGAAAATAAAAAAAATTACGGTAATTAAAATAAAACACGTTAATCTATAGAAAATAATGATTGATTGTTTTTTTTTACGGCTTACCAACCATTTGCAGGTTATTTAGAATCAGAATTTTCTGGAGATAATATTTTGCTAATACAAGTCCGACTAATTAACCCATAGCTGGAGAGGGAGAAGAGATGAATTGATATCTTTCCCAATGGTATTTTTGCGTAGCTGCTCCAGCTCTATGCTCCTAACGCTTGTCCTTTCCTTTCCTACGCTAATATAAGTTTGCACAGTAACCGTCTACCTTCAGTGGCTCTTGGGCCTTGTATTTGATGAACTTTAGAAAAAAGGTGACTATAATGAACTCAACTGGAATTCGAACTCGGCACTCCGATTTCAAGTTCTGAGCCATTATCCATTACACCACCCGTACATCCAAGCTCACAGCACCTGGTATTCCCAATAAATCACTTATCTAGGTACTAACCAGGCTCATCGTTGCTTAACTTCGGTGATCGTACAAAAACCGCTGTTTCAACGTGATATGACCGTAAGCCAGAAAATAGTGAATACATATAATTAAACTTATAATTTGATACTAATATTTAGATGATAATAAAAAGCCATAGACTTAAATAAAAAGAAAAAAATATTAAATTTTATTAATGTGCTTAATTTAGTGTCTATTTTAATATTAATTTCTTAGCCAGAAAAAGGTTAGGTTTGGTTTATTTTGTTTTATAGCATATCAACTTCAATGAACACAAAAAGGTAATATATTATAAAAATCTATTTTTGTTTCTAAAAATCGATAGGATTGTTTGTATATTGCATATGGGAGAATGAAGAATTTAATGTATCCAAGAGTTTTCTTTAATTTCTACAGATGTTCTAATGATGTTCTCTTTGAGCGAATCGTTGATATCAAAATAAAAATTTAAACATTCAGCTGGCATCTTTTGTTCGGATATTTCATATCAGTCATTTTATCGTATATACAGTGGCATAGCTAGAGTTTTTGCCGCCCTCCCTAGAAGATATACAGTGTAACCCGGATATAAGAGAGTTGTCGGGACCGGAGAAGAAATCTCTTATATCCGAGTTTATCTTATATCCGGGTTTGGTCTATTTTGTTTAGGTAAGTATGGCTCTAATTTGGGAGCAGATGAAATCTCTCTTATATCCGGTTTTCTCTTATATCCGGGTCACTTATATCCGGGTTACACTGTACAATTGAATATTACCATGCACATTAACCCCTTAGAGTTTACAGTCATCGACAAAATTATTCGTACGCCCATCAATTTTTAATATTTTTATCCATTTCTTAGAAGTTAGAATCTAATGCCCGTATGATGCTATTTTTTTTGTTGTTGTTGTTTCTGTTAATATAGTTGGTATTTAATATAACTCACTGATAAATTTTGAAATAAAAGTACAATTGTGTTTATTTATTTTTAAAAAAAAACTGGAGATATGTAAAAAAAACGAAGACGTTACTTTTTCTTTTTTTAATCGAGAAGACTTAAAAAATTTAGAGGATATATCAACAAAAACAAGTTATCTTTCTTTTAATATAATATAAAGATAACTTGTTTTTGTTAATATATTTTCTGTTTTATTTAAAAACAAAAACAAAAAAAACATTATGCTTTTAATTCATAATTTATCAGGTTTTTTTTATATTTATTTCAATTCTAACAAGTGTGGAGTCATAAAATGTCACGTTAACAGAAACATGGTTCAATGTAAAAGAATGAAATGCCATTTTTAAATTATTTTGTTTTACGTAATTGAAGTTATTATTAGCAAAGTAGTAGACTAAGAATTAAAAGTCCGATAAAATTAATTTCACTTTTAAAAACTGAAATAAATGTTATCATACTTTAAAATCTTAGTCTGTTTTTTTTTACTTAGTAAAACTAACTATCTAAAACAGAAAATAAAACACTGCATTGTTTTACTACCGTGAAAACTTTTAAATTGAAAAAAAAAGCCCATTTTTGGACTTTAAATAAAGTTTCTGCACTTAAAAAATATATTAATATTCAATTTTCTTTTAAGTTTCCGTTCGACATTAAAGATAAACACTGGAATGCATATGATATCCTTAAAATACTGGAATTATTTCAATTTATTTGAAAAGTAACGATTTTCTATCCAGATTAAAGCTAGGCCTTAGATGTTATAAATACAGTGCTCAACATTATGAGACAGAGCTATATATATATATATATATATATATATATATATATATATATATATATATATATAAATTAATTAGTGAATATACATAATATTGCAAAATGGATTTTACGAATATTAATATTATAGTGGGTTATCAGTTATAGTGAAGTGTATGATTGTTGAAACAGATTAGTTTGATTTGGCCTTGTTAGTTAGATAGCCCAACATAAGAGGGGTATAAAACAAGAAAATCAAATTGTAAAGTGAAACAAATTTATATACATATAAATCAATTAAGGTCTCTACAAATAAAATTAATGTATTTTTGTTGATACAAGGTCGTCAAAATGTTCGTAGTAATCCTTGCAAGAATGAGTTTATGTGTACGTAGGCAGGAACGTATGTGTGGATGTATGTATGTATGTATGTATGTATGAGCGTTATCGTAGGGTAGGAATGTTTTTGAAGTAATCGCTCAGTCTTAAAATGTTCCGTTCATTTATCAAGTATAAAAGAGGTGAGGAGGGGGAGGTAGAGATAATAATAACGATCGCTTGACGGATATGATTCGGGCCTTTCCATTGGACGAAGAACAAACTTCACGTCGGCTCGCGAAAAGGTCCGTAAAAGAATTTTGTTTCTGAGAATTGAAGATTATTTGAATTTTGTTTTTAAATGTTGTCCTAGTTTTCTATTGGCCGAAAAACATTCCGCATCAAGGTGCGAAATTTTACGAGTTTTGTTTTGGATTCGCTTTTGCGTGTGTGTTAAGCAAAGTTTGTAAATTTGAGTCTTTTTAATTTCTATCAAAATCAATGAGTCAGTACTTAGCATTTGAATTTTAAATCTAGATCTTGTTTTTGTTCACTACAATGACATTAGGAAAATTGCTGTCTTTAATTAATGTTCTTATTTGTGGACCGTCGAAAATTCCCGCCTTGATTTTTTTCAGAATTTAAACTTGGAAATTTTGAAGTTATGTATTTGAAACACTCGCCGTTCGTATCTGAAATTTTTACATATTGTTTAATATACAGAGGAGGAAGTATGATTTTATCTTTACTCCCTAAAGGTGGATTAATTGTGTTTTTTCTCCGACAGCAAGTGATATTCGTGTTGGCCAGATTTGTTTGAAATAATGTTCTTCCTTGGCTCTGCTGACCCATAAGCAAAAGAAGCAGGGATATTTAGTATGCCCCCTTCTTGATGTCCTAGCAGAAAATTAACAATTTTTAAGTCAACACATATGATCTACATGTGCTCACCATATTTGATAATATTTAAAACCTGTTCTATATGGTCATACTTTTATTTTAATTTTGTTACGTGTCCAATCGGTATCGACCCGTATAGATTGCCAATGTAAAACAACACACATTTAAGACTTCTTTTCGAACTGTCTAAAAACAAGCGCCAATCATTTGCATTGTAAGACTCAAACCACATCTTTAATAAACCAGATATGTCGTAGAAATATACTATCGTCTGTTGCAAACTTTAAGAACTTCTCTTTTTCTGTAGAATAAAATGTATGCGTTTGAAGTTTTTCTATTTAAGACTTGAAGCTAAGAACAGCACAAATACAATCTTCTCTACTAACTCTACGTAAATTTCGATCGCTTCATTTAACATGAAATCACAGGGTGCGTCGTTGTGATATAGATTTTGTCCTACTTGAAAATGCGTTCGCTGATATCTGTTGAATAAATCAATTCTAAAACTGACTGCTCATACTATTTATAAATAGCGGGAATAGATCTTTTGTTACGTTCTTATTTTCTCCAATCCTTTTCGTTTCTATCCAACTACTTTCCCGAAAAAATAATACCGATAAACAAATTGATTAGCTACAGCACTTCAACAAAAGTAAAATACCGTATATTCATGTATAGTGCGAGTTTTTATGATCATTTTTAAGCAAAAAAAAAATAGGAGTCGCACTATACACTGATATTTTTTTTTTTTTGTGAAGAGGTTAAAAATCATGCATTCCATTCTCGGTGACTGGTTGCGCAATATACAAATCTTTTTGGGGGTTTTGGGTTTTTTTTTTTTTTAAGAGGCTTAGCATTTGAATTTTAAATCTAGATCTTGTTTTGTTCACTACAATATAATATGCAACAACTTTTAATATCCTCAGAACCCATTATCAATAACTTTCCTGATATGTCAATGCACATTAGGGTAAGTTGATTTTTCACTTTTTTTAAAATATCAAAAAGAATAATGTACCGAAAGTTGTGTATAGACCTATTAAATACTGATACAAAAAATAGATCTGACACTTCAACGGTTTTTTGAGTATTTGGCATTAAAAATCGTAGACAAAAATGCACTGAAAAATCCACGATTTTGCAAGATTTTGACTAAATATTGATAAAAAAAGACGACCATCAATTTCACTATTTAAATCAGGGAATGTTGTTATTTTGTTTTATCAAAATGAAATAAAATGTAGAAATTATAAGTAAACTTCAAATTGAAAATACGACCCCCCCCCATAATCACTGACGACTTTGAAATGCTGTTTTTTACCTCATGAATTAAGCAGTATTAGATGAATACATTAAAAAATTGATTTTTTTCTGTTTTGAATGAAAATACAACAAACAAACAAATATGGAAAAATAAAGGATAGTTTAATAATTTAATAGGGCTTAATATATATATATAGTCAAATAGCTCCTCATAAGAACCCTCTGACGAAATTGGTGGTCTCAATTTCAGACACAAAGCTTTTGCTATTATGTGCTGGTGCCTTGCTTCAAAGCCATACACAGATTGGAAGCTTCTGTTGTTAACTTGACTGTCCGTTCCATGCCTTGAGAATGTGAGGGCAAATCTGGCAAGTCAAGCTTCGTATCATTTAATAATTATTCCCGAAGTTCATTTTCAGAAAATTCTTCTGTGAGTGGTGGTTCACAAACTCCACTTAATGACAGCTCTTTTAACTGTGTCCAGTGCATAGCTTTAAAATTGAGAGTTGTGATTCTTTTTAATCTTTTCTTGGTTTGCTCCCCACTCTTGAAAAAATATAAAAATTAATTTGAATATTTTTTTTTTAAATGCACTCTGTACTGCTTTAATATTTATGGTGATATTAGATAAAATCCTTAAAATGATTCCATAAATCGGCATAACTAATTTAGTCAGTTTTATATGAATAAATATTTACTAACCTAATGGCTAAAATTCTTTTTATAGCTTCTTCCTCACTTCCAGTTCATCAGATTTCACCATTGAATATAAGATATTTTCAGGCAGTAAGGCGAAAGCATTGTATTGTATATTTTTCAATGTGATCTGCTGGATTTCATATGGTTGCTTCCTAATCCTTTGGATCATATTGAAAATATACATTTGCTGATTGTGGAACTTATTTCCTTTATTTTCGAACCAGCAAATGGCATACACATTCACAATAAAATTAAACTGGTTGAAATATTTCATGGGTATGCACCATGAGTCCATAAACACATCAGACTGATGCCTAAAGTTAACCACCTTGCCTGGTTTAATGGACCAATTTTCCATGATGCAACTCTAGAATCCACCTTACCTCTAGAAATACCCACTGTATATTCATAAAGGAGTCTTTGGTCACAACTAAGGGGATCTGCATTTTCAATTTTAAAAATAGAATCCAGAGGACTGCCAACAGCTGAAAATGATATTTGGGGTAAATTATGGTAATCATTTGCACGTAATGTATCCAGTGGATCATTGAATGCAGCCGGGCTTTTTGTGATACCATCTACATGTTTAAAAAGAGCTCTAAACGGAAGTTTATTTTGGTGCAAGGAGCAACCAATAGTGTGAAGATTTGTTTTCTTTCTAGAGGTGCAGCAAATCCACCTTCACAGCCTGAATTGGCATTAGTGTTTGTCAACAAGGATAGCCTTGATAGGGCTCACACTGTTGAATTCATGCAAAACATCAGCCACTTGCTCGGCAAGAACCACACCAGTTGTACCAATATTAGGAAGAACCCTATGTGTCAGATATTCACTTTCATATGTCATCTTTGTGACAGTCAAGTGGCGTTCTGGTCTCTTTTTTTTTTCAGTCTTCTCTACATTTTCCTCCACAATTTCCTTGTACATTAGTGTGTCTTTGTCAGTTCTCCCATCAACTCCAATACAAAGATTTTCCACCTTTTCATCATGCTGTTGATGGGCATTTATTTTCACTTTAGCCTTTGCTCTATCAATTTTACATTTATCTATATAAATATCTTTTTCATATTAATATTGGGGATAAGAAGGCCCATAGCTCTCAAATCCAAGAGCAATGCATTGGCCAGGCTGGCTCCAAGATTGGAAGATACATCACCCCTGATCAACTCAACAGTATACCATGGAATTTTGATAAGGCTGTAGCGGACCCCTTAACAGTGAGGTTTCCAAATGTGTTGTGGACGTGCAATGTTGCGGGTCCCACCACAATTATTTTATTTTGTCTAGGAAAGGTGTGGAAAGGATCATGCCATTATGTTGGAGGTCGCTATCCAATGTGGTGGTCACAATGCAATTTATATTTGACGTAAAATAGCACATTGTATAAAATACAAAACAGAACGTAGGGTTGAAAACATAACAATTAAATTTATTAAGTATTTGATGTACATGTATGTAAACTGAAAGGTTAAACGGAGTTACGTCTCTTTGATTAGGAAATATTTGTACCTGAGCTCATCAGGATTAGATTAACTATTAAATTGTAGTTTAGAAGAATGAGTATGTGTTGAATGTTTGGAATTGTGTATTGTACAAGTTGGTCATAGTTCAGAATGTACTTGCGTGATTAGTTGTAAAGTTCTTTTACGTCTGACTGGATTAGTCAAGACGGGAGTTCTTTAAGGGTCACATTTTGGCAGTGGAGATGAGACGCGAGAGTGACGAAGATAGTGAGCAGAAAGAGAGCGAGAATCATTCGTGTTTGGTTTTTATAGTGTGTTGTACCACGTGACAAACTTAGTTGGCGCCAAAACAGATCGGTCGCGTGGGGGTGATTTGATTGGTCGAAACTGACCAATCAGCGAGCTAGATTGGAGGTGATTAACCAATGAATGCTTGTTGTATATTTTCTATGAATGATGGTTACCACAGGGCTATAGCCGTATCAAAATTTCACGGTTTGCTAGGCTCTTTGGAATGCCTTTTCCTGCCATTTTTATTAAAATATCTGACAAAGAAAATATATGTATTATCAGAAATTACACAAAAATATTTTTTCAAAATAAATTGGAAAATAAAGTTTGAAATGCATTATTAAATTAAAAGTAATGTTTATTTACATAAAAGTAGAGTTTGTTCCTGGATTATCTTGTAAACAGGCTTTTTAATAAAACACTAATTTTGAAAATATAAACAAATTACAATAATTATAAAAGTTGTATTTTTTAGATAGTTAAATATATTTTGATGAAAAATAAAATAGGTATTTGTGCTAGTTAAAGGCGTAAACAGTAAACAAAAATAAAACGAACTTGCAAGAGGAGGTCTGGTAATTACTACCGGGAAATACCGAAAAAATATCGAGTAAAAAACACGCCGTTCATAAGTAGTTATTTGTATTTTAAACTAAATATTTTAGTGTGCTTTATTTTTTATTTTTTGTAATTTCATTTAATTCATTAAGCGAATACATAATAAACTCAAAAATATGCATTATTAAGCGTTATGTCGTGACCACCGGTGGTCACGGTCATGTTCTTTTCGTTAAGACTCGGTTTTAATTTAACATACACACGTTTCCGGTGACACCGATATGATGATAAAAATCGCAATTTATTTTGTCTTTAAGTTCGATTCCTCAAATAAATACGAAGTTTTGAAGAAAAATATTTTTGTGCTTATTTTTGACGTTATTTTGCAACTTTCCTCGAGTTATTCTTTTTACAGTTCAAAAATCGACCTACCCTAATACCCGTATACAATATTGTACTCGATTAATTTATAATGTGTCTATAATTTTACCGTTATACGTACATTAGATATATAGTCCCGACCTATTTGTTCATTTCTATATTTTAGACAAATTTGTACACACAATTTTGAATCATCATCCCGAGAATGCGATAGATTACAGTACACTAAGAGTCAGAATCTCCACACCTGAAGATTGCATTAACTGCATGAAATTCCGAGTAGTGTTATCGACGTTGGATATTATACAGTCTAACCCGGATATAAGAGAGTTGTCGGGACCGGAGAAGAAGTCTCTTATATCCGGGTTTCTCTTACATCCGGGATTATGGAAATTATTATAAATATGTTTTTTTTATATTAAAGTCATGGCAGAAATATTTTTTTATATCTATTACCTCCCCACCCCATAACTAATTTTATGAAAACTCGAGAAATTCGATCGCATCGGGTTTAGTGATTACAATAGTTAAAAGCACAAGGCTTTGAGGAATGCAAATCATTTCTTTTAATTGGACCCGCACGTACCTGAAAATCAGCTCTGAATTGTAACATACAAAACTCAATAAAACAAAGATATTATTTAATTTCAAATGCTTTTATTTGCTTTTTAGTTGTTTTTATGAATATGAACAATATTTTCTGAAAGCAAAAAAATTTTTCGATGAAAAATGAATTTTTAATACAATTATTTGTTATTTCTTTAATTATAATAGATTTTTACATTTAAGTTGTTAAAATATTATAAAATTAGTTAAAAGCCGCATCAGGTTTCGTAATTGTCCTTACGAGATAGATCTTTTTAGCATGTCCTTCTTTAAACAATTTATCCCACTTGTAGACATTTTTTGGCGTCTGATTAGTAAAGTCAAATTACTGTATTTAATCAGTCGCTCTAACCGGTAAATGTAATCAATACTGTTTATTATAAACAGAGCATTTACATAAATATTTGTATCTATACAGATAACGTATAAACAGAAAATATATGGACTAAGCCCAAAAATTTTTAAATATAGTTTCTGTTTATACGTTATCTTTATATATATATATATATATATATAAATTGTGTGTGTGTGTAAGTCTATCAGTATATATCACTTTAATTTGCGTAGTGTTAATCGGAGATTGCCTATCACTGGAAGGTGGTCGCTTCCACATTCAATACTTGGTTATATTTTATAGCGTAGACTTGCATTCATGCATCTGTTATTGATCGTTATATAGTCGAGCTGGTTTGTCGCAGTTAGCTCCCCTTCATTTCCTTAACCCTTCACCAGGGGTCTCTCTCTCCCGGGAGTATAAATACTGGTTGACCTTTCGCCTCTTTCTCTCTGCTTACGCGCACGTGTGAGCAACTATGTCGATTTCGGCCGCGGGCCGAAACCTCGCACGTGGGGCGAGGCACAAAAAACTTTCTCTAAAAATTTCCAATATGTGAACTCTTATACACAACCAGCGTTTCCCATATTCTGGGAACACGCTAAAACAAAATTCACCCGTACGGACATTCAACTAAAAACAACACACGCACAACTTTCCATACAGACACTGTAACATTTTATTCATGTCTTCAATGTATTTGTAACTCGTGTTTTAATCTATTTGTAATTCACGTATTAATATATATTTGTTTTGTACATATATATCGGTCTTGTTTGTTTCTTTGGACTCCATTAAAGTCCAACATTCTTATGTAGCTGGACCGGCCAGCGGAAGCCATAACCTAGAGATAACTCATCTTCTCTTCTTCCATTCACCACACCGCATGGTCCACAACAGGTTTTTCGTTTCTCTTACTATCCTTCGCCATGACCACAAGAGTTTCTGAGCTTTCTCGAAACCTTCTTTGGCCATTACCTGGTCGTTTGCCGAGCACCATTTTCCTTCGCGGGTACATAGTTCGAATTTTGCCAACTATTTCGCCATCCTTTTCTACTTTGGCATTCAAGTCTCCCATGAAGATTGTAATTTTCTGCTATTTGCATTGAGTCTTAGTGTGGCCCAGTGTGCAGTAGAACTCGTCAATTTCCTCCCCCCCCCCCCACGTGCTTTGTTCTGTCGATGCATATACAACTACAATGGAGATATTAAAAGGCTTAACAGTATCCCAGAATAGATTTCTTCATGTCTTTGTCTAGTATTAGTTTCAACTCCCCCTCACATTTTTCTCTCGCCTGCAAATATGACCTTGTGTCTGTCGCTGACGAAAACTACATTATTCGCTCACCTAGGTTCGTATACTTCTAAAATATTAATAATTTAGCCTATTTATTTCTTACATAATATTTTTTAACAAACCTCATTGATTTAGTGTTATGGCGTTCCGGGTATTTTTTTTTGTCTGATATTGAAAAAGTAAATGAAGAAAAATCAAAGAACTTGTTTTTAATCAAACGTATGTAATATATACAGTGTAACCCGTATATAAGAGAGTTGTCGGGACAGGAGAATAAGTCTCTTATATCCGGGTTTGGTCTATTATATATACATTAACACAGGCTCTAATTTGAGACCATAGAAAATCTATCTTATATCCGGGTCTCTTATATCCGGGTTACACTGTGTGTATATATATATATATATATATATATATATATATATATGTGTGTGTATATATATAATGTGTGTGTGCTGTCCTTGAAAGTTGAAATAGTATTTCTCACTGGTTTTTGTAATCTGTGTTCCAGTTAACTGAAATGTTGGGATTTTGAAAAATGATTTTCAATGACAACTGCTTTCCGACTTAGAAGTTTGGCGCAGTACATTCTTTTTCCGTATTCGTGTTATCTCTGTGTGTGTACACCCTATTTGCAAAGTGTACGTGTAATCTTAACTGAAATGAATTAAGAATTGCACTTTTGAATGTCGGGAAATGCTTACGGAGATTGTCTTCCTACGAGTCCAGTTGTATTTAGTTAAATTCGGTCCAATACACTGCCCAGCCCGCGAGAAAGTTTGTTGTCATTTCATAATATGGCGTCCATTACATCTGTTTATGATGAAGAACGTCTGAGACGCAAGCGCTTTGCTTCTGTGCAGCGGAAATGATATAGAGAAGTATGGAATTAAGAGGGAAAAGATTTAGAATTTGCAAACGTGAGAGTGGGTGAGAGTGTGAAGACAGGAAGTGCAAACGTGAAAGGAAGAGAAGAAAGAAAAGAAAATATACAAGCGTGGAAAGTGAAAACGAAAAAGTAAGAGAAGCCAGGGACATTTAAAAACCAGGGTGAAAAAAATTGAAATAATTATTTTATAAAAAAAAAAAAATGTTACAAAAAAAAAAAAATGATAAAAAAAAGAAAAAAAATGATACAAAAAAAAACTAGACTTGTTGCATAGGAAGGAAAAGTAAAATTGAATTGGAGAGAAAATAAAATAAATGCCTGTTAATGTTGTGAGAAAAAAGCAAGGGTGGTGGCGAAGAGAAAAGGAATAATGGCCGCTTTTTTAGGAAAATGGGCCAAAGGCAAACATAGTAAAGAAAGAAAAAAAAAATGTTGAAACGCCAAGGAGGAAAAAGCGGCTGAAATAAGAGAATAAAAATGATGAAAAATTATTTACAAAATTGTTTAGTCTACCACAAGGCAGTAGATTTGAAAGCCCAGATAACGTACGGCAGCTTTTAGCCTTGTACCAGATTAAACAAATATTATTATGTGAATTCTTATCATTTAATTGATCGCTCCTTGATAGTAGTTTTTTTTTTTCTTATATTCTCTAACACCCACTAACCTCTTGTGTCCTAGTGGCTTTATTGCCTTGCTTGGCGTGAAATATTTTTGTTTTTAATTACAAATCTAATCTCTTCATTTATGCGTCCTGTCCCTTCAAGAAGCTATAAGCTCTGTCTCCGTACTATCTCTCACCGGCCCTGTTCTACCATCCATTTACGCAAGCTCATTAAGAAAGTTACTAGTTCTTTCCCTCTGGTTTGATCTGTAAGAGTGCCAAATGCTGTAAACAATCGGTGACTTTTCGATAAACTACTGTTAAATAATCAAGTATATATTATAAAAACTGAATTTTACGAGAAAGAAAAATGACTATCATCTGTAAAAAGGTGTTGCATCTTTAAAATATAGCGTCTGTATACTGAAATGGAGGTCAAAGGAGAAAATGGCCGTTTTGATGGACGAAAATTGGAACATGGAAAGGAAATAACCGAAGAGAAATAAAAATTTGATTTGAGAGAAATGTCAATTCTAATACTGAAAACAGGATTTTCTTTGCTTATTTCCATATACATTGCTGCTGGCCGGGGACAATAGACAATTGTTATGGCTTTTATTTCAGAATTGTTTTTCTCTTAGACAGACTGACAACGATAACTAGATAGCCTAGTCGATCTTGCTATTTAACCAGTATTCGGAGAGCGGTGGACTCATATCTTTCCTGAGGGATTTTTGTGCAAAAGCGAATGTAAAGCACTGTACAGGCACAAGAGCCACTCGATGTCGTGGGTTACAAAGTAAGAGTTCCAGTCTATGGTGATGTTGTGGCCTTGTTAGGACCAGAAATAAAGACACAAAGAGAGGAATTGAGTTAAACAAATATATTAACAGAAACAGTAATACAAATATATATAAAGAGAGTGTTACAGCAAGAATGTTCGGTCCGACTGTCAGAGCTGACTGCTGGAAACGTCCCTCCCCAAAGAGCAATACCTGCTCCCTATTTATAGCTGGGAGAGTCCATGCGTGCGTGGGTAAATTACCATAACAGGGGATATATTGGGAAGATAACGGTTGACCCTAGACTTGAACAGGTTAAGGTTGTAGTGATCGGGGAAACACCCTCTTGGGAGTCGGTCCCACAAAGCGTGGGAAGAAAGCTGCTCCACTGGAACTTACTTCTCACCGGAGGAATACAAATGGAATAAGAGTTGTTCTCTGAAGAATTTATTGAACTATTCCAATTCCCATTAGTTAGTAAAAGGCATATTTTGTTCTTACACGGTTTCGAGATTCTGACTTTTTAGAGTTAGTTGTTAGTCCTTTCTTCTTGCTTTCCTTCATCCAACTTTTTCTGGGGCTAATGCTTTCAAAGACTTACTTGCGACGAGTCTATAAGGTAATTATATGAATTCCACGGGCTTTTTGCAAGCACAAAAAACCTTCTGTGACTGCAATCGTTTGAATTCTGCTTCCATAAACAGATTTATTTTGTTTGAAAGCGAACGAATTAAGATGGGGTATTAGCCAGGCTAGGAAAATAGCAGCTTTCACCAGCATCCTACTTGCTTCCGTAAATAACACGCGCACACGCCATATACATACACACACACAACACACACACAACATATTTGTCCCAAACTTGGCCTAAAAGGAACAAAACTAGAGCAGAAATTTAGAGAGCTGAAATTACAATGGCGAATTAATTTAAAAACGATGGAATATATACTTTGAAGAATAAGTTGGTTGGTTAATTTGTTCTAGCGGCATATCAGAACCTCTATGGGTTATTTAATGCTGAATTCTAAATATTTTGAAGTTTGTCATTTTACTATAAAATGTATTGTTATTAAGTCTACTATAAATAGATATTGTTGGTAATTTTACAATAAATAGGTATTTGTAGTCATATTACTATAAAATGTTGGTAATTCAATTATAAAAATAAATTGTTGGTCATTTTACTATAAAATGTATTGTTGGCCATTCTACTATAAAATGTATTGTTGGTAATCATACTATAAAATGTATTGTTAGTATATCTACTATGAATAGGTATTGTTGGTAATTCTATTATAAATAGATATTGTTGGTAATTCTATTATAAATAGGTATTGTTGGTCATTTTACTATAAAATGTATTCTTGGTAATTCCACTATAGTTATTTTTGGTTATTCTACGATAAAATGCATTGTTGGTAATTCTTCTATAAATAGTTATTTTTATACTTTCATGGTGTTTTGTTTTGGGGTTCAATATTTGCCCATAGCTGGGACCCTAACAGGTGCTAACACCCCGAGTCAGGATGAACCTGGGAACAGCAGCAATTAAGAGTTTGTTCCACGCTTCTCAAAACCTCCAATCTCCCGGACAGAGGTCTTGTTGCCTGATGTAGTTTATTGTCATACCCAGAACTAGAAGAATAAGTCATTTAATCAATTACTTATGACCATAATAAGATTGATAATGGGTGTAATATCTACCTATCCGGACCGAATCGTTTGCCCTAATGCTCCCTCACCGGCTCTGTTTTCCGTCAACTATCAGTGACGAGGCAACGTTTGCCGCATTTTTAAGCAGTGGGACAAAATCTATATGGTTTCATATATTTTCTAATATGAACCAAACAAACGCTGCTTCAGTCGAGATTCGAACTCTGTGTACCGATTTTTCATACGTATAACCTCGTTATTTTGTACCTTCAAATTTTGCTTAACATTGATGGATACACGTTTGTCTGTTATGCCGGTATTCACCCACCTCCTCACAGTGGCGCGATGTGACACAAGGTTGTTTTTTAATGTGGGGGTACCCATATGTATATACGAGCCATGGACAAAAATTGCCTACCCATTCCTGCAACCACGCTCACGTTAGCATCAGTATCCACCAAATCTCTCTTTTGAGTTTAATGAGGAGATTCTGCCATAGGATTAATTGCCTGTTAATCCCTACAAATGCAAGTAAGGAAAATAGAAAGACGAATGAGAATATAAACGACGAAATAAAGACGAAAGAAAACAAAAAGAAAAGAAAAAAATAGGGAGAAAGAAGGCCTACAAAATACGGAAGATTGACAGAAAAGGAAAGAAAAGAGAAAGTCAACAGAAGACGAACGAGAAGGTAAAGAACCGAAAAGGAAGTGAATATAGAAAAGGAAAGAAAAAGGAAAGAAAACAAAGGGAAAATAAACGAATTAGAAAAGAGAGAAAGAAAAAACACAGAAAGAAAAGAAAAGAAAAAACACAGAAAAAAAAACCTAAAGAAGAAAACGCCGAAAAAAAAGAAGAAAAAAACACAAAAAGAAAAGAAAAAATCAGAAAGAAAAGAAAAAAACACAGAAAGAAAAGAAAAAAACAACAAAAAAAAGGAAAAGAAAACAGAAAGAAAATGGAACGCAAAAAGAAAATACCAAAAGAAAAGAAAAAAAACAAAAGGTAAAAAGTAAGAAAGAGATAAAATAGAAATAATATCGTTTAAAATGGTTGAACTTAGACTATAACTGCAAACTCGTCCTCCACTTCACCTGATGCACTCATGTGATCAGCAGTTTTCCCAAGAATTATCTAAATCAACTGCATTCTCATCACTTACGCCTGACCTCACCTCTTCAATGCTCTCTTCCACTTGAGATTTTCCTTATCATTTTGATATTAGCGCTGCCATTTTGTTTCTTGTCAGTCACTTCCGGTTCCCACAACAAGCAGTTTTCAGTAGATACAAGAATAGGTTTTTTTTTAACGGCTGCTAGTGACATCTAACAATTGGTACCACAAACACCTTTACATGTAGTGATTAGTTATTTGTAGCCTAACCATATCAGGGGGAAATCCATATACGTAAACTTATGTAATTCAACGTATGGCAAAGTGTTCAGAATTTTAACAGTGAGAGTGCTCAATAGATGACTAGCACAACAACTATTATTATCAATAGATAAAAACGGGTCAAATACAATTATTGTGTTATAATAATGAAATATTCTTATCGGATTCTGATGGCCGATAACAACGTAAAACTTTTAGTGAACCACAGATAAATACTGTGAATTATTCACTTAAGCAGCGTAAAATAAACTGCATAAAATCAATAAGACCAAAGTATATACGTTGATTACAATTAAACATTATTACAACGTGTAATGGTAGACTACACAGCAAATAAATGCCGAAAACACGTGACTGTTATTGTACTGCTGATGCCACACGTATTCGTGAAGATATTACGTAAACAACGCTTCAGAGGACCCAAACTATCGACGCGCATCCAAAGATTTCCCTACGTTGGAGTGATCAGGATGCACAAATTGCTGCTGATGAATACTGACGTCATGAGAGTTATATACCGTGATTGATTTCCTCGGTTTTAGCATAAGCAGTCCAGCCATTTGAAACAATATGGCTTCCAGGCTGAATATACGCCAAAATCACCTATTTCAGAGTCTCTGCTCGCCGATCCGGCACCTCAACTGATACACTCTCCCGAAACCCGCCCGATAGCATCGAATAGTCACCCAATTGCCAGGGCGCCATTGGCCACCATTATATTTATGATTTTAAAAAAAACATTTTTTTACGCCAATTAATTGATGCAGAACTTTGACAGATGATTTTACACCGCTTATGTGAATCATTACCTAGTTTTAATTAAAGACCAAAGAAAGTGTAGTGGTCTATTTGTTTTTCTCGCCCCATGTCAAACGTCGAGGTTACCATATGTAGTGTGGTATGTTAATAAGAATGGACGATTTGTAAATGTCCGTTTATGGCTGCGTGAATAACATGACCACACAATTTATATTTGACGTAAAATAGCACAAAGTATGAAATACAAGAAGAAACAAAATGGTTTTAAAACATGACATTTGTATTTATTTGTGTATATTGATGTGCATGCGTAGAAGTTAAAGATCTGTTGGAGTTATGTCCGTTAGACTGTGAATATTTTTATCTGAACTCACAAAAGTTGAATTAATTACAAAGCTAAAAAATGCCGAATAAACTGTCGCTTTAGAAAAGTATTTCAAAGAGAAATTTCTTGTTGCTTGTATGGAAATGTTCTGTATGTTTGTAATGTAGGTTGGAAAAGTTCGTGCGTGCGTGCGTGCGTGAATATGCTTTTAACGTCTAACGAGACGAGAATTCTTTTGGGACTACATTTTGTAGCGAAAAGAGAGAAAAGAGATAGCAGCAAGCTTGTGTCTGCTATTTATAGATAATGTAATCACGTGACAGGATCACAGCAAATTGGCGGGAAACTTGACTTGGTCACGCGCTGGAAAAATATTTGTACGTGGGTGGATTGCAACGCCCACTTGTGTGTTTATTGACCAATTAGAAGCTGATATTTCCTGAAAATATTTACTGAGCTGAGTAGGCTCTCTGATCCACTTTTTTGCTGAAAAATGTACAAAATTCAACATTGATAAGAAATTGGTAGCGGGATGCTACAAAAGTTCTTTATTAAGCTTTGTTTGTTGTTTTTTTCCAGATTTCGGACATTTTTTTCTGGTTCCTGGCTACATAACATAAACTGAAAAAACGACCACTAACGCTATAAGAATTAAACAAAAACAAACAACCCCGCATCCATAAAATGTTGTCAAATTTAGGAATAAACATAATATATTTTATAAATAAAAAGTGACACGAGAACGCGAAGTGCCAAATCGGAAACGCGATAATTAAAAAAAAATATACTGGCACTCCTCGTGAAGAGACAATGAAAAACGATAAGCCGACCAAGTACAAAAAAAACATCATTTTAAAAGCAGTCCTTAGAATGATGGTTCGAGAGTTGCGATAAAAAAGTACTAGAAATAAGAGGAAGAATATTTGATAAGGCCTAATATATAAATCTTATAGTTCGTATGTGTGTTCTCTCGAAACCCTGGAATTAAAGATATGAAGTCGATTGGTCGTACGTATGTGATTGTACAGACATTACGTAAAGGCTGTTTGTCATTTATATCTAACAATATAGCTTATATTTAGACGTCTTCTTATCGGTTCGTGCTGGAATTAGATAATTAATAATTTGCATATTCAACTTCACAAACCATAGTTTAAAATAACTGTATCGTATTAATTTCCAATCTGTTTATATTTGGCCTTTTATAAAACATCGATTGTTTTCGTATAGCATTTATAATCGAATTTTTTTGCGTTTATTCATTTTCTGCTCTGGAAACGGTGATCGTCTAAGCATTTAGATTAGAATTTGGAAATGAAGAGAAATAAGAAAAGTTTTTAAGTTTATCTTATATTTTGGTAAATCTAAAACAATATAAATTTTAATTTCTGAAATATTAGTTTTTTGTTTTAATTTCTGAAATATTAGTTTTTTTTGTTTTGTTTATATAAATAATAAAATAAAATACGTCACTCGATTTGTTTTGGTGAATAATAGCTACAAGTTTTAACCCGTGAAAATTCTTCAGTTAATGATTGAATAAGCTCATAGCGAGCTTTACAATAAAATATCCGTAGAAATTCCCCTATCGCATCGTTAAATACTTGAGCTTTACAACTTTAACAAAATATTGCAATAACAATCATAAATATGAATGTTGATCATTATTTTAAGAAGTGGGTACAAATGAAATGACATGACACGGCAATACAATATCTGGAGAAATTCCCCTTTCGCATCGTTAAATATTTGAGCTTAACAACTTTAACAAAATATTGCAATAACAACCATAAATATGAATGCAGGTCATTATTTTAAGAAGTGGGTACAAATGAAATGGCATGACACGGCAATACAATATCTGGAGAAATTCCCCTTTCGCATCGTTAAATATTTGAGCTTAACAACTTTAACAAAATATTGCAATAACAATCATAAATATGAATGCAGGTCATTATTTTAAGAAGTAGAAATTCCCCTATCGCATCGTTAAATACTTGAGCTTAACTTTTACAAAATATTGCAATAACAATCATAAAGATGGATGATAGATGTTGTTTTAAGATGTAAGGCGGTACAAAGGAAAAAAAAATTGAATTGACAACGTTTTCCATTTCAATGAAACAGATGTTAAACACTTGTATCTTTCCATCTTACTTTCATTTTCTCACCGAAACCAAGTAGCAATATAAATGTGTATTTTGTCCTCTCACGCGAACATAGTTTATTATTTGTGAGGTATTAGCAGGAGGGGTTAAACACTCATTTTTTTTCTTGCCTTCTTTCATTGAAACCAAGTATTGTCTCTGATAAATATTTTGTCTTTCTACGCAATCAAAACGGAATAGCCCATTATGAGGTATTGGCAGGAGACGTTAAACACTTCTGTCTTGCTTCACTTAAAGCAAGTAGCATGTCTGATAAGTCTTTTATTTTTCCATGTGATCAAAACGGAATAGCCCATTATGGGGTATTGGCAGGAGACGTTAAACACTTCTGTCTTGCTTCACTTAAAGCAAGTAGCATGTCTGATAAGTCTTTTATTTTTCCATGTGATCAAAACGGAATAGCGCATTATGAGGTATTGGCAGGAGACGTTAAACACTTCTGTCTTGCTTCACTTAAAGCAAGTAGCATGTCTGATAAGTCTTTTATTTTTCCATGTGATCAAAACGGAATAGCCCATTATGAGGTATTGGCAGGAGACGTTAAACACTTCTGTCTTGCTTCACTTAAAGCAAGT
>OZ038511.1:32596350-32606350 GCA_964036315.1 Acanthosepion esculentum | reverse complement strand
TAAAACATATAGATTTACTTCTTTCTAATCCTTTTTACAAATTATTTCTATCGCAAATACAAATAAAGTTATAAATTTTTTAAAGTTCACACGAACTTTATGGACACCCTGTATTTGAAAAGAGAAAATAACTTACTTAGGCGGAATGTTCTGCCCAAAATGTTAACTTAAAACCTGGATTTCTTCTTTTTTTTTCAGATATATCCTTTCATTTTCCCTGGCCAACATTCACGAAAATAAAATAAAAATTGAAAGAAATTTGTTAGCTCAAGTTCTTCTGTTATTTAAAATAAAGAAATACATAAATAATTCATCAAATTAATACAAAATAATAAATAATAATATACATTAAAATCTATGAGAGAGTGAGATGGGAACAAATGAGAACATAAAACAATCAACATTTACTCACTTTCGTTTATTTAGCAGTAGATTAAATCACTTAGTGTCCTCCATAGTTTAGCTTTAATTACGATTAGATTTTAAAATATCCAAGAGCGTTCTTAAATTTAAGTTTTAAAAACTTAACTATATTTTTACTTCTGTTTATAAGTACATGTTGCAAAATAAAATCTTTACATTTACTTTGTCTTTATACAGATAGATTTTATTTATATCTGACTTTTTATATATATAACTTTTTTTTATTATTTACTCATTAACTACCTGTTATTTTATGGGTATTAAAAAGCTATTTTAAAAGTATTTAAAATAGAGCACTCTTATAGAAGTAAGAAAAGGATTATACAAATCATATGATTTGTGCTAGACAATATTTCACGCCAGAATCTATCTTACACATTTAAGTCTACCATTCGTACCTTGTTTTGAATATTACTGCCACGTCTGGTTTGGTGCATTTGCCATGTATTTAGAGATTCTTAAAAAAATACAAAGAATCTGCAATGTCATTCAGTCACCTTCCCATCGCCGTAACGCATCTTCCCTGTTCCTTTTCTATAAGTATTTTCATGGTAATTGTTCAGATGAGCCTTCCAATTTGGTACCTAGATTGTAAGAATTTAAGTGCAGTACTAGATTGGCAGTTAGATCTCATCATTTTACAATTGATATTGCTGGATATAACAGTAAAGTCTATCTATCTTCTCTCGCATTTCTCGGTTGGGAAACACACTTCCGGTTTCTTATTTTCCAGTCAACGTTGAATTTAAATTTTTGATGATCACTGTCAATCATTATAATAATACTTGTTCTTTTATTGTTCTCTTACTTTATTTTTTCTCATCTCTTCTTCAATCAGTAACAAACACCTTGCATTTTAGTGGCTTTATTGCCTTGCCTCGGATAAAATGATTATATTCGACACTCAAAATGTTTGGGCGACCTTCCATTTCTTAAAAAACACCGTAAAATGAGATACTTTGTATTGTTTTAAGTAAAAGAACAATTTGGAGACATGTGGGGATTGCCAAGAACACATTCCAAAAGGTGGGCAGAGACAGGAGGATTTCTTTGGTAACAAAGAAAAGAATACTGAGCTGTTACCTGACATCTGTTCTTCAGCGAATGTTGGGCGATTTCCTCAAAGATGAAGAAGAGACTCGAGGCGACGGAGATGTGGTTCTATAGAAGGATGCTAAGGATATCGTGGGCCGATCGCGTGACGTGAGCAACGATGAAGTCTTAGAGAGGATGCAAACAAGGAGGAGGCTTATACTTAACACCAGGAAGAGTCAGCTGAAGTATCTGGGATACATAATGAGGAAGGCGGGTCTGGAGAATCTGATACTCATGGGTCGAATAGAGGGAAAGAGAGATTAAGGAAAACGACGCGTGACATATCTACTGGGCTTGAGCAAGTGAATGACAGAACGTGGTCTGGAGGAGGTGGCAGAGAGAAGGAACTTGTTAAGAGCTTCAAGGTATAGAGGTGGGTGAAGAGCTACAATCGCCTACGTCATGAAAGGACATGGCAGATAAAAAGAAAAACTATAGTGTATTTGCTTTTCTTTTGACAAAAGAACTTAAAGCACTTAACTATAAAAATATCATACAAGAGCATCATATTTCGCTTTTGCCAAAACTACAGAGTATGGGATGAATTGAATAGGAGAGTTCGAAGAGAATAACCAAAGAGTGAGAATGAGTTTTTTCAGTGATTGAAGAATACTTAGGAAGGTCTGCCAAGAATTTGTAAAACAGTGATTAAGACAGGTGATCGTACTATTGACGAAAGCAAAATATGATGCTGTTGTATGATATTTAAGGTAATTTTATAAGAAATACAGTGGCCGTTTGCCGATTTGGTTTGGTTTGGTTTGGTTTACGGCATATCAACCTCAATGAGTTATTTAATGCCGACAAAATGTTCATTACTGGTAAAAAATGTTTTTCAAAAAATGTATTTCTAGTAATATTTTTTTCTTCAAAACATCTATTTCTGGTAATATTTTTCTTCACAAATGTATTCCTGGTAATATTTTTCTACAAAAATTTATTGCTGGTAATGTTTTTTCCAAAAATGTATTGATGGTAATAATTTTTTTAACAAAGTATTTCTGGTATTAAAACGTATTTCTACTCTTTCATAATGTTTTGACCCCAGTTTGGGGGTTAACTATTTGGCCATAACTGGAATCCTAACAGGTGCTACCACCTCGGGTCAGGGTGGACCTGGGAACACCAGCAATTAAGAGGTGGTTCCACGCACCTCAAAACCTCCTGATCAGAGGCCTTGCTGTTGGATGCAGTTTATCGTCATACCCAGCACGTCCTTTTGCCCGTAGTATATATATATATATATATATATATATATATATATATATATATATATATATATATATATATATATATATAATCAAGCATGCTTCTTTGAATAATTTGGACATATATCTATTTATTTTTTATTTTAATCCTCTCAAATTCACGGATCACTTTCTTAATGTTATTAAGCTCATTAAGGAAGAAGCCGTAGTTCCCAAGTACTTTCAATCTCATCCAAGATCTTACGGCTTCTTTCTTAATGAGCTTAATAACAACATTAAGAAATTGATCCGGGAATTTGAGAGGATTAAAATAAAAATAAATAGATATAATATGTCGAGATTATTCAATGAAACGTTCTTGAGTGAAAATATGCTGCCTAAATATACATACAAACACACACACACACACACACACACACACACACAAACATACATACATATGTTGTTATAGTCAGGGGTTCTGGGATGCCATTCCAACTTCACCCAAGATATATCTATCTATTTACATCTTGTATTCTTGCAATATAACGGAGAACCATAAAGCTTCAATGTTATCACAGGTTAATCTTGGAGTTCCCTGGGTTACAGATTGCTCGATGCAAAATTTCCATACGTTTTTTAATAAAAGCTTTTATTCATTTACAGCGTTATTACTCAACCATTAACTTAAATAATTGCATTAATTTTCAATGATTTTGTTGGGATATAGTCCATACACCGTGGACACCAAAAAAAATATTTAATGAATCATTCGTAGCAAGATTAGTAAATCGGGTCCGTTGAGACTGAGTCGACCAATCCGGTCGGTTGATACATATTCCCGCCAAGGCGTGAACTTCGAAACGGAAAGGAACGCGCTGTTTCTTAGAAATTACCAGTTTGCGCGAATATCTGAATCGACAAACACACGTTTCGTCGATCAGCGAATGTGTCTCCAAGTCTGCCTCTATGAAACTCAGCTAACCTGAATAAGCAAACTCATCGAAAGACGCCTGAGATATAATATAAAGTTGATTTCTTCCCATTCAACTACTACCAAAGAAATATTGTCTCATTCAACTTAAAGGTACGAATTATCTTTTTCCTTTAATTGCACACACACACACATCCTGTACGAACAATTAACCTCGACCGAATCGACCTGATACGAACAAACGAACTATTGCACACACACATCCTGTACGAACAATTAACCTCGAACGAATCGACCTGATACGAACAAACGAACTATTGCACACACACATCCTGTACGAACAATTAACCTCGACCGAATCGACCTGATACGAACAAACGAACTATTGCACACACACATCCTGTACGAACAATTAACCTCAACCGAATCGACCTGATACGAACAAACGAACTATTGCACACACACATCCTGTACGAACAATTAACCTCAACCGAATCGACCTGATACGAACAAACGAACTATTGCACACACACATCCTGTACGAACAATTAACCTCGACCGAATCGACCTGATACGAACAAACGAACTATTGCACACACACATCCTGTACGAACAATTAACCTCGACCGAATCGACCTGATACGAACAAACGAACTATTGCACACACACATCCTGTACGAACAATTAACCTCAACCGAATCGACCTGATACGAACAAACGAACTATTGCACACACGCACACACACATATTCTGTACGAACAATTAACCTCAACCAAATCGACCTGATACGAACGAACTATTCATTCATGCCACATTATTTCAAATCACAAAACTTGTATATAAGATGTATAATAATTATTCAATTTGTTTCCTCGTTCAGTAAATTGTGTTCTTATTATTTGTTCTTGTTTTGTATTGCATAATTTGAACGATTTCTCTCTTAAAAATTGTTTGTGGAAAAAAGTAACACGCAAATTACCAGGCCTCATGATTAAACCCTGTGTATTCATTGATTATTATATAAATTCATTGATCTTTCCACTACAATTTTATGCAACATTTCAGCTTAATTGTGTATTTCATCATAAAAGAACGATTACTTTATTGTTCTATTAATTTGGGGATATTTTCAGGGATTTGGGTGAATGTTTTGGTATTTACGAGAATTTTTCCATATTTTGTCCTGAGCAAACAAGGAATGTTGCATAGAGGAAAAGAAACAACATTCTGGTGACGGGTTCTGAGAAAATACCGCATGTAGAACTCTTCACACTTGTTTGATGCGTCGGATTTTTAACATGAAGACGAGTTCAGCTCTGCAACACAATCACCAAAATGGCTTTTTTTTATACAGAAAAAATAGCTTAGCACAAGAACAGCCTGTATTACGGGTACTCATAGTTTCAGGAATAGTCTGGGGTTCTTGAAGAATATCTCTCACGGAACTACTGCAAGTGTAGTGGACCGGCCGTGTGAGAATGGAAGGAGTAGAGAAGATGAATTATCTCTGGTTTAAGACTTCGATGACCGGTCCAGCTACATTAAAATGTGTTGGACTTTAATGGCGTCCAAAGGAGGAAACAAAACAAATATATGTATGCGAACAAATATATATTATTAAACAGATAAAAACAGATTGATACACGAGTTTACAAATACATTTAAAACATGTATAGAACGTTTAGTGTCTGTGTGGAAAGTTATTGTGTGTGTGTGTTTGAGTTGGAATGTCCGTACGGTTTGGTGAATCTTGTTTTAGCGTATTCCCTGAACATGGGAAACGCTAGTTGTGTGAGAGTTCACATACTGGAAATACCTCGCACCACGTGCGACGGTTGCCGACCGCAAGCGAGGCCCGTTGGACGCACGTGGGCGCAGCTGTGGAAAGGAAAAGAGAGAGAGAGAGCGAGAGGTCAGCCCATATTTATACTCCCGGGATGGGGAGACCCCTGGTGAAGTGTTAAGAAAATGAGGGGGAGCTAACTGCGACACAAGTTTAACGCAATAAGTTGTTTGGTTTGTTACAATTTCCAGAAGGCGAAAATATAAAATCGTTTAAAAGCTTCGATGAATACTTTAACTGTGACGCATATGAATGAGTATTTTTTTTTTTTTTGCGGGGTGGGGTAATTTACAGAAAAGGCATCGGAAATTTGGTGATATTTTTGTCAGAAACTCCATTCGGTTTAACAATGGGACTCTCATCCCCATTAATCGGTGTTATTGAATATCTAATCTTAGAAATTTTAGAATCCGACCTCTTTAAACACATCTTACCTAAAAACTCAATCTAGCTCCGATAACTAGATGACGTTTTAATATAGTGATTTTTCTCAGCGTGGTTTAGATGTGGCACAAGGCTGAAAGTATGGGGCACCCAATGAAGATCGGACTCACTACTCAGTAGGAACTGATCTAGCAAAACAAGTTTTCTAACCATTATACGACATCGAGGTGCCCAATGACGTTTTAATATATCCCCCAGCCAAACATTATAAAACAAAAAATACCCTTGGACCCACTATCGAATTCATATCGGAAGAAATAAACAACACTTCACCCTTTACATTGTTCGAACGGTTGTCCTCGTCTTTACTGTCACATTCACGGCGTTTCGACCGTTGTACTATCTGGACTTCTTCAGGCGATATTTTTTTGAAATTTGAACTGAAAATTGTAGATTGTTTTAATTCCACGTACAATGCCTTTAGATATCTCAGTTTTAGTTAATTCGCCTTGATAACTCTCCAAGTTTATGTTCTCTCCGCTGGGGCCAGAAATTGAACTCACAGCTCTTTGGGTCAAGTCACTCTTTTGATCAATCAACCAACTCTTTTATCCACTGGACCATAAATAGATAGTTACAATACCTCATTTATATATTTGTCTATATCTCTGAAAAGAGGTATTGTAATTATTTACATTATTTACATTGTTCGGACTGTTGTCCTCATCTTTATTGCCATATTCAAGACATTTCGGCCGTTGCACGCTCCGGCCTTCTTCAGGTGATTGGAATTTCGAACTGGAGAGTTGAGTTAAAGGTAGATAACTGAGACATATGGAAGAGGCATGGCACGTGAAACTAGAACAATCTACCCTGGCTGACGAAATAAAGGGTTCATTTCGAAATTCCAGTCAACTGAAGGAGGCCAGAGCGTACAACGACCGAAACGTCGTGGGCATGGTAATAAAGACGAGGACAACAGTCCGAACAATGTAAATAATGTAAATAATTACAATACCTTAACTCAAAAATAGACAGATTCAACCCTTTCTAGACAGTCTATTAATCCGAAACAAAATTAGATTTCAAAGTTTATGGAAAACCAACAACAGAAATCACCTAATCATTTTTTTTTGTTCCCATCACAAAATAAAATTAAGTTTATTCATACGTTTCTATCTTAGAGAACCTCAGAATAAATAACAGATGGTTGTGTCTAAAGTGTTTCAGGACTGCAGGTATGTTTAGGTAAATAATAGTCACCATTATCTTGCGGTAATCAACATACATTTCCGGGCTCCGGAAAAATCTATTCCCCAAACAATATTGGCGGACTCAATGCGAGTCCAAATAAAAATGCGTAACACAAAACAATCTAAAACAAACTAAATTCATGTATTACCAAAAAGGAATTCCATAACAGAAGGAAATATTTACAGACGAGTTACATAGAAACCATTTAAACTAGAGAATATGCGTTTTTCTGTGTGTGTGAAATTTGTGTAGGCGATATGTGAGAGACGTGTGTGAAAGAGTACAAAAGTCAAGAGAAAATGAATGTGCCGCAGTGGGGGACACTTTTTCCCTGCGTGCGACTATATCTTATAGCCAGAAGCTGTAAAAGAGATAAGAGACTATAGACACAAATGCACGCCTTTATATAGGCTTAAGGAGCGTCTCCTAAAGATGGTTTTTAGCAAGGTCAAGTGGGATAACTCACAAGAGTAGCGATTCTGAAAGTGAGGGGTAACGCCCCTTTTGAGACACTATGAACGTTCATGTGGGCAATAAGTGTTCAGGGAGTTAGGGGGTGCTGTAATTTTAACAGATTAGTGAGATGATTTAACCGACTGAACTCTGATTGGAAGAAGTCGCAACATTTTATAAATGAATTTGTTTGCCAATACAGAAAGTCCTCGAGTTACGTCGGGCCCTACGTACGGCATTTTGTAGTTACGGTGCCATCTCCCATAAAATAATATGTCGTCACGCAGCGTTATATGAGGAAGACGGCGTTGTTTCTTCCCCGGCTCTACACCATATTGGATTGTGCTGCATTCGCTATCTTTCGTTTGTCGTTTTTTTTGGGGGGGGGGACTTTTTGCCCTTCATTATGCCTCCCAAGCGTAAGGCAGACTCGTGAGTGCTTATGTAGGTGAGTACCGACCGACGTTGAAAATCAGGTTACGTCGCGCCGTGAGAACGGATCTCCGACGTAAGCCGAGGACTCAGGTCTATTTACATTTTTGACATATTTTAAACATTCAACTGCAATTGCCATGTGTGTATGATGCAGAAACTTGCAAGCCAAAGGCTGGCTACGTCTGCGGTCTGACTTAGTATCCGCCGCTTGGCTGTTCCAGCTACATTTTACTTCCGGTGACTGGCGATGTTATAATTCAACAAAATCTGTCGTGTCCATAAAAATAATATTAATTATACTGTCACTTTGTCGTGTCCATAAAAATAAATAAAAATTAATTATTGTGTCAAAAATATTTAGAATAAATTAATTTACTCTTTGTAAACTAATGAGAATCAAATCCACTTTTGCCTCTACAAAGAAAAATCACGTGACACTCTATCGGACAGACAGTCAACATGTTGAAAAAGAATTCGACTCCTTTCATTTTTCAAGCCACAATGATAACAGTTGTCTCTTAACACTCAACAAAACTTCGAGGTTAAGAAAACTCCAGACAGTTCATTTATTTTCCAACTTAATTATCTGGTCACTCATTACACACATGTATATAAAAAACAAACATACAAGAAAGACTGTAGACACTCTACTCAATCTTTGTATTATCATTCGATCTGATGCCGATCCATATTTGATCCCAACTCACAATTTTACTCAGTATTACTTTCTCTTGTGTTTTCAACACCACATAACAACCAGATAATAAATAATACTCGTTTTGTTGTTGCCACGTTTTGCTGTTTCTCATTTTCTACAAGTATTTTTTGTATGTATAAATGTTAGAGGGGTTATAATTATTTACTCACTTATAACTCCCGTACAAATCTAAACACGTGAAATAAACTGTCCCACTTACCAGTGCAATTTCAACATAGGAGGCATCATCTACCGAAAATATCTGAAAGGTGATGCGCGCTACGTAAGTAGATTGGTCCACTTGTAAAAGGAATAGGCAAATATTTTTTTTTAGATTAGCATCCATTAGATCTACCTCAAGTCACGATATTTGTAAGAATTGAAAAATATGATTTTTCTTAAGTCTATAACTCTGAGTTTATGATTATTTACATTATTCGGACTGTTATCTTCATCTTCATTGTCATATTCACAACGTTTTGGCCGTTGTACGCTCCGGCCTTCTTCAGGTGATTGGAATTTCAAACCGAACCTTTTATTGCGTCCACCGGGGTAGATTGGTCTAGTTCCAAGTGCCATGATTCTTCCTGATGTTTCAGTCATTTCCCCTTTAACTCAGCTCTCCAAATTTTTTTGGTTCACCTCTGCTGTAGCCTGGTATTGAGCTCACAACTTTTTGGGTCTAGTCACTGGATCTAACCAACGCCTTTATCCAATTGGCCATGTGTCCTCAAGGAAGAGGCATGGCACGTAGAACTAGAATACTCTATTCCAGTTGATTAAGTTTCGTGTACTTCAAGTTAATGCCCTTAGGAATGGCATTAGTGCATCTTTCTCCAGCTGTGGTTTATAAAGTAGAGCAGACTAGGGAAACCAGTTTCAGAAAAAGGAAAATTTGGATTTCAGAACCATCCCGAGGAGTGATGGGCTCCGTCAGAGTAACTTTGCCCAAGACACACCCCTACGGTTACAGTATATGTGGTGAACCTACGACACTAAATGGTAGGCCCCTTGGCATAATGTGACGTCAGGGATTCCCAGACATATTAAAAACTGATTAAATGAGAAAAATATTCTCGCTGAGCTCTGATTGGCTTAAGTGATAACGTTCTAGACACTCGTATTAAACTATTCTGAGATCGCTCCTAGTATTGTAAACTTTCGCTACAAGTTAAATAAATCATTTCCCATGTCTACATAGTTTTTAGAGCAACAAATTGTAGTAAATATTTTATTTTTCTAATTGATTTAGAGACAAAGTGTACATTGTGTTTTCTTTCTTTTCTTTTTTTTAG
>OZ038511.1:32588850-32591350 GCA_964036315.1 Acanthosepion esculentum | reverse complement strand
ATAAGGACTTCTAATACAGATAGAAGCTTACTCTTTTTTATTTTATTTTTTTACTTCTTTTTCACATGGATTTAATTTCTTTTGCAGATTAAAAAAAAAACTTTGTGAGTTTTGGCGATTAACAAAGATGGCCGACCAAGAAGCATGCTCCAGGATTGAACAGCGGTCAGTTATCAAGTTTTTGGTTGCTGAAGGGTGCAAACCAGTTGAAATTCATAGGAGAATGTCAACTGTGTATGGTGCCACATGTTTCAGCCAAAATAAGGTCTACAAGTGGGCTAAATTGTTTAAAGAAGGGCGGAGCAGTGTTGAGGATGAAGACAGGCCTGGGAGGCCTACAGAAGTGAGGTCTCCTGAGTTGATCGAATCGGTCAATGACCTCATTCAGTCTGACAGAAGGGTGACAGTGGATGACATTGCAAGGACTTTTAGCTTATCTGTTGGGACAAACGCAGGGGTCATCAGTCAGAAGGAGTCATCTTGCATCATGACAACACAAGGCCTCACACAGCAGCCCATCAAAGAGCTGGGCTGGGAACTGCTCTCTCATACCCCTTACAGCCCAGACCTTGCCTCTTCAGACTTTCATATGTTTGGTCCCTTGAAAGCGTTCACGAGAGGCACGAAGTTTAAAAGTGACGATGAAGTCAAAAGTGTTGTGAGACACTGGCTGAGACATCAGTCCAAAGATTTTTACGGAATATTTTTAGGGAATATGGAAGCTTGTGCACAGATGGGAAAAGTGTGTGACAGTGCTGGGAAACTACATTGAAATAAAAAAAAGTAAGCTTCTATCTGTATTAGAAGTCCTTATACTGAAAAATTCACCTTATTTATTGAATGACCCTCGTATAACTACCTACAATATCATATGACATCTATAGATAGTTTTATTTCTCGGTGTTAATAAACACGTAGAAACAAAAGGGGTGCAGAATTAATTTCAATTTGGAACTAATTTCTACTTTTTACAAAAAAAACAACAGCTAAGCAATCTACTGTTCTTGCTACAAAGAACATTGCATTTTTATTGGATCAGATTTAAATGAATAAAAGTAAATCAGAAGGTACCACTTTATTCATTTGGAACAAAAAAGATTGGAAGTTGCAGTAAAGATGAATTCTGAATTATCTTATCTACTAAGGATTTTTAAGGCAAATTTAAAAAATTACCACCAACTCGTTGCATTTTGTTTAAGAATTCAGGGAAATGGATAAGTTTGATTTTAAATCGAGCTGAAATTAATTCTGTCACTCAAATAAAATAGGCTCCAATTTTTATTTAAAAAATGCTACCTTATTAAAAAAAATAAATAACTATTACGGCAAAATTACCCAGAAGGTGTTGTGAAGTCCTTCGTGTTACTAGTCAATGCTCATGCTAAGTCTATCTTTCTTTCCCTTATCAGAGTCATTATATAGCCTGGGTATCCCGGATATGTTAATTAATTAATCTACATATCACTACAGAAGGAATATCAATAAATATTCAGCGTAAAATAAATATTCACCTTCTACAATAAAACTAATATTAACCAACTTATGCTAATAAAATGTTGAGAATTTTTAATAAGGTAGCATTTCTAAAATCAAAACTGTGACCTGTGTTATTTCTATGGGATACTAAGGAATTTAATGGATTATCTTATTAAAAAGAATATAACTTATTATGGAGAAAATACCTAGAAGGGATATTAATAAATAATCAACATAGAATAAATATTAGGTTGGTGCAAAAATAATATCGTTTTCTCACATGAAGTTGAACGTCAAAAAACGACATTATTTTTGCACCAACCTAATACCTAACATACACACTTCTTAACCAACAGAGGTTGAGTCATTTGGAGAAATAATCAACGGGCATAAATTAGAAGACATGTGGGAGGTGGAGTACTATTTTTGCTTAGTATTATAGGCATTAAAATTATTGGTCCCTTTAGAATTGATGATGGTTCAAAATAAATGGCGAGAAATATTGTAAGTTCTTGGTCAATGTTTTTTTTAACAGTATGTAGGGATATTATGATTATTATTATTATTATATAAATAAATAAAAATATAAAATAATAATGAAAATTATAAATAAAATAAAACGATAGCATAAAATGTTATATAAAATAAATTAAATAAAAATTAAAAATAATAAAAATTCTCCCAGCATGCAACAAAAACTATTCCTGTCGGAAATACAGATATCCCGCCAAAAGGTGTTAAATTCAATCTCTTCACCACGGACCTTGTGTAACTTCTCTCTGTGATATGGCTTTTAATACTACGGAGTAAATTCTCCCTTTTATCACATGTACCATAAAACAATTATAACCTAAAAAATTCACACACCAATGAACACAAAAATATAGAATAATTTGTATGAAATTATCATACAATTTACCATGCTTTTCCTGTTATTTGTGTACGTTTTATTTCCTGTCAAGTATGCTTTTATCTTCGTGAACACAAGACTAATTTTTGTTTCTATGATGTGAGTGAATCCCTC
>OZ038511.1:32301350-32583850 GCA_964036315.1 Acanthosepion esculentum | reverse complement strand
TTATATTATTCGGTCTGTTATCCTTATCTTCTTTGCCATATTAACAACGTTTCGGCCGATATACGCTCCTGCTTTCTTCGTAAATGGAAACACATAAAACGTCCGGACTTTATACAAAATCTATCCAGGATTATCTGTTATAAATAGGAACTGAAGACCTCAAATTGTGACACAAATTCGCTACTAGCATTAAAAAAAAAAGAGGCAGTTGACAGAGGAAACACAAAATGACGGACAAGTACTTTGACTAAGGCTTTATACAGGAAATAATTACTGTGATAATGGGGACAAGAGACGAAGCCACCCTACCACGAAGGTATGTAAAAGCATTTGAGAAAGTATTGTTCCCTCAATACAAGGGCCAAGACTCAAGTACAGGATCAGGTTGTTGTACCGACAAGATCCAAAGGAACATAAGGCATTACATTTGGGGCCAGTTTGACTGCAGTAGTTGCCGGAAATTTGTCAGTGTCCACAGCCAACCGCTTTCGGGGCTTGATTCCGGGTATTCCGTCTGGATTTACTTTCATAGCCTTTTCCTTTTCATTGGATATGCGGAGGTTTAAAATCAGTTTTCCTTCATGTAAATGGAGTACCTTCCAGAGCCGACGTGCTCAAACTACCCTAAGCATCTGGTTAAAGGCGCCTGCCATCTGTCTTCTCCCCTTTTCCGGCTTGGGGATGGACTTAGTTATCAGATGCTATTTGAGACGCCTGCTATGGGAGCATTTGATCGTGGAATTTTCTTCCCACTGCCACCCTCAAGGAAGGAGTAAGATATGCATATTATGAGGATGTGTAGGATAGATAACGGTTCACCTTAGACTTAAACATGTTAAGAATGTTGTGTCCAGGGAAGTACACGCTCGGGAGTTTTTTCCCATAAAGTAGGATAATTCTGGCAGATCGGATTATTTTCTTACATAATAACAATGTAAAGTAGATCTCTCACTAATCCATATTAATCCGATTTTTTAAAATTTTTTTTTTGTTAAGTCCTCATTATTTTCACATGTAAACCTTTAAATATATTTTTCAGTTATTATTATTATCGCGCTCTCCTCTTTGAGAGAGTTGATCATCTCCTGACGGGGTTTTGTGAACATTTTCACAAAGAACTAACGTTTTCAGTTGACATGAAGTGGAAAGAGTCTATTGAATTAATTGCTAAGTCTGCAGCTAAGAAATTTGGTTCACTGTGTCATGCCAGAGAATAATTTCTCGCCAGAATCTATCTTAAATTTTCATAAGTCTACCATTCGTCCTTGCTTTGAATATTGTTGCCACATCTGGGCTGATGCTCCTGCTATATATTTAGAGATTCTTGATAAAATCCAAAAAAGAATCTGCGATGTTATTGGTCCTGACCTGGCATCTCGAATTCAGTCACATTTCCCGCCGCCGTAACGTAGCTTCTCTGGGTCTTTTCTATAAATGATTTCATGGCAATTGTTCGCTTGAACTTTCCTCTCTGGCATCTAGACTTTATAAATTTAAGCGCAGAACTAGATTGGCGGCAAGTTCTCATGATTTTACAGTTGAAATAACTAGATGTAACAGTAAGTTCTATACTAACAGTTTCTTCTCTCGCACTTCTCGCTTGTGGAACTCTTTTCTAGCTTCTTGCTTCCCGGTCAATTTTGATCTTAAAAAATTAAATGCAACATCTATCATTATCTTCCGTCTTCTTAATTATCTCCTTAATAGTAGATTTTCTCATATTCTCTAACACTCAGTAATCTCTTGTGTCCTAGTGGCTTTATTGCTTTGCTTGGGGTGAAATGATTAAAAACACTGTTGGAACTGCTAGGTAACCTTGATATATTTGGGGACGATATTAGAATAATCCAGAAATTATACTGGGAGCAAACTACCTGCATATACATGGAAAATGAATGTAGTAAATATTCAAAAATAGAAATGAGTGTAAGACAAGGATGTGTCGGCTCACCAGACTTATTGAACCTATACAGTAAGGTGATTCTGAGAGAATTAGAAGTCCTGCCAGGATTCATTACGGCCACCATCTTAAAAACATTAAATATGCAGATGACAGTGTTGATAGCAAAAATAGAAAGGGAACAAGAACTCCTACAGAAGGTAATGAAGGAAAGCGAGAAGAAAAGACTAACTATCAACTGCAAGAAAACAGAAGATGCTTGGTTGTTAGCAAAAGGAACAGCCCAACATGCAAATTACTAATTCGAGTTACCAAAATCGAACAAGTACAACAATTTAAATATCTGATAAATATTTTAACAAAGAATAGAAAGTGTGACACTGAAATCCGAAGACGCATTGGGATAGCAAAAGATGCCTTCCAAAAGCTAAGCAAAGAAACAGGTAAATTTCATCAGAAACAATGAAAAGAGTACTGAACTGTTATGTAACATCAGTTTTCCTTTATGGTAATAAATGCTGGACAATCACCTCAAAGATGAAGAAAGAACTTAAAGCAACAGGAATGTGTTCTACAGAAGGATGCTGAGAATACCACGAACCGAACATGTGAGCAACGGCTAAGTTTTAGAGAAAATGGAAACAAAAAGGTCACTTATACTTAAAAATCGCGACATCTATCAGACAGATGATATTTAAATAGTTATTATTGCATCATTCCAAAATTTGAACACATCAGCAGAATGCTACTAATGTCAACAACTGAGCACAAATAGTTACTAATTTAAAAAACAAATTAGTAACTAATGTATATTATTATGCATAACTACAAGAATGTACAAGAATGTCGTTTTTGATAAAAGTTAAAAAATAACCATAAATACGTAAAAAAATGCGTATATTGTCTTTCTTTTCCACAATACAACTATTTGTGCTGTTAAATGCTTATTTATTACCCAAACAATAATAATACTGAATATTTTTTAACATTAAATCATATTTAATCACATCTCTCTAATAGATATCGCAATCTGTCAACATCACAAATAGACAGTTGAAATTTCTAAGGCAAATAATGTGGAAAGAGGGCTTAGCAAGTTTGATACTCACAGAACAGATTAAAGACAAGAAGGACAGAGAAAAACAACGCCTAACCTACCTAGTGAGCTTGGCTAAATGGATGGCGAGGCAAGGTTTAGGAGATATAACAAAAGACAAAATTTTATTAAGAGCAACAAAAGACAGGAAACTGTGGAGAGCCATGATCACCAACGACTTGAAATGACACGGCACATAGAAGAAGGAGGATTCGAAACACATGCGTATCGCCGTTGTTATGCTCGCAACGTTTCGGCTGTTGGGCTCTCCGTTCTTCTTCAGATGTCTGTCATCGTACTCGGTAACCTTATAAGTGAAAGTCACCAATATATTAGATCATTGTAAGTTCGTGCCGATTAGAAAATTAAAAACAAAATTTTATATGCTCATAAAAAAAAAATTATTAATCAAGTACAGGGTGTCCATTGTCTTTAGCAACTGTCTCCCATCGTTCTGCAAGCTTGTTGATGTTATTTTTGTAGAAACTTCGTGTTTTTTTTGTGTGTTTTTTTTTTTGTTGGAAGAATCTTGTCAAGTAGTTTTCGAATGACAATACAGAGTCGAAGTTTTTGTTATCTAAATTCTGCAGAGATCGAAACAGATGAAAATCCGAAGGAACCAAATCAGGAGAGTACGGTGGATGCTGGAAGGTTTTCCGATTCCAAGCTTCTGCATGGTCTGTTTTGCAATCTGCGGTCTTGACTTGTCGTAGTGGAAAACGGCACTGTAGCGGGGTCCGAGACGAACGACGGGTCAGCAATATGAAGGTGAAAGATGACCAATCAGATGTAAACGAACTCCACCACAATTATTTAACTTTGACTAGGAAAGACGTGGAAAAGAACATGCAAAGACGATGGAGGTCGCTATCCAATGTGGCGGTCACAATGCAATTTATATTTGTCGTCAAATAGCACACAGTATAAAATACAAGACAGAACGTAATGGTTCAAAACATAACAATTGATTTTATTTGTTCTGATGTACATGCAAATAAGCTGAAGGTTTGATAGAGTTACGTCTCTTAGATTTGGGAAATATTTGTACCTGAGCTCATAAAGTTGAATTAATTATTAAACTGTAGTTTAGAAGAATAAAAGTTCCCGTTGCATGTTAGGAATTGTGTATTGGAAAAGTTGGCAAGAGTTCAGAAGAGTTAAGAGTTCGTACTTGCGTGAATGTTGATAATGTTCTTTAACGTCTGACCGTATGGTCAAGACGGGAGTTCTTGAGGGTTACATTTTGGCAGCAAGGAATAAGACGCGAGAGTGACGAAGCAACGGAGAAAGAGACAGAGAACCACTCGTGTTTTGTTTATATAAGTTGGTGTAACACGTGACTGGCTCAAAACGATTTGATTGGTCGGAATTGACCAATCAGCGAGCTAGTTTTGAGGAGATTAGCCAATGAATGCTTGTCGTACGATCTCTATGTATGTATGTGATGGTGGTGATAATCAACACAGCACCATTTCGATTTGCCAAAATCGGTGGTTTTTCTTGAATAGCCGCATTGACATTGGTGAGTTGGTCGGCATACTTCTTTGCATTTATTGTTTCGTCGGCTGGAAGAAGCTCAATATGAATTATCCTTCTGCAATCTCACCAAACGGACAACAACAACTTCATTGGGTACCAGTCCGCTTCAGCCACGGGTTCCGCACATTCAAAAACTTTGTTTCAGCTTCGAACGTTATCATAAACGATCCATTTTTCATCGCCTGTTACAATTCTGTCTAAGAACGACTCCTTTACGTGACATAACAGCAAAGAAATCGCTGCAGATACCAGACCGACTTTGGTCTGTTCCGTCAAAGAATGTGGCACGGAAGTGTCGTATTTGCAAACCAACCCAAGTCTATTCAAATGGCGGAAGGTAGTTAAGATATTGGTTTTCAAACTCTTAGCAATATCTTCCGTCGAAATTTTCGGTTTATTCTCCACGATGGCAAACAGAGCGTCTTCATCAACGTCAGAAAATCGCCGGGGCGTGGTTAATCATTCAAGTTAAAATCACCCTGACGAAATCTGCTAAACCACTTTTTGACAATCCAAAGATCTGGAGTACAATCCAAATAAACCTTCTGAATGTTTTTTCCGCAGTTCCGACACTTACCCCTTTCTGAAATTTATAAAGTATAATAGGGTAAAATTACAACTTTCCATCCTCCATCTTTAAAGCATTTGTCGAAGACCGTGTGGGTTTGCGAGTTGTTGAATTAGGAACACGTGCGTTTATTTCCTGCTAGAAGGTCCAACTACAAGAAAATGGCGGACTCTAATTTAGTTCAACCGAAGATATAATGAAAACAAACAAGACCGATATATATATGTCAATAAATATATGTATTAAACAACACATTTTTATAATGGACATAGACATTAACATTTGCGTGTGTGTGAACATTTGTGTTTGTTCTTTGGTGAATGTTCGTACGTATGTGTATGTGTGTATAATGTTCATGGCGTCTTCCCAGAAGTGGGTAAACGCTATCTTCTAAGAGAGCTTACATTGTAGGTGTGTTCGCTGAAATGAAAATGAGAGCGAGGCAAGAAGTCGCCCAGTATTTATAGTGTAGGGAGAGAGACCCCTAGTGACAATTAGGGAGTTAAGGAGGAGCTAACTCCGACACATTCATTTGTGGACAAATATCAACATTCAAGAAAGTCTGACTCACCACTGAACGATGCAAGGTTTGAATCTAGAACACAAGTTTCAAGCTGCGGTCAACTTATATTATGAATGTTATTTTATTTAATAATGAACCTTTGTAATAATCCGATAGCTATGACATGTAAGTTCGCGTCGCCTGTACAAGGGGAGATAACTGAGGGTATTTTTCTTTGGCATCATTAAAAATTGCAGGCAGTAAATTCATTTTTAGCGTCTGTAAAAAAAGTAAAAGCAGTTGTTGGAACAAAAATGAACCCCTAAAAATATTGTACATTTTCAATAACGATGCATGGAAATTAGTAGCTTGTCTGATTCATAAAAAAAATCAACATTCGTTTCCAAATTCTATTTACCCGTGAACTTCTTTTTGTTATTGTTCTGGTCGTGTGTGAAGGAAGTTGAAACTGCCTCTCCCTCATCGCCACGCCCTGCAGGGCATTGTGAGCAGCCTGGTCGGAAGCACGTAGAAAAAAAGGAAATAATGGTAAAAAGAGATTGTTTAAAAGATACATTAACGTGAAGTTGAGATGAATTCACTTAACCCAAAGCAACGGTGATTAAAGGAACCAGTTAACACACATACATACATGCACATTCTTCCCACAGCCCTGTTCTATTCTCTATGTGTGTGCATATGTGTGTGTTTGAAAGGAAAAATGTGGTTTGAGTCAGCGTCCTTAGATAAACTAAAAAATTACTTAAAGGATTTACCTCTCGACTTCATCGTTTTCAACAAAAAGGAGTTTATAGGGGTCCTATAATAGGAGTTTATAGGGGTCCTATAATAGGAATAGTTCTTCTCACAACTTATCTTTCTATTATTTTTATTCCTGTTGATGTTTTCAATTTTATTTCTTCATAAGAATTTTTTTCAAACTCTTATTTTCTTTTTCCACGACTTATCTATCTATCTATCTATCTATCTATCTATCTATCTATCTATCTATCTATCTATCTATCTATCTCAGTCTCTTCATCTATGTATCTTCCCTCTCTCATTTCATTTTTTTTACTTCATCTCAATGCGTTTTCTTTCTTTCTTTACGCATTTTTCTTTATTTCTTTGTCTTCCTTACTTTTCTGTTTGTTTTTTTTTTCTCTTTCTTCACGACTTCTCTCTCTCTCTCTCTCCCTCCCGCACACAATATCCCCTTCTCATTGTTGTATCTCATTCATTGTTTTCTTTGTTTTCTTTCTTTCTTTTTCCTTGATTTTTCTTTCTTTTTTCTTCATTTTTTTTCATTTTCTTTCTTTCTTTGTCGTTTTTTCTTTCTTGGTCGTTTTTTCTTTCTTTTTCATTTTCTTTCTTTCTTTTCCTTGGTAAGTGTCTATGTGTCCGACTGGCGATCCTATTCTTTTTTCTGTCTATCTATCTATCTATCTATCTATCTAACCTTTATTTCTTTATTTACATTCCTTAACCCTTTCATTCTTTCTGTCATATCTATCTATGAAAGTAAAACCCAGATATTTCTTTTAAATTTTCCTTACTTTTTTCTTGTCTTTTTCTCATTTTCCCTCCGCAATTCTCTTTTTGCAATCCCCTTAAGACGGGTTTCTTCTTCTCACTTCCTCCCATTTCGTTTCATTCAATTTCTCCCTCTCACTCTAGCATTTTTTAACACTTCATTTATTGATTACTTTTTTAAAAACTTCTCTCTCTAGTATAGCATTTCGTTTTATTTCATATCTTTCTTTCTTTCCTTCCTTCTGGTCAGTAGCGAGCGCTTGTGTCTCTCTGACTACCCGTATCTATAGGCTGCAAAGTTAACACAAAAATAAAATACACTTCTCTTTCCATGTTATTATTGATTTATTTTTAGAAAGCAAACTTGTGTAAGACTCACATCTTTTTAAGGGTCCCACTGTACCACATTCTGAACAATGTAAGCCGAATGAAAGAATTACGTATCAAATTTCTGATTTTTTTTTTTTTTAATGTAATTGGTTGGGTGTAATGGTATTTGTTCTCGCTTCAGTTTGCGCATGATAAATATGAACCTTTTTTCTACTAGAATGCGAGAAATAAGCGTATTTTCAGGATTATGTGTTCTTGAGTTCTTCCGGTACCTACTGAAGATGGTTGGCTTGGTCTCTCGTCAGACACTCCTGTAATTTCCTTGCTTTTATTTATTACTAATTTAGCATAGTACCCGTCAAAAATTACAGGAAGATATGGATAGACATTTTTGTCTCGGTAGTCTTTTATGTATAAAATTTTATTAAAGGTTTAAAATCTGACATTTTAAAAGTATATATACATATAGACAAAAATATATAAAACAAAGGTCAGGAGCAAGGATAGGAACAAAAATCACTCACCATGGTGAATCGAAAAAATATAACACCAAAAAACAAATAAAAAAAAATGAGCGAACTGGTTATCGCTCCTCGCGCTTCAGAGCCAATCGAGGATAAAAAATAAAATATGTGCACCACGACGAAAAAGAGGAAGAAAATTTATTACCAGAGAATCATCAATAGTATATGATTTTAGTCGGGTTTATTTATTTAAGTAATTCACCCCAAGCAAGGCGGGAGTGCCACGAGTACGCAAAGGTCTATAAAGAGTGTAAGTAAGGCAAAAGACTGGGTATGGGGTGTATGAGGAAAGGATAAAAAGAAAAACGGAGGAGGATAAAAAGAAGAAGGGAGATCAAGGCAACAGAAGATGTCGATTGACATTACATTTAAAATTTTTAAGATTATAATTATCAGCGAAGCAAGTAAGAGGGAGTTCCACTGTTGGGAAGTGCGAGAAAAGAAGCTGTTGGGGTAGAAGAGGCGGCTACATTTAACTGTTCCGACAGTAAAAGGGTGGGGCCGACATGCAAACCTAGTAGCACGCTTAAATTCATGCAGTCAGGACACTAGTGAAAATAACTCGTCCGAGCAGATGCCATGAAAATATTTGTAGAAAAGACAGAGGGAAGCCACATTACGTCGGTGCGAAAGTGACTGGTGTCAAGACAGGACCGATCACATTGCATATCCGTTTTTGGATTTTCTCAAGAACCTCGGGATGAACAGCAGGGGCACTAGAACATGTGTAGCAACAGTATTCTATGCATGGACGAATGGTAGATTTGTAGATGTAAAGGATCAATTCAGACTAGAAAAACCTTCTGACGCGACACAGCGAACCAACTTTCCTTGCAGTAGATGTAGCTATTGATTCAATGTAGTTGTTCCACCTCAGGTCAGTGGAGAACGAGAGACCAAGAAGGCGCAGTGAGGCGCCCTCGTGGAGTAGTAAATATATATCAGTACATGTTGGTCAGGTTTAAATTTGAGTCTTCTAGTAAATTTGGTTGGGCTTATATTGAAGTCAATATGTAAACATTTGTTCGCGTTTTTATGTTGCTATCTAAGTGTCGAGAATCGGAACATTTATCAACAACAACATCATAATCTTTCGAATGAAACATAAAAAGGTTATTCTCCTGGAGGAAAAGTAGACGTAGAATGTCAGTTGAAATAATAGTTATATATTCTGTTCGGAAATATACAATAACAACAAAATGTTCAATTTTCCTTGCACTGAACTATTCTTTTTATAGAAAGGCTCACCCTTGACAAGGCCCGGGGCCACTCGAGATAGAAGGTTACGTTCGGAGTGGAAGATAACGGTTGAACAGGTTAAGATTATAGTGATCGGGAAAACATCCTCGTGGGAGTCGGTTCCACAGAGAAGTGATTCACAGGAAGATGGTAGGGTAGAACTTAATTCTCACCGATGGAATACGGAAGGAATGCGGATAGTTTGCCACTATGTAAGTGACATGGCATGTCCTTACCGTGAAGGTTTGAAATGGCGGGACCAGGGAATGTAGCTCGTCTGAGCACTTTCCGTGGAAGTAGTGATAAAGTAAGTAAGTGTTCTAAGTTCGGTGTAAAATGTGTGCACAGGCGGTCGGCCTAATGTGTTTGTGAGTTTGTAGACAAGGGCTTAATCGGCAGCTGCTGCTTATTCCATTCTATTGTGTGCGTGGACAAGGCCTTAGTCAGCGGCTGCTGGCTATCGTTTCTTCCATTGTGTGCAGGTATGTGGGTGCGTGTGTTTGTACGCACGTGTAATTCAAACTGGTCTCCGTAATTGTTTTGAGTTCCGAGAAGCAGTAGGTTTCTATTTTTATACCCGTAAGGGGATCCGAAATCTAATTTCACATCGATGTTTTCTAACAAATGAAAACTTTGTATACAAAAAGGCTTTCATTTGTTAGAAAATAATTTCATACTGACTTGTGAAAATCTTTTCCTCGAATTTGCGGGAGTGGTGAAAGGAGTTGTTATTGTTATTTTCTAAATGGTCCCAAAATAACACATAATAGGTCTACAACTACGTCTGCCAAGTATTTTCACGGTATTTGTTGTTTATCAAAGAAACCATCCGGTGCTATTTTATTGGTTGAAAAATATATAGAGAATTTAATTCCTATACATTAGTCGGGTTTAAAATTGAGTCGCTAGGTAAATATAACGCTAAATATGAAAAAAAGAAACAAACAAACTATAGTATAAACCCGACCAATATTTTTTTTTTAATCATTTCACCCCAAGCAAGGCGGGAATACTACTAGTACGCAGAAGGTTACAGAGAGTGAAGGTGAGAGAAAAGACCATCTATAGTGGGGACCGAGGAAAGGATTCAAAGAAGATAGAAGATGGCGATTGACGTTGCATTTAAATTTTTAAAGATTTTGAAGGGAAGCAAGTAAACGGAAGAGAGTTCCACGGGAGGGGAGTGCGAGAAAAGAAACTGTTGGAGTAGAAGTGATGGTCACATTTACCTAATTCAACAGTAGAAGGGTGGGCCTAGATGCCAGTCTAGTCGCACGTTTAAACTCGCATAGTCTGGGCACCAGGGGAAAAATCTCGTCAGAGCAGCAGCCATGAAAATATTTGTAGAAAAGACAGAGGGAAGCCACGTCACGTCGGTGAGAAAGTGTCTGAAGTCGAGAAGCCAATTCAGGGCCGATTACATTGCAAATCCTTGTTTGGATCTTGTCGAGAACCCCGAGAGGAGTAGCAGGAGCACCTGACCAGATATGGCAACTGTATTCAATGCCCAGACGAATGATAGATTTGTAAATGTGCAAGATGGACTCTGACGAGAAAAACATTCTGACACGACACCGTGACACAACTTTCCTTGCAGTAGATGCCGCTATTGATTCGATGTAGTCGTTCCACTTCAAGTCAGTTGAAAACGTGTGTCTCTGTAGAGTCAATTTTAAACCTGACCAATGTTTACCTATTGATTTTACTATAAACTCGAACAAAGTATACATACAGACCCATGTATAAACCCCTTCAAGTTTTACCTATAGAATCAAGTATGAATCTGATCAGTGTTTACATACAGACTCAACACTACGAAATGGACTTAGTCCGACAATTAATTTACGTTAAGATACGCTTCGAGCAGATATGAACGTTCGAGGGAAATCAGTAGAAATTTGTAGTTTAAAAGCAGTAAAATCGACCTTGCTAACCAGACGCTCTTTCGTAGCTAAACTGGTATAGCACGTCAGGCTATATGACAGTTCCGTTTAGGATACAGGTTCGATTCCTGTCGGAGGTTGCATATTTTCTATGAAAATTTCTTGGACATTCAGGCCGGTAAATGTTGCTAATATTTAACAGTGCATTTACTGAAGTATTTGTGCCTATATAAATAAAGTATAAGAATAAAATATATTAAAATACAGGTTCAAGTATAAACCCAACTAATATTTACCTAGAGACTCAATTACAAACCCGAGCAATGTTTACGTATAAGAGCGCTATGCGTCATCCTCTGCCAAGTATAGATAATTAATATCAGTAGACATAGAAGTAATATTTCTAAAACTAGCCCAGCGTGTTCCTAATTAAAATTAGAAAGTTTAATCAGCAAACGTAACTATAACTTAACTATCACTCATCACCTGTAATTAATTTTCTCGAGCTTAATTACTCAATACATTTTATTAAGTCCATATTTCTTTTTGAGACATGAAGTGTAAAATGTTAATTTCTATTACGTCATATGGACTAAACTTCCTGCAATAATTCAGCAATTATCTCTTTAAAAAAAAAAAGAGAAGAGTCCCGTGTTTAATTTCACCTACTCTTTCCTTTATTATCTGCATTAAACTCTGTCTTATTAAAAACAGAATCAAACGTGCGATCTTTATGTAAGTGAAGTAATTTATTTTAATTTAGTGTTGACTGCTTACAACATTAAAATAAAATAAATTTTGGAAACATGTCAAGATTGGTGAACCCACTCGCGGCAGGGTTGCTATTCTTTACAAGAAGTTGATTGGGGTCATTCTTCTTTACATGCGAATAATCGGGTTCATTGTTCTAGACAAACATTTTGGTACAAGTAACTTATGGTATACAGAGATGAAGTAATTACTAAATTTACTGTCTATAGTACCATTTATTGTTAACTCCATTGGGTTACAGTGTTTAAAATGGTTGACTATCGTCATAGTTCTTTTTTGTGATTTGAGAGTTCATATAGGGTTGCTGTGTTCCTTCTGGCTGACGGAAATTAATTCTTTGCATTCATCCTTCTTTCTCTTCTGGATTTGTACGTCAGGTCAAACTCACAGCCGATGAATCACCAACCCTTGTGTCTCAAACTGCTATCTTGAATCAAGTTCCTCTTCACTGCGGCGTCTCTACTATCGTACGTGGTTTTCTTCTTTTTATTGGGGCTGACACATCCGTGTTTCCCGTTTGATTTTTGGCGAGACGTGTTGTCTTTGGTTGATTTTTTTTATAACGTTCACTGACCCACATAAACTAACGTCCAGTTCATGTCCGTTACCGAGGATAGGAACAATAGAAGGAAGGAAAGGAAAGGAAATAGAAGAGAGGGAGAGAGAGAGAATTTACATTTCCAACATTGCTTTAATAAGTAGAGCATATTTTGTCAAGGGTTTGCTATTCTTTACAACGGGTTAATTGGGATGGCTGTTCTCAACATGGGACACTCAGGTTCGCTAATTTTGGCAAGATCCTAAACCTCTGAACAACAAAGTTTCTTTTGCAATTAAAAAATTCAGAATTTTAATTATGTTTTTGAACAGTTGTTGATATCTTTTCTGGAACGAGTAAAAACCAACGACAATGCAACTATTCCGTGTACAAGTAAATATCTGCTCCCATTTAAGTCAGCTGTCTCCGGAACTCTTCCTACCCTCTTTGATGTTTGAATCTCTTCCTGAGCGGTTTATTTTGTGATGAGTCTCTTCATGATGTAGCTGTCCACAATTTCTTATCCTTTGTAGCTCTTAGCAACATTTGTTTGGTTTTTGTTCTTGTTTTTTTACAATCCCCCAAACTCTCTGTTCTATCATCTACTTACACGTACTCGCTAGGCAAGATAGTTACTGTTTCCCTCTGACTTTCCTGCCTTCTGTACTGTGAGTGTCAAATTTTCCAAGTCCTCGTTCCTTATTATATACATCAGAAATTTAAACTGTTTCTTTCTGGTTCTAAGTATGAGTTTTCTTTTTGTTCCCATTTTCCTTAAAACTTCCTCGTTGTTCACATGTTTCATCCATGGTATTCTCAACATCCTTCTGTAGAACCATTTCTCTGTTGCCTCAAGTATCCTGTCCAGCATTCACTGCCATATAGAATGATTGATATTGCATAGCAGTTGACTACACGTTTCTTCGTTTCTAGCAAACATTTAATTTCTTAATACTTTGCTTAGCTTTTGGAAGGCATCTTTCACTATTTTAATGCACCTTTCGATTTCAGTGTCACGTTTTCTGTCATCTGCTAAAACATTTTATAAATAGCTAAATTAACTGTATTTGCTTGATTGTGAAATCTCTAATTCATAGCTCGCATCTTCAGCTGTTCCTCTCGTTGACAACAATACATTCTGTCTTCTGACAATTGATAGTCCTTTCTTCACACCTATTGGTTTTATTTTTTGTCTCTTACTTTCAGTTGTAGCGATTTTGACCTCCGGTTTTCAAGACATTTGCTCTTCTTGTTAATTCTAATTCTAGTGTTTTCTTGAGTTGGGCAATTGTATTTCATTTTTTGTATAAGCATTTTTTATTAATGCTTAAATGATAAGGTAAATATTTATACATGTGTTCACCCGGACATTATTTCGTTTTCCTTATTGAATTTGGTGGTATTTTATGTATTAGTGTGTTAATTATAGTAGGGTAGATTTATAATTATTTTTTATTTATTGTTGTTTGAATTTGTACATATATGCTTACATTCATGCATCCACCGCCCCCAAACACATATACACACGCATATACATATATAGATATATGTATATACATGCATATACATACACACGTGTACGAACGCGCACGCAAATACACGTACACGTGTGTCTGTGCTTAGTTTATTAATATATTGTTTAATATTTAAATGGTAAAGTGATTGTTTTTTCCAAATGTTAGATTATGGGTGATTAGGTTTATGTAGTAATTTTTTGTTGTTTGAATATATGTATGTAAGGTATGTAATATACACTCTTACACACACACACACACACACACACACACACACACACATATATATATATATATTTAAGTAGTGTTTAGATAGTAAATTCGATATTTGTTTATATGTTATTATTTATCTGTTTCATTTTTCTTTAGTAAGTAGTAGATTTGTTTTTTACCTTGGTGTTATCTTAAATATTGAGGTATTAATTATGGAAGGTCATGTTTGTTGTTGTTTGTGGGTGTATGTATATATGTATACACACACACACACACACATACACGTATATATGCGTATATTTAATTTTTGTTAGTTTATTTTGTTTATTTTTATTTCTTAGTTTAATTTTGTTTATTTATTTTATGTTTATTTTGCTTATATTTTTAATTTAACTTTATTTATTTATGTTATTTTATACAGTGTAACCCGGATATAACCCGGATATAAGAGCAACCATTTATATATATATATATATATATATATATATAACTACTCTTTGACTATTAGTCTTGATACTAACAGTATTAAAATTAGAAATAACATTTTTTTTTTAAATTTAAACACTTAATTCACCACCCAACGCTAAACATGAAATGAAAAATTTAAGGAAAAATTTAAATAAATATAAATATGAATATGTGTAAATATTTGTAAATGTATGTGTAAGTACGAGGGTCATTCAATAAATAAGGTGAATTTTTCGGTATAAGGACTTCTAATGCAGATAGAAGCTTACTCTTTTTTTATTTTTTTTGTTTTACTTCTTTTTCACATGGATTTAATTTCTTTTGCAGGTTAAAAAAATAAACTTTGAGAGTTTTGGCGATTAACAAAGATGGTCGACCAAGAAGCATGCTCCAGGATTGAACAGCGGTCAGTTATCAAGTTTTTGGTTGCTGAAGGGTGCAAACCAGTTGAAATTCATAGGAGAATGTCAACTGTGTATGGTGCCACATGTTTCAGCCAAAAAAATGTCTACAAGTGGGCTAAATTGTTTAAAGAAGGATGGAGCAGTGTTGAGGATGAAGACAGGCCTGGGAGGCCTACAGAAGTGAGGTCTCCTGAGGTGATCGAATCAGTCAATGACCTCATTCAGTCTGACAGAATGGTGACAGTGGATGACATTGCAAGGTCTTTGACCTTATCTGTTGGGACAAATGCAGGGGTCATCAGTCAGGAGTCATCTTGCATCATGACAATGCAAGGCCTCACATAGCAGCCCAAACGGTACAGACCATCAACGGGCTGGGCTGGGCTGGGAACAGCTCCCTCATTCCCCTTACAGCCTAGACCTTGCCCCTTCAGACTTTCACCTGTTTGGTCCCTTGAAAGCGTTCACGAGAGGCACGAACTTTAAAAGTGACGATGAAGTCAAAAGTGTTGTGAGCGATTGGCTGAGACATCAGTCCAAAGATTTTTACGCTGAGGGAATATGAAAGCTTGTGCACAGATGGGAAAAGTGTGTGACAGTGCTGGGAGACTACGTTGAAAAAAAAAAATAAGAAAAAAGTAAGCTTCTATCTGTATAAGAAGTCCTTATACCAAATATTCACCTTATTTATTGAATGACCCTTGTATTTATATATGAAAATGCATATGTACCTGTGCATTTCGATACATATGTGTGTGCTTATGTGTGTAATTGCACATGTAAATGAATGTATGTATATGGGAGATTTACATAAGTGTATATGTGGTATATAAATGAAAAAACAAAATTTCTTTAATATTACCTTCAAATATTACTCCATCTTAATTTGAAACCTAAACTTTAAGTAAGAAAGATTACCTATCGAAAAATAGTTACAAATTACATTCAGGAATTAGACTCAAACTGATAAAGATGTTACCTTAACAGTCATTTACAATATTAAAAGATTACTATTAGAATATTTTATATTTTAATTTTTAGATTTTTAATTAATGTGTTTTTAAATATAGTATTTAACTTATATTAAATCCCTAATTTACTTGTAAAGGAGTTAAAGATTTAAATTGCTAACAAGCATTAAATTAAATTCTTTGTGGATTTTTTAAACATTTAAATTACTATCAATCGTTAAAATCTTTTTTTTACCTAAATTACTAAAACTATACCACCCCTTTCCTTTCTCCGTATACCCTAAATACATCTCCTTTTTCTTTACTTCCTCCTTTTTTCTTTTTCTTTTTCTCTCCTTCCCTTTCAACATATCATTTCTGTTGAGCTGACCGATTTAATAGGTCAATGTCTATCCTTACCCACTCCTTCCTCAATATTAAGTATGATAGAAATAAATATAAAAATAAACCCTCTCTAAACTCGACCATGTCTCTCACACCACTCCTCGCTACCTTCTCTGTTAAATTGCATAAACTTAATACTACCCGTCAAAAGTGTAAATTTTCATTTCGTTTTTCATTTCACCTTTTGAAAGTGATGTCTGATGATCCAGAGTACTTTAAAAGGTCTCTGGTGAAATAAAATATTACAATGGCGCCTTAAAGTGGTTTGTTTTTCTTTAAATTATTAGCTCTGAATTTACATTGAGCTCTCAGGATTTCATCCACCTTGAGACTACCCAAATGGATTACCAAGTTTTTTGTAACTTAAATATATATATATATATATATATATATACTTTCATAAATAATTATATAGGCCACACTACAAATCGTTTAACACACAGATTAACTCTACACCTTTCTGACAATAGCTCAATTAGATCTCATTTAAATATTCATGGAGACCTACCGGACACTATTCGGAATATACTTGTCGACAACACTAATATAATAGCATCATCCACTTTCAAAAAAAGGCTAAAAATAATGGAAGCCTTACTTATAAAAATAAACAAACCAACACTTAATAATATTAACTTTGAACATGGACATAATATCTTGACCGTGTTTTGAAACAAAAAAATGAATCACTTTATAAAACATACACATAACAAACTATTTCTAATTCTAACAGTTGAAATATAATCCTTGATAATGGCTAAATGTATAGCCGAAAGCGCTCGGAAAAAAAGAACATTCGGACAATTTTCATATAATTTATCCTCTGAAAAGAAAAACTTTATTAGAACGCACGAGAAATTATATAAAAAACTAAATAAAAGCACCTTGTCAGTCGTTTTTAATGAAATGTGCTTGAAAGAAGGATTTCTGCCTAAATACACAAATATATATATATATATATATATATATATATATATATATATATATATATATATATATATATATATATATCAATCTGGTTAATGAAATTCAAGGAATAAAAAACAACAAAATGATAAAAAATATTGTCGATAAGACTGATGATATTTATTTCATATTAGTAGAGCTTTTAGCTAAACCGAAGCATGAAGAGAAAGATTCTAAAGTCGGGATTTTCAGACACGCCTGTGTCCTTTATCAGTGAGGCAAGAAATAAACAACAAAGTGGGATTCACCCTTTCGAGGAATTTTGTTGTTATTGTTTTTTTACATGGTTTGGGTCTAGTAGTTTGCCACGGTTAGGGTTGTGGAAGGTTTGTAGAAGTATTTTTGTGGAAACTGTCGACTTTGAGTAAGCCTAAATTCCTGTTTATTCCTCTCATATGTGATTCTATTTTGAAAAAGTAAATATATATAATATTTGAACTGTCACAGGTCAAAGTCGGAGATCTGATAACTGTGTGTGTACCGGGATCGAGGGCATGAAAATACTATCACAGATGACTTATTTACAAACTTGGCATCTAGGTTTATTGCACGTGATGTACTCTTGGTGATATATATATATATATATATATATATATATATATATATATATGTTCCAACATTTTTTATGTTTATACGTTCTTTTTATAGATACAAATATTTAAGTAAATGCTCTGCTTATAATAAACAGTATTAACGACATTTACCGGCCTGAATGTCCGAGAAATTTTCATAGAAAATATGTGTCCTCTGACAGTAATTGAACCTGTATCCTATACAGAACCGTCATATAGCCTGATGTGTTTTACCGATTGAGCCACAGAGGAGCGTTTCGGTTAAATTGACCTTGCTAACCAAAATGCTCCTCTTTGGCTCAATACATAAAAAAATCACACCCACTCTAATAATACAGATTCCATCAGTTCAATGCATTGTGGTGGGCAGGGGGAACAAAATAAACACATTATTTTAATATGGCAACTACAGTCGAACCGAGTATACATACATTGGCACTGCTATGGCTTTAAGAGGATATCCTCCTGCCATCAGTTTAAACTGACACCATTTTTTCCCTATATATTGGTGACCATTTTGCTTAAAGTTCACATTTTCTTGATTTCAGATAAAAGCATATTTTAGATAAATAAAAAGAAGGCATCAGTTTAAACTAGTGTTTCCCAAATGGTGTGGCACGCCTCATATGTGTGTCGGAAGAGGATAGCAGGTGAGGCAGAATGATTGAAAGACAATAAGATATTTAGAAATAGTTACAAAAAATTCATATGCCAAAAATAAATATGATTTCAAAATTTAAAATATTATGGATTACTTGTAATTGGATGCATGTGTACCAGTATAAATAGTTACAAATAATTATTGGTTTGGTTTGGTTTGTTTTATGGTATATCAACCTCAATGGGTTATTTAATGCTGATAAGATTTTTATTGCTTGTAATATTTTTTATCTATCTATCTATCTATCTATCTATCTATCTATCTATCTCAGTATATATCGGTTTGGTTTGTTTTGTTTTATGGTATATCAACCTCAATGGGTTATTTAATGCCGACAAGATTTTTATTGCTGGTAATATTTTTTATCTATCTATCTATCTATCTATCTATGTCAGTATATATTGGTTTGGTTAGTTTTGTTTTATGATATATCAACCTCAATGGGTTATTTAATGCCGACAAGATTTTTATTGCTGGTAATATTTTTTATCTATCTATGTCAGTATATATTGGTTTGGTTAGTTTTGTTTTATGATATATCAACCTCAATGGGTTATTTAATGCCAACAAGATTTTTATTGCTTGTAATAATTTTTCCAAAAATGTATTGCTATAATATATTTTCTTTCAAAAATGTATTGTTGGTAATATATTTTCTTTCAAAATTTTTTTCTGGTAATATATTTTACTTCAAAATGTATTGCTAGAAATATATTTTCCTTCAAAAATGTATTGCTGGTAATATTTTTTTTTCAAAAATATATTGCTAGTAATAATTTTTACCTTTAAAAATTCATTGACAGTAATAATATTTTACAAAAAAGTATTGCAGGTATTAAAACCTATTTTTACACTTTTATAGTGTTTTTTTGTCCCCAGTTTTCTTTTTGGTGTGTGTGTGTGTGTGTGGGGGGGGTAACTATTTGCCCATAACTGGGACCCTAACAGGTGCTGCCACCCTGAGTTAGGGTGGACCTGAGAACACCAGCAATTAAGAGTTGGTTCCATGCTCCTCAAAACCTCCTGATCAGAGGTCTTGCTGTTGGATGTAGTTTATCATCTTACCCAGGACACCAGATATAGTTTATCATCTTACCCAGGATGCATAAATAATTATTGACTGATTTTAACATTGCGATGTTTTTGCATTATATCAGTTATTAAGAATATAGTAACTAAGGTTAGCAAATTGGAGGAGAGAGTTATCAATGATAATGTTCTCAGTTTTAATCCACTGATACCTCGGTTTAACCCTATCTTTGATTTGATTTTTAAATGGACTTTTTATTACATAAAATTTGACTAGACAAGAGCAAATTATTATTCTGAAAATGTGGCCCAGAGGAAAAAATTTGGGGTACCACTGCTGTAGAGTAATACCTTCCATTATCATGACACTGGATTATTTCACTATTAAGAAAAGGATATGTGGTTGTGTGACCAAGAAATATGTAAAATCACATTGTGATTTATATTATTTATAATATTGTTTATATTATAGAATATGTTACTCTCTTCATATTATTTGTAGAAAATATGTTACTCTCTTCATATTATTTGTAGAAAATATATGTCAAATTCAGGCCTAGTTTGTTGCATTCACATTAACATTAAAAGCATGAATATATTGCTTTTCCACACAACTACATGTTCAAATAAGGTAGACTGTAAACTTGGTTGGCAATCACTAGTTTAAAAGAAGGAAAACTGAATTCCACCCATGTAGAAGTCAGTGGGAAGCCACTATACTATCTTTCCCAAGAGTGCCTGGCAATCTACAGATAATAATAAATAAGCAATATGTGGAAAATCATTATCGCCTACATCCTGAATATTAAAAGAAAATAGTAATAAAAAATAAAATATATTACTCTATATACAACCACATATCCTTTTCTTAATAGTGAATATATTAATATATATATTAAATATATTAAAAAAAAAATAAGTGAATTCAAATAATTTTTTTGAATATTTAAAATGTAAATAAATGCATTTTAGATTTTAAGGCAGTAGTTAAAACCTAATATTGTGTAGTTTCAATTTAAGTTATTTTTTAATTTGTTTTTTAATTTTTAATTTTTATTTTTTTATAAATAAAATTTATAAAATATGTAAAATAAAATTTATTTTTTTATATTAATTTTTTAATCTTAAAAAATTCTAATTATTTGGTGAAATTTTTATTAATATTGTCTTCATATATTTATTTATATTATTGCTACAACTATTAATACTTTTAATATTATTACTCTTACGAGAGATAGATTTTTAAAATGCGAAAAATAGGATAATAATACGAGTTTTAATTAAATCTACATACAATCTTTTTTTTTCAGCTATTGGAATTTAGATTTTCAAGGGAGACAACTCTATTTTATTTCAGGAAGAGTTATTCAAGAAAGACTACTCTTCCTTGACAAACAATCGTCGCTAAGTTGATGATTTTCCCTAGCAACGCGCACGAGGTCTTGTTTTGACTTGTTCATTCGTACAAATTGCAGGTCTCCACACTCCGACTCACGTTGCGGTGATTCTTACACACTTATTTGATAAATTAATACTGGTGTTTATCGAATGCTAAAATGGGTGAGTTATAGTTTAATAATTACATTTTTTTCTGAGATTCAAATTTATTTCTTTACTTTTTTATAATCAACATTTTATTTTTGTATGTGCAATGTTTTTTGGTCACTAACTGAATAGAAAATAATTCATTCATAGTAGCAGCTCTTTATTCTTGAATGGAGCACGTTTAAATTCATATATATATATATTTAATTCAATAAAAAGACTATAAAAGAGTCTTTTCTGAGTGGTCCTCACGAAAGTATGTATTTAAAAAAAAACTCTTGAAAAGTTTGAAAAGTTCAATGGCTTAAAAAAACAAGTTACCAAACAAAATTTTTTGAAATTTTATTTTACAATTTTAAAAATATTTAGATGGATAATCTAAAATTAAAAGTAGTAAAAGATTGATTTATCGTAATTTAATAATTAAAAAAAAAAGAAGTAAGGAAGAAAGAGAAAAAAATATTGGAAACTCTTTTTCTTCTGATACTTTTTTACAAGGTAATCTTTTAAATACATTCAGTCGTTGATTAATTTAAATATCATTACCTTTTTTTTTTAATAATTAATATTTAGGAAAATTACGGCAAAATTATTTTTTAAATTTAAAAAAAATAAATAAATATTCCAGAAAATCTTAACTCCGTCTCCGAAAAATCCCGATAACGCCACCCCCGCAACCAAATCAGGACGCATGCGTATTTCACATCATGCTTGTTTTGGTTGCCAATTTCGGTTGGAAGTGCTTTTTCTAATGAGACAATTGTTTATTTGCTTAAAATAATGAAATGGAAATACCTAACGATTCCGTAAAATAAAATACTTTCCAGTATAAACAGCAAAGGTATGTGTTACCGTTAGTGTTTAATTAATAATTACAAGTTTATTTATTTGTCACCGTATCGTATTTATTCTTAAATATTCTTTTTTTCCTGGAATTTTACCAAAAAGAAAACTGAGTTCAGTTTTACTGACACAAAATAATTATTATTAACTGAATTGCAGGATTTTTCTTTGGAATCTCAAAGCGTAATTAATTCCATTGGCGCAACTATAGATTCCTCCAGGAAAGTGACCATTCTCGGACTAACGATTTCAGCTGAGTGGAAAAAATAAAGTTTACAAAGTACCAAACTCAAAACTCAAAAGATACTATTGATTGATTGAATCAGTTGCTAAGTCTGCGGCTAAGAAAGTTGGTTCTCTTTTTTTTTTTTTGATTGACAATTTTTCAGGCTGGAAAAGGTGTTGTTTTTTTTTTTTAACCAAAAAAAAAAATTATAAAAAAAACGGTACATTTGCAGATAATGCCCCCCAATATCCAATTTTTAAAAATTGAGGAAACTCTACCGTTTAGGAGACATTGCTAATCTTATTTGGGTCCTGGGTAGAGCCGTGGCCATCGATATATATCGGTGGTCACGGTAGAGCCTGGTTTCCATTACTGTGCATAAGTATACGAATTTTTACTGGAACGCACAGTGTCAAATTTAAAAAAAAACATTATTCCTGTTGTTAAAAAAACCCCGATCATTGCAAAAATAGCAATAAAAATTGAGGAAAGGCTACCTTTCCAGAGGAGATATTGCCGATCTTAGTTGGGTCCCGGATACAGCCTGGCCGCTGTTTGATTTCTGTTCCTGAAATCATTCCCTCAGTATACCGAGCACATTCACATATTGAGGCAGCAAGGCTCTACTCTGAACCCAAGATTGGCAATATCTCCTAAACAGTAGAATTTCCTCATTTTTAATTGCTACTTTTGTAATAATCAGGCTTCTTTGCACAAGGAATAATAATGCATTTTTAAAAAATTATCTGCAAATTTACCAAAAAAAAAAATTTTTCTTCATCATACGGAAAGGATTGCTCCAACATTTCTTTCATATCAATTAATTAGCCATTTTTGTAACAATAATACAATTATTTCGCTTTTTGAGAGCAGAAAAAAAATCTGTGTGCACTGAAAAGTTAATTTCACGGATCCCTCCTCACACGTACCAAAAAAAAACCAACCCTATTTTTGTTTTACATATTTCTTCATTGGAAATTTACCAGGAATTAAATTTATTTCATTTCCAGTTGCTTTACATGACTAGTATCATGGAAAATTAATTTTATTCTTAACACGTGAATCATTATAAATGGCCGGCTATGACTTTTCTCCGAGCACACCAATCAGCCAAAGTGGCTAGCCAAACCCTATGACAGATGCCTGCTCAACCCACAATGTCTTCTAGTTTATACTGCAACTAAAGCTGAGTGAACTTTAGTTACAGTTTCAGGGATAGAGCATACTGGTGTGATCAATTTATTTTGAGAAGGCTCAAAACCCCGTTCACGATGACTTGTGACTTTGTGCTAGTACAACCATCAACAGCTTCCAAACAATTCCATCTACCTAATTTCACTCATATGGCTTGGGTTAACCTGTGGTAAGGTTTTCAGGCACTTTCCAAAGGTGTTGTGTGTCACTGTTGGGCTCACCTCCCCCCAGGTCGATATTACAAAGTTACCTCCCTGACAAATTGTGAGATTTGAACACTGATCTCATTGACAGAAAGCCAATATTCTAACCACTCAGCCATGTGCCCATGAATCCTGATAATATCAAACAATGATATCTATTGTCGGATTAACATGATGTAAATAGCTAATCTAAAAATGTATTAACAAATTGGTAACTAACAAAAAAAAGAGAATAGAATTGATATTCATTTTCCTTTCTTTTTTTTCTTTTCTTCTTTTTTTTTTTTTTTAAAGAAAATGTGGCAACAGGCTATCCAACGAGGTATTAAAGCCTTCAAGGCTGCTTCACTAAATAGAGACCAAGCACTCTGCATTAAAAGACAATTTTCTTTTAAGAAAAAATTGTCAAAACAAAAGACAGAAGCAATTATAGAAGGCCACAAATATGAAAATTTTTTATTCATAAATTTATAAACATTTACTAAATTATTAAAAAATACTTATTTACCATTTTATAAAGTTCAAATCACTTGGTAATTATCCAATGTTTTGCCAACCATTCCAGTAAATAATAGTGTAAATAAACAATTTGATAAATAAAAGGTATTATTTTCATTAATTTTCAAGAACACAGAAAATGTATAAATTCACTTTCATATGTTTAGATTTTATTATGCTTCTAATCATCTCTTTTTAAAACAATAAACATTGATGAAGAGTGAAGGGAGTTGAAATAAAAGCAGTGTCATGGGAAAAACCATCCTTTTGAAACTTTTTGTGGGCATGAAGGTCCATGTTTGCCTTTTTATTATACTCTGACATGTTAAAATATCATTGTACCAACAAATAATGTTTAAAAAATACTTTTTTTTTTCTCTGCTTTAGAAAAAGAGTGGCAAGATTTTGACCCAGAACTAATGGATAGTGATGTGACCGAGACTGATGATCAGCAAACACCAATCAAACTTATGACTGATGAGATGCACAACTTAACAAGGAGGAAATCTCTGGAATGGTCTGATGAGGGAGACTCAACAGATATGGATTACATTACAGACTCCAGTGATTACATTTGCTCATTATCTGACTCATCGGATGTGACTGAGAATCTTGCTGTTCAAGAAGAAATCGTTTGGAATGAATCTTTTCAGAACTTGTCAGAATTATCAATGAACAGGGCGATGTAAGTATATGAGTTTGTCAAAATAAAAAAAAATAAAACTTTGTATTACTAATTTGTCAGTAGAGCATATTCATAAATTATTTGCTTATGTAGAAAAGAGCCTTGTAGCTGATCTCTCCTCTGATTTAGCTCTAACAGCTCGGTGGTGGTGGGGGGAGAAATGTACTGTCTTGTTACTTGGAATATTATCAAAAACCAAGCTAGTATCATTTCATCATCCCAGAGTTTTCCTCACCCATGATGAACAGTCTCCCTCTCAGTGAAGCACTTTGGTTGGAACATCTGTTGGTCTCAAGTTTACTCTAAACCACAAGTGGAACCCATATATTGGTAATAGTAATATTAACTGTTTCCCTACAAGGAAACATATGGCATTCATTGACCAAACAGCCAGTAATGTTTTCGGTTTAAATTTATAAAATCTTTTTCTTAAATTTTTTTTTATTTTTTTATTTTTTTTTTATTATTAAAGGAAAATTTTGCTTTTTCCAGTATTCATGGAGGTTTCCTTCCAAACTTCTTTGAATTGGTGTGGAATGTCAGCATCTTGATTATGTTATTATTTTCTCTTCAAGTTATATGTGCTGTCTGTTTTAGTTGTTGCTGCTATTGAAAGTTCTTAAGTGATGTGGTTTCTGTAATTTGGTACAAAGGCTGTGGAGTTGGAGTCAGTCGGAAGCAATTAAGGTGGTCACTGGATTCCGAGTCAGTAAGACTATACTGACTGAATCCAGTTCAATTTACACTTTATGTAAAAACAAATCTTACATTATAGAATTTTTATTGTTATTTTTCCTACTGTATATTTACTATTTCCTTTAAAGAAATTCATCTCGACTTCTTTTTTAAAGTTATTTTATTTTTCTGTAGTTATTTTGTATTTGCAAAACTATATATGTAAAAAAAATCTTACATTATAGAATTTTAATTTTTTGTTATGTCATTTACATCCTGTAAAAGATTATATTTCAACTTCTGTTATAAATTTTGTTCTGTACTTATTTGTAAAGATAAAAAAGCCTTACATCATAGCATTTTTATTTTCATTTCTTCTATATCCTTTTAAAGATTTTGTCTCTAATTCTGTTAGAAAATATTGAAGAATGAATAGGTATGATATAAAAGCCACAATATCTTTATTCTTTGATATAAATCAGTTATAATGATATAGGCCTACTCAAGTTAGGATCATATGCATAGGCTTTATGAAATTTGCAGGCCATAAACACTTAATTACATAGGAGTCAGAGTCAAAGGTTTTGTCTTTCATTTCCACAGCCCTGTTTGGCACAGTTCTTTATTTGTGATTCTGTAGCACTAGTCCACAATGTTCTTCAAGTGTGCCATGTCCCTTCAGAACATAGGCGATCATGGCCATCCACATCTTCCTGTCCTTTGTAGTTCTTAATAAGTTTTGTCTTTGTTATTTCTCCCAAACCATGTTCTGCTATCCATTTACTCAAACCCATCAAGTATGTTATGCACTGCTTTGCTCTGTCCTTCTTTCCCTCAATCTGTCCTGGGAGTATCAGATTTTCCAAGCCCTCCTTCCTCATTACATGCTCCAGAAATTTTAACAGTCTCTTCCTGATGTTAAGTATAAGTTTCCTTTTTCTCTAAAACCTTGTCATTGCTCACATGTTCAGTCCATGGTATCTTCAAATTTACAGTGTGAGCACATATTAAAGTAGTGAAATTTCCTTCCATTTCAACTGCTGATATATCATTTATTTTGTAGGCTATTTTGATAAAATTAGTACATTAACAAATTTAATCTTTTCTCTTTCTACAGATACAATTCTTTCTCGTGTGTGATGATTAGATTTTATTTCACATCTCTGTAAATTATGTCACTATTTCAATGACGAGCAGCAGTTTTCCGTATTTTCAAAGTTGATAATGTCATAGTGATGTTTTTTCAAATTAGTTGCACAGAGTTGTGCCTATTTACACATATTAAAATTGTCCCATCTTATAGGAAAAAGGAACTTACTCAGTTTGGTGGGTAAGGTTTGAAATTGTCTTTCACAAAAAATTTCTAAGTTGAAAACTAGTGAATGAAATATCAGAGAAATTCAGTACATAAAAAAATGAAATTTGCACCTCCTTGTAGAGCAATGACTCATCTTTAATAATCAGTTGGTTTCATATCTTTTTGTCCACACAACTCTAGAGGGTATACTGTGTTCATTTTATTCACAGCAGTCGGGTCTGCTGCATCAAAATTTGTATTGTTGACCAAATGAATTAAACTTATCCAGCAAAATCCCAATTTAAATCAGACTTATTTCAACAGTTATAATTCAAATCTTTTTTTCTTATATTTTCATTAATGATGCATTTAAAAGCTGTATAAATAAATGTTATGGGAACTTACCTATAATGATAATGGACTCTTCCTGACTCTATAAATACTACTCTTCCTGACTCTATAAATACTGCGCCTCTCTGAGAGAGAGAGGGATGAGGAATGAGTTGAGACCTAACGAGTCAAGACCTATTAGTTCACTCTAAACCAGACTGACAGTTAATACTAACACCTTCAACTTGTATTATATTTCTGTTGTAATATATCTTTGTTATTTACTACTTTCGTGTTCATGTTGTTCTTCCTTGGTCCTAACCTTGGACCATAACCGTGGTGCGAGGATATTGGACGATAACAATTATTTGTATTTTGGATCCAGATTTGCAACAACTTATTCAAAAATTTCAAAATTTGATAATAGATAAAAAGTTCCCTGTCTTATACAAATCTAGGTCCCATCCTTTTACTGTTGAAATGAGAAAAAAGAATTTTATTTCTGTTATGGGAACTTACCTATAACAATAATGGACTCTTCCTGACTCTATAAATACTACTCTTCCTGACTCTATAAATACTGTGCCTCTGGATGAGGAATGAGTTGAGACCTAACAAGTCAAGACATATTAGTTCACTCTAAACCAGACTGAGAGTTCATACTAACACCTTCAACTTCTTGTATTATATTTCTGTTGTAATATATCTTTGTTATTTACTACTCTTGTGTTCGTGTTGTTCTTCCTTGATTCTACCTTGGACCATAACAGTGGTGCGAGGATATTGGACCATAACAATAAAGCAATTATTAAATTTCAGCTTACAGTCTGAACAAAAATCATTTTGTCCAAACTGTCAGTTTGAATTCTATCTTTCTTATTTTCTTAAAAGGAATTAAATATTAAAAAATAAAAATAAACTGGGTATAATTTTCCGTTTATTAAATTTTGATCATTCTTATTTGTCTGTACAAAGTTGAAATAGAACTTTTAATGGTCATTTATAACGTAACACTACAAACATACTGAAGACAACTTGAAAACACATTTTGAATAATTTAAATTTCTTTGAAGTTTGTTTTTATTTGAAAGATAACAGCCTAAAGCTAATTTGTATAAAGAAAAATATAAAACAATTTTACATATTTAAATAAGGTTTAAACTTTTAAAGACATTTTTAAAACATTTTCACAGTCACTCACTGAATCCCTATTTTTGATGACAAATGAAAATAAGTTTAAAAATCTCTTAAAATTCTAGTATTTGTCTTTTGTTTCCAAGTAAATTAGTAAAATTAAGGAATAACTCACTGGATTTTGTAAAAATAATACTTATTTTTTGCTTAAAATAAAATTTATTTATGCACAGTAATCTGAGCTGTCATAAGCACAGTAGTCTTCTAATGTTAACACTTGAAAATGGTATTAAAATTTACACTTTTCAATTCTTAATTTTCATTTAATTGAAAAATCCATTATGCAAGGAATTTCTGAATTGCGATGAAAAATTACAAGTAAATATTATAAAAATAAATATTCAATGTAGGTTCATTTTTTCAAATGTGAAAGAAAATATTTTAAATTCTGCAAGTACCAACTCTTACCGAAAATATTTTTGGAGTTACTTTTTGGTAAGACTCATGACGAACTTTCAGTATGTTCATGGTTGAATTTGAATATATTTATTTTACTCAAATGACATCTTCAGTGATTTTTCTTTTATTTAAGTATAAAAGATTTCTTAGCATTTTAAGAAAGCATGTAAAACATTTGTGAAAAAGACACTAGCAACAAGATGTACTTCTGAAACTTCATGTACAAGAAAAAATTGCTAAAAATGAGACAAAAGAAGGAAAAAGAGTGACAAACTGCTGCTGAGAAACAAGGAATCATTAACTCATCAAACATGGTGGTCACATGAAGTCTATTAAAGATGTACAACACACAGTGGTTTGGAAGGACTGAAAGATCAACATAGAAGGTTCTCTTAGGTATCAAGATCAACACCGGTGAAAATAAATCTCAGCTGGAAGCAGCTCTTTGCAATTACTTGATGACAGAAAAATCAGTTGGTTCATCTTCACCTCAAAGACAAAAGGAAGAAGAAAAGGCAGTCTGTGTATTTAAACAACTCTAACAGTTGTGATGAAGAACCACCATCTAGGGTGATTTCAGTTTTGAACGATGAGGCCAGTGGTATGCAGTATATTATGATTCCAACTTTTACATTGGCTGAGTCATTGATATTGCATCTCCATTCAGTGCTGTGATAAAGTTTTTAGCTCCAACAAAGAGCAGACATGATTATTTCTGATGGCATTTGTCAGATTATATTGCACAAGTGGTATCAACATTTGCCTTTAGATAGAGCTTTGATGTAATGTCAATTTCAAGTGATGGCTGGATATGGAGCATTCCAGAAATATTAGCCATGTCAGAATCTTATAAGGAAATTCAGTTGAAAAATTCCCCATTAGGAGAGGAGGTGCAGGAATAACATTCTCAATGTCCAGAAAGTCTTTCCTATCCGTTTAAAACTGAAGAAGTTTAAAATATTATATTGTAAAGTAATTGTTTTCTTTTTGTAAAACAATTTCCTAAGTTTTGTAGTCATTACTGTTCTATTTTTAACAAGGGAAAATAACATAATTTTACAGTTTTCCAAAGTAAGATACATATATTACAGAAAGTATTGATATTACACTAAAAAGAGCTGTTGTGTTGAATTCCTCATCCTCAAATTAAGTTTCAGGCATGCATCTCCAATGGATACATTTTTATGGCAAGTTCAGTATTGTATACTTTTAACCTGTTTTTTTGCCATGCTGCCAAATTGTACATTTGGCTGTTTTTTTTTTTTTAATTTTTTGTGTAGATAATTTTTTTTATATGACTGGTAAAAAAATAGCTTCATTGCTGTTGTGCTATAAAATAGAGGAAGAAGTGGAAAAGTATGAAGTGATGAAATGAAACTTATATGACCAGTCAAATTTGCCCTTGTCATATTTTTAGGATTTTATTTTTGACAATGAAATTTTCCCATCTTTGAGGCTGGTCTGATCTAGGAATTATTGTTGCCATCAGTATTATTATCCTTCTTTTAATTCAAGACTAACTATATAACATAACATTTATAATGAGTTTTAACTTGTCTGAAGCCTGCATGTTCAGTTATACAGTGTTAAAATTGTTTTTTGTCCAATAGCATATGAGATGAAAATACTTTATGAAATTTGAATGGTCATAACACATTTTTTAATAGAGCTACCAAGATAAATTTGGTACCATTTTTTTTTTTTTTTTTTTTTTTTTTTTTTTTTTTCAAGATCACTATGCCTGTATTAAATGTTTTTAGTTTGGGGTACCCAATGCAATACATTGCCAAGGAAGCTGGCACCTATATATACAATCCATTGCTAAAGATACTGGGATCCATAGACAAAATCCATTCCTAAAGATACTAGTTGGCTCATTCTATTGCTTTAAGATGTTCTTGGTTCCTTCTGCAATATACTGCCCCTCCCCCATTTATAGGCAGAAGCACACAATTGCATGCTGGGATTTCTTCCTAGCCAATCAAACAGCCCAGTTCTTGGTTTCATCTGACTCGGTTCCGGTCTGTCTTGTCTTGAAAGTTAGAACACTACATTTGCTTATCTGAACTTGCTCTTGTGCATCAATGCCAATTCTTAGTTAACTTTTTGCTGTATTACTGTTGCTTTGCCTTGCATATGCTTGCTTTATATTATTTTTTGCCATGTTCTTTTCTTCTTGATTTTTATTGCAAAGTTTGCCAATTATGTTTCTTCTGCTATTTATTTACATTTAACAATGGCCACTCGCTTCTTTTTCATCCATATCACGCAACCTCATGCACCATTATCATTTTGACTGTAACCCTCTACTTTGAGTTAGTGGGAAATATAGTATAAAAAAAACAAAACAAAAAAAAACTGGAGTATATAGATTTAATCAATGGTCAGCAAGCTTGTTTGCCAAACCATCTTAGAAAGTCCAGTTCTCCACTATGGTAGCCTTGTGCCAAGATAGACTTAATAAATGTCTATGTATTGTTTTTATACATTTTCTTATTTTCCCATGCTGAAGGTATTTCCTCAACATCTAGTGCATGTCCATTGATATTTGTAAATGGATTCTTAGAATTGATAATGATTATTTTTTTCTCTGGATAGGTCAACTTTAGTGAAACCCTCTGTCATCCAGGAAAAGATAACCAGGCAGGAACGGTTACATATGTATGAACTTCGGCACCACCTTAATACTTTGAATACAAACTTGGAAAAAGCTGAAAAGCTTGTCTGTGAGAAACGGTAAGTGATTAAAAGTGCTCTTTGAAAAAAAAAAAATTCTTACATTGGCTAAAGTCTCCCAGATCGATACTTTTTAACTTTGGCACAAACCAAACACATGTCTACCATTATTGACTGTGGTGCAAACCTGACACATGTTTACCATTTTGACCTTAGTGTAAACCTGACATATGTCTACCATTTTGACTCTGGTGCAAACCTATTCCATGTCTACCTTTTTATTGTTTATAAAAATGAAAGATTTTTACATTAAACTGAAAAAGGTTAGTGTGCCGTGAAACAAACCAAACTATTTTTTTTTAATTCATTTATTTATCTATTATATGTTTTTAAAATTCCAGTGAAGAGTTGAAAAAATGCAATGAGACCATTGAGAATCTGAAGGCTGAAGAGGAAAATGTTTTTAAGGAACTCCAGGAAGCTGAAAGAGAGACCAAAATGTAAGTAAATTAGTATACTTTCTTTCATTTTTTTTTTCTACCAGTGAAGTTAATAGAAAAGTGAAAAGATAGCAATACATCTGAATTTTGAGATGAGAAATTAACATGATACATTGATTTTCTTAGACTAGTTTCCTCCTTTTGGCTGTAATAGTCATTTGTTATCTTCAGATGTCTGTCAAAGTTGGTAACCTTTGTAAATTTCAAACTGAAAACTGAACCCCCATCACTGTGTATTGAATAAAAGGAATGTGTTTAAAATTCCTGGAAGATTACTCAATTACATCAGGGACCTGAACAAGACCAGAGTACAATGGTTGAAATATTGGGATGATAACAGCCGAAATGACAATGCTCATTTGAATAAATCAGTTTAAAATAACAAGATATCTTCTTACATTGACAGCATAATGAGAATAATATATCTCCATTGATTGAATAAAGCATCTGGTTGGAAATTCTCAGAAGGTTACAAATTAGACAGACACCCAAAGAGGGCTGGAGAATACAAGGGTTGAAATATTGTCACTATAAAAACCCAGATGGGGATGCTTGTCTGAAATAGGGAAGTGTAATGGATAGTGGTTTGCAATGAGAAATCGGAGAGCCAAGTTCAAATTCCAGACATGCTTGTTACATTCACTTATAGGCAAATACCCTTGAGAGGTATGAATCCATTTCCTCCCCCAGTTCTGGGTTAAATAGTAGGATTTGTTTGTGGAAAAATTATTGGTATTGTTAATTCCATATTTATTTGCCAAAACCTAGCTGACAAGCTGAAAGACACTACTTTATTCAATTGAATTCTCTAGCAATGTTTCTTATCTGTTATTTGGATACAGTCCCAGAAATGATTTTGTGTGACTTCTCTCTCCAAATATGAAAGTAGACCATATTTGGGGAGAGAAGTTTTTTTCTCTCACTGTTCTGTTGTAACATTGTATAACATAGTGGTTGATAAGTAAGTAGTCACAAACTGAATATGGACAACCTCCATGTTCTTGTCTAAAGGGAGACTATTTATAGTCTAAACTACACATATTTAAATTAGGCTACCATACTCTTAGGTAAAATGTTAATGCAAAAATATATCAGCCACATAGTCAACTAATTAAAAATGTCTTTCTCACATAATTATAGACAGGATTCTAATTACAGTTTCTGTGGTTTTTATTTGATTCCATTTTACTGTTAGCCAAATCAGGTAGTTACTTTGCCATCAAAATTTTTATGCTTTACATGAACAAAACCAGGTAGAATGAACACTGTTTGATCTCTGGACTTGATCTTTACTGTTGAGCCCAATATTACAATATGCTTGATCTCTTTTTGTAGAATACAGAATGACTATGCTTGTTATTCCATCCTTAACAGTGATTCAAAGCATAATGTCTCACTGTTTGTACCAAACAACCTTTCAAATCTAGTTAGTGAACCAGAATCAACTGTTTCTCTGATTTGATCCCTAGACTGAATGCTGACATTTACATTTATCATAAGTGTAAATATCATATTAGCATGTTACTTTCTGTTTCCTATCTTCTTTTTGCAGCTCTTCAAAGAAAAGCATCTCTTTTGTCATTCATTGTAACTAGGATTGATAATCAAATCTTCATTTTTATTGTGATAGTTATGTCTCCTTGATTAAGTTTAATTTTCTTTGTATAACTTTAATAGCTATAATATAGGTTTGTTACAGAAAATTTATTTGCATTTTTTTTGTGTCTTAAATAGTATGTTGTAAAATCATATAGTATAGTGGTTGATATTTATGTAAATAGTCACAAAATTTTTATGGTTTACGTGTACAAAACCAAGTAGAATGAACAATGCTTGATCTTTGGATTTGATTTTAACTGTTGTGCTCAATATTACAACATATTTGGTCTCTGGAGTTGATCTTTACCACTGAGTCCAATATTACAATATCAGTCAGTCAGCTAACTGCCATACATGATACATGCTTGTGCAATCATGTATCTTTCGATACATTACTGATGAGGCAGATTTTTTCTTGCAGTAGGTTGCCATTTCTTGCTGTGGTAGATTGGTTGTCAACAAAGGCTAAAGAACCCAGTCTGTCTTGCTATTCACCCCATAGCTGGGGGGAAAAGAGATGGATTCATATCTTTCCCAAGGGTATTTGAGCATTAGTGAATCTAATGAACTCTACTGGAATTTGAACTCTGCTCCCTGAGTTCTCACTCTGAGTTGATATCCATGACATCACAACGAACATCATACTTGATGTTTACTGCTGAGTCTCATATTGCAACATGCTTGATCTCCGGACTTGATCTTTACTTTGAGCCCAATATTACGGCAGGCTTGATCTCTTTTTGTAGAATACAGAATGACTACGTTTGTATTTCCATCCTCACAAATGATTCAAAGCATAATGTCTGCTTGTAAAGACAATATTATGATGTTGTATAATCACATGTAATAGTAGTCAGTACTCGAATAAAGATCCATGTTCTTGTCAAGGAGAGACTATTTATAGTCTCCACTCTTCACATATTTAAATTAGTTAGTAATTAATTATTAATTACCACTGCATCTTCTTTGCCTATAACTCTTCTTTTTTTTCCAGTTTTACATCACAAGTATAGAATCTCTTATTTGGAATCTTGTAGTTCATATACATTTCAGAATTAGAAATAGTAGCTATGTTCTTGAATCTGAATTAAACTAGTGTTTTGAACCAGCAAGGTTACCAGTACAATGTATTGATAGGCTTACGCAATTTAGATCAAGCTAAGGTTATCAGAATTACTCTGAAGGAGGCAATGAAAATGAGGCATTAGGGTTCATGCTTCTTTTTAACTTGCTCAACGTTTTTTTCTTGTATTGTGTACATGAAACAAGATGTAAATTGTATGTTAATAGCTAATAACATTTTAAGGATTTTCTCTTTCAGAACCGCTGTGAGCAGGCTGAAATCCCATCACAAACGGATCAAAGATGAGCTGGAGCAAGAAATGTCTTTGAAAGATCAGATCAGTCAAATGCTGAACGAAGCAGAGTAAGCTGAACTTTATTTTCCTTTACTCATAAATTGTTGGCAAATTGCTGAGACCTTCTTTCACTTGGATCAGACTTGTGTTATATAAGCCCAAGTCTCTATCTGCAGTTACTTGACGTAGTGGAGCACATGTGAGGATCATTCTCACTAGATTAGCTGATGATCTGCCAGGCAAACTTATGTCATCTGCTCAACAACCAATCTCTGTCATGTGGACTTGCACATACATTCACAAACTGTTTGGACCCATGACTTACAATCATACTTCCTGTTCTATTGCAACCACTCAGCTTGTTAAAGGTTCTTTTATGGCAACAGCTCTCATTATTTTACTCCATAAAGGTGGGATTCTTATTCTTTGCTTTCCCAGCACCACTTTTCAGATATCTGCACAGACTAACATCCACTGTTAAAATTGCACTGGTAAATGGAGCAGAGTTATTGCAATGTGTTTCCAAAATGCAAACAGTTAAGAGAAGCTCAGTCATAACAACTGTAACAGAATGTGTCAAAAATGTTATTTACACCAATGATTTTCAATGTGGGTGGTAACACTACCTACTATAAACTCAGAGTTCAGGAAGTCCTCAGGGGTGTTTGTGGAGGAGGGGACATAATTTTACCAGGACAGTGAGTTGATTTAAGGACTGTAGGTTGTGTAATGAATATCTGTACAGAAAATGATGTTGGAAAACTGAGTTCACATTCTGGACTAGTCTTTTGCATTCAGTTTTGTACAAATACCTGTGGAAAAGGCATGAATCCTTCTCTTCTTTCAGCTATGGGTGAAATACCAGGGTAGACTGGACTCTCCAGCCTTGAGTGACAACCACACTAGGTGAACAACAACAACTCCAAATTCAGAAAACAGTCTAATGAGGGATGGTGTCTGTCAGGTTATCTTGCCCTACACACACCTTCTGCTGCTATGGTTACAATACATGTAGTATACCTATGACTTTAATTGGTTATGGGACTTGAGACAATTATTTGTGAATAAGTCCTGAAAATTTAATTAAAATGTAACAATTATTTGATTTTTGCAAGAATTTCCAAAACTGATGCTAAAAAACCCTATACTAATCTTTGGCCCACCCACTGATGCAAGAAAAACAAGATTTTTAACAAGCTAGAAAGGATTAAAAAATTTAATAAAATGATCCTGAAATACTTTGGTCTTTCCTCTTAATAATTGTTGCATTTTGATGATAAAACTTAGTTTTTATCAAGTTTGGAGCCATTTTTCTTCATGGTATGCCCCTTTTGGGAATTTTTTTTTGGCAGAATCATATAGTGTGTGTGTGTGTGTATATATATATATATATATATATATATATATAAGCTCATAGCTTTCTACCATAATATTGATTTACTTCTGTTTAGGAAAAAGCTGTTTTCATTTTGACCATAAACTATGTCTTCTGGAATTGGTGAACATTTTTTTATCTTGTAGAACATTAAAATTTCCAAAGTCACTGTTGCATATTAATCTTGTTTCAGGCATTCTTACGTTTCTGCTGATGTAGAAAAAGGCAAATTTCAACTTGCAGAAGAATATCTCGATAAAAGAGAAAAGGACTTGTCACAGGAACAAGTGGAAATTTCTCGCTTGCGCCAGTATAAGGAAGAGCTGAAAGCATGGCGGGCAAAAAGGAATGAAGAAATGAAAATGAGGTGAGTAAGCCAAGTAGAATTATAGGTACGCATTTCTCATGCGGAATACATATAAAAAGTTATAGGCATTTCTCATCATCATATAGGGAATAAATATAAAAAGTTCTTTCTCTGCTGAAGTAAATCTGCACATCAGAAGTAGATAAGTATATTGAATTCATTAACAGATAGTTTTTTTTTTTCAACTAAATGGCACTACTCTTTTAGCAGGCTGTGCGCATAGGTGATATAGGAAAGAGGAAAATGGCTTGTTAGAGTTAATTTTGTTTAGGTTTAATGCTGGGGGTTATTTATGGTCATGGCCCCTAGATTTCTTATATATAATTTGATTCATATATTTGTTTTGTATATTTTACCTTTGTGTATTTGTCTTTGTTTCTAGATTTTTGACATTTAGAATAAAGTTTATTACAATTAGGTCATGGATTTTATTTAGTCCTTTTGATCCTGATGTAGTTGTAGATAGCACGGAAGGAATTTGTTTTTGTGTCTGCATTTGGAAATAAATTCTGATCTTTTGTTTAAGAGTTTATCCTGTTGTAGAATGATAGGTATTGCTATGTTCTCCAAGTAAAGGTTGCATTGTTTTGAAGTGTTGCTGTTAGTTAATGCTGTTCTTATTCTGCTATGTTAATTTTGGTGTGCTTTGATTTGCTTTTTGAGTTGCTGTATGTGTGTTGGGAGTGATGAAAAAAAGACAAAGGTTACTAAGTGCTATAAGAAATGGTAAGTTGTCGGGGAGTTATAATTGTTCAGGTTGTAGATTAATTGACCTTGGTTAACTATAATTGGCAGAAATGCCCAACAAACAGAATTGGCAAAGTTTGCAATAAACAAGAGAAAGAAAAGAAAACAGGGCAAAAATAATATTGAGCAAACAACATATTCAAGGCAATGTAAGAGCAATAAGGCAAAACATTCGCAAACTAAAAATGGTGTCAGTACTCAAAAGGGGATACAGACAAGTGATCACAGCATTTATGATCCTTTGAAGAGTATAAAAAAAGAAAAATATTTTTATATTCAAAAACCTTTCTCACCTTTTTCTTTGTTGTAGCTTGATTCAAACCAGCAACACTGCCTCAGCCAGTTGTATGTCTGTCCATTTTGAATATTTCATAATTGTTGAGTTTTAGGACTGCATTCAAAGTGATCTAAAATGTGCAAACCATCATCAGCAATTTCTTTGATGTGGCCTCCAAATCTCTTACAGACTACAAGACTGTTGATTTATCTCCTAATTTCCATTGGTTACATGAAGATCTTATCAAAGTGCAGCAAGATCATTTCTTCTATCCTCATTTGTTTGGAAATTTACAATTGTTTCTGTCGATTGTTCCAAAACATCTGTTAACAAGATGAATCTGGAATTTCTCTTCTCAACTTAAACCATTTTGTTTGATCAAATCTGGTTTTAGCAACTTACCTATTTTTTTTGTAGGTATGGAAAAGAAAACCCAAAAAACATGCAAGTTTAGTTTGAATTCTGATTTTTTTTTTTTTTTTTTTTTTTTCTGAGTAGGACAATCTTTGATTAACTCATCCGTTCTTCAACAGATGTAGCTGGGCCATGACTTATAATCACTTAAGCACTTTTCTTTATAAAATTTTTCATTGATTCTTTCATTTTCCTTTTTCTTTTTTTTTATCTAGACCACTTCTCTTTCTTCTAACAGTTTATTCACTGGTTTAGTGCCAGTATCAGCTTTACCTTGGGCACCTTTCTAACTCATTGATGGCTTACAGCCACATCATATTGAAACATTGGTTCCTGTACCATAACCAAAGTTAAGCATCGTTGAGCCTGGTCAGTATCTAGATTGGGAATACCAGGTGTTGTAAGTGTGGATGTGCCAGTGGTGTAATGGGGTTAATAGCTAAGAACAGTTAATCAGAGAGCCAAGTTCCAATACCCATTGGTTTTGTTAAATTCACTTACGCACAAATACTGTTGGGAAAGGTATGAATCCACCACTTCTCCCTCTAGTTACGGGTTAATTAGTAAGACTTGTATCACTAAACCATTATTATCTCAAAATTCTTAGAATCTAAAAATATTTCCTGATTTTTAATTTAGTGGCATCATGACATGTAATAAGTTTATCTCCCGAAACAATAAATATTTATTTCTTTGACATTTTCTGGTGAAAAGCTGCGAGTCCTTGGCTGAGGCAACTTGGCTGAGGCAACATGATCACGTTCAGATATGTGCACATCCCTCCACCCGCAGTTTCGAAATCCAAAATGCCTAATAACAAATGCTACATATGAAGGAAGAAAAATACCATTTACTGAGCCGTTTAAGATTTTGTTAAACACACTTATACGTACACAAATATTAGAGCTATATTACCTGAAAGGTTTTCGGCCACTTTTCAACCATCTATAATGATGCTTGATTTAAAATCATGTCAAAAATGTGGATTTGGGGTGAAATTTGAGATCCTAAAAATCAGACAGGCAAACCAAACCATGAAAATTACATAAAAACAAATGCTTGGAAATTTCATTATTAGGGATGAAATAATAAAAAAAAAGTGCACTTTGGATCCCTATTCTTAAATTAATGCTTGTTGCTATCTGGCCGACTGAGTCTGTCAGTAGGCTTTGTACTGTCTGTTCATGTCCAATTATTATTGTTGCAATATGCTGGAATGGCTCTGTGAGCTTTACAATGACTGACAAATACAAACAACATACCTGCATCAAAAGGGTTGATAAGCTGTAGGAAAAAACGAATTCATGCCTGCATCAGATTTTGCATGAAGCTGGGTAGATTTTCTGCTGAGACCCTTGAAATGTTTTCTCAAGCTTTTCAAGGTTCGACACCTGTTTTTGAGTGGCATGTGTGTTTCAAGGCCAGTTGAGTACCAGTTGAAGATGATGAGTATTCAGAGCTACCTATCACCGGCATGACATCAGAAAATAGGGAAGGAATTTATAAATTTATCCATAAGGACTGTCAACAGATGATTCATCAACCCTCTCACTTAATTGGCAACAGTCATGAGGTCTGCACTATTTGCCATCTTCCTGGAAAAAGACTTCCACATTACTTCTCAATTGTGGAAAATGTACAGGGATTAATGTGTAATTTTATCAGGGGGACTATTTCAGAAGGGATTCTGACCTAATTTAAGTAATACATATTATTTACTTGAGTAATGGTGTACTTTTATTTTAGCCTGAGTCTGAGAAGTTTCCAATATCACCTTATTCATTTGGTCATTTTTTTTTTTGTCATGATGTATTTGTAGGCAGATTCCGACAATGCTACTTATGAGCACATGATGAACAAGATGATTAAATACCCCCACATCCCAAAAAATACAAAATAAATAAATGAAATGTGTAAATTAATAAAAATAAATAATACATAAGCAACCTCAAGGCTATGATTATCAATAAACCTAAACATTATTAGGGGGATTTGAATAATCATAAGTAATTCATTGAGTCTAGAAGAATCCTCAACAGAATGCAGAAAGCACTGGATGGGCGTTTTGTCCTATTTTGGTTCTCATTAGCAGTGCACATCCACTACCGAGAATTGTAACCCAGATCGTTGCGATATGACACAAGCATCATAACCACTAGACCATGAGTCTCAGTGACGGAGAGGTAACAAATTAGACTAGATATAGTGCCTGCTCCTCACAAATTCTGCTGTGTGGCTCATCCAAGTCTACTTATACCAATGGACTGTGCTCCCATGTGTCACATCTTCTATCCCCAAGCTACTCCATCCAGAGCATTAAAAGCTGATTCAAGCAAGGAGATATATATATATATATATATATATATATACACACATATATATTATTAGGGGGATTTGAAATATATATAAAGACTACTTAAAGGAGTAGTCTCGTTTGGTCCGAACATTGTATTGTGGTATGAAACAGTCACCATATAGTGCTGATTCTTATATTTATACTGTGTCTATATCTTCAAATTCCATTTCTGATGCCAAATACACTTTTATAAACCTTGCAAATTTCAAACTCTCTCTCACACACACACACACACACATATTTAAATGGATACTGTGATCAGCATCAAATGTTGGCAGTCATGCTTGAAGGCAATCTTCTGATGACCTGAAGATTGCGTTCAAACATGAAACACTGTCGCAGCTTAGTGTTCACCTCGGTGTTTACTTTATTATTTACATATTCTCTATCTTTGATATTGACCACTTTTATCCATAAAATATAGCATACCATAAAACTATATTTTTCTCATATATATATATATATATATATATATATATATGACTAATACAAATAAAATGTTTCATAGATTAACTTTTTTATAATTGTTCAGTCACTCTTCTGGAAGTTTTTAATCAGTTGACTGCTGTTTTTCTCATTTTCCATTATTTTTACACTAAGTTTAATGTAATTAATACATGTGCTAGTTGGGAGCTCTTATTGGTGGGAGGTTAACTTTTTCCTCTTTTTGTGTTTGTGCATGTTGTGATATGGGAAGAAAATCTATTACAAAGTGGAAAATTTTTTTTTCATGTGACTTATTTCAACATGTAATAATTGCCACAAGGATTACATAGGAGAAACCTCGACGAATTTAAATAAAAGATTATATGAGCACTAAAGGGATCTTTCATAAAACAACACACTCAATGTATTAATTGTTCATCATACTAAATCTGAACATAATTTTGATTTAATAAAAAAAAAAAAATGCTACTTTATTTAAGAGAACATGAAGATGAAAATGGATAGAAAGTGCTTTGATCATTAGATCATCTATAGTAAATTTACATCCATGTTCTTAGAACATTTCTCCTTTCTTAGCAGATCTTCTATTATCACAATGTGGGATATTTAATAACAAAAGTTATTTTAAAAAAAAAAAAATGAAATTGTATAGACTATATGCCCAAACACGCATTAATAATAAAAAAACAAATTTAATTTAAAATTTCACCATCACAAGTTGCACATGTGTAATCACATCAATGTAAGCATCACTTTAGTTCAATGATGTCCTCAAGGCTGAAACACATCAAATGAAAACTGTTTCCATGTTGTCATAGATTTTCCTAAGATATATATATATATATATATATATATATATATATATATATATACACACACACACACACACACACAGAGGGTGTAACAGCAAAATTGTCTAAATCATGTAAAAACAATTGTCCATTTGTTAGATTAAGCTTTGAACCGGTATATCTTAGAAATGATTAAACAGAATTTACTGGAATTTGCTGAGGTTTTATGGCACTATTGGACTCTACTTTGAGCAATAAGAATATAATTACTCACCAAGCTTAACCGAAGAATTGTGATGAAATTGATCATAAACGAAAATGACATGTTCATTATTAATTAATCATAGCTAAGGATCAGAAGCTCACGAAGGATTGAAATTAAGTTCAAATATATGTATATATTATTCCAGGATAATTTTCCAACTTAAAGATGGTCTTTGCCCTCTCTAACCAAACTTTCTGTCCTGGAGTAACGAGGTGCTTCACACGTTTCACGTATGATTTCATTTTCAAGTCTTTTTTTCATTGCTCTTTGGACTGTCATAGCTGGAACTCCCCACTCATGTGCCAAACGTCTTATGAATTGAATTAAGTCTTTTCTAATTGATCTCATTAGCTCTAAATTGAAATGTTGATCCTCTTTCTGTTGTGACCTCCTGATCCAGTTTTCCTCTCTACTGTTCTCTTTTTTAAACTTATTCACCGTTCTCTTGATGGTTCATGAATGGACTTTGAAGATGGAAGCTAGAGTATGAATGTTGGTACCATTACTGAAGGCCTGAATGATCATTGCACATTTGGAAGACTTTGGTGACACAAAATGCTTTTAACCTGTTGTCTTTCTAGCTGAATAACATAAAGGGTTTTTCAGTGATTCTTCTGACAAATGGTATCAAGATGGCTAAATGTCTGATCTGAAAATTAGTTTAGTGTTTTTTGTTTTTTTTTGTTAAATATTAAACATTTTGTGGGATGAACAGTTATGCTGTTACATGATTTGGACAGTATGTGTGACCTGACTGACTATAATACATACATACATTTTGACTGGCTATTCCTTTCCAAGTTAGCCTATCTAATCCCTATTCCGGACATCTGGCCAAGAACATTTGTACAGCAATACTGCATGTGGAGATCACCCCCATGACAAATCAGCCATGATTAGTCAAATCCTGATTTCATGGTGTGTGCGCGCACACACACACACAGTGTAGCAGTCACCAATAACTTCAACCATAAATCAGTATTATTAGGTAACAAGTTGGAGCTATTGGTGGCTAAACTGGTCCCCCACTCTGCCACAAGGCTTTTCTGGTAAGGAGTGTGGCACTCACCAGAATTTTGTAGCTATGAAAGTGCGGATGAATCTTTTCATAGGATCAACAACCACGTGTAGGGATGTAGTAATAGGTGAGTTGGTGTCCAGGGTCACAGTAAGCCTGCTGGGAGTGTTGGACCCCTTAGCCTATGTTAAGGTATTCAACAAGGAGAAGGAAAACTCTGATGTAGCTTGTTCAGTTTGAGAGCATCCAATGTTGTTAACTGATTCTTCTTTTCAGGTTCATGCTCTTCTTGCTCAAAGAATGAGATTAATCTAATGTAATATCTTCCCCCACTGAAAGAATTCTCATGCTTGATATTGCAAAGATATATCTCATGATGGTCATAATCTACAATGAGGTGGCAGCCATCATTTGTGATTATATATATATATATATATATATATATATATATATACACACACAGGGTTCTTACAGGTCCTGAAAACTTTGGAAAGTCCTGGAAAATTGACAGGGCCTTTTCCAGGGTTTGAAAAGTCCTGGAAAAATGGTAATAGCTCAAAATCTTGAAATGTCCTGGATTTTTCTAAATTGGGCTGCCCACACATAGAATATGAAGGTGTGTCTTGTTGTTTCTACCCTCACTCAACAAGAAAAGAGGAAAAGCAAAGATAAAAGGTGTCAGATACAAGTAAACATCTCTGTCAAAGATAAATTAATTCATACATTCAATTTGTAGTTGAAAGGAAAATAATAAAATTATTTTACAGTAATAAAATTCATTTTAAAAGAATCTCGAAAAATTTATCAGTTTTTAAAAATTTCAGCAATTGAAGAAATCTTATTCACATGTCAATTTCTAATGTAAAAAGTCCTTTTGATCAGCAGTGTGTGAGTTCATGCTGAAAAAATAAAGATACTTAATGTGTATCTATGTGTAAACTATGTCTGTCTAAATTGTTGCCAAATGTAACAAGTTTGAGAATTAAATTTGATTAAAAGAAAATGTAGATGGGAAGGATAATAGAATAGAAAATGTGCCTTTGATAAAATAAGATTGTTATTTTTAATGTTGGCCTATATCTATAGCTTTTGTTGTAAGTATGAAAAAAATAATGAAATATATTAAAACTTATTTAGCTTTTATTGCTTGGCTTTAAAAGTTCAATCTGGCAACTTTTGTATTTCTTCCATAGATGGCTAGAAAATGTACAAACATATGAACAACTCGTAGACATTTGGCCAGATGTCATCAAATTTGTGAACTTAATTAAAAACAAAATAGACAAACCAAGTTTTTCTCTATGGTGCTGTCAAACATGAATGATGTTTTATTTCCAGTGAAACTGCAGATTTTTGTGTCCGTTTTGAAAGACATTGAACCGTTTCTGATAAAATATCACAGCGATAAGCCATTGCTTCCTTTCCTTGCAGATTATCTTATTAGTATGATCATGGAACTGTTAAGAAGATTTGTAAAGGAAGAGCAACACTAAAAAGATAATTACGTTTTCCACACTGAATGAATTTGTGAGAATTTTGTCAAACCAAATAAAGCATAAAATAGATATGCTGCAAAGATCGAGTGTGGATTTCTAGCAGATCAGGTTATACAAAGTTTATCCAAAAAAGGAAATGTGTCAACAAAAAATCTGTCTTTGTTGCAATTCTGCAGGCAAATCATCTTTGAGATACTTCTGGCAAAGTTTCCCATTAGATAACCTCTTGTAAGATCACTTGCATGGCTGAACCCTGGATCCATTTGTGGAATAAATCTACCACAGAATATAGTCTAAATCTAAAAAGATGTCTTTTCCCATATGATGGACAGAAAACAAGTCAGTAAGTCTGATTTTGTTGACATCATCAGTAAGTATAAAGAGTTTGAGGAGGAGGCTGCTGGAAATATGACTTTCAAGAATTTCCATAGACATGAAGACCTTTGTTCTACTCATCTTTGTCTAACAGCAAGGAATATCAAAAACTCTGGAAAGTTGTTTGAAGATTGTTGATACTCTCTCATGGACAGGCCTCAGTGGAGAATACTAATCTAGATGAACTGAAAAAATGTTTAACAACATTGTGTTCTGTGCCATGTGCAATGAAAGCTATGAGTAGTAGGGGTAACCAAAATGTGTCGTCTTTTTGTGAAAGTTTCTATTTGTATTTCTGTTCATTAAAACCATTATACTTAACTTCACAGGAAATGTGCAGCAGTCAAGAATTTTTGTGACCTTCGTCGAGATAGCTAAAATGTGTAGCAGTAAGAATTAGTGTCTTTAAAAAAAAAATCAAAATTTACAAGTGTAGTAGAATTTCAAATAGTGTAGAATGCTATCCAAAATGTGTAACATAACCAGGTCTGAATTCAGTTGTGTTTTAGCCTTCAACACTTGGATTTCTTCATTGCTTTCAACTAATCCATGTGACATTGAATTATTGGAACCAGCTGTAGCTTTTCTTTGAACATCTCATCTGTCAAACTATTAAAAGATAAATCAGGAAGTTTGTTTTTTAAATCGATGACAATTCACTTCATGTATGCGTGTGCACATCAATTTCAGTCCTTGAAACTTCTTGACATAGTCCTGGAAAAGTCCTGTAATTTTTTTTTTTACACAGATCTGTGAGATCCTTGTTATATATATATATATATATATATATATATATAACAAACCAAACTGTTGATAAAGCTTTCAATATAACGCTACCAAGATAAAGCCTGCAAAACAAAAAACTTCAAACAACAAAGGAAGAAAAAAAATCAAAACAAACAAAAAAAATGACAATAACTGAAAGGAAATGTAAAAGAGAAGATGTCTATCTAGGCAATAATCCATAGTGTTCTATACCTATGAAGAATCAAGACAGCAGTAACACTAATGAACAAAAATCGGTACAAATCTTTACACAGTTTGACTTTCTTGCAATGTACCAATTACATCATCAGAAACTTGGAATAACATTTTGGATCTAGTCTCTTTGTACTGTTTTGTTGGTTAGTTCATATATATATATATATATATATATATATATTCTGTATTTGGGCAGCAATCCCACTTTTATACAAATTTCATTAAAAATGACTGACAAGGTACTGTGGTTAAGATTTTTTATTTAATTTGTCTTATGTTCCTATAATTTTCTTTTTTTTTTTTTTATAACGAGAAGACTTATGTTACTTCTCTCTGACCACAGCTCAATTAGGTCTCATTTAAATACACACTGACACCTACCAAACTCCATTTGTAACATACTCATTGACAATACAAATATAATGCCCAATCCACACTTAAAAAAAGGTTAAAAATAATGGAAACATTATTAATAAAAAGGAAAAAGCCAATACTCAATATCAACTATGAACACGGCCACAACATGCTAACCATGTTTGGAAAATAAAACATTTTTATAACTCTAGATACATACATAAAAAAATTTGTAAAAGCAATCCTCAGATGGTTTAGAAAATGAAATTGAATATGGAAAAACCAGCACCAAAACAAACTTTGCTTATATCTGCAAGGGTGTTTTTTCCCATCCCACCTATAAGTTAGGAATATATTTTTGGGGTTTGTTGTTCTATATACATTCTCTGAGGATTGCTTCTTTGCATAAAATTTTTAGTCATGGTGATGTCACTGGAAATGCATCTTTTCATACTTATTCATTTCTCTTTGTCACAGTCAACACATTCGTGAAATTAAGCAAAAAGAACTGCAGTTGAAATTAAGATCTGCTGAGGCCCAGAAAGCAAAAGCCAGCACAGCAAAGTTTCTCAGGGCAACACTTGAAAAGTAAGTCTCAGAACCTTTTTTTATTCTTATATTTTGGTGATCTTTCAGGAATTTCCTGCCTCAGTCCTGATTTTGATATATTTTTCTTATTTGGTCAAAAATTCCACAGGGAATTTATAAAAAATAAATAAAAAAAAATGGTTTATCTTTCTAAAAATATATTTGATAATGTTTATACATTTAAGCATATATATATATATATATATATATATATATATATATATATATATATATATATATATATATATAATCTCATACTATAGGCCAAAAGTTTGGGGCCACCCTCTGTATTTTTGAAGAATTGCATAAAAATTGAAATTTGCATGATTTTTTTTTTTTTTTTTTAAATTTACAAGTGTACTTTGGACCACAGAGACTTCCTCTTCCTGAAGCCTTTCAACATTCAGTAATAATAATAATGAAATTAACTCATTACTGTATAAAGTTTCCTTGAAATGTTAGCTCTTTTTACCTAATCTACCTTGCTGGCTAATGGTTAGGGCTGTTGGGTTTTAAATTTTAAGTAACACCCTTTATAAAAAAAACAAAAAACAATGGACACCAACCACTAATGGGTTAAATAGCTTCGGCCACCTAGCTGACTAGAAATTTCTTTAACCAGGGAAGGTACTTACTAATGATTAAATACAGAGAATGCTCCAAAACTTTTGGTGTGTGTGTGTATATATATATATATATATATATATATATATATATATATATATGTATTCCGTGGATTTAGGCAGCAAACAGGGTTTAAGATGTAGAAGGATTAGGTAGTAATAACACCATACGAAAATATACACTTTCCTCTTTGTGAAGTGAGTGACAAAGAAAACTCTCTCTCTCCCTCTCTTCTATATATTTCCTTTCCTTCCTTCTATTGTTCCTATCCTCGGTAACAGACATGAACCCAGACTTAGTATATTTGGCTCGGTGAATGTCATAAAAAAAAATCAACCAATGACAACACGTCCCGCCAAAAAATCAAACAGGAAACATGGATGTGTCAGCCCCAATAAAAAGAAGAAAACTACGTATGAGATGAGAGATGCCGCAGTGGAGAGGAACTTGATTTGAGGTAGCAGATCAAGACGCAAGGGTTGGTGATTCATCAGCTGTGAGTTTGACCTGACATAAAACTCCAGAAGAGAAAGAAGAAAGGATGAATTAATTTCTGTCAGCCAGAAGGAACACAACAACCCTGTATGAACTCTCGAATCACAAAAAAAAGAACTATGACAATAGTCAACCATTTTAAACACTGTAACCAAATGGAGTCAACAATAAATGGTACTATAGACAGTAAATTTGGCCTTTATTTCATCTCTATATACCATAAAGACAACGGACATTTTGTGCCAATTAATTTTATTGATCAACTTTTCCAAATTACGAATAATCCTCCTCAGACATGGAGGATTCCATCAGAAATTGTCCAAATTTTTGGAAGAAAAATACAAGAAATATGGTCCATGCTTTTGATTTTTAAGTCATCATCAGGATAGCTAGAGATAAATGGTGATTTATGTCACAAGACTGCACTGCCTCATGAAAGCACTTGGTGTAAGCCTCTGTGTTGAGGCTGAGGCCCTGTAGGAAGATGAATGGAGGCATCATGTCACCATCACTAGTAATCACTCCAAATACCATGATGTTGACTGGATATTTGGTTTTCATCACTCACTGTACATCCTTTGGGGACACAGCATCTTATCCTGGTAGAAATTTTTCTTGTCTTAGAAAAACCAAAGCATGTTCGGTTGGAGGGGACACTTGAGTTTGTTCAAAAGCTTTGTAGCATTGTCTTTCCTTTTGTCCTTCATGGATTGGGATAAAAATTGGCCCCTTCTTATTTGTAATAGAAATACCAAATGTCTTCATTTAGTACCTGCCTGATAAGAAACTCAGACACTCCTATGGACCTGATTGACTTGGAGAGATTATTGTCAATCATGGCCTGGTTCTCACCAACAGATTTGGGTGTGCTTTTCTTATCAGACCAATCAGTGACTTTTCCGAACTGCCATACCCCTTCATAATCACCATTAGACTCGTCCAACTACTTCCAATTCCTCTGTACTGTACTCAGACTGACACCCAAACAATCTGAAATGTTCATATTGGAGCTTCCAGCGTGAATGCCAAGCAGTACAGCATGCCATTTCCAAATTTCTAGCAGAGTGAATTGCATCTTGGTGCTCTTCTTCTCACAGACGGTGTCCAACTGACCCTACTATACTGTGCAGTCGACAAAAGCAAAAACAAGCAATGCACATGTGCAAAATTAAAAATATAAAATGGCAAGTTTACCCATCGCACCCTGTATGTATGTATATGTTTGTGTTTTGTTGAAAGTTTGTGTCTGCCTCTGGAGAATCATTGATCATGGTGAAATGTAATTGGAAGAAGTACCCAACAAACAGTATTGACAAATTTTCCAATAAATAATGAAAAAGCAAAGAAAAAACATGGAAAAGATAATACTCAGCAGACAATATATATATATATATATATATATATATATATATATATATATATATATATATATATATATATATATATATATACACACACACACACACACACACACACACACACACATATATATAAATAAATATAAAAGTGAAAATTGAAGTCAACACTTTGAGGTGACAGGCTGCTTCATGCTAGACACAATCATCAGGCCACAAGTGCTGTTATTTTTCTCGACTATTTATATATACGGGTCAATGGTGCATTGTGGATAGTCTATTTTGCCGGAATTCATTTATTTGTTTATTTATTTATTTGGGTTAAATTATTTTGCTTGTTTTTATTTATTTTTATTTTTTATTTTTATTTCTTATCTTATATATTTATTTATTTTAATCAGTGTTTTATTAATCTAGTAAAAAATTGTTTATATCACTTATTTAATAGTTTTGTTTTGTTTTGGGAAGATAATTAAAGCTATTTATTAAATTTTGGGGTTGATTGTTGTAGTTTATTCTAACTATTATTGTGGCGGGAGCAGTTTTTAATTTGTTTATTACTTCATTTATTTATTTGGATTGATTATCTTTACTTGTTTTTTCTAACGGCTAATTTATCGGGATCGGTTTGTTAGTTTGTTTATTTATTTGGATTATAATTTAGATTAATTTATTTTGTTTTTTATTATTTATTTATTATACTGTCTAGTTTTATTTACTCTTTTCAGTTTTCGATTTTTAAGTAACATATTTTTTTTATTTTATAACATTTATAGCTATGTTTTTCGTCTGATTTTTGGTTTGATTTTTATAGTTTAACTAATATTTTGGCCATAATGGTTTGTTAATTTGTTTATTTATTATATATATATATATATATATATATATATGCACATGAGATAAACGTAGGCAAAGCAACAGTAATGAGGCCAAAAATGTTCACGAACTAAGGATGGTGTTAACAAACAAATGAAATACAGTCAAGTGATCGCAACATTCTGACTTCAAGACAAGCAAATAACAAGAATATGGCAGATGAGACCAATCTTATTGGCTAGGAAGTAATCCCAGCATGCATCTTTGATTTTTCTATAAATTTGGAGAGTGGGAAGTTTTTGAAGTCATTTGCATATAAATTGGAGCCAACAACCTCTCTCTTTCCCACTGTGTATATGTGTGTGTCTCTCTCTATTTATGTGTTTTTGTCTCTTTCTCTCCCTGCCTTTCTCTCTCTTTACATGTATGTCTCTTTCATTCTCTACATGCCTCCCATTCTCTTTCATTCTCTACGTGCCTCCCTCTCTCTTTCATTCTCTACGTGCCTCCCTCTCTCTTTCATTCTCTACGTGCCTCCCTCTCTCTTTCATTCTCTACGTGCCTCCCTCTCTCTTTCATTCTCTACGTGCCTCCCTCTCTCTTTCATTCTCTACGTGCCTCCCTCTCTCTTTCATTCTCTACGTGCCTCCCTCTCTCTTTCATTCTCTACGTGCCTCCCTCTCTCTTTCATTCTCTACGTGCCTCCCTCTCTCTTTCATTCTCTACGTGCCTCCCTCTCTCTTTCATTCTCTACGTGCCTCCCTCTCTCTTTCATTCTCTACGTGCCTCCCTCTCTCTTTCATTCTCTACGTGCCTCCCTCTCTCTTTCATTCTCTACGTGCCTCCCTCTCTCTTTCATTCTCTACGTGCCTCCCTCTCTCTTTCATTCTCTACGTGCCTCCCTCTCTCTCTTCTTTCAGTGTGCATATTCATACCTGCCTGTCTCTCTGTACGTCTCTCCATTTTTGTGTGTATGTCCCTCTTCCCATATCTTTCTTTCCTTGCTTCTCTCCGCCCTTGTCACTGTGTGTGTCTGTGTATGCAAGGAAGCATTACAATGATCAACAAACAAATATAAAAAGGCCTGGCTTCCTTGTAACAAGTTGCTGGCATCATAGGGAATGTGTGAGAAGGTATGATTGCCTTTAATAATTATTAGAATTAAATGTGGCAAAAGAACTAATTGCAAACATTAACTTGTTTCAAGAAATTGATTGGTTGAGTGGTTCTTAAAGAAATTGGATCTGAATATTGGAATTGACTTAGGAATTTTGTATAACTGTACACATCCATAAAGCACAAATTGGGGGAAAATATTAAAAAATAAATAACTTTCAGGATTGAAATCAAAAATTATTTTATGTTGAATTAATTTCTTTGCTTGAATAGATTCAGAGAATTGTGTCGATCAAGTTGTCAGCCATCTTCAGAGGCATAGTCACTGATGGTCTTATAGGAATAATAATTCTTGAAAAGTCACTTATCAGAATTCAGTGAAATGGTTAGCTGGCTGTATTTTTTGTCCTTTTTTTAAAAAAAAGAGTAAATTAATGGCCAAATCTTACTAATAACTGAGTCTACCAATTGTTTTTTTTATATATATATATATATATATATATATATATATATATATATATATATATATATACACACACACACACATATGTATATTTAATACAACAGAATTTATATATTCTAAAAATTATAGAGTGCATTCTTTAAAAGGAACCTTTTTCCTCCAACACTTCAAAAAGATTTGCAACAAAATTGTCCAATTCTTAGATTTAACTTTGAGCCGTTGTATCTTAGAAATGATTAAAAATAACTTACTGGAATTCTCCAAGGTCTTTATAACATTATTGTACTCTACTTTGAGCAATAAGAATGTATAATTACTCTCCAAGCTTAACTGAAGAATTGTGATGAAATCAGTCATAAACAAAAATGACATGTTCAATAATTAATCATAGCTAAGGATCAGAAGGCCATGAAGTATTGAAATAAAGTTTAATTATAATATATATATATATATATATATATATATATATATATATATATATTATATATAAAATTCCAGGGTCATTTTCCAACTTATTCAAGATGATCTTCACTCTCTGAAGATTTTCCATTGCTTTTGTCAACTATAATTAATCCATCGTCCTTGTACAGACCATGGCTATTAGCGTCCACATAACTGCTTATAAGTGATCTTATTAAACATTGCCGTAAACAATTGTTATTCCACAATAATGAGTTATGGATCAAAAAAGGCAATAAAGGCAATTTGGTAACAAAATAATATACCAAGAGGCTTTAATGAAAAGTGGACATAACAATAAACTAGATTATATTAATATAAATGATGACCGTAAAATGCAAAATAAACATAGATCGAGAAGTAGAAATATATTATGGTTTAACCCACCATATAATTCTGCAGTGAAAGCTAAAATAGGAAAGGTATTCTTTAGACTTCTAAAACAAAATACCCTGAAAAACTAGTGCATTATATCAAATATTTAATAAAAAACTGTCAAATTAAGCTATAGTTGTATGCCTAATGCGGCCAGCTTAATTAATGGATACAACATGAGAAAAATTAAGGATAAACCATGTACAGCACTTCCCAAATGTAATTGTAGGAATAAGAAAGCCAATCCCCTCCAGGGAAAGTGCCAGCAAGAGTGCGTGGTATACCAGGTAAAAATATACAAAGATAGACTTGATAGTACTGATGAAAAAAAAACTAAAGTATATATAGGATCTACCCAAAATAATTTTAAAGAAGGGTATTATAACTATATTAGTAGCTTCAATAATGAAAAATCCAAACATAATACCACGTTATCTACTTACATATGGAAAATTAAACATGACTATAAAAAAAGACACTATTTTGAAATGGGAAATATTAAAGAAATGCCATAAATATAAAACAGGTGATAAAGTTTGTCCTCTTTGTGTAGAGGAAAAGTTAGCCATTGCTTTATTTAAGGAACCTAATAATTTGCTGAATTTAAAATCGGAAATCTTAAGTGGAGACACAGAAAACACAGGTTACTAAAATAGATTTGTTTTTCTTCTCTTGGTTTTTTCTTTTTTTTTTTTTTTTTTTAATGTTTTTTGAATAAATAGGATTTACTATCCCGTTGTTGTTACTGCTTTTTTTTTTTTTTTTTTTTTTTTTTGTCACATGGTCATGTTTTTGTGTTGTAGGCTATATATTTTCTGTTCTTTTAGCACCTCTTTAGCCAGTTCACCTTGATGATCCACGTAGGTGAAACCTAGGTAGGTTAGTGTGGCTCTTTAGGTTTACTTACTTATTTTGCTCTACTTAGCGTATTGAGCACTTTGTTTAGTTATTTTACTTTACACGTAGCGGAGGTTTTTCCTTTGGACTCTGAACTTAGATTCTAGACGATTATTTTCGCCGGAAGTATATGTTCTTAGTTCTTTTTTTTTTTGTTTACCCTTTTTTTTCCCTTGGGTATTAGTTTGTTCATTCACAAGATAAAACACCTAAGGTTTTACCGAACAAGTATAGCTACTTACATTTATAAGTTCATTAGTGTTATATATATATATCTATCCTACCTTAAGGTTTCCCCACTATTTTACTGATTATCGACACTTCCTTAATGATCTGATGAGTGAGAAACCATAACCAATCAGCTCTTTTTTCTTTTATTATTCTTTCTTTCAATGTACATATGTGGAAATTATATTTTTTTATTTATTTCTCCTTGCTCTTTCTTTGCTATTGCATACTTTTTCAATTTCCTTTTTTTTTCTTTTTTTTTTTTCTACAATAATCAAATGATTTACTCTCAGGAAAAGAGATTTTTTTTTCTGTTTTGCATTTCTCCCTTTTGTCTTACATTCTGTCTTGCTTTTGTATATGATATTGAATGAAAACATTTGGCCAGAAGAATAACGACTATATATTTTTAAAGATTTTGTTAAGTAAGGATAATGTTATCAGGAAACAAATAAAAAAACCCACTGATCAAACCAAAGTTTCTTAAAAGAACAAGTATTCTGAAATGAAAAACGAAATAATGAAACATATTTTGAAAATATTCTTTTGTGAAATAGGCTATGATGTCCATAATCGATCACATTTGTTTGATTTGAGACAGATTTCCTTAGAGAATGCTTTTTAGTAACATAAAATGCAAGTTTGTTCCGGGAACAAATTAGGTTATGCTCAATAGAAACTTTGCAAAAATAAAATGAAACTTTGGTGAATATTGGATTATTTGGTCACTACTGGGTTAGGATAAGAAATTCTTGAGGGACAGAAAGAAAAATAAAGGAAATGTTATGGTCGAATCAGAAAAGGTTATAATATATTCTGGAAGAATGATTTTTATTTCACTTGGGGAGAGAAGAGACTGTTACTGTATTTGGTTTTTGTTGTCTCTAGAAGAATTGGTATGGTCAATATATCTCCATGTCTTTGAGAAATTCCCAGAGCAACTGTGAATATTATTTCTGCTTACATTGACATCTTTTGAAGTTCATATTTTTGGTGCATTCATTTGTTCCTAGTTTATTTCCTAAAAACAAAAACCTTTTTCTACAATAGGTTCTACTATTACAGATTCTTCATAAACAAATTTTAACATAAAAAGCATTTATATATTTTTGTACTGCCAAATATAACTTTCTGTGATGAAGCACAAAAGGTCTTTGGATTGCTTCTGGCCCTATGAATGTGTGTGTGTGTGTCTTTCAGAACATAAGTGATTGTGGTTCACCACAGCTTCTTTTTTCTTTGTTATCTGTGAATTGACATTTTTATAGAAATGTCATGAAGTAGTTGACCTGTTGCTTTTTCCATGGTTTGGAATTCAGATTTTTCTTTCTCTTGGGTTGGTTTCCACCTAAAGTTAGAGAGCCCAGTCTACTGTGCTATTTAACTGATAGCTGAAAGGGGAGAGATGATTTCTTCCTTCTATGTAAAGACATTAGTATGAAAGTGAATTCAACAGACTAGGCAGAAATTTGAACTTGCCTCATGTATTACATTTTCCATGCTGATATCTTTTATGAATTCTACACATCCCATTGGTAGTATAGATTTTCAGCAAATTGCTGTAATATCTGAACTATTTCTCAGATTATGTTTGTTTTTTTTTATGCATCTCTATTTAATGGTTTATAGAACATGTTTTACTGGGACTTTTAGTTTTGACTATTAAATTCTTTAACTCATTTCAAGATGGTCACTATATATCATGAGTACCCCACCTGTTACACTTGATGCAATATTTGAGTACTTTGAAGTCTTTTTTTTTTTTCTTATTGTTGTAGCATTCCTACAAACAATAATGGATATGTCCCCATTCACATAAATACAGTAGTAAATACTGTATGTTGGTCTGCAATTGGAGATTCATTGTGGAATTCACTTGACTCACTTTTAGCAGTTGACTACTAGTTCTACATGCTGCTGTCAAATTTCATGCGTTTTTGGTGTCCTAAGTATTATCATTCATTACCAACCTTCATTTGACTATTCTATTCAGTAACCTTTCCTAGGTTACAACACTTATGTAAAAATTGGTAAATTGTTATGATTATTTTTTCATTTTTGGAAACTGATTTTGGAATAAAGAACTGCATCATGTCTTCAAACGAAGAACTCAAAACAGGTTTGTGAATTATAAAATTTGGGCCATAAAACTTTGTCAGGAATTTTACATTTTAAACTAGAATCAGTATTTTTCTCCCTTAAGTTTTTTAACGAAATATTTTTGTATATAAATTTTCATTTTCTTTTGAATTCATTTGCCAATTTAATCAAAAATGTTTCTTCCTTTCTTAGAATTTGCTGATTTAAAAAAAAAATTGATTTTCTTCCATAGATTCAAGAAAGAAGAGGAGGAAGCAGAAGTCAAGTTGGAAAATGAAATGACACAAAAGATTCAAATGATCCTTGCACTTAAACAAGTCATTGAAACAAAAAAGGTGACATCATTGCTTTTTGTAATCATAAATTCAATTTAATTTTTTCAGCATATGAAATTAACTTTAATCTCATTTAGAAAAAAGTAAGTATTTATTGACATTGCTGGTGGTATAACCAAACCTCCTTTTGTACAAAGCATTCACAAGAAATTGATGCCATAAACAAAAATTTTGGCATTAAACATCAGGCAAATTAGTTTAAAGAAATTCACTTTTGTTATAAAATTGTCTTTTTAATATTTGCAAATTAGAGTCAGAAAATTCTCAGACAAGACCTAAAAAATGTACACGATTCTTCCAATAATATGGATTGTGCAATGAATTCTTCATGGAGGAGTTCATAAATATTTTGACATTTTCTGTCACTGTGTTGCTAATTGGTCATACTTATTTTTTAATTGACAGTTGATCAGCTTTGAAATGTGTGGCACTCAAAAACTCATATTTGAACAAAATATTCACTAGAAACCTGGGTTTGGTAACAAATTTGCTGAGCTTTGTGAAACTTGATACAGGCACATTGCTTGAATTTGTCAGCCTTTGTAAAGATTGCAGAACTGTTCCAATATAACATTACAAAACCTTGTATATTAATTGAACATGAGTAGATAACATGAGAATTGGCTGTATGTGCAGTTCCGTTGCATGTACAATCCGAAAACTTTCCTATCACTACCTTGTACCTGGCGTATTTACAGATTCTAACAAAAAGCATTTTTTTTTTTATCTTTGTGAATTTTTTTTGTCAGAACCCACAGGGCCTGAAAATCCACCAAGCCAAAAGGAAATATGTCCATACAATGCAAATGCCACGATGCTTAGAAGTAAGCCCTGGTGTGACATAAGGCAAGCCAGGCCTGACGTCATCATCTAGTGTTCAGAACGTCCAGCTGACACAAGTCACACACCTGTATTCGGCAACACAATATCATTGGTTTAAATTATTTACATTTGGGGGCTCACGGCCATATCACATTGGAACACTGGTTCTCGTTTGATCCCCAAAGTTGAACAACATTAAGCCTGGTCAGTACCTAGATGGGTGTCTGCTTGAGAATACCAGATGTTGTAACCTTGGATGTGCAGGTGGCATAATGGATAATAGCTCAAAATTGGAAATCAGAGTTCTAGTCAAGTTAATTATATTCACTTCAGCCGAGTTCCAATTCCAGTTGGGTTCATTATATTCACTTCCATGCAAATACTCTTTTGAAAAGTATGAATCCACTTCTTATACCCTGAACTATGGGTCAATTAGTAGGACTTGTATCAGTAAATCATTATCATCTCCCAAAAATTCTTACAATCTAAAAAAGATATTTTCTGGCTTTAAATAACCTGTAAAAGGTTGATAAACCTTAAAAAACAAATCAATCAATATTTACATTTGGACTAATGTTTTCATCATTATTGTTATTATCATGTTTCAGCCATTGTGCCATCTGGCCTTCTTCAGGTATCTGTTGATCGAGGTAACCTTCAGGGAACTTTGAACTGAACAGTTTATTCAATCTACAGGTTTATATTATTCTAATTCTGCTGAACATGTCTAGAGAAAATTCCTCCTGTTATTTTAGTATTGCTCAGTTACTGCTAACCCTGAGTTTAAGACTACGAGCCAACACAGGGATTGGATTTAAAATTACTATTCTACCAAATTCACAAACCAATGCTTTAACCTTTTTGGTTATTGTATCTTTGGGTCAAGTAGCTCCTAAACTAACAAAGGATTTGATGAAGGCACTAATGTTGGGTGTGATAGCCAAAGGTGAGGCTTATTGATGCATCTAATGACCATCATTATTATCAGCCTAGCAGTTAAGAGGCTGAGGCTAGGGGGAGAAGAGAGCAGAGAAATGTCCTTATACTATGAACAACAGAGTGAGCAGGATCCACTAGCTCAGGCGGGAGCTGCTTAGTAATTGGTAGCCCTGATCCCTCTGAGTCTGTCATATTCAGATCAGGAATTGAACTCATAATTAACATGCCACCAAATTCACACACACCAATGCTTTGATTTTCTCAGCTACTGTTCTGTGAGGTACCTGAAAAAAGTTGGATGCCACAACAGCCAAAATACTGTGATAATAAAAACAAAGATGAGAACATTAGTCTACCTGTCAATAAGTTTCAGATAAACTTGCAATTCGAAACATAATAGTCCAATTGATAACACGTCATTGAATTATACCTATAATAATATAATACTGTCAATAATGCTTGCAGTAATTCCAGATCACGGCTGTTAAATGATGTTTATGATAGCCATATGGTATCAGTAAGAATTGTATTCATTCTTGACTGCTGACAATCCATTTCTTTGGGATTTATAATGCATTTCTATATTAAAAATATTTCCACTGTTTTCTACAGTAAATACATTAGCAATGCCATTTCATGATGCATGATATCCATATGACATCAGTAACAATTGTATTCTTAACTCCAGGCAATTCCTTTGTTCCTGATTCTCAATACATAACACAGATTGAGTGCAGAAATATCTTAGTCAAAAAATTGGTATTTTTCCTTATGTACATTTCTCCACCTGTTAAAAGTATTTAGCTTTGGGCAGCAAATAAGTGAAAGATTGGTGGACCAGTGCTAAAGTCTGTGGTCATGCATAAACCAAAAGGTTTGTGGCATGTTAGCTGTAATCCAGTTTCTGACCCAGGTAGTAATGACTCAGGCTATGTGGAAACAGGACTAGTAATAACTGTGCAGTACAAAGAAGACGCAAAAACAGGACTAGGGAGTATGCAGCAGAATCAGATCGTGTGTTAAAGACACTGGAACAAGAAATGTAATATTTATGCTCAGAATGATATCAGAAAGAGTGATACAAATTCAGAAGGATGTGTAACTGTTGTATCCTTAAAAAGGTTACAAAAGTGGTACTCGAGTGGAAGGAACAGCAACAAAGGGGGTAGATGTAAGAAAGAGAGGTTTATTGTAAAAGAGAATACACTACTGAAAGACAGGGAGTCGACTAAAACTTCCCGAAGTCAGACAGACACTCTGGTATGTCCTACATATATTACTGATATAGTGAGTCCACAATAGGTAATAGGGAGAGTGAAACATTCCATTACAACAGTAACAGTGTTTTATAGATTACTAGCAGCATGGCCCGGCATTGCCTGTGCTTGATTCAAAAATCGTACGATTCATACAGCAATCGCTATCACTTGACTTAAAATATTTTTGCCCTTCCTTGCCTTTAAAGGAGTGCCCTTTGCTGTGCTGATGTTGCTACATGCCTTACTTACACACTGCGAATTTTTTCTAAGCTCTATAGTAAACATCAAATCTGTTATGAAAAAAGAACTAAACAATATGAACACAAAACGATCAGCTTTAAAAAAGGACTCGTAACTGGAAAAACCGAATGAAAAAAGAATGTTAACAACACATACTTTTTCACACCCAACCCAGTTCTGCAGAATCAGAATCAACATTGAGTTTAAGCAAGCGAATGAGCCAATTGGAGTAAAGTGCCATGCAAATTTAAATTTTTCCCACTTGTGACGAATGCAGCTATCGATATTTTTTTTTTTTTTTTTTTTTTTTTTTTTTTGCATGCTAGTTAACATTTGTGTCAGTCAGCTGTTGGCTCTCGTGCTGGCCAGTCAAAAATGGCCGCAAACTACATGAAAACTGCCGTAGAAGCATGAAAAAATCGATTATTTCCACTATCGATGGGAGTTGGGAAATGCAAAGTCAGTCTTGGCCTTTCCACAAACTTGGAGTATGTACATGTAAATTTTGATGCAAATCCATCGAAAATTGCGGCCATGCATTCGTTACACACACACACACACACACACACACACACATCTTGCTATTTATAGATAGAGATACAAAAGCACTTGATAAAGTACATCACAAAGAACTATTGTAACTGCTAGGTAACCTTGACATATTTGGGAAGGACATTAGAATAATCCAGAACCTATACTGGCAGCAAAGTCATCTGCATACAGAAAGAAAATGATTTCAGTAAATATACAGAAGTAGAAAGGGGGGTGTAAGACAAGGATGTCTTCTCATCAGAACTATTCAACCTATACAACACGGTGATTATGTGAGAATTAGAAGTCCAACTAGTATTTTTTATTGGCGGCCACAATCTTAACAACATAAGATATGCAGATGACATAGTGTTGATAATAGATATAGAAAGGAAACTGCAAGAACTCCTACACAAGGTAGTGCAAGATAGTGAGAAGAAAGGACTAAACATCAATTGCAAGATGATAAAATGCATGGCTGTTAGCAAAAGGAAGAGCCCAACATGCAAATTACAAATTTGAGATTTCAAAATCTAATGCATACAAAATTTTAAATATCTGGGAGATGTTTTAACAGAGGACAGAAAGTGCAAAAATGAAATCCAAAGGAGTATTGGGATAATGAAAGATGCCTTCCAAAAGCTAAGCAAAGCATTAACAAACAAAAAAATTTCCTTTGAAACAGAGAAAAGGTTACTGAACTGTTATGTAGAAAAGATTTGAAGCAAGAGAAACATGATTCTACAGAAGGATACTGAGAATACCATGGACTAAAAATGACAAAGTTCTAAAGATAATGGAAATGAAAAGTACACTTATATTTACCATCACAAAGAGCTAGTTGAAATTTTTAGGGCATACAATGAAAAAAGAGAGCTTAGAAAATTTGATACTCAGAGGACAGATTGAAGGCAAAAAGGACATAGGAAAACTATGCATGACCGACCTAATATGATTGAGTAAATGGCTGGTAGAACAGAGTTTAGGAGAGATAAAAAAAAGACGAAATTTGTTAAGAGCTACAAAGGACAGGAAATTGTGGAGAGGCATGATTGTCAACATCCTGAAGGGACATGGCATATATAATACGAGGAGGGACCCAAAAGTAACTGGAATTGTGTCATATAATTTTATTCATTTATTGTTGCCTGTTTATATTCTTATCACCTTCAAAGTATTCTCCATTTGAAGCAATGCACCGGTCCAGACGTGTTTTCCACTCTTCAAAGCAGTCCTGGAACTCTTGTGAAGTTGTGTTTTTTAATGACTCCGTCATTTTCTTCTTAACCTCTCCTGCATCTGCAAAACATTTTCCTTTGAGGACTTTCTTCATTTGGGGGAACAAAAAAAAGTAGCAGGGGGCGAGATCGGATGAATAGGGAGGGTGGGGAAGTGGGGGTCATGACATTCTTGGTCAGAAACTGTCACACACTCAAAGCGGTGTGCACTGGCACATTGTTGTGATGCAAAAACCGCCCTCTACTTTGCCACAAGTCAGGGCGTTTTCGTCTCACCTTTTCTCGCAAACGCTTCAGGACTTCCAAGTAAAAAGCCTGGTTAACAGTTTGGCCAGGGGGAACAGATTCTTTGTGGAGAATTCCTTTCACATCAAAGAAACAAATCAGCATCTTCTTGACACTGGACTTCACTTGACATGCTTTTTTTGGGTCGTGGTGACATTGGATGCTTCCACTGACTTGATTACTGCTTCGTTTCCGGGTCGTAGCCATAGCACCAGTTTTCGTCACGAATGATGACTTTCAAAAAAAGGTCTGGATTAACTTCGAAATGTTCTTTCAGTTTACGACAGGCATCCTTTCAGCCATGGCAAAAATAGACGAAAAGGCGTGAAGCACTTCAAAATAAATGTGAACCACGGAGCTGTACGTCTTCCCACGATGACACCAGTTAGCACACTGATTCCTGAGGGTTGCCTCAAGTGGCATCTAGTGGCTTGTCACGCAGAAAACGATTCTGGTTACTTTTTGGTACCACCTTATATATCCCTAGACATGAACAGTGGGCCAAGAACAATCTACCCCTATAGATTAAATAAAAGGTTCAGTTTGAAATGTCTTGAAGTCTACCCTGATTGACAAGAGACCAGAGGACACAATAGCTGAAATGTGATAACAACAAAAATGAGGATATTAGTCCAACCGTAAATAATAGGAATACAAATAATTTTTCATTTCAGAAATTCAAATGGAACATTTCTGAAACCTGTTGCCAAGAACAAGCTATAAACAACAAATTCCAAGTTTATTGATAAAAGAATCAATAATTCCGGAAAAAAGGTTTTACAATTTGGTATTATTATGAAAACTGCAACTAACAATGTCAGCAATGACTGCAAATTGAAAGAATTTTTCTTTGTATCTTTGTAAACCTTTTTTGAATTCCCAAGGTGATGAAAAACCAAATGACTAAAGTTTTGTTGGTTTACAAAAACAGAAATGGTGTAAAGTTGCAGCAAAAAATATAACCAACAAAACATTGGCTGTTTCCCTGTCTGCAATACGTGTTATTATGCAATTTTCTAGAAGAAAAAAATCAGATTAAAAGTTTTGGTGATTATTAATCTTAATACATTATGAGATCATGAGTGCAGAGTGCCCAGCAAAGAGTCTACAATAATAATAGTCTGAGCATTTAGTTTGGTTAATAACTAATCTACTGTAAGTCTGTTTTGTTTTTTTTTTTTTTTTTTTTTTTTTTTTACTAAGCTTGAAACAAGTCCATGTGAGGGGTTATTAAAGAAGAAAAGTAATTTTTTTATCAATTTTCTGAGCAGGAGAGGATCTGCTTGCTTTAAAAATCATCATTTAAAATTAATTTTTTATTTAAATTTTTTATTATTAACATTTCAATCTGTATGCAACTTCATTTTCTGTACAAAAAGTTTATCTTGCCTCTGAAGGTGACTCTGATCCCTGAATTTGATTTTGAATTTGTTTGGAATTTCATAGTGTTGTCATATCCTGCTATGGCAACAGAAAACAATTTCGGTGAAATTAACAATAAAGATACTTTAATTGAGAGACCTTGAAAAAGAATGCAGTTTGAAAAAGAAGTAATATTAATAGTGCTAAAGCTTAATCTGGGGTTGACATGCAAGATACAAAGGTCTTCATTTAATAGCAACCAGTTGAAAATCTACCAGTTTTGGTACTTGTCATTTTCCTGATGGCAAGATTATAACATTTCAAATCTCACTTGTTTGTCCGTTTAAAATACTACATTTTATTAGAAAATATACCCAGTTTAAATACAAAATTCATAAAAAATGACATGAAAAACCTGCACATTTTAGCTTTATGGTCTTTTTCCTGTTGCCCCAGGGATTGTTGTCAGACAGAAAATTAAATTAAGACAACACAAATATACTTTTCAGTTTCATTTAAATTCAATAGCAAACCTAAAAATATTTCTACAAGCTTTTTACAAAAACTTTTAAATGTAATTCTATTTATTACCAAGTAATTTCTGAAAAGTTCAATAAATTCTTACAATTCTGATTTCCTTTTAGTATTTAAAAAAATTCTCATCTCCAACTTTGATTTTATTGTTCAGCCCAAGGTATGGGCTGTTCAGGCTGAGTGTGAAGGGAATGTTTTATTTCAAACTCTGTTAAATTGTGTGTGTACATTAAATTAAGTCACTCACACAGAACATAAACATGCATATGCATTATATATGTGCATGCAGAGTTGCACATTTCTGCATCATATGTCTAAAAAATATCAACTATTTCTGATTATAAGTACAAGTTTGTTTATATTTTACTTAAGGCCTCCACTTCCTCATTGCTCACATGCTCTGTCCATAGTATACTTAGTATTTGTCAATGATCTCATATTTCTGTTGGCTCAAGTCTCTTCCTCTGTAGGGTGATTGTCCAATGCTTGGAGAGTAAATATTACCTGGCAGTTTGGCATTCTTTTCTTTATTTCTAATGTGAGTGAGCTAGGGAAGAATAGTTTATTCTCTCATTTGTATTTCCCCCATTATGGGCATTATTATATCTGTGATGTATATCATATTTCACGGGTGGAACAGAATGGCTAAAAAGAAAAGGAATGACAAACATGCTTTGTTCTCAGAGAGACTTTTATACACTAAGCAATACACAAAACTATATATACATATATACACGTGTCCCACACAGAATAATATACCACATATATCTACTGTTATGTACCATGTCTATGAACACTAATGGGTATGTCCCAATCCTCATAAATACGTTGGACACTATTGTAAGTGGGAGTATATGCTGTCTAAGTAGCCCACCACTAGCAGTGGTTTTACCTACTTCATGCCACTGGTAAGGATTGTATTTTGTTGATGTTATAAAGATTACCATTTCATTTCCAACCTCCGTTTTGGTTATTCCTCATTCAGTAACATTTTCTAGGTTACAACATCTATACATCAAAGGAAAGTCGAAGGAGAAACAAAAGGAAAAGTCTTACATATAATATACAGATACTTCCGTGTCTGGAGAAGCCATGTATAGAACTCCAGATTCAAATGGGCTGGATTCATCTATGTCCCACGAAAGAATATATTCCACAAATGGGAAACAATGAGTCTTGGGTTTTCACAAATTGAGACCTGTTTTCTGGAGTTTCTTTCTATATCTGGGAAAGATATATTCCCAAAGGGAAAATGGCACCATGGACTTGTAAGCTGCTGGGGGAGGCAGATTTAGCCTCAACCTGGGCCCTTTGTGGTGGCTGCTGCAAACAAACTGAAATTGACTGTTGCTATTACCACTGTATGGAGTGACGTCATGCGGCTCATTTCTTTTTCTCTCTTTTTACACAGGGTTCAATGAACAAACGGATCAGAAAAGAGAAGAAGAAAAAAGAGCTGGAAAAAAAACAAGAACTGGAAGAGAGGGAGAAGATTGTTCAGGAAGGTGGCAATGCTGACATTGTGATGTTGCTGAAACAAAAACAAAAGAAAGAAAACCAAGAAAAGCTGTAAGTTTTTGAACTTTTGCTATTCCAATGCACCTTTTGATTTCAGTGTCCATTTTCCATCCTCTGTTAAGACATTTCAATTGTCGTACTTGTCATATTCTTGGTCATTGTTCTTGCTGACAACCCTATATTCTACAGGGTATCCAGTAAAAAAAAAAAATTGGCATGTGTATTCTCCGAGAAAGTGCACCAGCTCTAATGGGTCCATCTCAGTGGCCCTTTAAAATCCCACATCTGAATGTTATGGATTACTGTATCTGGAGTATACTTCTAACTTACTTGCAAAATCGTTGTCATGACATTGTCAATATTGATTCATTGAAGTTCCTCTTGATACTATCTGCAAAGCTACTGCCTCCTGGTTACCACGCTTACAACTTTGTGTTGAAAATTCAGGCAAACATTTTGAACATCTACGATAATTGTTCAGTTAGTGCATGAATCATGATAGCTAAATAAATTTCTTTCTGAATTTACTGCTTTTTTACTGGGCACCCTTTCATTTTCTTACAATTGCTTAGTCCTTTCTTTCCAATTTCTTTTATCAGGAGTCTACCTCTCCGTCCCTTCAGCCCTTCAACGTCTTCCTCTTTGGGTTGCGGCGCCCACTCGGTTTGAATCGAACTCAGGGGTAGCTGGCCGCACGCTTCCTGAGTACCCGTAGATTGTTCGACCGGTCACTGGCCAAGTTCCGCTTGCTGCCACGTGTTAAATTTTAGATCCAGTAGGCGGGGGGTATTGTCCATACGCTCACGGTTGATTGGGGATGTAGGCACGGCTGTGAGGGTGGGCGGCAGGAATATTATAATGTGGCGAAAAAAAGGAAATAATATCTGCAGAAGCCGAACAACAATGGGTAAAATATTGATGTCTTTTATATAAGGAAACAACAACAGTAGAAAAGATTACAGAAAGGATAGAAAAGCAATTAACATAAGAAAAGAAGAGTACACCTCTACCAATTTTCCAACAGAGAGAGGTGTGTGTGTGATTAACTCGTTCCAATCGACTTGGGAGGATGTGTGGCTCGTAATTCCAGCCCTATGTGGAAGTGTAGCTTTTCAGTTTGTTGTCTTAAATGACAAACGTTAGGTTTCAGCGGCTTTTCAATGTGACTGATACAACGACGATGATATTTCTTGAAATCCTTATCTCTGACTCGTCACTGGACCGACTCACTGCGACAACAGTCTCTCTACCCCGACTCTGCTTCACCAACGTAACTCTCCAACTCAGCATAACTCACGTTTATATAGCAACCGAAGGTTATGAGGCAGGTTGTTCACGTGCTTAACACGAGTGTCGCCATAATCACGTGTATTTGCAAAGCTTCTGTTGCTTACTCGGATCTATTTCAAATCTCTTAGTGGATAAAATTAATTCGTTCATTCCAATTGTCTTTTCGATGACCAAATTCAGCGGATACAACTTATGTTTAGATTAGATTTCGCTAGCAGTAAACATACACTGATCTTACCTGCCCGGTCCAATTTACTTCAATATGTTTTTATCAAAAATATTATTTTCGTCTATTTTTTTTTTTTAATGACCCAAATTAAACATCGCCTCTTGCCCTTTGCTTTTGTTTATAAACAAGTCTTCGCCAACCCGATTTGAAATTCACTCTTTATCCATCAGCCGTCTTAGGTTTCATATATCATTGTTCTAGATTATTTCCTATTAATAGCGCTGACACAGTTTGTAACTTCACGGAAGATCGTGTTTTCCATTTTCAATCAATAAGCGTTATATTTGTGTGTGTGTGTGTGTGTGTGCATTCATGTCGGTGTGTGCGTCAACCTCCCTCTGTTACAGGTGTACCGGCAGTTTTCTTTCTACATCTACCCTCAACATAGTGTCATTTGCATATCATGTTGTTAAAATTCTACCCAAACAATATTAAATCCTGATAGAATTTCTAGTTCTCTTAGAAACTGAAAATGTTGAATAAATGCAGAGAAATCACATTGTCTTATGTACCTTTCTATTAGGTTGTTTGGAAAATAATGTCCAATTTACAATAAGCATTTTAATTGTGTTCTAATGTTTTATTATAATAGTTGCACAAAATATATTACTCATTCCTAATGATTAAAGTGTCCTTTTGTTAACTTAAAATATTATATCCCCCCCCCCCCTCATGCAATAAGAAGAGATGTACGAGTTCAATGTGTTCATAATGCTTCTCAAACTGTTGCCAACATTAACAGAGCATGGACCCACTTGTGATCGGACGATATGGTACTGGCTTCCAATAGTGGGGAATTCGCACAGTGAGGCCACAAGTCTTGAAGATCCAGGTGGTAGAGGATGTTTACCTGCAAAGGAAAATCGATATCTGAAAATACTAGTCAAACAGAACCCATGTCAAAGTGTCAGAGAAACGTCTCAGATAATGAGTTTCAACATTTCAGGAATATCAAACCATCTCAAGAAAATTGGCAAGGTGAAGTAACCTGATAAATGGTTCTAAATTAACTCGGTAAAAGTCAAAGTGTTTGACATTTTGAAGCGTTTGATTCTGCATCTGTAAAATTTAAATGATCCATTTCTTGATCGAATTGTGACATGTGATGAGAAATGGGTCCTTTCTGGCAATCATAAATGGTTAGATTGATAATGACAAAGGACCTAAACATTTTTCAAAAGTGAAATTGCACCAACAGAAGATTATGGTGATTGTCTGCTGCTCTGCCATTGGCATCAGCCATTACAGCCTTCTGGAATTTGCCCAGAGCATCACTGCTGAAGTTTATAGCCAACAACTGGATGAAATACACATTGAGTTAAGCAAAATTTACCTGGTATTGGTTAATCACCGAAGTCCAATTCTGCTTCATGACAATGCTCGGCCACATGTTGCCAGGATGACACTGCAGAAGCTCACCAACTTGAGATATGAGACTTTGCCACATCCGCTTTATTCTCCTGATCTCTCTACCCACGGACTACCACTTTTCCAAGCATCAGTTCTAGTGTATCTTAATATACTGCTAGATTACTCTGGATTAATTTCAATAATTTTTTCGGCTGCAAAATTACCCATCATTGGATGATGGCTTTATTGGTGGATTTCTTTTTTTTCAACAGCACTTTGATGGAATTATAATTACACAAAATTCTTGAAAACAAATTATAATCTGATTTTTATTTAGAAACTGTTCAGAAATTAAAATGAGAAAAATACGAGATTTTTATTCTAGTAAATTGAAAAATTGTCATTTTTAAGCATTTTATTTAATTTTTTAAAAATCTGTGTGATAACTGGATTTGAAATTGTGTTTATTACATTTTCTTCTATTGTTCTAGTTTTTTTTTTTTAAATTCTTTTCAAAATATATTATTAGATGCTAAGCAGAAAATGTTTTAAATGCAACTTAAAATTCTGAAAGTTTTTTTTTTTTTTTTTTTTTTTTCCAAGTAAATATTTATGTTGAGATATTTCAACACAAACTTGTTAAAGATTGTATTCCTGGATATATAATTTCATTACTGGGCAAAAACATTCCTTGAAGTGTGTATTCTGTAAACCTTACATCAATAAGAACATTCATTTATCAAAATAATTGCTTTTCTGGATTGGTTTTCTTTCGCAAAATGAACAATTTTTAAAAGCTTTTTCGTTCAGTATAATAAAACTTATTTTTATTTATCTTTTTTTTTTTTTTTGTCCAAAAAATCCAGCTTTGTGGGTGGTACCACCAAACATCGTTTCATTGATTATTTCCCTTGATAAAAGTTATTCAACTTCCAATTATCTCCCTTACATCTGATCTACAATGAAAAAAAAAAGATTGGTGTAAGGGAAATAACTTTTTGAATGGAATAGCTAATTAGTACAGTGAAGATTACTATATTTGAATTTCATCTGCATAAGATCAGTCTTCATGCAGAACAATGATCGGGTTCCTAAATTTCTTTCCGTATATATTATTGTTAGTAAAATCTTTCGACTGAATCATTCTTCAACCTTTATCACATGTGATCCTTGCTGGTGGTGTAGAAAGAAAGACACCTTCTAGAAAACTAGAGTTTTGGTTTTGTAGCAAAGAAGATGACTGACATTGCCAAATGAAACGCCCACGTGCTGTGTGTAGTATCTACCAAAAAAAGGAAAGAAACTTGCATAGAGAGCCTGTTACTTTATACAAATTCTTGCTTGATCAATTTTGGGAGTCTTGAGTGTTTTTTTTTTATATTAAGTTCACTCCATCCAAGGTAGTAAAGCCACTAAGACACAAGGGGTTACTAGGTGTGGAAGATTTAGAAACAGAAACATTACTAATGAGCAAAAACAAAAAGGGTAATCAGGAGGGCAGTAGATAGCAATTGACATTGCATTTAAATTTTTGAAGATTAAAACTGGCTGGAAAGTATGGAGCCAGAAAAGAGTTCCACAAGTGAGAAGTGCGAGAAAAACTCTTAGCATGTAGCCAACTCAACTGTAAATTAATGGGATCTCAATACCAGTCTAGTATTGCACATAAATTAAAAAATTCTAGATACCATAGCGAAGAGCTAATCCAAACAATTACTGTGAAAGTATTTATATAAAAGGCTCAGGTAGGCAACTTTACAATGGTGAGAAAGTTACTGGAGCTGAGATTCCAGATCAGGACCAATAATATTGCTGATTCTTTGGACTTTATCATGGAGCTCAAGGAAAATAGCTGGGACTTCAGACCATATGTGGCAGCAATATTCTAAGCATGGGCGAATGGTAAATGTTTACTTATTTTGAGATGGGAGCATATTTTTTTGTGTCTGACCTGGAAGCTGATTTTGAGGATTGTTTAAACTTGTGAATTTTTTATTATTTATTAATATCTTTCTATAAAGGCATTCTTTGATATGAAAAATTGCAGTTGGGGAACTCTCTCATTACGTTTAGTTTGAAATCACTTTGGTACTTGCAGTATCGGATGCTATAAAACTATACCAGTCTGATTGGTACATTAATCAACAATTATTTTTTTTTCCTAATTGTGGGGGACAAGGGATTTCCTTTTTTCTCCTCGTGGATTACTACTGATGAAGGCTGAAGAATGCATCAGTGAAAATGACGTGATAACAACAAGAAACATACAAAGAGCTTTGAGGTTTCAACGTTGCATATGTTAATGACTCTTTTGAACATTGCAACCAATACAAGATTCAGACGTTTTGGTTGTCATGAAAAATGAAATCATTTTTAATTATGGCACTTGTTGTAAACCAAGATGCAAAAAATCTAGATACAATTGCATAATAATGTATAGCCTCTTTTTTTTTTTTATATGATGATCAGTAGCATTATGACTACAATATATAGATAGGTAGATGTATCCAGGCACAGTCTATAACTAAGGTGAATTTAGTGATTTGGTATGCACATGACAGTCATTTGGTATCACATGTCATTTAGTGATTTAGTATGTATGTGTCACTGATGATTATTAGTATGGAACTGGCAAAGTATAGCATAGATACATCTATCCAGGCACATTCTATAACTAAGCGGAATTTAGTGATTTTGGTATGCACGCATCATTTAGTGATTTGTTATATACTAAACATTTACTGATTTGGTTATGTATGGGACATTTAGTGATTTGGTATGTTCAGGACAACATATCCTGTACATACTCAATGGGATTTAAATCTGGTTAGCATGGGAACTAAGATTGTTGTTGGTATTCAGCCAAGTCTTCCTTGAACTAGTTTCATGTGAATGGTGGGGTGGGGATTGCATTATCTTGCTGGAAACGAGTGTCATTGCCAGGAAACATGGCAATCATGATGGTGTACAAATGACCTGCAACAGTACCTTTTACTCTCACCTCAGTCTCAAACTTTAAATCTTTCAAACTTCAACAGGATATACTCCCGCACCACTACCACTAGCTTGCAAAAGACCCTCGCAAACAAGCTGGGTCCATAACCTCATCCAGTCTCTTTCATATACTAAATCAATTGTCACATCAAAAGAGCTTGAAATGTACAGTATTTACATTAGTTGGACTATTGTCCTCATCTTTGTCGCCATATTTGTCACAACGTTTCGGCCGTTGTACGCTCTGGCCTTCTTCAGGTGGTTGGAATTTCAAACCGAACCCTTTATTTCGATCACTGGGGTAGTTCCACGAGCCATGTTTGATGGATGTCAGTTATCAGTTATCTCCTGCTAATTTTTCCCTCTGAAAGTTCTCCACTGCCTTAACCGTGTATTGAACTCACACTCTTTGGGTCTGTCACTGGATCTAACCAACGCCTTTATCCACTGTGCCATGTGTCCTTAAATACTGTACATAATACCTCATCTCAGAAATATAGACAGAGCTTGAAATGTGTTTTGGCTGGTCAGGCAACATGGCACCTGTCTTCAATGGCTCAACTGTGTTGTTAAGGATACTCTTGTTGGTTAGTGATGATAAAACTGCATGCAGTACATTGTACTTTGTAAAATGCTTTGACTGTGCATCTCTGAATTGGGATGTAATTTGATGGATTGTTCCTTTTCAGTCAGTTATTACTCTCATTCATGCATCACATGTAGGCAGTTGCAGCTTTCACACGTTGCTGATGTCTCTGTAGTTTACAGTATACCTTTGATAGTTTGGCCCAAGGAAATCCTAGAATAGTTGCTATTTTGGAAATAGTACTACCCTCAGAAATTATTGCACAGTCACGCAGTGCTTAATCATATCCACATCCTATGACTTCCACAGCTACACTACTTCTTTACCTATTTTGTCATGCATATGTCATCTGGTTCAGTCTATTTCTATAAATTGAGGGTGGGGGGGGGCAAAATTGTCCCATGTACTGGTGTCTTTCATGTTTTGGTCACTTTAGTTGAATTATGAGAAGCTTTTATGTTCAAAATTTGATATCTGCATCAAATGAAATTTGCATATTTTCAGTGTTATTATTGATTAATGTATATTTTATTCAATAAATCAACAAAAGTTCAGTTGACTTTTCTAACTGACCAACTCAAGAGTTTCATGTCAAAATGCTCAATTTGATGATGAGTGTTTTGATGCAAAACTCTTGAGTCAGTCAATCAGCTGAGTCAATCGCATCTTTTTTTTTTTTTGATTTATTGACTATTATAGCTTTAGTTATTCATTGAGTGCTTCTCAGTAGTTTTACTGCCTGAAAAATATATTTTGTGCAAGTTTTACTTATTTTTCAATTCTCTTATTATTATATATTTGCGATATAATGGAATAACCTGTCACCCCCATGAATGACTACACTATAGGTAGTAGCTACCTATAAGTATCTGTAAGTCAACGGACTACAGAGTCTAGCTGGGATCTGTTGAGTACAACTCAGACTTATGAAAGAACTACCAACCTTCCAATAGTAGCACTCACTACTGGATTGACTTGCAATGACCTTGTGCATAACTGTTACCTTTATTTTTATTGTATTGGTTTTTACAATAAACCTTTACTTCAAGTATATATTCCTATTAGCACAGGATATAACAATTTGTCTGTTGAAATTAATGTTTGTAGCTGTTTTCTAATATAAAAATTTGAGGAATGATCTGTGATATTCTATCTAGTGGTTAAAAGTACGGAAAATACAACACACTTTCTATTTTTGATTGCTCTTGAAGGTTTCACTATTATTCATTAGGACAGAGGATGCTGAGAAAAACGTAGTAAAATAAAGAATGTGCTTTCTTTATTTCAAATCATCTTGGTTATCACAAATCTGATGGTATCGTGGCTTTGTGCATCTGAAAGTGCACAGCATGGAAAGGCAAGAACAAAGATCTTTTGGGAACAAATATGGAGATCAAGTGAAAATTGCCTCACATTGCGTTATGATTTATTAAACGATGAAGTATATTGAAAATTCCTCCAGTTGGATTCTGATTGAACAAGGATCGCATACAGGAAAATATGGTTCTGACGACATATATTTCAAAATGCAAATATCCATATCTCCCCACCCCCGGTTATAGCAGGGCAGGGTGGGGGCCCTAGACTTGGTTGGCAACCAGTCTAGTTGAAAGACAACTTTCAATTCAAAACTAGCTGGGTGTGAGTCTGGCAGCTCCATCCTATGGAAACCACAGCTACACTTTGTGTGGTGAGGCTGTGGCCCTATTCTATACAGAGGTGTCTAATGTTACTAGGGTGGTGGAAGAAACATATTTTAATTTAGCTTTATAACTTTAAGCTTGGTACAATGCTGTATAGTCTCTTTCTATTAGAAGATTGTGTAGTGTTGATAAAATTTGCCATTCAAGTTTTTTTTTTTATCTGGATTTATTGATATGAAGCTTATATCTATTCTTGCATATATAATACTGCATAGTTGACTCATCTCAGCATAATTGCTAATGAGCTAATTCTGTAGACCCTCTCATCCATTTATTGAGTTTAATCTTTATTGGATGTCCTAGACATTTGGTATTATGTCCAATGAAATATATTAAAAAAAACAATCCTCTGTTGTTACCTAACAGTTTGGGAAATTTGACTGTAGAAAAAATGACATGAAGCTTCCTCACTCTTTGAAGGAGAGCGAAGAAAATAAGTATTAAAACTTCTCACAATAAGTAACTGCAAAACACCATACTACTTTGCATGTGTATGCTGTTCAAGTTCTCCAATTCTGACTAATAATAGTGAGGTGAGAGAAAGAAAATGCTTTGACTGACATTAGTGAAATGAAGCAAGAAAAGGTTCTGACCACTGGTAGAGAGGCAAGGGAAGAAAAGGCTATTACTGATGGTAGCAAGGAGATGGAAGAAAACGTTCAGGCCAACGGTAGTTAAGCAATGGAAGAAAAGGTTCAGACTAATGGTAGCAAAGCAAAAGAGGAAAAAGCTCTGACTGCTCGTAGCAAGGAAAGGGAGAAAAAGGCCCTGACCAAAAATAGTGAAGTGAGGGAAGAAAACTTTCTCTTGCTGGCTAACTGGTCTGATAGCAACACCTTTTTATCTTTTAAAAAATAAATGTCTTTGCACCAGTAAGTGACAAGAGCAGATATTTTCAGTCTTATGTAGTTTTTCTTTTTTCATTTTGTACAATTTCAGTTTTAATAAGAGGCCCAGTACTTATAGCCTTGTGCCAGACTAAGTTAAGCTCATGAAGTAGCTATTTAAAATGTTGTATTTTCTCAAGTACAGTCTTTTCTTGATCTTCATTTTTTGTTTCTCCTTAATCATTTCAATCTGCTTTTTCCCCACTTTTTGCTAGAATGTTCCAACGAAAACAAGAAGAAAATTACCAAAAAATAGTCAAGAAACTCCTGCTTGAAGACAGTCTGAAGAAAAAAGATGAGAAACAGCAAAAGGCGTTGAAAAAGAAACAAAAACGAGATTTTACAAGACAGAAGGTAAGAAATTAAAAACGAAAGTATTACTTTTATTTATTTCTTCACTGTTTCATATGACACAGAAAAACAAAACAAAAAAATTCCATGCGGAAACAAAACTGCTTATTTCCTTATCTATGAGGTCTTCATTTCTGATCAGGCAAGACATTACCTGATGTAGAATGTGTGTTATGAGGGAATCTTTTATGAGTAATATGGCTGTGTTTGTGCAGCCAATTAATACTTTTCCAAGACCCACTCCATATTGAACAGGAAACAACTTTTATCTTGTTACTTAAGAGAACAAATCAATCCTAACCAATCTTTTTTTTTTGTTTCAATTTATCCTATCCTACTATGAAATCACTGATTAACTTTCTACTTGAAAACTGACTGCGGTTGTCGACTGAATCCTTAGTATGCATTCTCAATTTGGATTGTGGAAACAGAAAGGCGGGACCTTCTTAAACAAAATTAAATGTTGTTAACATTATCATAATTCACTTGAATTCACTTGAATTCATTTGACAAATGTATTTTTACTCTTCCTTACAACCACTCTCTCGTTTCTTCGTACAGTACTTTCTTGATTAGTTGTACCTCAATTTTCTGGACTTCAATTATCCAGACACGGAATGAAAAGAAAAATTGAAACCGTCTTAACATTTTTCACTTTTTCCAAACTAAACTCATTCTAATAGTTAATTGCAAACAAGTGTTTTGAGAATTTAGAAAACCATACCCAATATTTGATAAAACATTTGGTAAAATCCGTTGAATTAATTCTTGTTAATTTGCTCATTGTTTTCGTTCAAAGAACATACATTTCAATTATTACACATTGTTCGTGCCAGAGATTATGGTTTATACAGTGCTCAGGTGCATGTAACATACATAGACCCTACTTTAACAGGAAATGAAATTGGTGCATTTTTTTTTTTCATGAAAAATAAACTGGATAAAATTTTAAACAGAGCATCTGAAAATATTATTTGATGATATAAATATTAAATTTCTTTCAAAAAATGACTTTCTTCTTACTTCTTTTCTAACAATTTAGGAATTTGATTATCTGGAATTTTGAATTATCTGACCATATTTTTTTGACTCCTGATTCTAAGTGTCAAGATAATCACTGATGTACTGTATTCTGTCAAAAAAAATGTCAGCTGAATTCATGCAATTTTTCAATTGCATCGATTGTAGTTTTCTTCATGTGTAATCTAAAATTTTTCATTTGTACAAATTCCTCAGCATAAGAAAAAAAATTCTGCTTTCACGATCATTAAAAGTAAGAATATTCAAAGAGAGCTAAAATGAAACCGTGATTGCCGTGAGCAAGATATCTGACATCATGCCTCAAAACGCCCATGCATTGCATGCATATGGTGTTGCAGAGCAGTTGAAGGAAGGGAGAATTGGCGGAGTACGCCTATGTAAAACTCTCCCACTCAACTAATCGGCTGCTTCGTCATGGTCTATAAAATGCATGTGTCTGAAGGCTTTGGCAGTTGTGGCCAAGGGAGCCAATGAGAGACGACTGCCCTGTACGAAAGATGACTGTCCTGTTCCAGTGGGTCCTTTTTGGCTTGACGGCTACAGAAACAAAAGAAATAAAAAAAAAAACGTATTAGTAGATTGATCTTTCATATTTACTAATGAGATTTAATTACTGGTTTGTCTCCTGTTGCTGTAACAACGGAATAGCGCATTATTCAGAAGTGGCAGGTCAAGTTATGTGACTGGTAAACATAAAGTCACACAATGTTTTATATTATGGAATAGAGATTTGTTAGTGACATAAAATAGAATGCATTTCAATCATTTTGGAGAGATAGCAATTTAAGGAGGAAACGCCTAAATTTTGCTACATTTCTTAGTTCCACCAATACTGACCTTTACAACTGAGACCTGCCATGCCACGTACACAAATGTGAATCATCGCTTTCCCTTCATCTTCCAATAGTAAGAAGGAAGTTATGTTTGGAAAATTTCTTCCCAAGAAATCCTGCTTTGTGGAACAGACTCCTGGCAGGATGTTTTCCCTATCATTGACCTCTTCAAGTCGAGAGTTAACTGTTATCTTTCCAACATAACCCAATGAATTTCACTTCTTGCTTTATACTCTTCATTATTACTGAAACAAGAAGAGCCACCATGGTGTCCTACATGCCAAATGCAATATACGGTAAAACATCTTCTAATTGAATGCATTGATCTGGACTCTAAAAGACAATTTCTTTAAGGCTAGCAGCCTAAAATAACTATCTGAAAATATTAAAATAAATAGAATAAAACATTCCTTAAATCAGTTGGATTATATATGTAAATATAAAAAAAAAAGATTGTCCATTTTCTCTAAATATAAGTGATATAAAATGATTCTACAGAGATGGTATAACAATTAAAAATCCACTTTAACTTTCCTTATGCTCATACGACAACACACAGTAACTCTCTACCTTGAGTGGCTCTTGGGTCTTGTAATACAAGATCCAAGACCCACTCAAGGTGAACATTAGTATAAAAAAAAGAAGACTGTTATACCCCAAGTGATGAGGTTGACTCACCCACACATGTATAAATGTGAGAACAGAACGTGGGAACAGAGAATGTGAAAAGAGTAAATTAAAAGATTTAATTGGAAGACCAATTCAAATGTTTAATTTTTATGTTGTGTCTGAAGTCACAAAGATAGCAAAATAAGGACAAGAATGCTAGCAAAACTTGAACAGAACCCAGGAATAAATTTATAGACTATGACTGATGAGGGTCAAAGGTTAATAAATTTAAAACGTGACACAATTGAAGAACTGGAAGAAATGAAAATTGAAGTCGAAGCAATAAAAAATACAGCAAAAAATAATACTGCACTCAACCCCTGTTACAGTTGTAGGGTAATGCATTTCTGGAAAAATTGCCCATTTAAAACAAAAACAAATGCTTCTGTTGTGGGAAGCTTGGACACAAAGATTTCTGCAGGTGAAAAGTAAAAAATCAAGAATAATAACCATGCTAAAGGAATAAATTTTGTGTAAGTAAGTCTCACTACCCAAAAAAGCAAAAATAATTTGTATCTGCATGAACAACAAAGCTGTGACCCTACAATTATATACGGGCTCTGATATTACTACAATTTCAGTAGTCTTGGAAAAAAAATAGGTGTACCAAAATTAAAAAAAAACATTTACCTTAAAGCACGTAGTGCTTTGGGGGAGAAACTAAAAATAGTAGGTGAATTGAATTGCAAAGTCTTGTTCTGAAAAAATAAGTTAATGCAGTAGCATACGTGACAAAAGGAAAACAGTTAAATTTATTCAGTGCAGATTGGTTACACTTGTTTAATTTATAAAATGAACCAATCAGTTCTATTTGCGAGTTCGTTAGATGCTCAAATGTGAATATTGACCGCTTAAAGAAAAAATTATACAATAGTATAAAGAATTGTTTACAGAAGAATTGCGTCTCTGCACTAAAGTAAAAGCATTTTTACAGGTAAAAGAAAATGTGAGACCAACTTTTAAACCAAAACGACCCATCCCCATTGCTGCCATTGAGACAGTGAGCAAGGAACTGGACAGACTACAAAAATGAAGTATTATGGAAGTTATTTCACCAGCCGACTCTTCCAGTGCCCATAGTAATAGTATAAAAACTAGCTGAAGACAAATGTGAATTATTTATGTCACAAGTTAAATATTTAGGGAAAATTATTGATAAAAATTGTCACAGACTGGATCCTGAAAAGATGAGGACCAGAAAGGGTATGCCGGCTCCTTCACACATTTCTACATTACAATCATTTTTAGGAATAGTGAATTAATATAGTCTGTATATACCGAAAATGTATGAATCGAAAGCTCCATTGAATGGGCTACTAAAAATGATAAACAATGGAAATGATCGACTGACTGCCAGAAGGCATTTGAAAAAAATTTTAGAAAGTACTAATTTCTGAGCTTGTGCTAGCATGTTTTAACTCTTCATTGGAAATAATAGTAGCTGCTGATGCTAGTGAATATGATATCAGAGCTGTATTACTACACAAAAAAAACAAAAAACGGATGGAAATCTAAAAACTGTTGTTTCTTATGTGTCAAGAACTTTGTTACTGGTGGAAAGAAATTATAGCCAAAAAGAAGCATTAGCAATAATTTTTTGCAATAAAAACATCCCACTAGTATTAGTAGTAAAAAATCACGCTAGAAGTTCACTGTGACATGACTGTGTCATTAGTCTGATCCTTACTGGATGCCCTATAAAAAAAAAAAAAAATGTCATAAAATCAACTTGCCTAAGTCAACTCAGAAATAAGAAGCAGGAAGAAAGGTTTACATCTTTTCTTACTACTTCTATGTGCTGTGTCCCTTCAGAGCATAGACGATCACAGCTCTCTACAACTTTCTCTATCCTGTGGCTTTTAGTAGTCTTTCTTCCTTTGCTAAACTCCCCGCCCTACAATCTGGCATCCGTTCATACAAGCTTGTCAGATAAGTGGCTCGCTGCCTTCCCCTATCTCTCTTGCCCTCAGTATGTCCCATGAGTGCTAAGTTTTCTATGCCCTCCTTCCTCATTATGTGTATCCAAGGAATTTCAGTTGTCTTTTCCTGATTCTCTGTAGAAGTGTTCTTTCTGTTGCCATTTTCTTTAAGACTTCCTTGTTACTTACTCACTCTGTCCATGGAATTTTAAGTATCCTTCTCTAGAAATAAAAAAAATAAATTCTCATGAGTACATATATATTTTGGATATAGTAATTAATCTCTCAAAGAACTTAGAAGATTTTATTACCCACTCCTTACTTACTTTGAAGTTTTCCAATTTCATTGTTAATTACTATGCTGGACACTCCTTAAGTATGCTTAAGTTTAGATCACTCTTGATAGAGAAATTTAATTTAAATTAAGGGTCAATAAGTAAACAAGACCTCAAAAATATATTTAGGCTGAGAGAAATTTTATTATTAACCCTTTGTGTCTAAAAGGCAGGTCATGTAGAGTAGTATAATTTGCACCATGAACGGTTAAGACTGGAATCATTTCAAAAGATCACAGATTTTAACCCATTGAAACCAGAGTTCCTAGTACAAACTATTTTCTATTATCTCTGCCTTTTAGGAAAGGCATAGGTCATATAAAAAACTAAAAGTGTTGACAAATTTTTTTTCTCAGCTTAAATAAATGAAGTAAACTTTGAAAGATTTATAATTTCAAGACGATAAAGATACACACTTAATGTTTGGGGTTTTTCCATCGCATTTTGTATAGGAAGACATACAAGTTCTTTTTTTCAAAAGAATCCATGAGGGTGATGTGGCGAGCACTGCGTAATTTAACATGGAATGATCCTGTACACATTTTTATGCAAATGCATTTGCTTGATTTGTGTACACACATTAATAGTTTTATCACTTTAAACGTTATTATTAGGGATACTCATATTCGAGTAGGCATTCCGTTTATATATTAAACAGTATATTTATTTATTTTCGCCCACTGGCTTGAATGTTTAAGAAATCTTATAAAAGACACATTAATATCAATCTGCCCTGATGGCAGGACCTACAATTGTTGCATACCCCATCCCCCCTCATTCTGAGGAGTCCTTGGTTGATGGAGTTGACTCTACACCCGTCCGAAAGAGAAGACATCTCTCTCAGCCAGGTGTCGAAATGTTTTTGGTAGTGAAATGTTTTTGGGGTCCAGAGATGAAAAGACATCAACAAAAAGGATTTTACCTCAACTATTATTTTATTAACTACGTTGACAGGTACATCTTCTACCTAGCCAATGGGGTTTCTCTATCACCCCCACTCGGGAGCAAGTTCCCAGACACAAAATAACACGTCTACATTCAATGATGTGTAAAACTTAATTCCCTGAAATCCTTTTCTATCTCTAACATTCCCATGCTGTTTTTAGCCAATCAAAAATGACTACCTTTGTTTTCCTGTGTCTGACCTCAAAGGTCAAAATGAGGAAGTCTGAGCAAAAATACAATTCTCTAAAAACTAATAGTCTACTAAACTATTATTTAACACAATGAACTGAGAGTCTCTCCCGCAGTGAGGTATGGCCTTTCTTTCAAAAGTGTCATCTATTGGCAACCTGTGATGCTTGAGGATAGGCTTTGACCACTGGTAGCTGGCTGAAGGAAGAAAAGGCTCTGACCAGCAGTAGCTGGCTGGAGAAGAGCATAGAAAATGAGTATTAGAACTGCTAAGGAAGAAAAACCACTGATTGATGGAGGTGATTCAAGGGAAGAAAAGCTCTGACCAATGAAGGGAAGAAAAGGCTCTGACTGGCAGTATCTGGCAAAAAGAAGAAAAGATTCTGACCAGTGGTAACTAGTGAAGAGAAGAAAAGGCTTTGACCAATGGCAGCTTATGAAAGAAAAAAACATGTTTGTTAGGAAGAGAAAGAGTTATCTGGTGCCTAGGCATTTTTACCTTTAAAAAGAAAAGTCATGTAACTTTCACACCACCAAGTGGCAAGGGCAAATAATGTGCTGTCCTGGGTATGACGATAAACTACATCTGCATCCTGGGTAAGATAATAAACTACATCCAACAACAAGGCCTCTGATCAGGAGGTTTTGAGGAGCGTGTGGAACCACCTCTTAATTGTTGGTGTTCCCAGGTCCACCCTGACCTAGGCTGGTAGCACCTGTTAGAGTCCTAGCTATGGGCAAATAGTTAACATCTAAACTTGTTTAAAGATAGGTTTTAATACCAGAAATTTTGAAGGAAAAATTATCAGCAATACTTAAAAAAATATCAGTAATACAAACAGCTATACATTCTTTGAAAAAAAAAATTGGAGAATGGAACTCAGAATACAAAATTGTGTGAACAAAATATTATTAAGCGAGTAATTTAAAAAAAAAAATTTACAAAATTAAAACCATCCAAGATCGTAAATTTCCTAAAAGAAGTTGGATTGTACTAAAAAATATGAGGAATTGAAAAATGGTTCAAATATATATGTATGCATACACACTTGTTTTTCCAAACTACCACTATGAATCTATTTCAAAATTTTGTTGGCATTAAATGACCCAATGAGGTTTTGATATGCAATAAATCAAAACAACCAAACAATCTGTCTCATTTGTTTTTATTTTTATTATTTTCAACATGTACAATTTCAGTTTTAATAATGTTCCAAATACTTGTGGCTTTGTGCTAGACAATACTAAGCTTATGAAGTATCTGCTTAGAATGTTGCATTTTCTCAAGAAGTCTTTTCATGATCATCATTTTTGTTTTCTCTGGTGAGCACTGGGTGATTTGACATGTAATGACTGCTACAAACTTTTCCATGTGCATTAGCTGAATATGCACATAAATATCAATCTGTGCTGTCAGTGGGGCTTACAGTACACTACATCCCTTGCAAAGGGTAATGCCTCTCTCCTAAAGGAGTCATCTGTTGGTAGTGGGTGGCAACCTGTGATAGGTGAGGATAGGATGCTGATTTGTAATCTTACCTTTTTTGATCACTGGAAAAAGCTTTGATGGCAAAACCCAAACTCAAGAGTTACGCAAAAACTTTTCCACATTAAAGCCTGCAGAATTTTACTCAAAAAGTATCAAAGTTACTGATAAGTGGTAACAAGTCATTGTAAATAATGGGGAATAAATTATTGAATAAAGTGTAATTGTGCTTTATTTTTTGAAGAATGTAAGTGATAAACAAAAATAGAAATTACTTATGAATCGACCTAATAGAAAAGGAAGGTAAACTAATTTAAACAAACCTGATTCTTCAATATCAAAAGAAATCAAAATGATAATGTGGCATAATTTATCTCTTGCCTTCAAAGATGCTACAAATGCCAGAAATACAGACATCACATAAATTTATAAGATGACCAATGTGTAAGAGAGAAAGACTTGTATCAAAACCCGATTGAGAATGCATTGAAGGAGATCATTCAGTATATGCACAAATGTGAAAAATCTGGAAGAAAGGGAATCCTGGAAATTAAATACAGAAGACACTTACCATTCCCAGAGGCATGAAAGTTAGAAACACTGACCAGAAATATACCTTACTCTAATACTGTGCAAAAATCATCAGCTATAATCAACACCAATCAATTAAATGAATACATGGTAATTGTTCTGATCAACTTTGCTTTATGCTACCTTGACATTATGAATTTATGCACAGTACTAGATTGGTGGCAAGGTCTCATCATTTTACAGTTGAAATAACTAGATGTAACAATAAGTTCTATGCTAACAGTTTCTTTTCTCACACTTCTCACTTGTAGAATTCTCTTCTGGCTTTCCAGTCAATTTTGATCTTCAAACATTTAAATACCATGTCGCCATTATCTTAATTCTTGTTCTTTTATTGTCTTCTCTCCTTAACAGTATATTTTTCTTATATTCTCTAACACTCAATAACCTTGTGTACCCTAGTGGCTTTATTGCCTTGCATGGGGTGAAAAAAAAAGATTTTAAAAAAAAAACAACACCCATACCATCTTATGACCCATAAAATAATCCAATGGAAGCTCTTATCAAAAGAACTCCTTTCCCTTTTAAATCATTCTTCACAAGTTTAAATCACTTTACTTGATGGTCAAACTTAAGTACACTCTGAACGTTTCCTTCTCTCGCTTTGACAGCTGATACTTTTAAGGAACATTTACTATGACATTTATTGTTCTAGCAAGAGTTATCTTCTTCTTGTTAACAAAGAAACGTTTTAAAGATGGTATTTCTACCTGTTGAAGCTAATTCTTAAACTTTAGAAATGTTATTTTTTATCTTTATATTTAAATTCTACTTTTTAAATTGAAAAGAATAACAATTTTTAAAAGTTGTATAAAACATAAAAAATTATAGAAATATTCTTGATGATAATTAATATTGAAAACCTAACATTAAAACTCCTAATTCATAATGGTTCTTGTCCTATAAGATTCATATATTTATTTTTGGATAAAAAAAAAAAATGGCTTTGACACTGAATAATTCAACAAGGGTTGACGTTATGAAACCAACCGGCCAACAGCCATATAACTGTGTATAAATTACTAGTATCAGACAGGAATACTTAAGACCATTTAACTTTGTGCAAATTATTTGTATGACAAATAGTTACTCAAACATATAATTGCTTGAAAAAATGTAAAAAGACTGACTTGAGCATTAAATAACCCAATAAGTGTTGACATATTTTAAAACAAACACTAAGTCTACAAATATAAATCTTCTAAAGTTAACACAGTTCATTCAGAGCTTGTGGATGGTTGAGGGTGGCGTACTAATTTGGCCTTGTAAAAATATTTAACTCATCCAAAAAGGAAAGGAAAAAGAATCGGATAAATGGTAAAAAGAAAATTTTTATATTCCAAGAATTGTTTTGCAGAAATTATTTATTTATTTATTTTTTTGTACAGCAGGAAAGATTAGACATGGGAAGATTTCTCAATGGCTTCACTTACTAATTTTACTAGGACTGTTACTCTGACTGCATCTCAGACTATCACATAGACTAGCTACTTGATATATTGTTCTTTTGTTTATACATGGCACATGTATGTAATGTTAGACACAAAATGTGTATGAATATTTAACAGGAAAATGCTCAGCTCAGTTTGAAATATTTTTGCTAAAACTTGAAACTTTGCAGATGAATAATTTGATATGTTTTAATTGGGGTAATTTGTATCTTTCTCCATAAATTATAATTTTATTTTAAGTTGGTATCCATATATGCTAGGGATATCATACCGTATAAATAATTTTCAATAAAAATGTTTTTTATTTCGTCTGAAACTGATTAATTAATAAAATATGTTGTAATAATGTGTCTGTTATCATTTGAATCTAATTGTTCATTTTACCAAAATTTAATTTATGTAGATTTTTAAAGTTTTTCTTCACAAACACAAGCTGTCTTTGAAGCTTAAGAGTTATTGTATCAGATATACCAGTGGCAGATTTAGCAATCAGGTCAAAGTGCCAAATTCAGCAAGCACGCTACTCAAATATTTGGTGGAGGGACACAGGAAGCCAAGTCTGTTGCACTGTGTTCTGATTACTCCCACCCAAAACAATGCTTTCTTTTCCATTTTTAGTTAATTATACAAATTTTTCCTTTGATTCTATTTCTCTGTCTGGTCATTGGTTTTTCTGAGCTACACACTTAATGGTGAATGGATCGTTTTTCAGTGGTTGTAGAAATATTAGCTTTCCATTGAATATTCTGTTGTAGCCAGATGTTATGGTGTCATTTCCACTTCAGCTTTTGATATTTCTCACTGGTTTCAGGTTGATATTAAAGGAGATAGGCTTCAAGATTGGAACAGAAACTGCATCTGGTTCCACCTGTACTTATACAATGTGACAGAGAACCAACAAAGCCTGGTGATATTGTGAGGTAATGTTAGGATACTCTGGTAATTATGCTGTAGCCATACTGGAAACTCGTATCATTTATTTAGCTTTATTTGGGGGCTCTATAGTTGTTGTTGCAACAATTGTCACATGAATTTGTGTGTGTAAATATATATATATATATATATATATATATATATATATATATAGCGAGAGAGAAGAAACTATTAAAAAATGAAAACAAATGCTGAACTAGACTAATAAAATACCATCCTAACCCATCAGACCCATTGTGTCCAGAACCAAGAGTGAACCCCCCATAAATTAGCTAAAACAATTGTAACAATCCTAATTCCATTCTTAGGCACTATCAATACAAGACACATTAAAAACTCTGGTGACTTAATTCAGAGGATATAAAACGTAAACATAGAAAAAAATGATTAGGGCTAGCTTAGATATCTAATCATTATACACTAATATACCTGTTACAATAATGCTCAACATATTAAAGCATTATATATATATATATATATATATATATACACACACACACATATATTGTTTTATATAAAATCTGCATATGACTGTTTATGGACATCTTTTATGTGCTGTGTCCCTTCTGGACAATCATGGTTCTCCACATTTTCCTGTCATCATTTGTAGCTCTTAGTATATTTTGTCTTTTTGTTATCTCTCCCAAACCTTGTTCTGCCAACCATTTGCACAATCTCGCTAATGTTATGCATTGTTTTCCTCTGTCCCTTTTGCCTTCAATTTGTCCTGTGAGTATCTGATTTTCCAACCCTTCTTTCTCGTTATGTGCCCTAGAAATTTTAACTGTCTCTTATGTTAAATATAAGTTTTGCTTTTTGTTTCCATTTTCTCTAAACCTTTGTTATTGCTCACATGTTCAGTTCATGGTATACTCACCATCCTCCTGTAGAACATACTTGGCTCTAATTTAGCTACAACTTTTGAATGATCTCCAAAAGATATAACACAGAATTTGTGATTATCGTTCTTAGGTTCATTGATGCAGCGATCCATGCAATTTTTTTATGTAGTTAGGTTGTAAGTTTACCAAAACAATTGTCAACTTGCTATAATGGGAAGAAAATATGGCAATTTTGTTGGTACAAATTGATATGTTAAACAGTTGTACTTATGAAAATTAAATTTATTTTCTGCTTTAAACCAAGTCTGGTTCAAGGCTACTTCTGAGAGTATCGGATGAAGAAGATGATTCCTAATAGTGAAATAAGCCTGCTTTTTAATAAAGGTATTGTAGTTTGTAAATAGAACAAATATTTTATTCAATAATTGTGGAAAATTTAATTTTTTTTGTTAGCTTCTCATATGTAAGTATTAGATAATGATAAAATATATATAAAACCATAGTTAAATAGCTCTGATATTTCATATTGAGCACTGTTTTTTCTTACACTATAGGGTATACACACACACACACACACACACACACATATATATATATACACATACATACATACATATATATATATATATATATATATATATATATATATACACACACACACGCTCATGAATTTATCTATATTTATCCATTTATATATATATATATAAAAAATTTATCCGGAGCCTGCTTGTTTTCTTGATAATTTTCAAGTATAATTTAAAAAAAAAAAAAAATTACCAATTTGGATTTCAGTGGAATGTTGACTATGTAGGTATAATGAGTCAAATATTGTAGTGCATGGATCAACCAACATTTACTATCCATATTTGCAAGGTAGACATGTATATCAGTGCAACAGGTTCAGCGATAACTGAACATTTTTAACATGATTAAAAGCCAGCAGTGTTCTCAATGCTGAACAAGGCTAATTCCAAGTAAGTTAAGTCCTGCCAGCCATCTCTCTGTAAGTAAAATGAGTGGGGCTTAGAGGTAATTTGCCTTTAAGTATTACATTTTTTTGCATATAACACATTTGTCTTGGGTTTTCTTAGTTGCTGTGCATATTTTTGTCTTTGAGCTTAGCTCTATTTACCGATAAACCAGTTTAGCTGTCTTCTTCTGTTAATCCTTGTTATATTTGGATATTACCTTTTTGTTATTAATTGTCATTTAATATATCCACTTTTATTGGACCTAAGAACAAGATAGTAATTTGATTTCTACTTTAAAACCTGTCTGGAGAATTAAGATACTTTCTCAGTTTCAATGCTGACATCTCAGCTCCAATCACTCTCCCACCACCGTAATGTAGCTTCCCATGACTTTTATAAGTATTTTCATGGTAATTGTTCTGATCGAATTTCCTCTTTGCTACCTTGACTTCATGAATTTAAGCACAGTACTAGATTGGCAGCTAACTGTAATCATAAGTTCTTCTATTCTAATAGTTTTTTCTCTCTCTTGCAGAACTCTCTCTTCCAGCTTTACTCTTTCCTATCAACTACAATCTTCAAAAATTTAAATGCAGCGTCAATCATCATCTCGTCTCTTTGAATCATGTTCTTTTTATTGTCTTTTCTCTATAGTAATGTTTTAATTCAGTTTCCTTTAATGTCTTTCATTCTCAGTAACCTGTTACACCTTAGTGGCTTTATCACCTTGCTCAGAGTGAAATGATTAAAAAAAATCATCTAATTTAAAATAAGACCAACAAAGTGTTTCTGTAGAAGATGTCAGTGGTCATGCAAGGTGTTCCTTAATCCTGTTGACACTTTGTGGAACATAACTCCTCAAGTTATATGGCTGTGCAAGTTTCAGGTGCAAGTAAAATTTTTCAAGTCCTATTCTTTTTGCAGTAAAAATTAGGAATTTCTGTATATAAGCATATGTGTATTAGTGTATATACTTGCATATCATGTGACCTTTGAAGACCTAATTTTGAAGCTAATTTGACTACAGTAAAACGAATAGATTGTTTGATCAACAGCATAGACAGGGCCAGCAGTACATACACTAATTTTATATCTGGTGTATGATGCAACCCCGCCTGAAAATTAGCTTGAAAATTAGACTTTAAGAAGTCCCATGATGCACAGGTATATATGGTACATGCATATGTAAGATTATATTTGCAAATGTGTATATATGTGTATATATTATTACATGTATACGTGAGTTTGTTTAAAATGTTTCCTCAATATGAGACGATAGGTTTGCATGGTCTGATTCAAATTCCTCACTGGTCCTTTTGAACAGGAGTAGAGTTTTATTCCTGGTTTCCTGTTTAGGATTGAATTTCTGGTTACTTTTAAAATCTTCTCATTGTCTTTTTCTCCCAGTAGCCCCTTGCATCTTAGTGACATTGTCTTGAATGGGGAGGAATTGATTTTAAAAAAGAAAAAGTGGTTCTATTATTTTTACATGTGTAAGTTTATGTTGGCGGTGTGTGTGCGCATATATGTCTGTATCTATCTATCTATCTCTCTCTCTCTTCCCATATCTCTCTCTCTCTTCCCATATCTCTCTCTCTCTTCCCATATCTCTCTCTCTCTTCCCATATCTCTCTCTCTCTCTCTCTCTCTCTCTCTCTCTATATATATATATATATATATATATATATATATATATATATATATATATATATATATATATATATATATAGTGAATTACATAATCTGATAGTTATAATCATTGTTAAAAGGCAACAAAATTATCAATTCAGCTCACACTGCAATCATACCAATGCAGGGCTAAGTTTAATATATAATGGACGCACGGCAGATTTTAATGAATTTCCTGCCCTCACTGAAAGATTCAAATTAGTTTGACCAAATTACAAAGTAAATGTGAACGATGACATCTTGTTCCATTTACTCATTTGCATATAATTACACGCATTACATGATTATTGTGTGTATAAATCTAAATAGTGTCATGTATGTCTGTGTATTTATATGTTTCTATATTTATATCAGTGTGCAAAAATACAGGTATATCTAATAAGATATCTGTATAAAGACTATGAATAAAGACAAAAGGAAAACGTAGCGGATGTGTTTTGATCTTATAGGCTTTATCAAGGCGAATGTCTATGTATTATATCTCAGCATGTCTCTTTATTTCATTTTATTTATATCTATATATCTGTTTTTGTCTCTGTTTTTATGTCTGTATACTGATATCTATATTCCAGTCTATCAGTGTATCTGCATTATGCCTTTATATACATGTTTATGTTAATTTCATTGTATGTCTGTCTGCATAAATATCTCTGTGTATTTATGTTAGTGCATTATGTCTATATATTTGTGTTTCAATGTATATCAATATATATATATATATATATATATATATATATATATATATAAACAATGTTTTTTTTATATTATTTGGTATTACCCCATGCAAAACAGTAAAGCCATTAAAACACAAGGGGTTACAGGGTGTGGAAGAATTAGGAATAGAAACATTAATAATGAGCAGAAAGGGAAAAGATAAATCAGGAGTACAGTAGATAGTGATTGACATTACATTTAAATTTTTGCAGATTAAAGTTGACTGGAAAGCACAAAGCCAGGAGGGAGTTCCACAAGTGAGAAATGAGAAAAAAGAAACTGTTGCCATAGAATTTATAATTATCTCTAGCCACCTCAAAGGTAAATTGATGTGATCTCTATGCCGATCTAGTACTGTGCTTTAATTCAAAAAGTCTAGGTACCATAGCGAAGAGTTCATCTGAAAAATTACCATGAAATTATTTATAGAAAAGGCACAGTGAGGTAACCATATGGTGGTAGGAAATTGTCTGAAGCTGAGCTGCCAGGTCAGGACCAATAATATTGCTGATTCTTCTTTTGATCTTATCAAGGAGCTCCAGATAAATGACAGGAGCACTAGACCATATATGACAGCAATGTTCTAAGCATGGGTGAATGGTAGACTTATAGATATGTAAGATAGATTCTGGAGAGAAAAAATGTCTTCCACAACTCAATGAACCAACCTTCTTAGCAGCTGACCTAGTGATTGATTCAATATATTGTTCCACTTCATGTCAGCTGAGAACATTAGCCCAAGAAGGTGCAACAAATTACTTTCCTGAAGGTTAGCATCAGCCATGCTGGTAGAAGGCAGATGGGATGGGTGGGGGTTCTCTCAGATGATTAGTGTGTGTGTGTATATATATATGTATATATATATATATATATATACATACATACACCATCACAACAGTCCTTGAATGCCATGCAAAATACCATTGTAAAGTAAAGAGTAAATAGGGTAGGAGCAGAAATGTCTCCCAGCTTTACTTCAATTCTATATATTATATGTATGTAGATTTGTATATAGCTTTTGTATGTAGATTTGTATATTTCAGTGTGTGTGTGTGTGTGTATATATATATATATATATATATAAAAAAAATGTGTGTGTATGTATGATATTTATTTACCCCCATCTCCCCACTGAGATATGATGTGAGACAAGGTTATATTTAATTTGGGAATCCCAAGTATGTACACCTGGGCCAAAAACTCCACAACTATTGGTTGTGCTGGCATCAGTATGACTACTGATAGTCCTTTCTACTGCAAGGAGGTGGGTACAGCCGCGGGCAGCTGTTCTTCACAGCCAGGCACCTCTCAGTATTTTTTTTCTCAGCTCCATCTCCGTCCACAGATAGACACAACTGAGCCACAATATATATATATATATATATATATATATATATATATATATATATATATCTGCATATTTGTTAGTTTATTATGTCAATTCTGAGTAAGGATTCAGAATTAGCATACCCTTTCATCCCATCCTTTGTTGCCTTATATAACCACTATGTAACATTGTAGACAAATTTGACCAATGTATAGAAATGTACATTTCACTTCTAAGAACTAAATTAAGGCTCTGCTCCAGTGTAAAACCGAGCAAGCAGTTTTATCTTATGAAAAACAAAACAACAAAGTCATTTTTGGTAAATGCTTAAAAATGAAAGATATTAATTTACAACAAAATATTGTGAAATTTAAGAAGCAAATGTCTTTTTTCTGAGAATCAACTTTCAAACTAAAATGGAGCTAGAGTGGGGAGGGTATCCATTTCATTCGATTGCCAGATTGCTACCATTGCAAATCAAAATCTGAACAATTTCTGGAACAGACAAAATTATGATGCCCAAGTCTTTCAAAAATTATGATGATGTCGTCTTTCAAAAATTTTTGTTTTCATTAAAATGTTCATCAATAATTTCAAATATGCTTACATTCAAACTTAGTACATTTGTTATCTATTATTGTCCTACATTTTTGCCTCTTTCCGTAAATGTTTTTTTCCCCCAGGTACGTGCAATATTGCACTATTGTACAAAAGTTTGTGGCCACCCTCTGGATTTAATAATTACTAAGTTTCATACCTTTCTTGATTTAATTAATTCCTACTAAGTTAGGATACTTAAATTATTTAACCTATTAGAATGTGGAATCCACTATTTTAGAGAAGGTTTACCTAAAATTTAAAATCCACCCGCCATAAGATTACCCTTAGCCAGCAAGGTGATTAGGCAGGATGAGCTAAAATTTTAAAGGAAACTTTATGCATATGTTAATTTTGTTATTATTATTGAATTTATGATAAAAGTCTTCAGGAAAAGAAATTCCCTCTAACTAGGAACGAGCTATTAAATTAGTTTTGAAAAAGGCATGAAACCATCAATTTTTTTTGGTCTATAGTGTATATTGTGTACATTTACATATTTCTGTTTTCAGCCAAGGAGCAATGGTTAGCAATACTTAAATACAAACATATGCTATATATATATATATATATATATATATATATATATTACACATACACTCACTCATACATCTGTACATGCACATTTGTTTTCTCAAGCTTTATTTCAATAGACCTTTTATGAACATTTCTAAGAATGTCTATTCTATTTCACTTAATTGTTACCATTGTTATTAAATTGTATCCAAATTTTTCAACATTTTTGCTTATTTCCTCATTTTGGCCTTTTCTCTTGTTTGATCTCAGTTGCAACATGACCTTCTCTTTACTCTAAAAGAAATTAGAGTAAATATTTTCAATGTCAAAACAAGGCCAGCAACAATCAGCAGCAACTGCTGAAACAACAGGTCTTGAGCTATTAAATTAGTTTTGAAAAAGGCATGAAACCATCAGTTTTCAAAATTTGTAGGTTTCCCTCAAACTTTTGACCTATAGTGTATATTTACACACATTCCTGTTTTTATCCAAGAAGCAATGGTTAGCATGTTATTTTAACAATGATTTGTGAGTGAGTTCAGTTTTTATAAGGTGCTTCATGAATCAAACGTAGTGTCTCATTTGGTTAATCCACCAAGTGTGTATGAAAGCAGTAATTATATATTCCCTTACACTTTATATTGACTTGATAAGTCAATGTACAATGCTGTATTGTGGGCTTGTTTGATAGAGTCAGCAATTGATACAAGTGGAAATCAAAGTTCATATCAAATGATTTGTAGTTTTGTGTGCCATCAGTTGATCCTAATCTAGAAATCAGCCAGAAATAATATCCTTTTGCCATTCAGAAAGCTTTGGCTTTGATCAAATTATTTGCTGAATTATCTTTTCATTGCAAGAAACGGAGCAAAACGCATCTGTTTCATCAGCTCTCTTGGTGAATAAGGGTTAATAACAAACCTGAATAAGCTAATTCTCTGTACACTATAACATGTACAATTGACAAGTGGTCTATGCATAATATTTCATTCCATTAGGGCAAAAGCATGAATGCAATCACTAGAAAGATGGACACTGAAATTTATCTATGGTAAAGAGGGTTATGAGTTATTTCCTCACAAATCTTGATTTCTCTGAGTTTCTGAAAACAAACAGAAATCTCTCTCCATGGTTATTATTGGTGCTTTTTTCCATCCATTAATTCCAACCATCCCATATTTGGAACAGTGGGTATCAATTTAATATACTGTGGTCAAAAGAAATTAGCAACTCTGTTTTGGGATGCAATTTCAGATTGGACATTTTTTTTCCCTCTACACCAGTTTCTTGGTATTTTTTGTTGTTCTCTTCCCTGTATCCGCTTTGTCATTCATTCCTCCTGTCACAATTGTACGTACAGTATGATATACCCCAACAGAGATGTTTCTCATCTTCATGATGATCTACTTATAATGGAGAATCATCAATCACTCACCTGGATGATAGGCATACCAGACAGTAGGGCACTTCAGAATGGAACACTAACACACCTGGATGTCTCTCTTCGTTTCCATCCAACTACACTAATATTATACACAGTTGCTAATGAACCAATTTCTTGTGGGACAACAAAGAAGGAGGAGGGTCTCTTTTGACAGTCATGTACTCGCCTTTTCTCAAACCAAAGTCCTACATGCCAGACAAAGACAAACTCTCTTTCGTTGAGAATAAGGCAAGTTCTGTTCACCATTTCTGCTATTTGACTTCAGTTCTGGTTCACTGTGTCTGTCACATATAGGAAGAAACTAATTAATGATTCATAATTGGATGTTTATAATTAATACCAAAGAGCATCTTGGACATTTTGCATATGTGTGTTAGCACAACTAGTTTGGTGATTTTTTAACTCATGTTCAGTCATTGCCAATGTGCCCAACCCTATAATCAAGACATGTTCTTAATTGTAAGGAAGGCTCACCCTGATATTCACTGGAAAGTTTTAGTCAATTTATATTCAGTCCTGCTAGCCATCTCTCTGCAAGCTGGAGGAATTGCCAGTTAGGCTTAAATATAATCAGCCTTTGATGTTTGTTAAAGGACTAGAAATATTCAAATTTGAAATTAAATCAATGTTGCTCAAATTGAACAGAAACAAAATAGCAGGATCAGACAGAATTGAAACAGGTGCTTTGTAACTTTCAACATTGACAAGATTACAGACATAGTAAATGAAATATACAGCAGCGCTGATATACTGGAAAACCTAAGTAAATTCATTTTCATAGTTCTGCCTAAGAAGCCAGCTGCAAACAAATGTGAACTACTCTGGACAATCAGCCTAATGGGCCATATAACAAAACTTATCCAAGTTCTGTTGAATAGAGTGTGGAGAAGAATTAGACTGGAAATAGGACAAGAACAGTGCAGTTTCATTAAAGACACTGGAACAGGGAATGCAATATTTATACTCAAAATGATACCAGAAAGAGCAATAAAAAGAGAAAAGGATATATACCTATGTTTTATAGATTATGCAATAGCATTTGATAAAGTACATCACGAAGATCTGTTGGAACTGCTCGGTAACCTTGATGTATTTTGGAAGGATATTAGAATAATCCAGAACCTATACCAACAGGAAACTGCCTACATACAGATAGAAAATGAATTCAGTAAATATACAAAAATAGAAAGGGGTGTAAGACAAGAACCTATTCAACCTACTATATAGTTAGGCGATTCTGAGAGAATTAGAACTCCTACCAGGATTCACTATTGGCAGCCACAATTTTAACAACATAAGATATGTAGATAGCACAGTGTTGATAGCAGACAAAGAAAAGAAACTTACAAGAACACTTACAGAAAGTAATGAAGGAAAGTGAGAAGAAATGACTAAACATCAACTGCAAGAAGATAGAATGTATGGTTGTCAGTAAAAAGAACATCCCAACATGTGAATTACAAATTGGAGGGAGTAAAAGAAAGCTAGAAGAAAGGACTAACCATCATTTGCAAGAAGACAGAATGTATGGTTGTCAGCAAAAGGAACAGCCCAACATACAGATGTGTCATCATTTCCCTCTGTCTTTTCTACAAATACTTTCACGGTAACTGCTCTGACAAGCTACTTTTGCTAGTTTGCCGAACTGCATGAATATAAGTGTGCTACTAGGTTAGCATCTCAGTCTGACCCTTTCACCGTCGAAACGGTTAAATGTAGGTGTCTCTTCTACTCCAATAGCTTCATGTCTTGCACTTCCCGTCTGTGGAACTCCTTTCCTGTTACTCGCTTCTCTGATAGTTATAATCTTCAATTATTCAAATGCAATTGACATCTTCAGATGCCTTGAACTAATTCCCCATCCTTCTCTTCATCTTTTCCTCTATCATGCCTCTTTACTCTTTCTCCCACTCTCTGTAACCCCTTGTATGCTAGTGGCACTCCTGTCTTACTTGGAGTGAAATCCTTAAAAAAAAACAAAAAAAACAAATTGGAGGGAGTAAAAGAAAGCTAGAAGAAAGGACTAACCATCATTTGTATGAAGACAGGATGTATGGTTGTCAGCAAAAGGAACAGCCCAACATGTGAATTACAAATTGGAAATACTAAAATCAAACAGGTACAACAATTTAAATACCTGGGACGGAATGTGTGACACAGAAATATGAAGGTGCTTTGGGATAACCAAAGATGCCTTCTAAAAGCTAAGCAAAATCTTAAAAAACAGAAAAATTTCATGAGAAACAAAGAAAAGAGTACTTTGTTAGATAATATCAATCCTCCTATATGACAGTAAATGCTGGGCAATCTCCTGGCTGATAAAGAAGAGACTTGAAACAACAGAAGGGTGCTGAGCAAAAATGAGATTTTAGAGAAAATGGAAACAAAAAGGATACTTAACATCAGCAAAAGAGTTAAAATTTCTAGGGCATATAAATATTAAAGAGAGATTGGAAAATTTGACACTGACAGGCAATATTGATGCAAGAAGTACTGAGGAAAATGGCACATAACCTACCTACCTACTGAGCTTGTGTAAATAAATGGCAGAACAGGGTTTAGGAGTGATAGCAAAAAGACAAAATTTACTAATAGTTACAAATGACAGGAAACTGTGGAGAGCCATGGTTGCTAATGTTCTGAAGAGACATGGCACATAGAAGGTCCTTGTATTTTTTTAATTCTTTTTTATTTTATTTTTTAAGAACTCTGGGCATTTTTTTGTTCCTGGTTGAGATTATTTCATGAGTGAGAATCTATAAACTAGTTAAGCTGCTTTTTTGTTAATCTTCCATATTTCAATACTGCCAATTTCTGGTAATGTAAAAACTTTTTTGTTACTTCCCAATTATGTTTTTTGTCTTTCTCATTGTATTAATATGTCTGTTTTAATCACTGTTATTAAATTCTGTACACCTGTAAAGATAGGTAATACTAGATTTTCTGGTGAACATTAATGGATTAAATTTGCTACTATTTATACTTGGACCATGTTTCCAATCAAGAGAGAGAAATGATTTGTGACTTCAAGGAAAGCTGGTGAATAAGATATCTATCTGAAATGAAAGCTGTCAAGAGAAAGAGACATTCTGTAATTCTGACTACTGCAAAAAAAAAACATTCAGTCACCTTTCCCAATTTATTTTCTGTTTATGATCTTCATAATATATTTCCTGGTAGAAATGAAAGTTATAAAGCTGATATAAACATCATTTGTTGTTAAAATTATGATTTAAAAAAAAAACAGACATCTGCCAAAAGGTTTCCTGCTATATACGCAAGGTTGTGTAACATTGTGTTGGAATGGCTCTGCAATCTTTACAATTGCTGACACATTTGAGCAGCATGCCTCTGTACCAAATTTTATATGAAGCTTGGTAAATCTGGTACTTACATTCTTTGTCAGGCTTATTGGTGAATATACTTCAGGTCAAAGACAGGGATTTTTTTGACTGGCATGCACATTTCAAAGTCAGTCATATGTCTGTCCAAGATGAACATCCAGCGTCAAGAAAAAATCCTTCTCACTCATTGGAGGAACCCCTCCTTGATTGACCATGTCTTCAGTGGTGTAGCCATATTCCCCACATTTGGCCGATTACAGTTTGGTGTGGCTATTCAAACCCCTTGTTGGAGGTTTTGAATTTGCAGCTGTTCTTCTCCTAGACTGGTTGCCACCCAAGCCTATAGAACCCAGTCTGTTCTCTTATTTATCCATAACTGGGGAGAGAAAAGACAGATTGATACCTTGGTATTTGCATGTAAGTGACTGCAATGAATTTGACTGGAATTTGAACTCAACTCCTCATTCGCTTAATCTGAGCTATTATAAATTACTCCACTGTGCCTCCAAGTCAATCACTCTAAAAATACCAAAGGATATGGAAAAGATCTGTGGACTTACCCATGAGTCAGTCAGTTATGTGCCATATGTGATACACACATAAAGCGATCATGTATCTTTTGATATATGACCGACGAGGCATATTTTTCCCCATAGCAGGTTGCCATTTCTTTCTGTAGTAGACCAGTTGCCATCCAAGGCTATAGAACCCGGTCTGTCCTGCTATTTACCCAAAGCTGGGAGAGAAGAAGAGTATTCATATCTTTCCCAATGGTATTAGCACGTAAGTGAATCTAATGGATTCAACTGAAATTCAAACTCAGCTCTCCGATTCCTCAATCGGAGCTGCTATCCATTACTCTACCATGCATCCTATTATTGAATAATCCATCTCATGATTGGGATTGGCCAGGGACTCTTTCAGGAGATCATCAATCTGATCATGCATCTGCTTGCTTTGAAGGTTGTCAGTTTCTCTTGACATTTTGCCAAAAGCAATGCTATTTTGATGTGTACCTTGAACATAATGAGAGAATGGTGACCAAATTTAAATAAATTACTTAATGTTTTTTTTGTTTTTTTTTAAATTCTGGTTTGGGATCTTTCTGATACTACTTCATATTTGCCTGTTTCTATTTTATTGCAGATTGGTGTCCAGAAAGCTTATCCAATGACCAAAAAGTTTGAAGCTCTTTTGAATTCGAATTTTCCAGAGGACAAAGAGGTGAAAGATAAAGAAAGCAGTCAGGTAAGTGTCTGCCATCTAAGTATTTGGCAAAAAATGTTACAAATTTAGAAAAGAGATACTTTTTTTTCTTCTTTCTTTTGTTCATATCTCCTTTAAAAAAATCTCCTGTCTAGCAAAAGACAAGTCAAAATATAAATGGTTGATAGCAAGTGGTAGATATCAAGATTGGCTGTAGCTTTTATTGTACTGCTCAGGTAGAGTTAACATGATGATCTATTCTCAAAGTTACAATTATTTTTTCTCAGATAGCCCTGAAGCTCTTAGCATAAAGGCCATCATGTTTATTCTTTCTCTTCTTCATTATTTTTCCAGATTGCAAATAATTTGTGCATAAACTGCGTTAGATGTTTTATTTGCCTCTGAAAAACTTGATCCTTTAGAATAGAATAGTGGTTCCCAAACTTTTTTCTCTGGGCTGCATTTTTGGAAATTAAAATTTGCTCAAACCTCACCAAATTTTATGTGATAAAAGGTACATTTAAAGATAAAAAACAGAGAGAGGGTTAAAAGAAGATAACTACGGATTGAAAGTCAGAACATTATCATTGATAACTCTCTTCTCCAATTTGCAGACCCTAGTTATTCTTAATACTTGATAAAATGCAAAAATATCAATGATAAAACTGGTCAATAATTTTTTATACTGTGACCCATACATGCAATTACAAGTAATACATAATAATATTTAAAATTTTGAAATCCTATTTATTTTTTGCATATGAATTTTTTTGAAACTGTGTTCCTAAATCTTTCATTGACTTTCAATCATTCCACCTCACCTGCTATCCTCTTCCACCACACATATCAGGCACGTCACACTGTCTGGAAAGAACTGGAATAGAGAATCATAAACAAATTCTTCTATTCTCAAAGATCGTAAGCCTTGTTTTCATTTCAAACCCTGCTATTAATAATCTCTTTCTGAATTTCCACGATGAGGAGTTCTCATTATTTACATTGTTTAACTTTCTGACTAGTGTCCTTGTGTTTGTTGTTATTGTCACAATGTTTTGGCCATTATCAATTATTGAGGAATCGGAGAGCCACGTTCAAATTTGTGTTCTGTTCGTTATATTCACTTCTATGCTAATACCCTTGTGAAAGGGATGAATATCACTCTTCTCCCCTCACAGCTATGGTTATATAGTAGGACAGACTGGGTCCTATAGCCTTGAGTGGTGAACACTGAATTCAAAAGGTTGTCTGAGGTACAGACTGAGGAGGACCCACACCATATACTCCGTGGACTTTGGCTGTCAAGAGCTTGGAGAGGAAATGGGTGCTACTGAGCTATCTGAAAGCTCACTGAAAGGATTATGAAGAGAAAGGGCCAAGATAACACCATGCTGGATTGACAGATCAGACTGAAGGAAGTTGTTTGTTTCTTCTGTCGTCAGTTTCCCTGGACGATTCAAGCAGTCAAGTGACTGATGATGATTATCAATTATTATTCAATTTTAACTACTATTTTTTTACCGTTTAAATTTCTGAGATGTGGACTTATCATCTTTGTAGTTATTATCATGTTTTAGTTGTTGGTGTAGAAATGGAAGGCATGGATTACCACAAAAGAATGTCCTGGGTATGATAATAAACTACATCTGGCAACAATCAGGAGGATTTGAGGAGCATGGAATCACCACTTAATTGCTGTTGTTCTCAGGTCAACTCCAGCCTGTTAGCATCTGTTAGGGTCCCAACTATGCTCACTGAAAGGATTATGAAGAGAAAGGGCCAAGATAACACCATGCTGGAAATAGTTAATCTCCAAGCTGGGGCCAAAATCTATGAAAGCATAAAAATACATTTTCATAGGAAAAAATTTACAGCATTTTTTTTTTTTTTTTTTTTAGAAAAAATATTACCAGAAATACATTTTTGTAAAAGAAATTACTAATGCACCCAAGAAAACTAAATTTGGCATTAAATGACTGATAAGTAGTTAATATGTTGCTAAATAAACAAACAAAAAGCTAGCAAAAGAAAATGTGTGAAAAAAAATGGCAATTACTTGAGTAATTTAGTCATTACAGAATCAACATGAGAGTGAAGTTATGAGAAAAACTACAAATTTCAACTTCTTTAAACTTTACTTTATTTTCCTTTTAATTTATTTCTATAGTTTTATAGTAAAAATACTAGCAATATAGTTTCATAGTAAAAAAAAATTACCAGAAATACATTTTTGTAAAAGAAATTACTAATGCCCCCAAGAAAATTAAATTTGGCATTAAATGACCGATACAGAGTTAATATGCCGGTAAAAAAAACAATATCACAAAAGAAACAAAGTTAGTTGCATTCAATTTGATGGTAATAATATTAGAACTAAGCTACCTTACCACTGGGAAAAAATGTAAATATGCATAACAGGATAACATGTAAACCTCCTTTTGATCTTTTTCTTGCATGTTGCCCTGAAAAATTCTGATGTATCACTTCACAGGACAATCTTTCTGTACACCAAAGCTAATTGAAACCACTTCGGATCCTATGTTGCAGAAGTTCCTCTTTCAGGCTTTTCCAAGAACAGAGCCTTCAGAACTGCTTCCTTCACCTCTGAATGGACAATTTTATCCCCAAGAAAAAAAACGAACTGAAACCAAATAGCAGTATACAGCAAATAGAATTTGCTTCAGCCAACAGCTCACTGCAAACGCTACTACTATCTCTGCCACGGAGAACGGTGTAGTGTAATTTTTGTGGCATTCTAGAACTGCCCACAACCATTGCAGGAAAGTTCTAGAAAAGACAAAAACATCTATGCACAGTCAGTGTAAACCAAAGTTGAAAACAAAAGACTTGGTTCCTGTTAGTTCTTGAAAATTTTGAATAAAATTCTCAATAGAGGAAAAATGTCTGTGTCAGCTATTAAAAATGGAGTATTGCTTCCAATTCTGGGTTGGAGCTGCCCAGTCCTCACTTGTGGCCTTGTGGGTGATGAACTATTTTCCACCCAACAACCCTTTTCCCACAGACGGAAAGTCACAAGCCTCTCGCTACTTTATCGCTATTACCATGACTTGTTCTGATGAGCTACATTCCTTGGTTCCACCAGCACTGACATTTGCAAGTTGGACCCACCATACCATGCACGCAAGGACAATTCATGTGCATTCCTTTTGTATTCTATTAGTAAGAATTAAGTTCCATTCAGACAGCTTCTTCCCAAGAACTTCTGCTTTGTGGAACAAACTCCAGACAGGATGTTTTCCTTTTCACTACAATTTTGACCAATTCAAGTTTAAGGCTAACTGTTATCTTTCCTACATAACCTCATGAATTGCACTTCTTATTTTTACTTAGGATCATACAACACCACACAGTAACCCTCTGCCTTGAGTGGCTCTTGGGCCTTGTATTGGGTGAATATTAATAAAAAAAAAAAAGTGTATTTGCTGAATGCCATGCTCATGAAAGTTATGTGTCTACAAGCAAGTAATTCATAGCAAGAAGAGTGTTTTTCCAACTAAAGACACATGTGCATGCAAAGGAAATGTTGATGTTGAACAGGAAAGAAAAGCTATGAAAGCAAAATAAAAAAAAAAAAAAAAATGTCACTCTGTGCATGGGGGATCTGAACATCGCATCTGGCTCACAAAACAAATTTCCCAAAAACATAAAATATAAACGCCGGAGGCAATCATGAACATTGTACTAAAGCAAAAGCATTACACAAATGCTGAGCCATGCCCACTCCATCCTGATGGCTTAAAAGAAGTGCACAGGCCATTTACCAGTGGCCACTTAGTTACCCCTCAAAGCCAACTCACGCCTGTACATAATCAATTCTCCCATCTCCCAGCCTCTCTTGCCCACAAGAGACATTCTGCCATGATCCGTTATACTGTCAATAGAGATCATTTTATTTTAACATATTTTGTCTCTTTTTCTTTCTATCTTAGTAGCACTGCCTTGTTCTTTTTGTTTGTTACTCTTGCAACCATATGCAGTATATAAGAAAAACTGAGTTATAATAATATTCCAGCTATTAATGTTCTGAACAAGATTTAAGCTTAAAGAATGACCTATAAAATGATATTGTTTTTATGATAAAGTACAGATGCATTAACTTTAAATGTTCACGTCAATGTCATTAATACTTCCACGTTGTTCTATAAAGATTCACTGATATTTAAAAAAACATAGAATAATGGCTTTTGTCTACATATTCTCAAGATAAAATTGCCTTTTGACTTGAAAACAAAATCCTGTGATGGATAATTGTGTACATGGCGATAAAGGAATGTCTGTGATGTGTACTACAATGGAAAGCATATTAACTGTTGGAAATTACGGTCAATTTCATTGATCTTGCTTAGGAAATGTAAAGATAAAAGTTGTCTCATAGAATATAAAATATTCTTTAAGGAATTAATGAAATATAGAGTTAAATATAGAGTTAAATAGGATATGTAAAATGTTTCTTGAAATAACTGGCAGACCTTGCTTTTCAGCAAGGTCTGCCATTTTAGCTGTTGCTGAAATTTTGCAGATATCCTCACACATAATTTTATTTAGCAAAATGATTCAGAAGTTTTGATTATGGGCAACTGTTCATGTAGACATTATGCTACTGTACATCTTGATTCAGTGGTACTCGCAAATAGCAAAGAAATATTTTCTTTTTTTTTTTTGAAATAGCAAAGAAATATTTTCTTTTTTTTTTTTTTGAAATAGCAAAGAAATATTTTCTTTTTTTTTTTGAAATAGCAAAAAATATTTTCTTTTTTTTTGAAATAGCAAAAAATATTTTCTTTTTTTTTTTTTGAAATAGCAAAGAAATATTTTCTTTCTTTTTTTTTTTGAAATAGCAAAGAAATATTTTCTCTTATTTTTTTTTTTTTGAAATAGCAAAGAAATATTTTCTCTTATTTTTTTTTTTTTGAAATAGCAAAGAAATATTTTCTCCTTTTTTTTTTTTTTTGAAATAGCAAAGAAATATTTTCTTATTTTTTTTTTTTTGAAATAGCAAAGAAATATTTTCTCTTATTTTTTTTTTTTTGAAATAGCAAAGAAATATTTTCTTTTTTTAGCCAAGAAATATTTTCTTTCCTTTTTTTTGAAATAGCCAAGAAATATTTCTTGTTGTTAAACAGCAAGTAACAACTTAAAGAAACATTTTTCTTGCAAGTCAGATTTAGCTGGGTTGAAGTTGGAGGTATTTCGTTAGATTTGATTGTGAAATAAATAAAACCTCAATGATATCAACAGCAAAGTACATTTTATTAACTTTAGTAAAACTCCTATAGATAGCTGTACGGCAAATTAACTCCTTCTCTTCAACATGGCTTCTTCTAGATATGTTGAGGGCAGCACATTATAATGAAATCTACTGAAGCTTTGCCAGAAATAGGCCTTCATTTATAGTCATGTGGAAATGGAGTAGTGAGTTCAATCCTCATTAGGTGCACCTATGATTACATTCGTTTATACTCCACCTCACCTTATTGGGAGGCGGGGAGGTTATGCTCTATGTCTAGAACTTCCTCCTTATAGTTGGAATACATAGGAAATGTAGGTGTGAATGACATCAAAATGCCCATGAACTTAGTATGGCAACTCCTAGCTGTAAATATCTGAACTGGTGGAACATTTGCCACGGAAATAGTGCGAGATTATTGTGTCTGTGAGGATAGAGGTTGCAGAGTGGTAAATAAGCAATCCCTTACAAAAATGGTGTGGTCAATTCCGCATTGCTTGAAAGCTTCACTGTCTTCTTTTCCCAGTTTAGAAACAATACATACGTTGCTGGTGATATCTTAAAATCTTTCTCATCCTGACCAAATGAAAGTGTAAACAGGACAAACTAAAACACCTACCAGAGAACCACTTATGACAAACCAATAAAACACCATGGGACGCACTTGTGAAATAACATCCACCATTTTCAACTACTAATCAAATACCCATTCTATGGACACAACACAAGGCTCAAGATCCACTCAAGGTAGAGGGTTAATGAATGAAGTTTGTGATATGAATGTAAGGAGTTACAAGGAAGTGAATATTATGAGGATAAGGAGGATAGGTAAGAATTGACCCTAGACTTGAAGAGGTTAACATTGTTGTGTTCAGAGTCAGCAGCTATGCAGGAGTATTAGTTCTTGGTAAAAAAAAAAATATCTGTGTTGAACTTCCTCCTTACAATTGGAATACAAAGGAAAAGTAGGTGAGTCAACTCTGTGAACATAGTATGGCAGGTCCTAGCTGTAAAGATCTGAGCTGGTGAAACAGTTGCCATGGAAATAGTGCTAGATTATTAATGGGCTTTTTGACATTGTGGAGAAAGAGGTTTCAGAGTGGTGAATAAGCAATCCCCTACAAAACAGTGTAAACAATTTTGAACTCTATCAAGATTGAAAAGTGAGGATTGAGCAGCCTCAGCCCAAATATGGCAGCAGTACCTAACTATTAGGTAATATCAGTCCTATGCCAGTGAATGCTGGACAATTTCCTCACAGATGAAGAGGAGACTTGAAGCAATAGAAATGTGGTTCTACAGAAAGGTGCCGAGAATGCCATGCACTAAACATGTGAGCAACAATGAGGTTTTAAAGAAAATGGGAGCCAAAAGGACACTTAGGCTTAGAAAGAGAATGGAAATTTCTAGGGAACACATGAGGAAAGAGGACTTAGAGAATTTGACACTGACAGGACATATTGAAAGCAAGAGGAACAGCAAAGCAACCTATAAACTACTTAATGAGTAAATGGAGGGCAAAACAGAGTTTAGAAGAGATAGTAAAAAGACAAAATTTACTAAGAGCTAAAAATGGTAGGGAGTTGGGGAGAGCCATGATTGCCCACATCCTGAAGGGACATGGCACATAAAAGATGACAATTTCATTTTTAATCTAATTTGACTCTTGTAAAGATAAAGCAAGGCAGAAGGAATCGGAAATTTGTTTACCGAAAATGAAATTTATCTACATCTGAAAATCAAGAGATCTTTTCTTTTTAATAAAAAAGTAGGAGGAAAAAATATTAAAAAATATTGAATAAATAATCTTTCATTTCATTTTTTTTTCTCTCCTCCTAGAATCAAGAGAGCAAACCTATTTTACAACAGGAACTTTTGTTAGATTCTGATGAGGAATCAGAAAAAGAGGTGGCCATTTTGAAAAAACAGTTATCTGAAGAATCTGCAGATGGTAAGCATACAGTTTTGAAATTTCTATATTTATTCCCTGTTTATATGTAGAATGTTGAAGCTACTGATATATATATATATATATATATATACACACACACACTTGTGGATAGGTTGAACCCTTAATTTTTTATGTCAAATAGGGTATTTGTGGTTGACTTGCAGATAGGTTACACTATAATCTGGGGAGTTACATAGCTGCCATTTTTTTTTTAACAAAAATATAACTAAGATTTGTTAAATAATATTTTAGAAACTCAAAATTTTCTTTCTGCAGATCTGTTTCCATGTTCTTCTACATAATCCACCACTTTCAACTTAAAACCTACTTCATAACTCTTTCTCTTACTCATGATCAGAGTTTGTAATTCATTAAATTTGTTAAACTACTGGAACCAGTAAAAATCAGGGTGAATCGAGTTTTTGTATACTGGTAAATCACTAATAACTATAAGTGAAATTGTGATTGCTTGTAATTGTGTGTTATTTATGTATCGAGTGTGAGGCTGCTCTCCTTAGATGAAAATGTGGATACTGGTAATTGCTTCAGTCCTAAAATCACTTGAAAATGATTGTCCTTTGTTGTAAGTCAGATAATAAATGGTAAATATGAGCAGTGCTGATCCAGCACTTTTATTTGATGTGTGATGCGATGCTGTTGGAAGAGGTGATTGCATAAAATTGCAATGTCTGGAAAAATTCATTTGCTTCCTTACTCTTGCTTATACTCAAGACCAGGGTACTCGTCTGAACTACTGATATGCCACAGCCTACTTCAGATTCTCTATGATGTCCTGTGGGTAGGTCACACCTGGTTTTTTAGTGAAAAAACTGACTGGGTAAGATGATAAACTACACCCAACAGCAAGGCCTTTGATCAGGAGGCTTTGAGAAGCGTGGAACCACCTCTTAATTGCTGGTGTTTCCAGGTCCACCCTGACCTGGGGTGGTAGCACCTGTTAGGGTTCCAATTATGGGCAAATAGTTAACCCCAAAACTGGGATCAAAACACTATGAACGTGTAAAAATAGGTTTTAATATAGCAATACGTTTTTGTAAAAAAAAATTACCAGCAATAAATTTAAAAAAAAAAAAATTATTACCAGCAATAAATTTTTGAAAAAAAATTATTACCAGCAATAAAAATCTTATCGGCATTAAATAACCCATTGAGATTGATATGCTGTAAAACAAAATAAACCAAACCAAACCAAACCTTGGTGAAAAAAGTACAACCTCTTCTTGAGTAAATATGGTAGCTTGATGAAATTATATTTTACTAAATGTTTAATTCATATAAATTCATTATTCAGTCATCAAAGTATCTTCTCCCTTTACTCAGATTTCAGCTCAACAGATCCAGTTTTAATTCAGTAATTTCTTACAAAAATGGGGTGAAGGAGTGATATTCAGGCCTAAATGTTATCAACCTTTTGATAATTTTTTTTTTTTTGATCAAGTTCACCCCAAGTAAGGCAGTAAAACCTCTAAGACACAAGGGTTACTTGGTGTGGAAGAGTTAAAAAAAGAAACATTACTAAGGAGCAAGAACTAAAGAGTAATCCAGGGGACAGTAGATAGAATTTGACATTGCATTTAAATTTTTGAAGATTCAAAGTAGCTGAAAGGGAGTTTGACAAGTGAGAAGTGTGAGAAAGGAAACTGTTAGTATAGAATATATGGTTACATCTAGCAAACTCAACTCAACATCATTGCCAGTCTAGTCCTGTGCTTAAATTAAAAATGTCAAGGTACCATAGTGAAGAACTCATCCAAACAATTACCAGAAAAGTATTTATAGAAAAGTCACAGAGAGGCAACTTTACTGTGGTGGGAAAGTAACTGAAGCCAAGATGCCAGATCAGAACCAATAATATTGCTGATTCTTGTTTGGATTTTATCAAGGAGCTCCAGATAAATAGCAGGAGCACTGAATGATATGTGGTAGCAATATTCTAAGCATGGGCAAATGGTAGACTTATAGATAGGTAAGATAAATTCTGGAGAGAGAAATTGTGTGGCACAAGCCAGTGAATAGACAATTAAATAAAATAATGTGGGGAGTACAAAATTTTATTAGAGCTCTAAAAATGATCATTTTAAAAGTCTATATTCATATAATATATATAAGTACAGGGTGTTAAAAAAAAATTGACATCATTTTAAAAGCAATTATCTTGAAAACTACTAAGTCTAGCTCAATGAAATTGAACAGTTTAGGTGTTGAACATCATAAGTTTATTCTGGGACCGATTTCATAAGTGTTCAATATGTTCACCGCCTGTGACACGGCACACATCAAGTCGGTAGTTAAGCTCTTGCCAAACACGCAGGTGTTGATGATGATCTACCAGATCATTTAGCCCTGCATAAGCAGCCTTCCTCTTTAAAGTTTTGGTACTAAGTCCAAATTTGTTTGCCAGTTGGTTAAGTTTTTCCAAATTTTGCATTGAAGGCAGGCTGCAGAGTCTTGGCTGACTGTTGTGCGAGCATATTCCTAGATGCAAAATGACTTCTCTTTGCAAGTGATTGACATGGCTCAACCTGTGAAAATTTAAGGTTATTTCAACATTACCAAAATTATTGGCCTGCGAAAATTTTTTGGGACACCCTGTATATTAAAATAGGAAGAGCAAGGATAAGAAAAAAAATTGAAATGGTGAAGAAAAAAAAAAGCAATGTTTTCCAATTCATGTCTGTTGAAAGATTATATTGAATCAACTGCTCGTAAAGTTGACTCACTATGTCATGCTAAACTAGTCTTCTTGCCAGAATCTATCTTACATATTTATAAGTTGACCATTCGTCTGTGCTTTAGATATTGTTATTTGGTGTTTCTTTTTCATTTTTCTTTTTCTTTGGTGTGCATATATTTTTCATTCCTTTGATAGAGCTCTGAGTTTACAACCATATCACATTGGAACTCTGGTTCAATCACCAAAGTTAAACAATGTTGAGCTTGGTCAATACCTAGATGGGTAACCACATAGAAATATCAGGTTTTGTAATGTGTGGGTTCAGTGACAGATAACAGATTGAAGTGAGAAATCTGAGAGCAGAGTTTGAATTCCAGTCAAGTTTATTGCATTGACTTGTGTGCAAATACTCTTGAGAAAGGTATGAACCCATCTCTTCCTCCCCAGCTATGAGTTAAATAGCAGGACAGACTACTACCTATAGTCTTGGTTGGTAACCAGTCTACTGCAGGAATTCTTCTGCCAAGTCAATCATGAATAAAAGAGACCTGAATGTCCAATCATGCATGGCAACTAAGAAAAGATAGAGCCCTGACAAGAGAGGAATAAAAACTTTTTTCTTTGTTTTAACTTCATATATTTTGTACGTATTTTTGTGTTTTTTGGGACCATATTGTTTTTTTTTCTTTTACCTTGTTTTTGGATGGGGGCTTGTTTTTTTTGTGGGGACTTTTGGTCTTTTCTTTTGCTCTCCGCTTAGTTTTTTGTACTCCTTTTTTGTTTACGCTTTATTTTTTATTGTACTTCTTTTTTGTTTTTTGATTTACCTCTTTATTATAACTATAACATTTTTACCTATTGTTTAACTTTAATGTGTCTGTTTTATTGCAATTTTTGAATTTTATACCACTACTAAAATATTGCTAAAACTTCATAGCAACATTTTTCATCATCTGACCATGTTGAACCCTTCAGCTCAACTGTGTATTTCACCATAAAAGAACATTTCTTTCTGTTTTAATGCAGTGACTTCTTTGGTGATTGTCTTTGTTTTGAACTTGATGGAACTACAGTTCGGATGAGGAGTGGAGTGTTGTCCAGAAGTGATATTCTGAAGGGACAGGTCTAAAAACTATAAAATCTCATGTTTAAAAAGTCCACATCAAAGCTCTATGATTGTTTATTTACTTTATCACTTTTGCAACATGAAGACTGACAGGGTTGTGCAACTCGTCAAATCTTTGCTCAGAAAAAGCAATTTTCTCTTTCAGTGTATCATTCAAATGAGCCATTTGCTCACTGCAGCATTGATGCAGTAAAATTTTGTCTCTGTGCCATCAATTGATAATAGAGAATCCTTTTGAATCATAAATCACACCAGAAAGGAAGGACATTATTTAGTAGATTACATTTGACATATTGAAGACCGTCTTCGATATAGTTACACTTTACCTCGGCTTCCCATAATAAGTCCATTTTTCAACATCAGTGACTCTTGTGTAACCATGACAGGCAAGAAGAGAAAAAACTTGTGGGTGTTTTCTACAGGAATTCAGTTCTGCAGGAAATAATCATTTTTTTTCATACTTCTATTGAATAAAGACTTCTAGATCTTGAATATGAAAAAAGATTTTTTTTTCAATTTTGAGAGGAGGCTGTGTATACTATGTGAACTCATTGTAAATTGCTCCCCCTACAAAAGAAGAAATAAATGAATAAATGCTCTTCTTTTATGTGCCATTTCCTTTCACTGAAGGCCCTCCACATCTTCCTATCTCTTGTAGCTCTTAAAAAGTTTCTTATTTTAGTGTATGACAGTTGTCTTATTGGACAATCAATAAAGAACTGTGTGAACTTTAAACTATTAAGAGTTCTCTAACATTGTACACAAAATAATACTAAGAACATCAGACTAACTATTTTCATCATTGTCCTGGAGCTATCCAAGAATACAACTTGAAAATTTTAAATCGGCCCAAAATCAAAATAATATTTTTTTAAATTTATCATTTATAGTTGTTAGCATAATAAAAGCATTCAAATGTTTTAATGAATTTAAAAAATGCTAAAATATAAAAGTGTTGTATTCTCCTGACCCATCGTTCTGGGGGTCTTTTGGTCACTACGCCAATTGATACAATATTGTAGCTTCTCTCAGACAGTGATCACTAGTTCTTTTGGTTCAGGGATAAAAGAGCTTCAACAAATGGAATTTTAAACTTAACTATTTTATTTACATCAACATATACATCTCTAACTAGCCAGTGGGGTCACTCTCTCACTCTCCTGGAAGCCGCTTCCCAAGCACGAAGGAAACAAATCTACATTATATGACAGTTCAGGCTCGACTCCTGAAAAACCATTCTGTATCATTCCCATGTGAGTTCAGCCAATCCATATTGACTTTCTTTATTTTGTTTTGTATCTGACTTTAAAGGTCAAACTGAGAAGCGTCCTGGGTAAGACAATAAACAACATCCGTGTCCTGGGTAGGACGATAAACTATGTCCAACAGCAAGGCCTCTGACCAGGAGGTTTTGAGGAGCATGGAACCACCTCTTAATTGCTGGTGTTTCCAGGTCCACCCTGACCCGGGTGGTAACACCTGTTAAGGTCCCAGCTATGAACAAATAGTTAACTCCCACTAAAAGGGGGTCCAAACTCTGTGAATGTGTAAAAATAGATTTTAATACCAGCAATAAATATTTTGTGGATAAATTATTACCAGCAATACATTTTTGAATAAAATAAATATTACTAGCAATACATTTTTGAAGGAAAAAAATATTACCAGCAATAAAAATCTTGTCTGCATTAAATAACCCCTTGAGGTTTATAGGCCGTAAAACAAACCAAAGCAAACCAATCAAACTGAGGAAGTCAGAGCAGACATACACTTCTCTAAAAAATAATAGTCTGCTAAACTGTTTTTTAACAAAAGTACTGAAACAAATTAGTTAAATTTTACTATAATTTTTATGAAAATCAGTACTCTATTTTAATTTAAACATTTTGTTTAAATCTCCTTTAATAAATTTACACAGAAATGTTCCTATGAATTGCTTTTCAATTTAATTAATTTAAGAATTGTGCTCTGTACATTCATTTTCTATATAATCAATATTAATGCATTCCAGAGATTCACAAACAAGAATTTTTGAAGTTTATCAAAAAAGGTTTCAAGTACAATTACCTACTTTGCATTGTGACTAAATCTTCCATGTTTGTTTATCATTTTAAAAATTCTCCCTTGTATTTTCAATTTAGTTTATAAGCCAAAAACATAACACACAAATATTATTTGTTAATGGTTCATTCAAGATTTTTACCCATTTTACTTGTTTTGTTAATAAAATCAAAATTAATTGAATAAAAAAGTTATTCTGACAAATATCCTCATGTTTTTTTCATTTAGCGATAATACGAACATCTAAATTTAACCTTCATTTTTCATTCAGATTTTATTCACCAGTTTAAAAAGAAGTCCTTAATTTTTTTTTTTTTCTGTGTGAATGTGTTTACATGCTTCATCTATTAAAAGCCCGCCACAATTGATAAAATATTTTTTTTTAAGAAATTAGTTACTTTTGGAATTAATGTAATAGAATTTTAATTAAAAATGTTGTATTCTCCCAGTATCATCTGAAACTATCATTCCTGGGACAATGTTAATCTTGATTCCTGCACTTTTGTAAAATAACTATATATACTTTTCAAGCTTCACTCAGAGGACAGAAATATTTTGCTTTATTGATGTTGTTACTATATTGGTTTTGCTGATCTATTTGCCAACCTTTTGGTGTATAATTCATGAGAAAAAAAACAGGGTTTCTTTTTCTTTTACATGAACTTATGGCCACATCATGCCAAAACACTAATGTTGAGAAAAATAGAAATGGGTGTATAATATGGATGTGTCATCTCACCAGACTTATTCAACCTATACAGCAAGGTGATTCTAAGAGAATTAGAAGTCCGACCAGAATTCATTATTGGTGGCCACAATCTTAACAATATTAGATAAACAGATGACACAGTGTTGATAGCAGACACAGAAAGAAAACTATAAATGCACCTAGTGAAGGAATGTGAGAAGAAAGGACAAAACATAAACTGCAAGAAGACAGAACGTGTGGTTGTAAGGATGAGCCCAAAATACAGATTACAAATCTGAGATACCAAAATCAAATAAGTATAAAAATTTAAGTATCTGGGAAGTGTTCTCACAGAGGAAGGAGAGTGCAACACTGAAATCTGAAAGCACATTGGGATAACCAAAGATGCATTCCAAAAGCTAAGTAGAGTATTAAGAGAGAGAAAAACTTCATTAGAAACAAAGGAAAGAATACTAGACTGTTATGTGATATCTGTTCTCCTTGTATCTATGGTATCCTTCTGTAGAACAACATTTCTGTTGCTTAAAGTCTCTCCCTCATCTTTGAGGAGATTGTCCAGCAATCGCTGCTATATGGTTCAGGATACTATAGACTGACCATCAATGGCGATGTTTTAGAGCAAATAGAAACAAAAAGGAAACTTAACATCAGGAACAGGTAGTTGAAATTTCTGGGGCACATAATGAGGAGGGAGGGCTTGGAAAATCTGATCCTCACAGGATAGACTGAGGGACAGTGGAAAATGATGCATAACATAACTTGATAAGCTTAAGTAAATGGATGGCAGAACAGGGTTTAGGAGAAATAATGAAAAGACAAAATTTCTTAAGAACTACAAAGGACAGGTAATTGTGGAGAGCCATGACTGCCTACATCCTGAGGGGGGAACGGCACATAAAGAAGAATTAAAACTGTAAATGGTTTCAATTTTTTTCCCTCTAAAATTCAATTTTTTCCTTCTTTATTAAAATATATGAATTATTTCATGCTACATTTTTAAATTATAAAGATGCAACATATGACTTCAAAGAATCTCACTTCTTTTAATCTTGACTTGCTTAAAGGCCGCCTGTGGTGGCATTTAATCTCACTTCGTTTTTATTGAATTCATAATAATTTGTGAATAAATGAAGTGGGAGTAATCTAATATATTTATTAGTAGTTTATTTTTTTTTAACTATATAGGTAGAAAAATATTTTCTTTTTAAAAACATTATTTTATACAATAGTTAATTTTAATTTTTGTTCCTTCCCTCAAACACACAAACAAATCAAATCCTTAGCGGGTAGTGAAGGCAAACCTTGCACTATTATTATCATTAAGCTGCCAATGGGACTTGGGATTGCTTTATTCTTCAAGTTAAGGCATTTTAGCATTATTGTCCTAATGAAAATCTTATAATGATGTACTGTTTTTGCTGTGTTGTGGTAAAAAATGAATAAATGCCAACATAAATCCGAACATTATAATATAGATTATACATTAAAATACATTTGAAACTTTAAGATAAAATGTCAGCATTTGGAGATTGTACTGACATCGCTCTTTTTTTACAACTGCGTATATATTGTCTTTAATTTTGAGAAATCAATCAGTCCAGTTCATTTTTGCTGTTTATGTTGTTCCCATGATTATTTTGTCTAATCTTTCATACTTACTTATGGAAAGAGAGGATTTCCTTTCTTGTTTCCGCAAATAGTGCAAAGTGAAAGAAAAAGAAAAGACCCCAGTAGCAAACAGAAGATTCAAGATATTCTCTACACTGTATGCACTACGTAATTTATATCTGCAGATGTTCTCAATTCTATTCTGAAACAAAGAATATACTCTGTCCTTGCTGAGAAATGACAGACATTTTTTGATATATATCTCATTGACATGCTACAGATTCTTTCATTTTTTTTTATCACTCTCTCTTAACATTTTGTCTGTTATTCAAGCCTTATTCTACAGTGGCTAATGCACATCCTATCTGCCTACAACTGCATATTAAAAACATTGAAACAAGTTTTCTTCATATTAAAGCTAAAATGTTACCCTTAAGTTGACATTGTCTGAAGAGTAAACAATAAATATTGCTTATACTTTTGCATTTTCTTTTTTTATATATTGACTTGTAGATGAAGATGGTGATTTGGCAGCACCTGAATTTGAGGGGATGTGGTATCGACAAGAATCAAATTTGAATTTAGAGACACTGAAAAATGTGCCAAAAGAGGGCAAACATAATCAGAGTAAAATGGAAAAGGTAAGATGCTTTTGTTTTGCATTTCCATGGATCTACTGCCACGGCTGGTTGTCTTGTCAGGCAATAAATTTCCATACACATTCAGTATCCATTTAGCATTATGAATAATTTCCGAGCTTCTCTATTTATCAATTACAATGTACTTTAACTTAAGAGAGCAATATACCAGGTGTAACAGTGAAATTGTTCAATTTTTAGATTAAGCTTTGAACTGTTGTATCTTAGAAATGATTAAAGATATCTTAATGGAATTCTCAGAGTAATAAGAATGTATAATAATTCTTCAAGCTTAACAGAAGAATCGTAATGAAATCTATCATAAACGAAAATGATATGTTTATCACTAATTAATCATAGCTAAGGATTGGTAGCTCATGAAGTATTGACATAAATATATATTCCAGAATCATTTTTCCAATTTATTCAAGATGATCTTTGCTGTCTAACCTTCTAACTTTCTAGCCTGGAGTAACAAGGTGCTTTACAGGTTTCATGTATGATTTCATTTTCAAGTTTGTTTTTCACTGCTCTTTGGACTGACATATGTAAAATTCCTCTCTCATATTCCAAATATCTTATGGATTGAGTTTCTAATTGATCTCTTTAGCTCTAAGTTGAAATGATGATCCCTCTTCCTGTTGTGACCTCCTGATCCAGTTTTCCTCTTAACTGTTCCCTCTTTTTTTAAAATTCATTCACCATTCTCTTGATGATTCTTTTATGGACTTTGAAGATTGAAGCCAGGCTATGAATGTTGGTAACTTTTACCAAAGGTCTGAATGATCTTTTTCCTCTCACCATTACTCAGTTTGGAAGATAGTGGGTCTGACACAAAACAATTTTAACCTGTTCTTTTTCTAGCTGAATAGCTCAAAGGGTTTTTCAGTGATTCTTATAAAGAAAAATCATGTCACATTGGCTAATTGTCTTATCTGAAAACCTGCAAAAAAGAATCTCAATTACTTCAGTGGATTTTTAGATATTAAACATTTTGTGGGATGGACAATTATGCTGTAACATGATTTGGACAATTTTGCTGTTACACCCGGTATATATTGTTCTTGAGTCTTAGAAGACACTTTCCTTTGTAGATATTCTTCAGTGAGGCTCACTTCAGCACAATAAACACTCTATTTGCCAGGTTTTTCTACCTAGGAGCAGAGTATAGTATCTGCCTGATCAAACGCCTACCAAGAAACCTATTTGTCATGTCAGCATGGCTGAGAATCTGGTACATACTTTTCTTGCAGTGGAGTAACTGTCCTTACCAAAAAAAATAAAAGCAGCTATCATCAGCATGAGTGCCTGCAGTACCAAATACAAATCTGACCAATCTTTAACTATTGACTCAAGTATAGACTTAACATCCCAGTAGGATGTGTGGTGTGGTGTAATGGCGGATATCAGCTTGGCATGAGAAATTGGAGAGCCGAGTACAAATTTCAGTCAGGTCCACTTTCATTTATTTACGCCCAAATACCCTTGGGAAAGGTATGAATTCATCTCTTCTCCCCCCCAGCTATGGGTTGAATAGCAGGACAGACTGTGTCCTATAGCCTTGGTTGGCAACCAGCCTACCACTGAAAGAAATGGCAACCTACTGTGGGGAAAATCTTCTGCCTAGTCAGTCATGAATCAAAAGAGACATGATCACCCAAGCGTGCATCGTGTATGGTACTTAACTGACTGATAGACCCAACAGACAGAAATCTATACACTGGCCTATTCTTCTATACAGATGAAAGTCCCAAACCATGTTTACCTTCAGGCTTGTATTATGACCCAACCAATGTTTACCTACTGACAGTTGTACCCTGGTGAGTGTTTACCTATTGAGCCAAGTTGTGCTCCAGCATGTGTTCACCTACTGACCCGAGTCATATCCAGGCGAGTGTTTTTCTATTGACTCGAGTTTCTCTCCAGTGAGTATTTACCTAGTGAGCCAAGTCGAGCCTTTACATACTGACCCGAGTCGTGCCCCTGCAGAATTAAGTATAAAAGTAGATTTTGTCATTAAATAACACGAACAATGATTATATTGCAGAACCCGCTAAACAAGCCAGTTGTAATTGAGAAACCTTTATAATATTAAGTGGAAAGGAATTGTTTTGAACACTATAATGGTAGAAGTATAGTACAGTATATTTCCTGTACAGTTTCCACACATTTTCTTCAAATCCGGATCTTGTGCTATCTACCACAGATCCTTTGCTGATCCGCTTAGAATGACTCTATCTGATGGGTTTGGTATCTACTGAAGCACGAGGTCCATGATTACTGTGCCGCCCTCTCTGCACTTGTTCCATGGACTGACACACTTCATAATGAGATGCTAGCTGAGCATGCTTATGCAGTATCAGCTGTTGTGCCATCCTGGGCTACACTTGTCACTCTGAAATAAAAACAGAAATTAGCAATCAAATTCTACCACAATCTATTACAATATATTTTGTTTCATGCAAATGTGGGGGTGTTGACAAAAGTTATAAGTAATTTTCAATAGGGAGTTAGTTTCTAAAACCCCGTAGATCAACAGATTAAACTAAATAAGACACAAACTCTAGATAAGGGAATAATTTTGTCTTTCATTTTGAAACTTCTGACAAAAGTTAATTTTTGATGATAGATACTTTAAAAAAAAAAATAAAAGAGAAAAAGAAAGATTAAATTATTAATAATAATGTGATATTGTTTTCCTGACTTTAAGATGTTAAAATGATATATGCTGAACAGAGAAGTTTAAGGTAGGTGTATGATTATGCTGGAAATTGAGAGGCTCTACCCAGAACAATCACCTGGCATAATGCATCAGAGCATGGCAATAATTGAATTCTGATAAAATGAGGTGTTCACCTGCCAGAAATCAAATACAAAAATGAAATCACCAAACATGAGAAAATGGCAAAGCCAATTTTAAATTCTGATCATGTTTGTTGTGTTCACTCTGCATGAATCTATTTTAGTATTTACCTCCCCACAGTGGTAGAATGTGGCACATGGTCAGCTTAACATAAGGTACCTATACTTTTAGTTATTGGCCAAGAACAAAAATGGCCGCTTCTCCATTCTGATGTTAGTATCCACTTGCTCCTCTTCTTAGTACAATCTGGAAGTTGTTATACCACAGAACAGAACCACCTGAAAATAGAAACATGGTGGTGGAGAACAGATTATACTTTGATCTGTTATTTACCTATCTTTCCAAGGTCAGTTTAACCTTTACAACTCTGCACTAATTTACAGAGTTGTATCCCCTGGATCCATATTAATTTTGAGTGTGGGAATTTTTTGAATGGTGGGTACTGTAGTACTTGTTGTTGCAGCCCTAAACTCTGTGAGTAGTCTACAGGTTCAGAGAGAAGGATAAAAACATCTGGATAAAGAGGAAAATTATATATCAATATATATGCAAATTTTATATTGATGATTTTCAAAAAGGACGTGAAAAATTTGTTGCATATTTTAAAAAAATTCTTTACACTATTTACAATGTTCGAACTGTTGTCCTCATCTTTGTTACCATATCCACAACGTTTCAATGTTTCGAAATTCCAATCACCTGAAGAAGGCCAAAGTGTACAATTGCCAAAATATCATGAATATGTCAACAAAGAGGAAGACAACAGTCCAAATAGAGTAAATAAATAAAATACCTCATCTCAGAAATATAGACAGAGATAAAACAAAAATTCTCTTGATAAATTTTTGATAACTAGAAACACTGATTTCAAAATGAAATCAAAAATTTATTGATTTGTCATGCGGACAAAAGGATAGATGACAATCCCAATAAAAGAAATTTTAATTTTTTTCTCTCTCTGAACAAACTTAACACCAACAAATGACAGACCTCATTTCATGAATTTTAATTTGTCCAATCCAGAAAAAAACAAAATAAAAAATGTAAAAATATTTTTTTAATGATAAGATTTTCATAAAAACTTGAAATTTTTCCTTTCCTTTTCTTTGCTTTCATTTTTAAACTGACGTGTGGGTGTGATTGGTTACGCTACCTTTCAAAGTTTTGAATGTCAGAAAGCAGACACTTGCTCTTTCTTGTTTTGGCTACCACATGTTTAAAAGGTCATTTGTCCTGCACCTTATGCCTGGCTTCATCAGAAATGGCTTGTCTCCAGACAATACCAATCTCCAGCATCTTTTCAGACAATTTCTAAATACAGAGCCTCTCAAGAGAACTGGCCCTCCCCAACTGACAACAGAATGGAAATGATAAAGAGACATGATTTGTGTGGCCAAGAAACCTAAGCACGTTTTATGTGGCAACAACAGACCATACCTTATGTGCATTGGTCATTGGTCAATAGATAGGCAAGTGTTGCAGCAGGGCGGACATTAATGTGCACTATATTTAGCTCCAGTGAACTTTAGAGCCTTGCGAATTCCAATCGGTTCTCTGTTATTACTGGTACACGTGGGATGGGAGGGGCGGAGTAATAACTTTTTGTTTGGTTTACAAGTTTGGGAGAGGCAACAAAAGAACAACTGAAGGTGCTAAGATGGATATTTTTGCCTTGGATAATTCCAGATAGACTACTGTGAATCACTAGTCTCCTTTGGCTTTAATAAAAAGTCTTGTCAAATGAAAATAGTGGTATAAAAATATTCAAACACACACACACATGCACATACTTGTATATGTTCCGAGGTCGAAGTGGAGGTTGATTGATAAATGTGTGTTCTTCACATAAGCTGTAGGCATTAAGCCATTAATTTACATGGTTCCATTTTTGGGATGGTGGGAATTAATGGTTTATAAAGAGAAAGCGATAATATCAGATTTTTATAAACATGATTAACGCTAGAGTTTTCTTTTTGTGTCTGCCATCATCACAGTGTCATTTGTGTATCTTAGATTAACTGGGATCAAATACAAATCAGAATGCAACAGAATGATAAAGAACAAATAGGAACCATTTATCTTGTTAAATTGATAAACTGTTCCTATTTGTTTATCCTATCATTGTTAAGATTGTGTTTACCAACAATAAATCACTGATTTTTTTTTATATATATAAAAATCTATAATTATTCCCAGATTTTTTAATTTTTATAATTAACTAGATTTTAGTGGAGCATTAATTGGTTATGGTCATTCTCTGGTTTTTCACACTCGCATTTATGCACACTCGTGTGTGTGTGTGTGTGTGTGTGTGTACAGAGTTGGAAGTATGGTTAATCACTAGATGTAATGGTTGTATAGTTGACATAAGCAGTAAACATTAATACCGTTTTCGAGATGGTAGGTATTAATTGGTTACAGAAAGAAACCTATAATACCAGACCTTTATAAACCTATAATTAATATTTTTTAAATACTAAAGTTTACCCAATGTAAGGCTTGAGAGGTGGTAGTCTTCCTGAATGAGGTGTGTGATATGAAATTAAAAGGATGTAGAAGGAAAGGAAAATTATGATTAATAAATAGGATAGATAGCGATTGGCTGTTGACTTAAAGAGGTTAAAATTTTAGGAGCTTTGTTCCACAGAATAGCAATTGTCAGAAGAAAAAGAAAGCTGTCTGAAAGGAACTTTTTCTTTACAAATGGAATACAGAGGAAATGTGGGTGATACAATTCCATGCATGTAATGTGGGATAATTATTCTATTATTATTAACACTGGATTTTGTAGTAAGCATTAATGGGTTATGAGCATTGTTTTGAGATATATAAACAAACATATTCTGTGACTTTGTTCATCATGAAATGTCACACAAGAAAAAGGAGGACAGAAATAAAACATTTCTCTCTTTTAGATAGACAATCCATTAAGTTGTTTTATTTCACACTTTCCAGCTAATTAACAGTTTACGCAAAATGTTTCTTGTTCTCCTAAAAACAAGCAGAAATCCTTCTTGGACTAATGTAATGATGAGTTAAAAGTTTTTATTTTTCAAATTCTTGATAAATCTCTTCTTGTATATACCATATCTTTCAGGATGCAATTATTAATGAGTGAAAGTCCAGATTTCAAATACTAATTTTCAAGGTCTGGCCTACTTGGAAGACTGGTACAATGAAATATTTTTGTACTCTCCTCATTTCTACACACACACACACACACACACAGATATATATATATATATATATATATTTATATATATATACACATACTAGAGCTGATCAAAAAGTATTGGGACTATAAAAAGAAAACTATAACATATCAATTTGGTATTTAATCTCCTTTGAAGTAGTCCCCTTCTGAAACCACACACTTTATCCATTGATGGAAGCATTCCTGGAAATCCTTTTTTGGGGTAGCAAGCAGCTGTCTTATAGGATTTGCTTGGATTTCCTCAAAGTCTTGAAATCCTATTCTTTCTTTCTTCTTTTTTTAGAAAAAGGAAAAAGTATTGGAGTGGAATAAAACATTAAATATATGAGATTCAAGTCTCATGTTATTAGTCCATACATGTTTTTATTTGTCAGCATCCCCCCAACCCAGTTGTGCCTTTTCAAGTGTGTAAGTTAAATATGAATAGCCTGATTCTGTTTTCCATGTTGGAAACTGTTTCACACTTTTTCCTCTTCAATTTGCTTCTTCTAAGCTCCAAACATGGGTGATATGAATGTGGTTTCAATGTAGTTGCACAGCTTCATACTAAACAAGAAAGCACCTGCAAATTACAAAATGAGATCTACAATTCCTTCTAAGCAGCATGGAACCTAGAGTAAGAGGCTTAGCCAGTAAGCACTAAAGGCAACCATCACATTGTAAACATTGCAATAAGCAAGACTAACCTTAACTTGTCAATCCCCTCCTCAGATTTTTTTATTCCTGGTTACCTTCCTCTCATTAGAAAGGACTCTAAAATCCACATGCATAGCCTGGGAGTTTATGCCTGTGATCATCTCCTGCTGGCTAGGGAACTCTCTTGAATCTCCAGACCATTCATATATGTGTGTCTGAGTATCTCTCCTCAATTCAATAAGCTATCTCTTCTTTCTCTATTGTCCCTCTTCTCAAGACTGTGGTGTATTCGATAGCACATTTCCGATAATATAGACAAGGCCATCTCTCTACATCCGTTGGCACACATATTCATGTTTGGTAACATTAACGCCCACCATACCATGTGGCTTAAACGCTCTGCAACTGACCTCATCGGCATCCAAACCCTTAATTTTTTAATCACTCACACAAGTGGTTGACTTTCCTACATGTTTCCCCAGGAACCCTGACAGTAACACTTCCCTTCTCAATCTCTGTTTTACTTCCATACCTGACTCTTGTTACGCTATGCAGCTCTGCCCTCTTAGCAACTCTGATTATGCTGTAGTGTCTATTAACATCTCCTTCCATTCCCCCTCCAGCCAAGAACCTCCTACTAACAGAATATCTTCCTATTACCAATGAGCAGACTGAGATTCATTCCATGATTTTCTATGCGATGTCCTTTGGAATGTGGTTTTTAATCACCCTGTTCAGAAATGTGTATCTGAAGTCTCCTCCTGGGTAAAAGCTGGCATCAATACTGTCATCCAAGCAAGAAAATACAAAGAAGCTAAATCGTGCTCAACTTCTTGGTTCTCAGCTGCTTTCTCAGCTTCTAACGCCCATAGGAATAACTTTTTTACATCTGTACCAATGTCTGATTGTTACAGACATCTCTTTGTCTCTTCTTATAATGAGTGCAAGCGTGTCCTCAATGAAGCAAAGTTACTATTTGCTGATAGAATGAAACAACGTATTGCATCTTGCAAGTTTGGTTCTAAAGATTATTGGCGGCTCTGCACTAGTGTGCTGAACAATCTCAAATCTACAATCACTCCTCTATTCAATCGATTCGAAGTCCTAACTTCCTAAGCTGATAAGGCCACATGCGTTGCTGAGAAATTCTCATCCAACTCAACACTTGACTCATCCGGAGTACCCACACCTGGCTTTCCTCCTAGAACTGTGGCTCTATTGCGTGAGATGAGCATAATCCCGTTGATGGTTTTGGGCATCATCTCTAAATTAGACTCATAAAGCAAGTGGTGGTGATGGGATACCAGTCGTAGTCCTAAAGAAATGTGCTCCTGAGCTGGTTCCAGTTCTCTACTATATAACTATTGTCTCACTGACTCTTGCTTTCTAGCCTGTTAGAAGCCCTCATCTGTTGTCCCTGTTTTTAAGAACTCATCTAACTACCATACTATCAGTCTCCTACCACTCTTTGGCAAAGTCTTCAAGGCTTTAATCAATGCCAAAGTGATTAAGCACCTTACCTCTCACAATCTCCTCTCTGACAAACAATATGGTTTCTGCTTCACCCAGTCTATTGCTGTTATGTTTACGGCCATAACTGAAATTGTATACCAAGCTCTTGATAATACTGGCAAAGCTTGAGCTGTGGCTCTAGAAATCTCTAAGGAGTTTGATAGAGTTTGATATGCCAGCCTTCTATGAAAGCTTCAGGGATATGGTATTACAGGAAGGTTATTTGACTTAATCCAATCATTCCTGTCAAATTTTAATCCAATCATTACTATGAAATGAAGGTGTCCTAAATGGGTTCTTCTCCAGTTCCTTTCATATGAATGCTGGTGTTCCCTAAGACTCTATCCTGGGTCCTACACTGTTTCTGATTTTTATCAATGATCTTCCTGATGTCAGCAGTTCTCAAGTAGGCATCTACACAGATGACACTACCATTTACTCCTGTCTCAGTAGTAAATCCAGCATTGCTGACAAAGTTAACATGGCTGTTAGTCCTGACAAAGACCTCCAATCTGTGATTGACTGGGACGGGAAATGCCTTGTAAACTTTAATGCCTCCAAAATGAAACTGCTCTCATTTACCCACCATAGAGAAACCTCCCTGCCTCCTATCAGCATGGCTGATGCTCAACTCCACAAGAGTGTCTTTCTGTGCCTTTTTGGTCTCCTCTTTTCCACTGACCTGAGGTGGAACAACTACATTGAATCAATAGCTTCATCTACTGGAAGGAAAGTTGGTTCTCTGTGTCGCACCAGAAAGTTTTTCTCACCTGAATCCATCCTTCAAATCTACCATTCATCCTTGCATTGAATACTGTTGCCATATATGGTCTGGTGCCGCTACTGTTCATCTCGATGTTCTTGACAAAGACAGATATGCAATGTGATAGGTCCTGACCTGGCATCTCGGCTACAGTCACTTTCTTACTGATGTGATGTGGTTTCCCTCTGTCTTTTCTACAAATATTTCCATTGCAACTGCTCTGATGAACTACTTTCACTGGTATGCTAACTGGATGAATTTAAGTGTGCTACTAGGTTAGCATCTTGGTCCCACTCTTTCACTCTTGATACAGTTAAATGTAGCCATCTCTTCTATTCCAACAGCTTCTTATCTCATACTTCCCAGCACTGAAAATCCCTTCCTCTTCTTTGCTTCCCTGATAGTTAATATCTTCAAATGTAATGTCAATTGACATCTGATGCCTTGGTCTTGATCCCCGTCCTTCTCTTTATCCTTTCCTCAAACACCCCTCTTTACTCTCTCTCTCTCTCTCCCCCTCCCTCCCTCCCCTTGCATGCTAGTGGCACTCCCACCTTGCTTGGAGTTAAATGTTTAAAAAAAAAGTTGTTTTTTTTTTAGTTTTTTTAATTGTCAGTATTTATAATAGAAATGAAAGTAATATTAAAATTCTTTTTGCACTAACACATAAATGCTATTTTGGTATGAACGATGAATTCATTATAATATTTAAAATTTAATTTGATGAGGGGGGCAAGTTTGTGCCTGAAGGGAAGGGCGATGCTTGAAAAAAAGTTGGAGAAAACTGCTCTAAATAATAAAACAGTCTCTTAAAAGATTATAGCTGTTTGATCAAAGAAAACTCTACTTTTAAAAAATGAAAACACTTGCTTTGTACTACATGACCATTATAGAGGAATCGGTGTACCATAAACATTATTCATTTATTCAGTCAATTTGTTATGACTGTAAATTTTCTTTTGCATGAAAAACTTTTATCTCTTGGGATTTGTTTCTGCTTTATCGATAAATCAGGTGGAATGATTATGTAATTATAAGCTTCTCTCTTTTATTATGGCTGAGTTTATTCAGTATTTGTGAATCACAGTTTGAGAATCTTTTGATTTTTTTTTTTTTTTTGAGTAGAATACAAATGATGATGATGATCATCATCATCATCATGGGGGACAAAAATGCAAAAGTAAGAAGTAAAAAAGAAGATAGTGAAATGGGTGGTAACTATGGCCTTTGGTCGTGAGATGCACACAGGGAAAAATGGGTTCATTGGTGGACAGCAAATGGCCAAATAATGACTAACATTTGGTTTTGTTCAACACCTTAAGGCAGGCATGTCCAAAGTCCAACCCAGGGACCAATTTCATATTGCCCTCATCATCTGTCATAAAATGTAATTACTTATGGCCCACCAGTATTGTCGATCAGAATATGTGAAGTTCACACCTAAGAAATGCAATTTCATGTTTTACCAAAAGATGGCAGCAGAACTGTATGGTCACCCTCTAGCAGGGTGACCATGACTATTTCCAACCAATTTCTAAAATCACTGCTCTTGAGCCAGTCCTGGCCTACATACTGCAGTTCAGATCTCTGTATCACCCTTCACAATAGTGCAGGTAAGTTAATTGTTTTCATCATCTGAGATGAATAAATTCTAAAATCTTAGTGAATTAAATTTGTTTTTTGTTGGTCAAAATCAGTTATAAATCTATTTGGACACTTGGACTTGTGTCACTTTACATTTTCTACTTCTTATTAAGATGAATGTTGGTGTTATGTTCTTATTCATCTGTTTTTAACTTAAAAGTTGACATAACATTAATTACTAATAAAATGTAATGTTTAAGATTAACGCGAGATATAGCTTCCTGGAAGTTCTTTTTTTCTCAGACATATTTTATTTCATCTTGAGTGATTTTGTTAAGAAAGACCTATTTAAATTTATTTGTCATCCATATGAAGAAATGAAAATATGCCATTTGCAATAAAATTTTCATAAGATAGTTCATTTGCATTTAATTCTAATGAGTCAAAGAATGCCAAGGAGAACGGTTGGCCCTCACACATATTCACCTCATCAAATCTGGCTCTCTTTGAAAAAAGTTTGGACACTTCTGCCTTAAGGGAATCATGACTGACAACAGCAAAGGAAGTTACCCCGAGGAAAGAAAGACATGAAGTAAAAGTGGATGGCAAGTGAAATTCTCAACCTAACGAGAGAGTGAGGTAAAAGATGACGTCACAAAATGGTATGAAATGTTTGAGGTTAAGCAAAATGTATTAGAATTTTGAAGGGATAAAATTCCATGCAGCAGCTGCTTGTCTCAAGAAATCTGCCTTCACGCCGTATAACAATTCATAGAACCAACTCACTGGTTACATGCAGCACCTGTTTATATCTAGGTCAAGGGGTCAGTGATTGGTTGAGGCGTGACCAAAAATATATAAACAAGAGTCACGTGTGCATATTATTTCTTTTCCGATGTAGGATAGACGTGACACACTGTCACTTGATTTCACGAGGTAAGTCGACATTTTCTTTGCTAACAAAAGAGACTGAAAATAAGGCCAGCAAGCAAAAGAGGAATGACAGAGGAATGAGTTCAATACCTGTCAACAGCATAGGTGAACAAAAAAAAATCTAAGGAGCGTTGAGTTACTAAAGGGAATTAACTGAAACGGCGATATCCTGAAAAGGCATGGCATGTGGATCTAGAACAATCTACTCCTGTGGACTAAAAACAGGGTTTGGTTTGAAATTCCAAAAAATATCACCTGAAGAAGGCCGGAGTGTACAGTGGCTGAAACATTTGGAAAAGATGTGGACAACAATCCAAACAATGTAAATCGTATAAATAATGAAGAGTGTATTGAACTAGATTAATGGGATGAAAAGCAATAATGATAAGATAGAGTAAAACTAGTAATAAAATGATAAAATTGACATGGAGTGTTGGGATAAAAGGCAACAATAATAAGACTGTTGATTGTTTTTGATTTTTTATGGATTTTCAACCCTTTGTTGGTTATTTAAAGCAGAAGCAGGCTTATGACTACATCACATTGAATCGCTAGTTCCCATACGATCACTGAAGTTAAGCAATGTCAAACCTTGTCAGTACCTAGATGGATGTCTGTTTGTTAATACCAGGTGCAGTAAGCTGGGATGTGTGAGTGGAGTAATGGTTAATTGCTCAAAATTGGAATTTGGAGAGCCAAGTTCCAATTCCAGTTGGGTTTGTTATGTTCACTTAGGTGCAAATACCCTTGGAAAAGGTATGAATACATCCTTTCTCCTCTACTGATGAGTTAATTAGTATGACTTGTAACACTAAAAAATGTTCCCCCCCCCTCGACAAATAAAATTGTGTACAGAATATTTAGATTTCGGTATTATTTAACCCCCCAAAATTGATATGCTGCTAAACCAAAAGAAAAGAAAAAAGAAGCTGAAGCATATTTTGGGATTGCAAGAATATTTTTTATTTTTATGAGTGAATCTTACATTGACCTTTTTTTTTTTTTTTTTTTTTTCCACATACAAGTTCTTCTATTTAACCCATAACTGAGGGGAGAGTGTGGATTCATACCTTTCTCAAGTGTATTTGCGTGTAAGTGAATGAAAGTGGGCCTGATTGTAATTTGAACTGCGTTCTCATTCTGAGCCACTATCCATTACACCATCTGCACATCTGCATATTAAAATGGAGTAAAACTGGCAATAATATAGAGTGCAGCAGAAATACCACCCACATAATGGTATGAGATTAGCTAGATGAAGACACCATTGCCACTAATGTCTTACCATTATATAGGAAGTATTTCTACTGCACTCTATATAATAGTATAATTTGTCTTGACTCATCAAGCATTAAACAAAAAAAATGATTATAGAAATATTTTGTTTGCTTTTATGAGAAAGAATTCTAAATTTAATGAACCTTATACAAAGGGTGCAGAAAGGTTTTGGGCCTGATCCAAAAGCTCTTCCAAAAAACAAAAAAGAAATTGGTATTTGATCATGTTGACAGATTTTGGAAGATAAGTTAGGCTAAGAACTTTTCAGCATCCCTTTGTGTACATGTTTGGAGTCTTGGACACTTTTCAAAAAAGAGTTCTTACTGCTACTTTGAGAGAAAACTGTTATATAGAAAATCTTAATGAGTTCGTCCTGGGTATGACGATAAACCACATCTGGCAGCAAGGCCTCTGATCAGGAGTTTTTGAGGAATCTGCAACTATGGGCAAATAGTGAACACTCAACTGGGTTCAAAAAATGAAAATATAAAAATACATAAGAAAAAATTACCAGCAATACGTTTTCATAGTAGAAAAAAAAATTGCCCGCAATTTATTATTGGAAAAAAATGACTAAAACTCAAGAAAATAAAATTTCAGCATTAAATGACACATAAGGAGTTGATATACTGTTCAACAAGCAAACCAAATCTCAATGGGTAATTTGGATGCAAACTAATTCCCAGCTGCTGTTAAATATTTATGCACACATCTTTTCATTAACCGAATATCAATTATAATTAGCTATTTAGCCATTATTATTATTATTATCATTATTATCACTATGATTACAAAATCTGCCAAGTAACAGGTGATTTGTGGATTTAGTCAGGTTTTTTTCAGGTTTTAATAATTACATCTTTTGTGTGGATCTCTAAAAAGAAAAAATATTCTTTTATTTTTTTATGGCTTTTTTCCTTTTATTTAGTTCTTCAAATTTATTCTGATTTTCAGCTTGATTATATTATCTATTGATATTGTTTTAGATGATTATGCAATGGCTTCTTTTTAGCATCTGTCACTATTACTTGGGTCCCATATTATCAATACTATTTTGTCTTTTTATTTTTAGAAGTTATCATTTGCGCCACAAGATCAATGCTAGTATTGCATTTCTGGATAAAATGTTCTTTTTTTACTTGTCAGCTTTATAGAAACATCAATAAAGATGATCATATTACAGTTTGGGTCTATTGATAAATGTAAAAATGTCTGTTTTTTTTTGTTTTTTTTTTGCAAATTCTAAGTGCCATATTGAATCTTGTCTGACTGTTGTTATTCAATCTATTAACAGGCATAAAAACCGTGCAAACAACCAGTAAAAATCTTTTTACTCTTTAGCTTTCTTTACAAGTCAGAAATGGATTTCTAATAAATAATTTGACTGAATAGTTGGTGAATTCTCATGAAACTCTACAACAAAAAGCTAAACTACTGACCTTTCTTTCTTTTTTCATTTTACTTCATCAAACACCATCTGGTGACTGTTTTAGAAAAATCACAGTAAATTTTGATCTGCTTGTCTACCTTGAAAAATTCTGTTTCCAATCTGATTGCTTGAATATTCTTCAGTCAATTAAATTCCAATAAAATATCAAGTTTCAAAATAAGGAAATTGTAGATAAAATAACTGTGTGTATGGAGTATTCTAAACCAGGCATAATCTTTCCAATTAATGTCACCAGAAAATATTAGAGTGACTCCTTGTGCTTTCTCTGGCTAAGATTTTTTTTTCTGCTAACATAAAGTGGAAAGATTATATTGAATCAGTTACTAGATCTGCTGCTAGGAAAGTTGATTTGCTCTGTCATAAAAAAACAATTTCTCTTGCCAGAATCTATCTTGCATATTTAGAATTCTACCATTTATCCATGCATTGAATATTGATGCCACATCTGGTCTTGTGCTTCTGCTATATATTTAGAAATTCTTGATAAAATACAAAGAAGAATCTGCAATGTTATTGGACCTGACATGGCATCTTCAGTCAGTTTCCCATCACTATGACTTATCTAAATATTTTCATAGTAATTGTTTTGATGAACTTTCCTCGTTAGTACCTAGACTTTATGAATTTAAGCATACTGCTACATTGTCAGCAAGGTCTCATCATTTTGCAGTTGAAATGGCAGCTAGATGTAAGTGTTAAGTTCTATATTGACAATTTCTTCTCTCACACTTCTTATTTGTGGAACTCTCTTCTGGCTTCTTGCTTTTGAGTTAACTTTGATCTTCAAAAATGTGAATGTAATGTCTATCTTCTGTCTTTTTAATTTCTGTTTTGTTCTCTCTCCTTAATAATGCTTATCTTTTTCTCCTATCCTTTCACACTCACTAACCCCTTGCATTTTAATGGCATTTTGCTTTGCTTGAGGTGAAAAAAAGAAAAAGAAGCATGGGCAACATTTTTAGAATAGTTGAACTGCATGAACTATAACTCAGTATAAGACTAACTACTAAATAATTCAAGGTAATTTTTCATTGAACATATCTTGGCTATTTTCATTACAGGAAACCATATACACAAGTGTCTGCCTTAGAAATGGGGGTAAAAGTTTGATTTTTTTTTTTTAAAGAATTCTTTACTTACAAAATTGAAGCCTTCTTATAATATTCATAAGTGTGATTAACACACACTGCTGCATGTTATTTTTCTAATTTATTTATCAGACTGTATAGAAATATTTTTAAAAGGAAAGTGAAAAAATGAAACATTTCCTGTTTTTAAAGCAAGTATTGCTTGCACAAATGATCTTCATTAGTGAAAATTGCCAATGGTCTAAAATGATGAAAACGTTACTTTCATCGAAAGGCTACAAAATTCAAGAAACATTATACTTGATCATTGTTTATGTTTGTGGTTATGTATGAGAAAGTTTGAGTGAGCAAGTAAGAATAAAATGAAACAATCTAAATTTTAATAAATGTTATTTTTCTGATTCAAAAAGCCCACAGGTGGCAATTTACCAATGATTGTTTTCAACAATTCTTTGCCAATTGCATTGCTTAAATGAATACTCCGAATTATTTATTACAAAGGTCAGAAAAGTTAAAGAAAATAAGATATTGTCTATCTAATAACCCAATTTTGTCAATCTTCTTTTGTGTGCCATGTCTTGAAGGGACATGTGCTATCATGGCTCACCACAGCTTCCTATTCTTTTGTATCTCTCAGCATTACTGTTACTTGCCCTCCTGTGTGATTCTGTGATAAACTTAGACAAGCTTGTTAAATAAGTTACATGCTGTTTCCCCTCTGCCTTCAATGTCCTGTGAGTGTCAAATTCTTCAAGCCTTCCTTCCTCATTATGTGCTCTTGAAAATTCAACTGTTTCTTTCTGCTTCTAAATGCCTTTTTGTTCCATTTTCCTTGGATTAATTCCTGTCCACTGATATTTTTTTTCTCTATGACTTTCAAAGCATTCCTACAGTAGAATTATTTGCCATACATTTACATTATACATATAATAACCTTATTCTGTCAGTAACTTTTGCATTAATTCCTAACCACTGACAATCCCTTTTTTCCATAAATGTCAATGCATTTCTCAAGTAAAACTGAAATTATTAGCAAAAAAAACATAGCCCCAAAATATTACACATTTAATAAACATGCATGTCGAGAACAAGACATAGTGAAATATATCCTATTGAATTGTGAAGATCTATGCCTAATCCGACCAGATAATCCATCTGAAATAATGCAAATCATGAAGCCAATTTTTATATGAAAATATAATTCTAAAATCATAAGCACATTATTTTCCTACACTACTACTAAAACTTTCAATCCAAACCATGACTTAATCCCCTAAAATCTTCCTTTTTTTTGTTCTTCTAAATTATATTCCACCTCTTGATTTCTAATGCTAAATAATCCCAGCATTAAATAACCCACATAAGAGTTGATATGCTGAGGAACCAACCAACCAAACAAACAAATCTAATAAGCCTCTCCTGTCGATAAGATATATCTTTCATAAAAGCAATTAAAAGCTTTTCTAATTAAAAAATGTCTTAGTTTTATTGCATTTTTATTTCACCATTCAGAGGAGATTTTCAGTAACTGGGTGACTGTTCTATAAAAAAAAAAAAATTGACGATTTAAATTCTCCAAAGACTTCTGCTTATAACTAATATAAATATTAAACATTCAAAAATTAATTTCTCAAAATTTCTTAAAATTATATAAGTAGGGGTGAAATATTTTTTTATCAAGATTTTCTAAATTGAAACATTTCTAAAATTAATTTCATTCATTTCTTAAAAAGTTCTGAAAATTTCATTAAAATCTTACAATTATTTAATTTTTGCAAGAATTTCCAAATCAATGTTTTTAACTACAAAAAAGACGCTAAAATTCCTTTTACTAATCCTTGATCCATACCTCAGCTGATGCAATATAAACAAGATTTTTAACCAAAATTTCGAACATTCTCAAAAGGATCAGAAAATATAATTTATAATAAAAAAATCCATTGTTTTTTTCCTTTCAATAATAATAATAAAGATTTTGACAATAAAATTGTTTTTATTGAGTTTAGGGCACTTTTTCATCATGGTATGCTCATTTTTTAGTGAATCTGTGGGAAGTACTTTAAGAAGCAGTTTATGCAGATAGAAGATAATGGTTAACAACAGTAGAATTTTACTGATTGAGGTAACATCCTGTTGGGAGTCAGTTCCACAGAGCAGTGGTTCATGGGAAGAAGCTGCTCGAGTGGAACTTACTTTTCACCAGTGGAATATGAAGAGAATGTGGACGCACTTCTACAGTGGGAGTGGCATGGCAAGTCCTAGCCTTGAATGTTAGAACTGGTGGAACCAAGGAATGCAGTTCATCTGAGTACTTTCTATGGAATTAGTGATATTAGAGCACTGAGAGGCTTGCCACATGTTGTGAGAGAGAGGTTGGAGGGTGGAAAATAATTTGTCACCTACTAGGACTCTGAGCCACTATTGGACTGGGAAGCTCCAGCCCAAATATGACAATAGTAATCCATTTTAGGCCTGATCTGGCTCTTGTAGCAGTAGAGGATAGCACAGGGAGTCACGTACTTACTAGTATGATACAGAGAAATGACCATTTTGCCTGCATCTTTAGTGATAGATCATATATATGAGTTCCAATTGAGGTCAGGGGTGAACTTGAAGCTCAATAGTATCTCAAGGCATGTAGTCTCCCCGAGGGGGCATCCATTCTTCATCGTTACACATACACACACACATACTCCAAACTCTTCCCTGAATCCTGTAGTTAGATTTAGAAATGAGTAAAGAAAAGACCCCATAATCTCATGATTAGAACGTCTGCTGATAAAATTCACTTTACAAAGAAAAAAAAAGAAGCAAGCTCTCAGTGTTGAAATTCTCCCTTTAATGTCTTAGGCATTTAAAGGTAAGAGTTCATCTTAAATCTCTTCCTCTCTCCTTTTTTTTTTTTTTTAAAACTTTTCTTTAAGAAACAAACAAGAAATCTGTAGACATCTGAAAGCTTTGGATTAGCAAGATCCTCTTGATGTAAAAACGCAGACAAGAAAAGAATTTGATAAAACAAGCCAAGTTTTCAACTTGAACTACCATATACACTCTCATGTATAAGCCGACCCCCGCATCTATTTTATATCTGAGAAATGAACATGAATACAATATATAAGCTGACACAGCAAATCGGCACATAATATTCAGACAAATTCTGTCAGTTTTGTAAGTTCCTATGTGTGGTGGATTGGTAAATAGGATTGTACCTATTTGCATATGTTAAGCACAAGAGATATAAGGTGCATAGTAAACTAAGAGACAGGCAAGAAGTTGACTGCTGCAAATTCAAGAAAATTTGACTATTGAGGATGAATTGATTCAATTACAGTTGATTGAAGCAATGGCTGATACATTTGATAAATATAAGATATTGGAGCAATTACAATTGAATAGTTTGTCTCTAACTGCATGTGTGGAAGTTATACTACAGCTGCAATTGATAAGAGAATATAATTCTACTGAGGGCAATATTGAAACATGCAGTATAAAAAAAGGAATGCAAGAAATGCAATACTGTAACTTTGAGCATAAAATTAATAGAAAAAAAGTGCCCCATTTTTGGGAAAATTTGCCAAAACTGTGGAATGAAAAATCATTTTCAGTCTATGCAATGTTAAAAAGAAAATATGGAAAAAGAGAGAATTGATGACATTTTTTCAGTACAAAGACCTAAGGAAAAGAATTCTTTTGGAAAAATTAAATTAAATGACATGACGTTTCCAATGCAAGTGGGTATGGAGAGGGAAATCACTCTGATCCCAAGACATTTCTGGAAACAAATGAGTAAACTGAAATTGGGGCAATTTAGATTTTTTATGAAAACTTTGGTATACTTCAATGGAACACTTGCAACCTGTGACCAATTTGAAATTATTTTCATGACACGTGTGGAATGTAAAAAGATTGACTACTGTGTTAAATGTGGATAAATCAAAATTAATCAGTAATGCAAAATCAGAAAAAAGTAAAAATGAGTGTTAAAGGGATATAAAGTGCATGTACAATTAAATGAAAATAATACCCCCCTCTTATTTTGAACCTTATAAATTACCTATTCACCTTCTAACTTTGGTAGTTGCTAAGTTAAAGAAAATGGTAGAGGAAGGAATTTTGCAGCATGTTCCTTCAGGTGGAAGTAAACGGGCCTCTTCCATTGTAGTCTTGTGTGATTTATGAATATGTTGATATTAAAATGGGTGTAAGTCATAAAATATTCTCTGACTTTTTTCCTATTCCCAATATCAAAATTGTTATCCATAAATTATCAGGCATCTAATGCTTTTAAAAATTGATTTAAAATTGGCCTACAATCAAATACTCAAGGAAATTACCATGATAAACACCCCCATTGGATTATTAAGATTGATGAAAACGCCTTTAGAAGTGAAAACGGCAAGTGCCATTTTTCAGAGAGCAGTGGAAAACATGTTAACTGAAGAAATCAGTAATATGATTATCAAGATGATATTGCCTTGGTGCTACCACTAAAGATGAATTATACAAAAAACAGAACGTATATCAAGTCAAAAAATGTGGGGATGACAAAGAGACACATGTGAATTTGATTGCAATACAATATTAAATTTAGAGTATCTGATTTCAAAAGATGGTATTGCACCAGATCCAAAGTTAAGAAAATTTCAGAGGTATCTTACTAATAAAAAAATAATTAGAATCCTCCTTAGGATTGGTTCATTTTTATAATAGATGCCTACCAAAAAACAGCGACTTAATAGAACCATCGGCTGAACTGTGGAGAAAGAATAGTCAGTTCAAATGAACTGAAAAGTAAAGCTTAGCATTCAAGAATTTAAAATAGGTACTAGCAAAAAAAAACATATGAAGAGAAAAGGGGAGATCACTGCCCTCTGTGGGATCATAGACAAAGAACATCATTGGAAAATTTGAAAACATAAGGAATCAGCACATATGCTAGGCCACAAAAATCTCCTGAGCCAGATAAGCATAGAAATGAATACAATATGGGAACCAGTAATAAGGAGTGCCAGAGAAAAGCAGTAATAACAATGAAAATTGCAATATAGGCTCTGGTAAAAAAACATTCAATGATAACAGCAAAAATTGCAATATGAGCACTGGTAAAAATGGTTGCTGAAGATATTAAGTTTATAAGTCCCAGAAATTCAGATACAGATGTCCTTAAGGACACATGGCACAGTAGATAAAGGTGTTGGTTAAATCCAGTGACAGGAGTTCAATACCTGGTTAAGGCAGTGGAGAATTTGGAGTGGGGAATTAACAGGAGATAACTGACATCCATTAGACATGGCATGTGGAACTAGAACAGTGAAATAAAGGGTTCAGTTCGACATTCCAACCACCTGAAGAAGGCCGAAACGTTGTGATAAATATGGCAACAAAGATGAGGACAATAGTCCGAATAATGTAAATAGTGTTCAAAAATACCATTATAAAAATCATTGATCTCAGAAAGGAGGTTACGTTAACTACAGATGTGAGTGAGCGAGCTGTGTGAGCAATTTTATCGCAAGGAGGCCATCCAATAATGTACCTTTCAAGAAGATTGACAGCAACAGAAATAAATTATTCAAATATTGAAAAAAAGGCACAGACAAGGATCAACAATTCTCATTAAGAAAGAAGTTCCTATTAAAGTCGCACCATAAACCTCTAGAATTTATTTTCAATCCTAGAAGGAAGCTACCAAAAGTTACTTCTCGCAGGATTCTAAGTTGGGCCATAAAATTATTGGCTTATGATTTTGATATTGAGTATGTAAAAGGAAATATAATACCACATGTCGATGTGCTGTCAAATTAAATCAGTATTCATATAATAATGAAAAACACAGGTGTTTTCTTCATAATATTTTCAATGTAAAAACCTTCAAAATCTGAGTCTTGACCTGTTGGATGGGGCTTCAGGATATGCCAACTGCACCCCTGCAGAGGGGTAAGAACCCCCAATGAGACCACATGTTTGGCATAGGTGGTGACCTGTAATGTCTGCGGGCAGGATCCTGGTGGTGGAGGGTACTTCTGATTACCAACACACCACTTTGGTCCTTACTTGGACTTGACAGGCAGTCGGAGAGGCCCGATCTGATCAATTGGCTGGTCATGACAAAACCTAGTGCATATAACTATATCAATTTATGGAGTACTTTATAACTAAATACAATACGCCAAATATACTCTTAGGCCATGTATTGAGTGAACATTATTATAAAAACAAAAAAAGAGAGAGTAAGAGAAAGTTTCTTTGTAAAATAATAACTCCAGATATTTTTGTGCTTTTTCTTATATAGCTGTTGATGAAAATCATCACAACATTGACCTCAAACATAAATCTTCCCCCTTCACCATTTTATCATTGATTTTCTTTTCTTGTCACAAACATTACTGTTCAAAAGTTTGAAGTCACTTCCAGAATTAGCATGGGATGAACTTGACAGAAGAGTGAAAAAAAAAATGAAAAAGTGTTCTTACTCATTGAAAAAAAATAATAGAATCAATTATCAAACTTATACTTTGAGAAACTTTTGCAATGAATGCCAAAAATGTGTGCTGCAGTGATCAAGGCTAAGGAAGAATATTTTGATGGGAGCAAAATATTATCATAAAATGCATTTTTTCTTTTTGTTTCTAATAAAAAAAAGTTGTGTCTTTTTTTAACCATATATAATAATTTTCTCTGTTTTAAAGTACAAAACAATTATTTTGGGGACAATTTAAAAAATTACCAGGTGTGGCCTCAAACCTTTGAACTGTAGTATACAATGACTTGAGTATATGCACAAGTATATACCATAAGTTACAGGTTCTTATTTTTTATCTTAATTCTAATCTCCTTTTTATTTTATTTAAATCCATTCTTAATGTCATGCATATGTCAGCAGAAATCATAAACATATCAGTTTTGCTTAGCATTAGAAACAGTAAAAACCTGTTGTAAATTTTTACTTATTATAATAGGATGTGCATGTAGCAAAGCAGTTATCAGCATGAAAAGTGAGAGTGGCTTACTGAGTTTAAATTGCATCCAAAATCATTGCATTCACTTTTGTACAAAGGTGTAGTGAGAGATAAAAATATATCTCTCCATGACCCAAACAAAAATAACAATAAAAATTAATTATAAATATTCATAGAAAAAATAAAACATTCACATGACCTGATGAGATCCACATGAGACATTTTTAGGTGAGAAAGTCAATCTCTCTCTTTTGTTCCTGGAAGTTAAGGCTTCAAGGCTCCTGCATTTCAAGCTCATGACAAATCAAACAGATAAGTACAAATTCATATTGTTTTTGGTACAATATCTTTTGAAAGTAGATACATGCTAAAAATGTATGAAGAATTTCAAATATATATATGCAAGTGTTTTTGTACAAAGACTTTTATGTTTTATTTGCACTTTTTCATATATTTATGTTGTTGTATGTTTCATTCACTTTGTAAATGAGGTTGATGTTTCATATCCATGCACAACAAAGGTATGACTCCATTTTTTCTGATCCCAGGATTGTGATAAATAGCAGGCCAGACTAGACTCTATTGTGTTGCCAACCAGTCAAGGAGAATAACTTTGAATTCAAAAGCAGTCGAATATGGGGTTAGCAAATCCAACCTATAGCCTATTTGCCGCAGAAACCACAGCAGCAACACTAGTGTGGTGAGATTGTGGCCTAATACACTCACCACTAAATTTTCTGCTTTAGTAATCTAAGATGTTTATCTATATAATTGACTCTGTTGTCACATGTAAGAAGGAATTAAAAGTAATCATATTCAGAGAAAGCTAACACAAAAGGAATAAAAAGCAATGTATAAGCAGCCTGATCTCTCCTATTTACTAAGATATTTAATTACTGAATTCCTCCTATTACCATAACCTAAGAAGATTTCATTACTAAGAAAGGAAAATCAGGTTGTGTGACTCTGGTAAATATACAGGGTGCATGGATAAATTGTCGCCATATCATACCCCTTTTCATTTCATGCCTGTGAATTGTTTGTTTTTAATTTTGTCAACTGCACAGTATAGTAGGGTCAGTTGAGAAAAAAGAGCACAGTGATGCAATTCACTCTGCCAGAAATTTGGAAACAGCATGCTATACTGCTTGGCATTCGTGTCAGAAACTCCGCTACTGACATTTCAGAGTGTTTGGGTGCAGAGGATTTGTAATATGTTGGATGATATATCTAGTCAACATCATGGTGTTTGGTGTGATCATTAGTGTTCTGAGGGAGAATATTTTCCAACAAATTTGGAATCTGTCATCGGACGAAAGACATAAAAATACTCCTACATCAAGAGGAGTAGCAGGAGGAGCAGCACTAGCTTTTACTGAAAACAGTCATTCATGGGTAAAGATTCTCTTCCCTAGTTTCTATTCTACATTGTTTCCCTGTACCAAAAGGAAATAAACTTGTTAAACCAATTCCGGTTTCCTACTGTTGTTTTGATAACTCGGTTACAACTATTAGTGATGGTGATGTAATGCCTCCATTCATCTTCCCACAGAGCCTCAGATTCAACATGGAGGCCTACATGTGCTTTGAGGAGGTAGTGCTACCCTGGGTCAAGAGGGTGGCTGCCAGAAGACCCTATGTCTGGTAACAAGACTCTGTACCAAGCCAAACAAGCAGGACAACCCAGTCATAGCTGTCAGACAATTTCTGCAACCACATCACCGCTTACATCTGGCCACCTAAACCCCAGAATGCAACCCCTTTGATTATTATGTGTGGGGTGCAGTTGAGTGGGAGACCAACAAAACTCCTTGTAACACCAAAGATGAAGTGAAGGCAAGGATTATGGCAGCATTCACCAATAAGGAGACCATCCAGAAGAGATGCAGGAGATGCCAAAGTCATCTGAAGGCCATGGTTGAAGCCGATGGCAATTTTATTGAATAAATTTACTCTTTCATATTTCAAGATATTTTTGTGTAATTTTGGTAAATATATCTGTTAAAATGAGATGTTGGTGATATTTTCATTTTTACATAAATGAAAATTTATCATTTGGACCCTGTATAAAGCCAGTGTATTTAATATGGGAAGATAAGGAAGCTGACAGCTGTCAGGATCATCATTGTAAACTCCACAATCTTTTCCTCAGCTACATAGTATGTGCTTTAACAGGGTTATATACAGTTTTTTTTATTCAGATTTGTCCTCTTAGAATTTTTACCATCCAAGGCTAAAGAGTCCAATCTGAAATACTATTTAATCTATAGCTGGTAGGATTTGTACCTTTCTCAAGGGTTATTGCACAAAAGTGAATGTAACAAAACTCTACTAGAGTGCAAACTCAGCTCTCCAATTTCTTGTACCAAGCCACTATCCATCATACTACCTGTACATTATAATATAGATTATAAAATCTATGAAAACATTCAGTTGAATTTATCTGTCTTCTGAGCTATTACTGGCATTTTATTCTTGTTGTCAGCTGATGAACATCTCTAATATGATTTCTTTTCGTTGTATAGAAATAAATGCTAATTTTCTTTTTGAAGGATTGTATCTTTAGTTTGGATATCAATCAAGAATACTGTTCTGGTCTTTTGTCATGTAGTTGTGAATCTTCAGGGATCGGATGCCATTTGATGGCTTCCACCATGAGATGTCAGTTATTGAGTTATGGGACTGGATTCTTGGTTGAATGCCAGTACACTACAATGGTTAGATGTTTTCATTTAACCTTGCAGGAGTCTTACCTTAGGTGAAGGCTGAACTTGGTAAGATTTGCGTAGATAACCAGCAGGAAAGTATCAAACACCAAAATGTCATGCTTAGTTTTTTTTGTAAACTTTGGCTAGTATTTTGTCATATTGGGCATTTAATCTGTTAGAAATATCTTCTGAACTTAGTCTGGCACAAGGCTACAATGGGAGAGCATCTATAAGAATCAAACTTATTTCAATATCAGTAGTCTGCAAGATTAACTTACAAATTAACAAATTATAAATCGGATATACAAAAATCAAACAAGTACAAAAATTTAAATAACCTGGGGAGTGTTCTGAGGACAAAAAGCATGGCACTGAGATCTGAGGCTGTATTGAGATGGCCAAAGATGCATTCCAAAAGCTAAGTAGAGTATTAAGAGGCAGAAAAATTTTGTTAGAAACAAAGAAAAGTGTATTGATATCTCCTCCTTTATGGCAGCGAATGCTGGACAATCTCCTCCAAGAGGAAGAGACTTGAAGCAACAGTAATGTGGTTCTACGGAAGGATGCTGAGGATACCATGGACCAAATGTGGGCAACAACAAAAGGTTTTGGAGAAAATAGAAACAAAAAGGAAACTTATAATTAACATCAGGAAGAGAAAGTTAAAATTTCTGGGGCATGTAAATGAGGAAGAAGGGCTTGGAAAATCTGATACTCAAATGACAGACTGAGGGACAGCAGAAAGCAGTGTGTAACATATTTGATGTACTTGAGTAAATGGATGGTAGAACAGTGTTTGGGAGAAATAAGAAAAGACAAAATTTATTAAGAGCTACAAGGAACAGAAAGATGTGGAGGGCTATGATAGCCTAGATCCTGAAGGGACATAGAACATAAACGAACTACTACTACTATGACTACTTAAATCAAGTGAACTTGAACACCATTAACAAACTACTTATATTCTCTTACGTCTCCCATGATTTGTATTAGAACTGGATTTACTAGTCCTGCAGTTTTTTTTAAATTGCTAACTTACATTGTAATTATGCTTTAGTACAAGTGATTGAAACTTTAACTAGCAACCACATTATTCAGCTAACTAGAATAGGTTGATTTATGTCATTGTAGTTGATTTTATTGCTTATCCTTTACATCGATCGCAGCATATGGTGTGTTGATGGTTGTCTATCTCTGCAACTGGAGAGCTGCTCCTTGCTCCAGATTTGTTTGTCTTTGGAGGTTTGCTCCTCTAGGTGTCAATCATTTTTGTCTTGCTCTTACTGATTGAGCTGTCTGGCTAGTTTGGACCTGCCAGAAGATAAACTGTTATAAATGCTAAAATCCCGGGAGTCATAGGAGCATGCAAGCCACTCTACCATGGAACTGATGCCCAAATTATTACTAAGCTTAGTCTGACTCAAAAGTGAATCTCTAAGGCTTGAACTCGCTACATTGATAATCACCTATAGAATTGCCTTTCAAAACCATCAATCAACTGAAAGCATTGATAAATAATCAATTGGATGCTATCGAGAAAAAAATTGTTTGGGTTAAAACTAAGACAAAATGTATGGTCACAATATTACCTCAGTTTTTATTAAATAAAGTATTGTCAAATAAGTAATTGATAAGTAGTTCATTGATATTAATTTTAGTTGGTTTATTTATATATGTTTTTTTATATACTAAAGTTCACCCAATATAAAAGGCTTACGTGTCACTCAAAGCAGATGGTTACAGAATGAAGTGTGTAATATTAATGTAAGAAAAGGAAGTAGGAAGTGAACATTATGATGATATAATGTATAGATAACAATATAGATAAAGACTGACTCAAGACTTGAAGAGATTAAGGTTGTCGTGTTCGGGGAATCATCCATGCAGAAGTAGCAATTTTGTGGGAGAAGCTTTCAGGGTAAAACATCTTCCTTGTCAGAGGAATATGTCGAGAATATGATTCATTTAAGCACGTATTATCCATTCATTTCAAACATCTTTTTTTTAGATTTGTCATACCATTAAATTCCACTAATAAACAATTATATTAACATTTAAAAAATGAAACACACAGAGATATCGCATCATCCACAGCTGATGAAAACAAAAACTGCATAAAATTTAAAAATTGATACATGCATAAATCTTAACACCATAAGATATATATATATATATATATATATATATATATTTTCTTCTTTTAAGCATTTCACCCCAAGCAAGGCGGGAGTGCCACTAGCATGCATAGGTTTACAGAGAGTGAAAGTGAGAGAAAAGACTGAGTATAGGGAGGATTGAGGAAAGGATAAAAAAATGAACAGGGTTCAAGTCAACAGAGGATGGCGGTTGACACTGCATTTCAGTTTTGGAAGATCGTAGTTATCAGGGATGCAAGTAAGAGAAAAAAAAGAGTTCCACAATTGGCCAGTGCGAGAAAAGAAACATGATGCTTACTTCTATGTGTCATCGCTCTTCAAGACATGGGCGATCATGACTCTCCACAATTTCCTGATATTTGGTAGCTCTTAGTAAATTTTGCCTTTTTGCTATCTCTCCTAATCCCTGTTCTGCCAACCATTTACACAAGACCCCTTAGGTAGGTTATATACGGCTTCCCTCTTTCCCTCAGTATGTCCCATCAGTGTCCAATTTTCTTAGCCCTATTTCTTCTTTATATGCCCTAGAAATTCCAACTCTTTTTCTGATAAATATAATGTCCTTTTTGATTCTATTTTCTCTAAAACTTTGTTATTACTCACATGTTCAGTTCATGATATTCTCAGCATCCTTCTGTAGAACCACAGTGTGAAGATTGTCCAGGGTTCACTACCATATAGGAGAATTGATATTGCATAATAGTGCAACCAAGACAAACAAAATGTTATAGAATTTCAAAATTGAAACAACTTCGTGTTATTTCACTTCCAAATTTTTCTGATGAAGCTTAATAAATAGCAAAAAACATTAAAGTTGTAAAGGTTTCCCTATTTGTTCCTTATGTGGTATTAATAATGTTCTGGTGTGGTTTTCTTGAAGTAAGCATTGGCATTTGTTTCTTCACATAATCATGCTTGAAAATTCTGTATATATCTGTACTGTTGTGCCCTCTGTATTCCTCAAGGAAGATAACTCTTCTTGCTTATTATATTCAGATCTCTTCATATTTGCCTGAAATGCATAGGTTTAATACCTTGAGTAGATAAAGTGCTTCATCCAATGATTAGATGTTGCATCTCTTGGTTATGATTATCAGAGGCAATTCTTAAATCCGTAGTAGATTGATTGTCTCTTCAAAGATTTCGATCCTGAACTAAAGGCACCACCATTAAAATTGGCATCTTCACTTTCGTTGGCGTCCTTGATTGTTTGTAGTGGTTCAACCATGGGTTTGATTTGATCTGTATGAGCCAAAGTCCATTCCTTGAAATGAGAGATATCTAGTTTCTTGTTCGCACAAAATTTGTAGACTATAGTGGTGAAACTTTTTTTTGTTTCTAATAATACGTCTGCTCCTCGACAGAATAAGACATGATTATGGGTGTGCATATTCAGTGCTACATCAAAGCAAACGGGTTTTTGTTTTCGACCTATCAGTATGAGGAATTGTGAAATAAATAAACAATAGATAAGGTAAAAAATGACGGATTTTTTTCCTGTGAGAAGAAAATGCTGTTAATGTTATTTCAATTGCTTGCTTTCAGCCTTTCCTTTGTGGGTGATATGGGAGGTTTTTATAAGGAATACAGCTGGTTGTCTGTGACCAACATAGATTGTCATTCTGAAATCCAGTAATGTCGGTGGATGCCAAAACCTTTGTTACTCCATTCCAAGGTGAAATTGCTCTTAAAACTTCCTTCATAGTTGAGCTTTTCATAGCAGGAACACAAATAGGTTGTGTCCATTGGGAAAAGAAATCTACCAAAATGAGCATCAGCTGAACCTCTCAACATTATTTTTGTGTAACTCTGCCGGTGACTGAATTACTTCAATGTATTTTGGCAAATAGCAGCCATAAAGATTTACTACATCTAAAAATTATTGTTGGTTGCAATCTGTATGGGAATGATTGCAAAATAATTTCCCCTCCCCACTTTATAGGCAGATGCACACAAATGCATGCTGTTGTTTCTACTTAATCAATAAGATAGACCACTTGTCGGTGTCATCTGACTCAGTCCCTGTCTCTCTTACCTTGAAGTTAGAACACTACATTTACTTAACCAAACTTGCTCTTGTATGTCAACTCCAATTCTTACTTTTTGAAATTTTTGCCATCTTACTTTTGCTTTAAGTTGTTGTTGATTTTCCTTGCATATATTGTTTGCTTGCTTTATATTATATTTTGCCCTGTTCTTTTCTTTTTCTTGTTATTGTAGTTGTTTATTTCAAACTTTTTCAATTCTGTTTGAGGGGCAGTTCTGCCATTTATTTACATTTAACCAAGGACACTCGCTCTACAGGGATTCTAATTCTTTTAAAAAATTTTTTTTTTATTAGTGGTTGGACAAACCTATATCTTTTGGGTTAAACATTATTCTTGAGAAACACCTTCCTTTGAAATTGAGAATCCCAGATATTTTATTACTGTTAAGTGTACACTTATCTGGATTACTGGCAATCTCATGACCTGTCAGTGGCTTTAATATAATTTTGGTCTTTAAGTTCATTTCTTCGATGGCAATTGCACCTGAACATATCATTCATATTTTTTCTGTATCATTTCCTGAAATCTTTTCTATGGCATGTTGAAAAATGGCTCTTGTAGTTTTTTATGCCATAAGGCATTCATATTCATTTCAGCAGACCAATAAGTGTATTAATGGTTTCTTTGAAATTGCAATCCATTTCAATTTGGTGCAATGCACCTTTTAGATTTAATTTGGCAAAATATTTCATCTCTGCTAATGTATAAAATGTAGATTCAATATTAGGGATTTGATAAGAATCTGAGCAAATTTTATGATAAACACCTCCCTTGTAATCACACAAATATGTAAATCTCCACCTGCTAATACTACAATAAACTATGTTAACCCTACTTAAATTGACTTGTCCGCTTGTCAAAAATTGAAAAAGAATTTTTATAATTTTTGTAAATTAGCATTTGTCAGATTGAAAAATATTGATTTTTTTTTTTTTTTTTTATCATTTTAGAATATATATATTCTTCAAACTATAAATACAGTGTCAAATCAGTCTCTAACTTCTTAGAGAGTCATCTGTACTTTGTTTTTCTTTACAAATACCACGTTTGATATTGTGCTTACATCGTTAATAACTGTTCATTATTATGACTAGGGAAAAAAAGGACAGTATTGGTAGTACAGTGTTATCTATGACTTGAGCATTATTTTGAACTTGATATCTGTAAATAATAATAAAGTACAGATAACTCTTTAACCTTTAGCACTCTGTAGGTGACTATTTTTACCATACAAAATGTTAGTTCTGCCAATGTTAAAGTTGAATTTATATCCTTCTATGGCAACACCTAAAACAATCTTGACTGAAATTGAGCGCCAAGTTACTGCAATTTCAAATATATAGAACTAGTATATAAAACACTTTACTTTGATGAGATTCCATATACAGGAAGTAATATTTATAAATGATGCAGAGTGCTAAATGTTAAAAAGTCAAAGATCAAATTGACATTATTTATATTACCAACAAAACCTCCTTTCTAAAATGATAAAAAAAAACATCAATATTTTTTTATTATGACTAATTTTGTAGTTTGAGGAAGATCTAATGAATGTTGGTCTATAAAAGTTTACCAACAAAAATTTCTAAAAAAATTTAAAAAAAATATGTGGATCAATCAATTTAAGTAGTGTTGCAATGCCCATTTGGTATCTCCACATGGAAAAATTTTTCTTCTTTTTTTCTTTTTTTTGTTAAGCATTTCACACCAAGCAAGGTAGGAGTGCCACTAGCACACAAGGGGTTACAGAGAGTTAGAGTAAAGAGCGATATTTGAGGAAAGGATAAAGAGAAGGACGGGTATCAAGTCACCAGAAGATGTCCATTGACATTACATTTGAATATTTGAAGATGATAGCTATCAGGGAAGCAAGTAAGAGGAAGGGAGTTCCACTGTTGTGAAGTGTGAGATAAGAAGCTGTTGGAGTAGAAGAGGCAGTTACATTCAACTATTTTGACAGTGAAAGGGTGGGACTGAGATGCCAACCTAGTAGTACATTTAAATTCATGGTAGTGGGAGCACCAGTGAAAGTAGCTTGTCAGAGTAGTTGCAATGAAAATATTTGTTGAAAAGATAGAGGGAACCTATGGCATGTCTTTGAGAAAGTGACTGTAGTCAAGATGCCAGGTCAGGACCTATCACATTAATGGCGGTAGTATATGCAATCTGAAATTTTTGGTCAGTTTTGACTGAACAAAAAGGTGACCTTACAAGTTTTTAGCATACTTATGTCTTGAATATTTGGAATAACAGAATTACTTAATTTTGTCATATTAATATTTCATACATCAATTTCAATAAGATCATGATTTTTTTCACATCCGGTGACCACTCTACATATAATGTCATACCTTGTCTGTTTCTCAAATGTCTTAATAACAGAGCCAACAAAGTTTTTGAACTTGTTGATTGCTTTTGAAAAGTTCAGGGTGATCAATGTAAAGACTAAAGTTCTTGGGATTTAATGGATCCTCACTCCCAGTACCCACTTGTACAGATTGAAAATAGTTCTTTTTATTGCACGTTCTGCGGGCTTTGCCAAATACAGAGCTGACTGTCAAATTGTGCTGAAAACACTGGATTTCATTCAGTCACTAGTTAGGCAGTGCTGAGCCTAGTCAGCACTTTGATAGCCGAGGACCACTTGGACACACTGAGTACTATAAGCGACCTTCTACAATCCGAAATATGTTCTGGCCTTAAATAACCCACGTGGTTGATAAGCTGTACAAAAAAATAACAAAACCCCCCCAAAAAAAACCCCAAAAAATAATCAATCCCAAATGCGGGACATTTTTCTTTAATAAACACAAGTGTATATCCAGGGAATTAGCATTCAGAAAAATGTCTTACATTGCTCATGTGATAAATATTAGCTGCTTTTGGTTCTGTTTTATTAGAAATATTGAACTTAACAAAACATGATATTGATTCTTGTTGGTGTATAAAATTAATACATGCATTAAATGACCTATTTTCCAATTGGATTTTTTTTTTTACATTTTTGCTCTTTCATCAGATAAGTTGCTTTTATATCATTTCATCTTTGCTACTCATTTTTTCTTAACCTAAATTTTTTTTTTTTTGATCATTTCACCCCAAACAATAAAGCCACTAGGATGCAAGGGGCTACTGAGTGTGAAAGAATATGAGAAACAGGAGAGAAAATAATAAAAGAACAGGTATTAAGAAGACAGAAGTTAACAATTAGCATTAAATTTTAAAGATCAAAGTTGACTGGAAAGCAAAGAGTGCAAGAGAAGAAATTGTTAGCATAGAACTTAGTTATATCTAGCCATTTCAACTGTAAAATGATGAGACCTAGCTACCAATCTAGTACAGTACTTCATAAAATCTAGGTACATTAGAGAAAAGCTCATGAGAACAATTACCATAGAAATATTTATAGAAAAATCACAAGGATGCTACGTTATGGCAATGGGGAAAATGACTGAAGCTGAGATGCCATGGTAGGGCCAACAACATTGCAGATTCTTCTTTACATTTTATCAAGAATCTCTAACTGCATAGAAGAACCAGACCAAATGTGACAATAATTAGGTCCATTGCGAATATGATGTAAAGATTTTATATCTTCAATGTGTTTCTGCTGTAAAGTTGCTGCTGATTGTTGCTGGCCTTGTTTTGACATTGAAAATATTTACTGCTAATTTCTTTTAGAGTAAAGAGAAGGTCATGTTGCAACTGAGATCAAACAAGAGAAAAGGCCAAAATGAGGAAATGAGCAAAAATGTTGAAAAATTTGGATACAATTTAATAACAATGGTAACAATTAAGTGAAATAGAATAGACATTCTTAGAAGTGTTCATAAAAGGTCTATTGAAATAAAGTTTGAGAAAACAAATGTCTGTGTATGTACAGATGTATGAGTGAGTGTATGTGTCTGTATGTGTAATAGGTATATATATATAATATATATATATATATATAGCATGTGTTTGTATTTAAGTATAGAAGTAACTCACTTGTAAAACTTTTATCTTGCTTATGTTGCTCAGACTGAGTGGTGTGATTGCTGTTAGTGCTCTTTTGTGTGCTTGCGGTGCATTGCTACAAGTGGAGTCTTCTTATATAGGCTGGAAATAGACTCCAAATAAAAGCCAAATTTTGATATATTTTTTAGTTTTTGTCATGTTCCTATTGGTGAAGAAAGTCATGTAGTATGCTTGCTACTACATCTGCATCAGGAGACAACAGTCTGTTTTTTTGTGTCTATTTTTAGACTTGATGAAATTGGGAATTTGAAAATTTATTTTTATTTATTCATTTATTCTTTGTTTATTTTTGAAGACCCAACAGATATAATTTTATCAATTCCAGTCGAGACAATAACCTTTTTGCGCTGACATTATTATTTCTCTTATTTCATCCAAATGCAATTCTTCCAAGCATTTTTGGTGAGCCTCTTGGGACATCTTCCTCATAGAATCACATCCAGGCATTTTTCCATTTCTGTAATGTAGCTCTTCTGTGTCTTTTCTATAAATACTTTCATGGTAATTGTTCAGATGAACTTTAATCTGTACCAAGGCTTTATGAATTTAAGCATAGTACTAGATTGATAGCATTCTTTTATAGTTGAAATAGCTAACTCTGACCAACTATGCTAACATTTTCTTCTATTGTACTTGTCACTTGTGGAACTCTCTTTTGGCTTTGCAGTCAACTTTGATCTTCAAAAATTTAAATATGATGTCAAATGCTATCTACTGTCTTCCTAATTCTTGTTCTTTTATTGTTCTCTCTTCTTAATAGTGATTTTTTTGGTCTATATTTCTGAGATGAACATTTATGTGCTGGACCATATATCCACTGGATAAAAGCATTGGTTGATTGACCCAAAGAACTGAGTTCAATACTTGGCCACAGCAGAGTGAACAAAAACTTGGAGAGTTACTAAGATAAAATAACTGGAATTGAGATATCCAAAGGCATGGCATGTGGAATTAGAACAATGTATCCCCATGGACTAAATGAAGGATTTGGTTTGAGATTCTAACATATATCACCTGAAGAAGGCCAGAGCATGAAATGTTGAATATGCCAATAAAAATAAGGACAACAATCACAAAAATGTAAATAGTGTAAATGTTTTATTTTTTTTCTCATATTCCCCCATAATCTGTAACCCCTTGCATAATAGTATCTTCATTGCTATGCTTGGTGGGGGAATGATTAATATATATATATATATAATAAAGACAAACATTGACATTATAAAGACTGCTCATTGTAAAATATTATAAAACTCTACAAAAGAGAGCCAATATAAAATATAAGTAAAGAAATTCTTATATGTAACTGCTTATTAGAATAAGGAACTGAGTATCTTGTCACTCTTAGCAACTGAGGATTGTGAGACAACAACATAAACGTCTAATGTCTGCATGAACTTTTAGTCACAGAAAGCAGTATCATATGAGTATTGATTTACTTATATATATATATATATATATATATGTATGTATGTAGGTATATGCATGTATTGACTCATTAATAATGCGTTTTCTAAAAAAAAAAAATCTGGTATTATAGGTTTTTTTTAAATCCAATATTATAGTTTTCTACCTATACCCTACAAATACTCAGTCCCTAAAATGGTGGGCAATAATGGGGTCTGGACGTATGTGGTCATAACTTGCCTGGGCTTTCTTCTTTTTTTTTTTTTAAAGAGATTTTTTTTGTTAGAGATTGAGTTGATTTCCCATTGCCTTCTTCATGGGTTTGAATTCAGAATTTTATTTTTCCTAGACTCCTTACCTTACCAAGGTTAAAGATCCCAGTCTACCCTACCATTTACACATAGCTAGGGGAGGGGGGAAGAAATGGATTCATGACTCTCCCCAAAGCCATTAGTAAAAAAAGTGAACCAAACAGCACTGTTCATAATTTGAACTTAACCTGCTGATTTCATTTTCTGCAAAATGTGATTTCTTTAGGACTACCAAGTCCTTTATTGCCATACAATTCTCTCTTTCGAATGGTGTCAGCAAAATCGTACTTCAACATAGTCAGGATTATTTAACACTATCAGCCTTGAAGAGATTTCAGTTGTTGAAAAATCTGAAAAGGTGATGTTTGTGCAATTAAATTAATATATCTCAAAAATTTTCGTTACAAGTTGATTTTCTTTGTGAATAACTGGAGTTTCCTTTCAAATCATTGCAAATTCATCCTCCTTTCTATTATTAGTCATAATGTTTTGGCAGTCTATAACTTCATAAAACCACAGAAACCACATCACTTAAGGGCTTTCAAAAGCAGCAACAATTAAAATGGATAGCAACTGTAACTTGAAGAGACAATAATGACATAATTAAAATGTTGATGTTCACTCTACTTCAAGGAAGGAGGGAAGCTTCATCTATACAGGAAAGAGCAATAACAGTTACTGGACAAGAGAAACCCATTTTCTTGAAAAATTGTTTTAATAGAAATTTTGAAAAAAATTTCAACTGACTCTGTCCAATACCTTTTTTCTCACTAGATGTTCCAGAAATTTCACGTGTCTCTTTCTTTTTGTTCCATTTTCCTTAAAACTTTCTTGTTGCTCAAATTTTCTGTCTGTGGTATTCTCAGCATTCTCCTGTAGAAGTGTTAATTGGAGAGTCGAGTTCCAATTCCAGTTAGATTTGTTATATTCACTTATGTACAAATACCATTGTGAAAGGTATGAATCCATCTGCCCCTGTCTATGGATTAATTAGTAAGAGGTGTGTCACTAAACCTTTATTATCTCCAAAAATAAAATTGCATACAAAATATTTAGATTCTGGACTTAAATAACCCCTAGAGGTATTGATATGCCAGTAAACAAAAACAACCAACTAAAACAATTAACTATCAATTGAAATAAAGATTTCTCTTGACTCCAACCATTCTTATATGAGTATGCTTTGTATTATAACGAGAGAGCTATGGAAGAAAGGTTTACTCTCCTATTTGTATTTCCCCCATTATGGGCATTATTATATCCATGATATAATAACACTGTAGTTCACAAACGAAACGGAATGGTTAAAAGGAATAAAGACTGATAAACATGCTTTGTTCTCAGATAGATTTTTATAATGCTATGGCATACACAAAATTATATATGCAGGCTCTCTGGCGATTCCTAGTTTTTCACAAAACCTTCCTAGTATTCCTAGTTTTTTATTCTCAAAAAAATGAAAAAAAAAAATTCTAATCCATTTCTAAAATGTGTTTGAAGTATTTTGCAGAATGGAATCATAAGAAGTTAAGATTAAATATAGACCTATTAACTATAGATCTTAAAAGTATTTCGACATAAAACATGAAGGTTTATTAGCAATTTGGGCTTAAAAACTGTGAAAATATAAATTCTTTATAACTGAGTGTGGGGCTTCGTCTATTCTATTTAGTAACCCTCTGTTTTGCTTTGCTGTGATCAGTGACTGAAAATCAACTTAAGAGTTGTTATAACCTATAGTTACTGTAGCATAGCTTTGGTGGTGAAAATGCTTTTGCTTGTGTACTTGCCTGTGTCCTGTTTGCATGATACCAATCCTATTTTAGTGTTAACATGTAATCCCCCTTTAAGTAATAATATACATCATAGTTCTGCTTGGCTTGCATGCTTAATATATGATATTGTACAAATATCTAACTCTTTCATACTATGCTTGCTTTAAAACTACTTTCTTGTCTTTGTTATCTTTCTTTTCAGAAATGAAGTAGTTTGCTTAGCTATCAACATTACTAATCATGCCTAGTGGAAAAAACAAATTTAACCATGCTTGGCTTAGTAAACTTGACAATAATGGCCAACTGCTGTCCAAATGGTGTAAAGAGGATTCTTCAAACAGCTTTGCTGGCTTTTGTGTACTGTGTAAAAAGAGCATCTCATGTTCAACTACTGGAGCTATACAACTCAATGGTCATGCTGATGGTCAGAGACACAAGGATAAACTCTCTGATCCCAAGCAGAAATTGTTGATGCCAGCCAGTCAAGTGGCCAGCACCAGCAAGCAAGGAGGAGGAGATGTGGAACAAAAAATGTATCTTCATCCGGTGTCTGTCAGTGACCAAGTAACAAAAGCAGAAGCACTGTGGGCAATGCAGGTTGCTGCTGGAGGGTACTCCTACAAATCCTGTGAACGTATTGCTGGACTATTCAAGGCAATGTTCCCAGGAACCATCTCTGACAAGTTCACCATGAGCAAATAAAAGGTATCATACCTGATATCAGATGGACTTGCACCATACTTTCGAAAAGAGACCACTGCAAAAATAAGAGCAGCACAATGTCCTTTCACAATCCAATTTGATGAAACCGGCAATGCTCAACACAAGAAGTGATATACTTGTTCGATTTTGGAATGAACAAAAAGGTGAAGTAAGTACCATGTTTCTGAAAAGCCTTATGCTTGGACATGCTAAAGCAGAGACTGAGTAGTGCGATTATAGATGCTGTGACAGAAGATGGATATGAAATGCCATTAGCTCAGCTGATATCCTTAGGTAGCGATGGTCCAAATGTTAATAAAACAATATGGAAAGCTGTACAAAGTCATCTGAAAATAGCTGAATTGCTAGGACTGATACGTTTTGTGCACAGTGCATAACTCTTTCAGGAAAGGATTTCATGTTTATGGAGAAAATGCTGAACAACTAGCAATTGATATTTTCCAGTGGTTTAAGATGCATATCTGTCAAAGGAAGGACTACAGCCTTATTCTAGAGGATCTTAGTCTAAATGAAGAGTTCTTCATTTGGCATGTACAGTGTCAGTGGTTGACCCTTGTACCAGCATTGGAATGTCTTCTCAAACATTGGAAACCTCTTTGTAACTTACTTCCTAACAGATCTTCGCAAGAAGAGTACAGAGGATCGCAGCAATGCACAGCTGAAAAAGAACATCAGATACCAAAGGATATGCCAGTTCCTCTCTAGCAAAGAGTGCCTTGCACAGGTTCAGTTCCTGGTATGTGTTGGGAACTTTGTTTGATCCTTTTCTTAAGAAATTCCAGAAAGAAGAACCAATGATCCATCTCCTGTATGAAAAGTCATCAACATTGTTGAAAACCTTCCTCAACAGATTTGTTAAGAATGATGTAGTTGGGAACAGAACAGGATGAAAGCTTCAAGACATTGATGTTTTTGACAACCAGAATTTAGTCGAACTCAAAGACATGGAAATAGGTGCAGACACTGAGAATATCTTAGGAGCTCTTGATGAAGGCAAACAGAAGGTGAAACTGTATGACATAAGCAAATTCTACCAATCGGTCAGTGCCTATCTCCAGATAAAACTACCCCTGAATGACACAATCGTCAGATGTGTTCAATATCTTCATCCTGAGGTTAAGGACCAAGACAAAGCCCAACAGCTCCTCAGAGAACTCTGCTCAGCATTGCCCTCCATAGAAGATTCCATTGTTTCAAAGATCATTAATGAATGGAAACTATACAGGTCAGAGCAAGTGGATGAAAGTGGGATGTACAACAAGGATGGCCAATTGATCAGGATAGACCACTACTGGAATGTCATTTTCAGCTTAAAGAATGCTAGTGGGGAGATCAAGTATGCTAATTTGAAGATAGTTGTGATGAACTGTCTCTGCATTTCACATGGGAATGCTGATGTAGAAAGGAGCTTTTCTGTGAACAAGAAGTTGGTCCCTCCTGAGAGATGTCAGATGAGTCAGTTAATAGACTGAGACTCACAAGAGATGCTGTCAGCATGTTCCAGCATGTCACACACATCCCCGTAACCAAGGACCTTCTGGCTGCAGTGAGACAAGCTCACCAAAAGTATGAAACAAGGCGAGAAGCTGAAAGGAAAGAGGAGGCATTGCTGGAGAGGAAGAAAAAGGAAGCTGCTCTCCAGAAACAGGAAGAAAAAGAAAGGATTGAAAAACAGCAGCAAACCAAACGAAAGCTTGATGAAAAGGAGAAAGATGTTAAGAAGAGTGAATTGGAACTGAAGACAGAAATGGAGAAGGCGAATCAGATCTTTGAAGAAGCCAATTTAAGATTATCTGAAGCTATAAAGTCTACAAATTTCAAGGAAATGAATATTAGTCAGGGTCTGTTGGATGTTGTAAAGGCGAATCTTCAGAAGATAACAGCTGCTATTAACAAATGCATTGAAGATAGAAATGACATTAGAAAGAAGAGATTGCAATTGATAAACTCATTTATGAAGAAGTAAAAAGGACTGTTAAACTACCCCTTCAACTGTAATGCTTGACGCTTTATATGTACCTGTTCATTTTATATGTTTTATAAAGTACATGTTTAATATACTTATCTCCTTATGTTTAATTTTATCATTATGGAAATGTGTTCAATAATAGTTTTTTATGAAACCTGAAGTAATGTATACTTATCATTATAAAAGGAATATGGCCCTGCTTCTATTTGTTTGAAATATTCAGTCTTTGACTTAATAGAGTAATGTCACATGAAAATGGAAATATATTTTATTAATATGTTACTGCATTTTTATCATACCATCATTGTTTTGTATAAAGATTTTGTTCTTTGCCTATATTTTAAAATAAACCTTTCAAATTGGGTCAGTGTTGCTGAATTAGAGCTGCAAAAGAATGTGTTGTCAGCAGAACATCTGTATGATTGTGGTAATTAATATCATCTGAAAAGTAAAAGCATATGTTTGGCTGAAAAATTCCTAGTTTCTGTTCAAATTTCCTACTTTTTCCTCATTTTTTTCTAGTTTTTCATTGAAAAAATTACTATTTTTTTCCTAGTTCTTCAATATTCTTGGCTGGAGAGCCTGTATATACATACGTCCCACACAGAGAAATTATAACATATGCAACAACAAATGGGGAATCTTACTTGTAATATTTCCTGAAGGGACAATTGGAGTTGTTACAGTTTCTCTATGAACTTGGTGAGGCCATGTGATTTTTTTCTGTAAGACCTACTGCTGTGGGCTTGGGACATCCTTCTTCTGCAGGCTCTACATCACAACTGCCCTTCCTCACAACTGACTTCATTCACAAGCCATCACGTGACCCTCATGACTATCTGAACAAAAGGTAGAGAATCGCTGTTTGTATCCTGACAGTATTATTTCTTATGGCACCAAATGGGTTAAATATGTATTGCAAGAGGATACCTTTTTTTCATTAGTTTTTTTTTTTTCTGCAGTTTTATTCTCTGATTGATGTTGCCTGATAGATCAACTGTAGATTAAATGGCAGGGTAGATAGAAGCTCTATTGCCTTGGGTAGCAGACACATTGAATTCACAACTCTTTGAGTTGTCACTGTTTTCAAAGACACATGGCCCAGTGAATAAAGGCGTTGGTTGAAGTAATCCAGTGACTTGACCCAAAGTGTTGTGAGTTCAATACCTGGTCACATGGAACTAGAACAATCTATCCCAGTAGACTAAATAAAAGATTCGGTTTGAAATTCCTACGTATATCATCTGAAGAAGTCTGGAGCGTACAGCAGCTGAAATGTTGTGAATATAACAATAAAAATGAGAACAATAGCTCAAACAATGTATATAGTGTAAATAGTTACAATACCTCATTTCGGAAATAGAGACAGATGTTGAAGGAAAATTCTGCTTTCAAAATGGAGCTGAGCTACAGGTTTGTATCAAAATGAAGTTGAGAACTTTCCCAAAAGTTGAATTTAACATTTTCAAAAGGAATAAATTTCAACATGTGGAGGAATTTTACATATATATTTTACTATATAAAAAGCAGCGTAATTCAAGAAGGGAGAAAATATATTTGTGTGTACGCAGGCAGCTGACAGTCGAAGCAAAAACATAAGTTTTAATGTTAGAGAATGTGTGAGTGTCACGTGGCTTGTTTGAAATAAAGTTTGCTGAGTGAGTAAGAAGTCTCCCCGGAGGTTACATCTGGAGCAAAAGAGGAAGAACGTGTTATTTTCCTGGCCTTTTATGGTGCTGAAATGGTTTCACCTTGTAGGCGTCTTGGCACACAAGGTGGGAATAATCTCCAGAAAAGCCATGGGGAAGTCAACAGAAACCCACAAGAATCAAGACATTGTAACAATTCATAAATAATAATAATAATTATAAAATGTGGAGAGTCATGATAACCTACGTCCTGAAAGGATATGACATTTAAAAAAAAAGGAAAAAAAAGATTAAGTGAAGAAAAAGATACTTGGGAATATATAGTTGTGCCATGTTTAAATTTTTTATGAATGAATTGCAGAAAATGCAAAGCAATTTTTGATCACTTGGCTTTTGTTATAGCATCATGAATTAAGCTATAAAAATGTCATCAACCTGTTTGTTTCAGACTTTAAATTCTGTTTCAAAGAATTTAACATTGACTTTCCTCTCTCATATTTCAATGAAATATTTAAATAAAAAATTACAAATTCCAAAGTTCTTTTTTGTTTTTGCTTGCAGTTAATAATTTATTTACGACCCTTTTTATTCAATTTCCTTCATGTATAACTTTCAGCTTTCATTTCTCTTATAACAGTAGATCGTGTGGATGTGACAAGGATTTTCTTATGATTCCTACTAAGATTTACTGTTTTTTTTTTCTGACAGAGTTACATGACTTGGCAGTATTCAGTAACAACCTTGTTTAAACTGACTTCGCTGGGGTGATAACTGACTTTCTTTAAATCTTACTGAGAAAGCATTTGAATTTTTTCAGTTTTTTTCTAACTTTATTATAATAAAAGTAAAGAAAATTATTTGTAGTTTAATAAAAAAAAAAAGATTATTTGTAAATCAGCCTGAAACTTAAATTTAGCTTCATCAAAATATTTAGTAAATGATTTTTCTTTCTCTTTCTTTCTTTCTTTATTTCAGTAGCACTAATTATTAATGTCTCTGATATCCAGAGAACTTAAAACGATTAATAGGTTACTTATTTTAGTGCATCATTTTACTTACAATTATTGTCAGTTGATGCAAACAATAGTCAGTGGATTATTTAAACAATTTAGCCATAAATAATCAACAATGCTTTTCTGTAACCATTTTCTGTCATTCATATTATTGCCAACTAAAATTGTTATTACATTTACATAAATAGTGAAGTAATCATTCTAATTAACAAATTAAATTGAAATAAGTACTTCATAATTTGTCATGATTATTAATAATTGCCAGGGCAAGGGAAATGTTTACTAAACTTCATCTTTGAAGTTTAAAGTTATTTTGACTTTTTTTTCATTTCCATTTCCCTTTCCTTGTAAACAAAATAAACCATTTTTTATGGCATGTCCCTTCAGGACATCAGCCTTTATAACTCTCAACAGATTTCTTTATTATTTATGAATTGCAGTGACTATTTTGAGAAAATTACTGGCGAGGTTTCCTGTTGCCTTAGCCAAAGTTTTCTCTGTAGACTGGCTGATGCCTAAGGCTAAAAAGTCGTGTCTACCCTTCTTTTTAACAAAGGGATTTATGTCATGGGCATTTGTGTGAAAGTGAATGCAACAGATATGGATGGAATTTGAACTTGGCTTGTTGATTTCACTTGCATGCCAATAAGTTATGCCACCCACACATCTTCTTACCAGATTTTAAATTAGTCTTGCACTTCATATAAGTTGATATTAAAGTACCCAAAACAATGACAGATTAAATCACTGAATTAGGCCACTTACCTTTTTCTTACCTGCTCATCCATTCTTGTTTTTCTCTTAATACCACTATCCTGTTTATGTCTGCTTGTGTTATTTTCTTTTCTTCCGAATGTTTTAATTACCTCATATACAAAGCTGAAACAGTCCTACTCTATTTTCATATCAGTTTTTCAGTTAATATTTTGCTCTAACAAATGCATCCATAACAAATTCATCCATTATTGCTTCTTTTTTTCACGACTATTACTACTATTATTTCTTCTGTTTGTTGCTGTTACCAGAAATAGTGTGAGATAAAAAAAATGATGAAAACAATGCCAGACTGCATTCTCCTTGTTGAAGTTCTCCAGAAAGTATTCTTTTTATTTTTGCAACAAGAAAACAAACATTTCTAAATGGATTCTTCCTCATTATTTGTCAACAGGAAATCATGGAGAGACAAATGGAGAAGCTGAGAAATCAAACTGTTGAAAAAAAGATATTGGCTGGCAAAGAGTTGAAAGGTTGCAGTTTCTATGGCAAACCAGATGTTATTCATTTTAAGGTAAGTACTAACTTGTATAGGAAGCTAATATTGACTGAGAGATTTTTTTTTTATACACATTATCAACCCATGATGAGTTATTGAAAGCCAAAACATATTTTGGATTGTAAGAATAATTCTATTTATTGCAATTGAATAGTGTGTTAACATTTTTTTTTATTTTGACAATAACAATGATTTTTCCAGATACAAGTCCTACTATTTAACCCATAGTTGGAGGAGGAGATGGACTCATGCCTTTCCCAAGAATAGCCAATCTCTTTTCAAAAGTAATCTCCAATGCATGCCTTTTCCTAGGGTATTTGTGTATAAGGGAATGTAATGAACCTGACTGGAATGTGAACCCGACTTTCTGAGTTTTCATTCCAAGCCACTATCCATTACACCACCTGCACACCCTACAACACTGATGAATCAATCACTATTCCACTATCAAGTTTTGGGTGACTATTTTCATATTTGTTTGATTCTTTAGTTACATGAAAGTTGTCAAATGTTTTTTTTTTAATAATTTGAAAAGGAATTAGTGTATAATATATATATATATATATATATATATATATATATATATATATAATGGGTGTAAAAGCACATGATAATTGTCTATGCCACAAAATGTTTTATGTCTAAAAAACACTAAACTAATTTTTTCAGGTAAGACATTAACTATCTTGACACCATTTGTTGTAAGAATCACTGAAAACCCTTTGAGTTATTCATCTAGAAGGAGAACAGGTTAAAAACATTTTGTGTCAGCCTCACTATGTTTTCCCAACTGAGCAATGGTGAGAGGAAAAAGATCATTCAGGCCTTCAGTAATGGTATCAACATTCATACTCTGTCTTCCATCTTCAAAACTTATTGAAGAACCATCAAGAGAATGGTGAATAAGTTTAAAAAAGAGGGAACAGGAGAGAGGAAAATTGGATCAGGAGGTCACAAGAGGAAGAGGGATCACCATTTCAAATTAGAGCTAAATACATTTTTATTGTTCAAAGTAGAGTCCAATAGTTTTATAAAAACCTAGGAGAATTCCAGTAAGATATCTTTAATCACTTCTAGGATACAACAGTTCAAAGCTTAATCTAACAATTGGATAATTTTGCTTTTACACCAGGTGTGTGTGTCTGTGAATATATATATATATATATATATATATACATATATATATATATATATATATATATATTTGTTAATTTTTAAATTTCACATTGTACAGTATTTACTGTGTAGTCATGTTGAAACCATACTATGGTTAGGAAGTTGTGGAGAGTTAAGTTTGTGCAAGTTCTGTATTCTTTTTTCATTTAATTTAAAAATTATCTATTTTATGTTGATTTAACTGACAAAACAGATAGGTGATGAGTGGGTGTTGAAAAGTTCTTGACTGGATTCATTTCCTGAATTTTTTGTTGTTGTTGTAAAGACTTACTGGGCTGAGAACTTTTCAGTGCCATCTTATATGATGAATATAAGCATTTAACACTTTATTGAAAGAACTAGATGGAACTGTTATTCTGCCTCATACTCCCTGTTATAGTTAATATATATGATTTTGATGTTATAACAAATCTATGCAAATAGGGTGCCAAAACAGACATTAATATATTTTTAGTTTGCCTTAAACAAAAAGTAAAATGTCTAAATTTGAAATTTTTGTCAGTTTTCTAATGAAAATAAACATATATTTGTATTTTTGTCTGATCTACTATAATTGTGTGTCCCATGTAAATCTCCCATAATAGCGACATGAAATATTTTTTCTTGACAAATGATCTATTCACAATATGTATTGATATATGTAAAAATAAAGTTTAGAGTAGTAGTATGGAGATATATATATATATATATAAATAATCATATCACCCCAAACAAGGAAGTAAAGTCACTAAGACACAAGGGGTTACTGAGTATGAAAGAATAAGAAAAAAGAGAAACATTACTAAATTGCAAGAGCAATAGAAGGGTAATCAAGAAGACAGTAGATAATGATTGACATTACATTTTAGATTTTTGAAGATCACAGTTGGCTGGAAAGCATCTACACATAAGTGAGAAATGCAAGAAAAGAAACTGTTAGCAAAGAACTTATGGTTACATCTAGCCAATTCAACTGTAAGCCGATGGGACCTTACTGCCAATCTAGTACAGCCCTTTAAGTCATAATGTCTAGGTCCCATAGCGAAGAGTTCAACTGGACATTTACCATGAAAGTATTTACAGAAAAGGCACAGGGAAGCTACAATACAGCAGTGGCAAAGTGACTGAAGCTGAGATGCCAGATCAGCACCAATAATATTACTGATTCTTCTTTGGATTTTATCAAGAATCGAGAAAAAAAGAGAAACATTACTAAGAAGTGAGAACAAAGAAGACTAATCATGAGGACAGTAGATAATAATTGACATTGCATTTAAATCTTTGAAGATAGAAAATATGGGTCCAGAAGAGAGTTCCACAAGTGAGAAGTGTGGGAAAAGAAACTGTTAGCATAGAACTTACACTTACTTCTAGCCAATTCAACTGTTTTTTTTTTATGAGACTTTGCTGCCAATCTAGTACAGCACTTAAATTTATAAAGTCTAGGTCCCATAGCAAAGAGTTCAACCAAACATTTACCATGAAAGTATTTATAGAAAAGGCAAAGGGAAGCTACATTACAACAGTGGGAAAGTGACTGAAATTGAGATGCTAGGTCATGACTAATAATATTGCTGATTCTTCTTTGGATTTCATCAAAAATCTCTAAATACACAGCATGAGCCATGGACATTCAAAGCATGGATGAATGGTAGACATATAAATATGTAAGATAGATTCAGGAAAGAGAACTTGTCTAGCATGACACAGTGAACCAACTGTCTTAGCTGCAAACTTAGCAATAGATTTAATATAATCATTCTACTTCAGCTGAGAATGTAAGCTGAAGAAGGTGCAACAAGTGACTCTCCGGGATGTTAGAAACAGCCATGCTGATAGGAGACATGATGGTCACTTTCAGGTGATTGATAGAGAGAAGTTTTTATTTTGGATGTGTTAAAATTAACATGCCATTCCTTGCACCAGTTAACAACAGAGTGTAGGTCATTTTTGAGATCAGCTGCTAAATTGACTGTATCCAACTGATCCGACTTAGTATCAAGACAAGTTGTGTCATCAGCATAGATATCAAGTTGAGAACTGATGGTAGCAGGAAAGACATGGATGAAAATTAACAAAAAAGTATATCCAAGTATAGAGCCCTGGGAGACACCTGTATTGGAGAATCAAAAGCCATAATGCTTGTCTGAAAGAAGGCCTTGCTATGTGAGATGCTTAAAGTTGATTAGAGCCTCTAATAGTTCCCCAACCCCCCAAAAAGGTAGAAGGTTAATAGGCTAATAGTTCAAAGGGTCAGACTAATGTAACATACTTTGCTTTTCTTTTAGTTTAGATTACTACTGAAACAATTGTTTGACCAGATATATTTCTATATTTCTGCTCATTTTCAAACAGTATGATTGCAGAGGTCATACAAAAGTGACCAATCTCTCTTCAAAGGTCATCTCTAAAGAGGTAAAGAAAAGTTAAAAGATGTCATCTACTAATCAAAAAAGAAAAAAATTCCAAAAGAAATTGGCATTTTATTTTCTTTGTTGATCCATTCCGTTTATTTTTGTTCTTTTGTCTCTTTCTTTCAATTCACTAAATGGCATTTGAGCCTACGTGTAATTATTTCTGAATTGGCATTGTTAAAGAACAAAAATATTCCAAGAGGTAATCAGAAACTTTCCTCTGTTGGTTTAAATCAGTTGAAAAATTTTGGATATAAGAGTTTCTTTTTTTGTTGATATAGAAAAGAGGGTTTAGAGAAATGAGAAAGAAATTGGGGTAGGTGAAGAACTGAAGGAAAATAAAAGAAGAATATTGAAAGGAAAATAAAGGAAGAATATTGAAAGAAAAAAAAAGTGATTTGCAAAGAAAATGTGTATTAATAAGTAAAAATACACAAAGCTAAGCAATAGAAATAAAGAAGGTAACACGTTAAAGATGAAGGAAAATAAAGAGGTGTAAAAAAAAGATGATAGCAAAGATAAATGGGGAACAGATATAATTTTAACCAGAAAGAAAATAATGTTACAACTAACGAGACAATAGCAATGGTCGTACTGTTTCTTTATAAGGAAACATTTGGCATTCATTCACCAAGCAGGCAGTGTCACTGTCAGTTGAAATTTATGAAATTTTTCTTTTAAAACAATTTTTCAGGAAAATAGGTTTCTCAAGTTCAGTAGCTGTTATAGCTCTTTCAGTATTGATGGGGTTCCCTTCCTAACCTTTTGTTTAAAGAGGGGTGGAATGTCAACATCTAGATTATGTCATTAATTTAGTTACATGGGATATCCATTTTAGTTGTTGTTAGTCCTCGAGTGATGGGGTTTCTGTTATTTGCTACAGTTTTTTGTTTGCAAATCTGTAATGCCAGACCACAATGTTCAACATATTATAAGGAAACATTCAACATTCATTGACAGAGCAGCAAGTACTGTTATTGGTTGAAATTTATAAAATCTTTCTCTTGAAACAATTTTTCAGGAAAATAGGTTTCTCAAATGTAATAACACCTTTCACTCTTTCCATTAATTTTTTTTTAATCATTTCACCTCCAAGCGATGCAATAATTACCACTAAGACGCAAGGGGATATTGAGAGTGAAATAGAATGAGAAGATTTTAAGAGTGGGAAGCAGAAAGCCAATTGCAAACAGAAAACAAGAAATAAACCTCTACTCTTGTTCAAAACACAGGGAATGAGTGTGAACCATGGATGGGGGTTTCCTTCCTAACTGCTTATTTAAAATAGTGTAGAATGTCAGCACCTTGATTATGTCATTATTTTCTCTTCAAGTTACAGGTGCTATCCATTTTAGTTGTTACTGCTGTTGGTAGTACTCAAATGATGTGGTTTCTGTTATTTGGCACAGTTCTTTGTTTGAGATTCTGTAGAACCAATTCAATCCATGAGGTTCAAGGAAGGATGGACCTTGCTGAGAGGCACAGGTTTTAAAGTGTATGAGTGGAAGAAAATTGTTTTAATTTAAAAAATGAAAAAGAATGGCAACAATAAAGAATAAAAATCAGTAGAAGAAAAATGGCCACAATAAAGAATGAGAATGGGTAGAGAAAAATGGCCACAATAAAGATTGAGAATGGGTAGAAGAAAAATGGCCGCAATAAAGAATGAGAATGGGTAGAAGAAAAATGGCCACAATAAAGAATGAGAATCGGTAGAAGAAAAATGGCCACAATAAAGAATGAGAATCGGTAGAAGAAAAATGGCCACAATAAAGAATGAGAATGGGTAGAAGAAAAATGGCCACAATAAAGAATGAGAATGGGTAGAAGAAAAATGGCCACAATAAAGAATGAGAATGGGTAGAAGAAGGAAGCCCCAAGAAAGAAGAGAAAGTTAAAAAAAAAAAACAAGAAGTGGAAAATAAAATAAAATGTGTCTGTAAGAGTTTGAAAACGAGATCAATGAAATAAATTGAAAGAATGTTAAAGTACAGGAAGGGTGAAATAGAAAAAAAGACAGAAAATGATAAAATCAGAGCAGAATGAAGACCAAAGAAAGAAATTAAGAAAAGAGAAATATAAAGAAAAGAATTTGATAAAACAATTTAGAAAATATAAATGAAACAGGAATAGAAAGAGACAAAGGAAAGATGAATAAAAGAAGATTTTACAAAGAAAGATAATGTAAAAAAAAGTTAGATAAAAATAGATGATTGTAAGGAGAGGGGGGGAAGACACTAAAAGATAAGAGAGAAGCTAAGAATAGGTTGCAAGAAAGGACCAAGGATATGAGATGGGAAGTAAATAAAAGGTGGGTGAAGACGAGGAGAGGAATAAAAGCTGAAGGAAGGGAAGAGGAAGAAAAGTCAGTGAAAATAGGTGAGCAAATATGGATACAAAAAAACAAAAAACAAAAGCAGAATAGATGACTTGAAAAAAAACACTGGGGAACAATAAAAAGATTAAAGTAAAAAGAAAAAAAGGCAAAATTCCACAGACAGATGTGCCTAATTAGGCTCTATTGTAAGCAACTTTGTGGCATTTATTCTTTTATTTGTTCTGGTAACTTTAATACTTGGACCCCAACCAAGAGTAGACAAATTCCATCGAGTGATATATGACCAAACAAGGTAGAGACCAAACAGAGCACATAGCTCTACTAACAAAGATTGCTTTAGAAACATTATCAAATTGAAAGAAATGAGCAAATGAGTCTTGATTTAGAAATTTTAACTCATTTCAAATGATTTTTTCTAAAGGTATACATAAATGTGCAAATATATATATATATATATATATATATATATATATATATATATAAAAGTGAACATAGAAGTCAACACTTACAGGCGACATGCTAGATGCAATCGTCAGGCCATGTGTGCTGTTATTTTTCTCGGCTATTTATATATACGGGTCAGTGGTGCATTGTGGGTAGTCTATTTTGGCAGATATTTTACCGGAAGTCGTTTGTTTATTTATTTGTGTCAAATAATTTTGCTTGTTTTTATTTAATTTTATTTTTGTTTTTTATCCTTTATATTTATTTTATTTTTATTTTGATCAGTGTTTTTATTAACATAGTAAAAATTTGTTTATATAGCTTATTGTGGGTAGTCTATTATGGTGGCTATTTTACCGGAAGTCGTTTATTTGTTTATTTATTTGGGTCAAATTATTTTGCTTGTTTTTATTTATTTTTATTTTTATTTTTTATCTTATATATTTGACTGCAGTTGATATGCTAAGTCAGGATAAAAAACATTGCAGCTCCTCTTTTGGATTTTGGCAAGTACCTAAAAGTTCTCAGTCTAACCATGATGAGTTACTTCCCAAAAATTCTTTAATGTTTGGTCATTTTTCATATTTTGGGAAGTGGGTTGAACCAAGAACTTTTCAGAACTTCTTGTGTGATTTTAATTATATATATAAAAAACAAACAAAACTATTTACATTATTTGGACTATTGTCCTCATCTTTGTTGCCATATTTATTACAATGTTTTGGCTACGCGCCGGCCTTCTTCAGGTGGTTGGATTGTTGAACTGAACCCTTTATTTCGCTCACTGGGATAGGCTTTTCTATTTCCACGTTCCATGTTTAATGGATGTCAGTTATTAGTTTTCTCCTGTTAATTCCCCTCTCCAAGTTCTCCACTGCCTTAACCAGGTATTGAACTCACACTCTTTGGGTCCTGTCACTGGATCTAACTAACGCCTTTATCCACTGTGCCATGTGTCCTTGTTAAATTCAAAAAACAAAATTTGTTTAATTTTTTTATTGTATTTTTGCAATCTTCAAATAAGATGTATGTCAGAATCAGAATTTTCGGTATACTGTTTAAAGTTTGTATTTTTGTCTCCATACTTTTGGTCATACTTTAGATCTTGTTGCTATGGTAGTGACGATTTTTGGGAGTATTAGATTTCAAATCACTCCAAAGTTATGATGTGTAAAATGATTACACAAAGATAAATCAGAAAGGGGTGGTATCACCTGTTAGTGTCCCAGGTATGGGTAAATAGTGAAACCCCCAAACAAAAATTAACAGTACATTTTTTTATGAAACAATAGATTTTAGTATAAAAGTATAAAACGATGTACAAATATCTGTATTTGGAAGCATAAAATTATGTACAAAATATTTAGATTTTAGCATTAAATAACCCATAGAGATTGATATGCTGCTGAACAAAATCAACCTACCAACAATATATTTTATTTGTGGTTGAAGGCATACAATTGTATTCAAAATATGTTTAGTTGAAACCATATAATTGTGTTCAAAATATTTAGATTTTGACTTTAAAATCAACCAACCTGCTAAATCAGAAAAGAATGTATCAAATATTATACATATTATTATTATTTTGTCTGAATATTAAATATTTTATTTAATGTGTGTTGTCTTTTGTATAATAGTTTTTAGAATTTTGAGTTTTTCTTTGCAGTAAGTGCAGTATAGTATTTTGGTACACTATTTACATTGTTCGGATGATTGTCCTCATCTTTGTTGCAACATTTATCACAATGTTTCGGCTGTTGTACTCTCCGGCCTTCTTCAGGAGGTTGGAATGTTGAACTGAACCCTTTGTTTCACTTGCTGGGGTAGACTGTTCTAGTTCCATATGGCATAGTGTCGAAAGTGAACAGTTTGATTTTGTCATTATTCTCCAGGCGAGTTACATGTGCTATATATTGTAGTTGTTGCAGCTGTTGGAAGTCTTCAAGTGATGTCTTTTGTTATTTGGTAAAGCTCTTTGTTGATTCTATAGTGCCAATTTATAACATTTGAGGAAGTATCATCTTTAGGATCTCCAGGGCTCATTCATTTAAAACCATTTCTAATAATTGATCTGAGGTAATGTTTGTGTATAGCTGCTAGTTTAGAGATTTCTGAGTGAGTTTGATGCTATGCATGATGGCCCCCTCATGAGAGTCTAGATTTCAAAAAGTTATTTGGCAAAGGACATGACTTGTGTTCTTAAGTTAATGTTATTTATGAAAGCCAAGAAAAGAAAGAATAATTAAATTGCTTTTCACTATTTACATTATTCGAACTATTGTCCTCATCTGTGTCGCCATATTTATTACGTTTCGGTCGTTGTATGCTCTGGCCTTCTTCAGGTGGTTGGAATGTCGAACTAAACCCTTTGTTTCGCTCACTGGGGTAGACTGTTCTAGTTCCACATGGCATAATGGATAAAGGCATTAGTTAGATCCAGTGACAGAACACAAAGAGTGTGAGTTCAATACCTGGTTAAGGCAGTGGAGAACTTGTAGAGGGGTATTAACAGGAGATAACTGATAACTGACATCCATTAAACATGTCACGTGGAACTAGAACAGTCTACCCCAACGAATGAAATAAAGGGTTCAGTTTGACATTCCAACCACCTGAAAAAGGCCAGAGCGTACAATGGCAGAAATGTAATAAATATGGCAACAAAGATGAGGACAATAGTCCGAACAGTGTAAACAGTGTACGTAATACCTAATCTCAGAAAAATTGACAGTATTTTGGTATTATCTACAAATATTTGTCTTAGGTTTAAAGTCGTAAGTTGTTTGTTTGTAATGTAATGATTCTATAGAAATGAATAAGGAAAGTTGGGTACGTCTGGGGTAACGTGAACAATTAATTTCTGTGTGAATTTGTGACAGTTTGCTTTATTTATTATTTTATGAGTATATGTGATTTTGAATGTGTGTCTGTGTTCGTGTGTATAGATAGGCATATACGAGTGCAGGGACAAATGATTACAATGTTTGCTTTCTAACCATGAGACCCAGCTTTGAATATCACCATGGTCATTTTGTCAATATGGTAATTTGTTCTTATTGCTCTGTGGGAGACAATCCCAGCATGCAACACTAAAAACCATAATAAAGGTCAATCCAAACCTTGTGTGTGAAATCAGGTAAATGGAACTGTTCAGAGGTCAGAGATGGTTGAGGTAGAGTGAAATCACAAGTCATCACAACTGAGTTTGAGTATACTGGCCTTGTTGAAACTAAGTTCTATTCTGTATATTTTCAGTATAAACCAAAGACGTGGTCTGTGGATGTTGAACAAACACGGATGTGCTTGAGTAGGCATCTACAACAGGGATTTTCTAGCTGATGCATGTGTTCAGAAAGAGGAGCTCACACACACACACATATATATATGTTAGCTGTAAAAACTAAATAAGATGTTTAAAAGGAAGGTTCCTGTCCAAATATATCTTTTTTTATATATATATATATATATATATATATATAGTGTGTGTGTGTGTGTGTGTGTGTGCATATATATATATATATATATATATATATATATATATATATATATACATACACACACAGACATATAGCATATTTTCATTTAAAGCTGTCTCTTTGAATAATACAGACATATTGTCTGCTTATATTTATACTGATCCTTTCAAGTTATCTAATTCGTTTCTTAATACTGAGTTGAAATCCATCAAGTAACAATATATATATATTATATACACACACAGAGGGTGTGATGGGTAAATTATTGCCATTTTATATTTTTAATTTTGTGCATTGTTTTTGATTTCATCAACTGCACAGTATAGTAGAGCCAGTTTTCTGTGAGAAAAAAGGTGCCATCACACAATTCACTCTGCCAAAAATTTAAAAACAGCATGCTGTACTGCTTGACATCCGTGCCAGAAGCATTTCAGAATGTTTGAGTGTCAATCTGAGGACAGTGCAGATGATTTGGAAAGAGTTGGAGGATATATCCAGTCAACATCATGGTGTTTGGAGTGATCACAATTGATTGTGATGTTATGCCTCCATTGATCTTCCCGCAAGGCCTCAGACTCATCATGGAAGTCTACATCAAGTGCCTTGAGTAGTGCTGCCCTGGGTCAAGAGGGTGATTACTGGAAGACCCTATGTCTGACAACAGGACACTGCACCATACCACACAAGCAGGAGAACCCAGTGATGGCTGTCAGACCACATCACACCTTACATCTGGCCACCTAACTCCCCAAACTGCAACTTCCTTGATTATTATGTGTGTGGCATTGTTGTGCAAGAGACCAACAAAACACCTTGTAAGAATAAAGATGAACAGAAGGCAAGGATTATGGTAGCACTCGCAAACTTAAACAAGGAGACCATCCAGAAGAGTTGCAGGTGATTCCAAAGTTGTCTGGAGGCCATGGTTGAAGTCAGTGGTGATTTTATTGAATAAATTTACTCTTTAGTATTTCAAGATATTTTTTGTGTAATTTTGGTAAATATATCTGTCAAAATGAGGTGTCGGTGTTATTTTCATTTTTGCATCATTTCGATGTCAAGTTATCCATTGCAACCACACACACACACACACACACACATATATATATATGTCTGTATACAATGTATCAATTTAAAAATTCACCTCTACATTTAACTATATTCCTCTTATTAGCATACAAGTGTATCTGAGAGAGAATATGTGTGTATTTTTGACTATATGCATTCATTATATCATGAATATTTCAATATATCTGTTTATACAAAGATTTGTACATATTGCAGATTTACAAACTTTTAAAACATTTTCAATATATTTTGGGGGACAGCATCTCTTTCTCATTTATTCTGGTATACAACATCAATTCTTAGAGCTGACTTTCATTTGCCATTTTTTTATGTTGTAGCTACAAGCAAGACAAACTTTATTTCTTTTTTTTTTCATTACATGAGTTGAATTTTTATTTTAAAAACCCTTGAAAACTAAATTACATGCATTTTTTTTAAGCAACAGTGCACATGTTCAGTATTCAACAACAGCAGTGAACAGATTTAGCTGTTTTGCATATAAGACTTTGTTTGCTTTATGTTTTGGTGCTGGAAAGTTCCTGGCTTTGATCCACTTGCCAAAATCTGACCCTATATACATAGTATAATAAAATAATGGCTGACAGCTAATTTCTGTGTACACCCAGTTGTTAAAGTGACTAGCAAATCCCTGTCACAGATGTTTGCTCAGACACATTTGTGTTTACTAAACACCCACAGAGCCAAACTTGGGTTTATACTTCAACTATACTGAGTGGATCTAATAGTCTCTGGGTCAGTAATTGAACAAAACCAGTACACTCAAACACTTCGTTATGATGACTTGATTTTGTGTTTGCACAACCAGTGAAGGCTTCCAAACAATTTCCCTCAAAAGGCATTGTTCAGCCCATTTTGCATTACTGCTGTATACAAGGATCATCTCCCTAGGCAGATGCTATCAAGAAGTCACCTCCTTGATGAGAGGTCGGAATGGTAATGTTCTAACCACTTCTCATAATAAGAAATATATTCGGTTGAGTTAGCTTGGACAGTCATGAGTCTGTCATGCCAACCGTCATAGTCCTGCATCAAGATTGGAAGGTCATTAGGGTGACATTCTGTGTCATAACATAGCTGATCAATGTAGGTAATTGCCGGGCAACCAGCTCGTCTTGCGCCATGGCTAGGTGTCCAGAGCAGTAGATCATTCGCAAGTTCTTATTTTGCTTGTCAGCAGTGTTCTGCAAAGTGCATTCTGCATTCATGTAAAATTGAAAAAATATAAGGGATGGGTCCATAGAGTTGTGATTTAGTTGAATGCTGTCTCCAAGAGATGTTAAGTATAGTTCTAAGTATCTGAGTGTAGGTTCCTTCAAGCTTAGATTCTAAGGTTTTAGTTCACATCCAAGCAGTGGCAACATACATTAAAACTGCCTTTACAGTGGCTTGAAAGAATCTCCACTTAAAGTTGTCTGGTAGATTAGATTTCCAAATTACACCCATTTTATTCAAGGTTGTTCAGGCTTTAGCTATGCAAATTTTCACTTCCTTTTCAGTAAAATTTATTCGCCTCACCCTCGAGATGTAAAATACATTTCTATAAATATGTGGAACAGGCTCCCATATGGATGCTTCCACAAATGCTACACTCTTAATCTCTTCAAGTCAAAGGTCAATCATTTCCTATCTTTCTTACCTTCATTCCCTACTGTTACATTTTCACAAACCTGATTCAGTAACACTCTGGATGTGCAGGTGGTGTAAAGGATTGCAACTGTGAATGAAGAATCTGAGTATTTGAATTCCACCCGGGTTTGTTACAATTAATTAAGCGCATGTACCCTTGGGAAAGAAATGAATCCATTTTCTCTCCCCAGCTAACGTTAAATAGTAGGACTTGTTTCAGGAAAAATCATTGTTATTCTAAGAAAAGATGATAATGTGGTATTCACATAAAAAGAATTATTCTTACATATATGTTTTGGCTTTAACCCCTTCCCCGGCGTAGACATGTATATACGTTTTTACTGAAAGTGTCTTTTTCAGACATGGACGAATAAAGACATCCAAAACATAACTTTCAAAAACCAGCTACAGACATGTTTATATGTTGATGCTGATTCTTTTTATGCCCTTCTGAGCTTGAAACAAGTCCAGTTCTAAACTCATACGTGTAGTAGAGGTATCAACCACCACTCATGTGCTTCAAGCTGCCTCGCTTTCTTAGTTACTATATTAAAAACAAATAAAAAAAAAATTGTCTAAAACTGAAACATTTTTCCCAAAATAATTGATGGGGAAGTGCTTTAAATAATCCACAGGGAGTTGGCAAGCCAGAAAAATAAACAAACCATTAAACAATCAGTAACCATCTGCCTTGAGTGGTCCTTGAGTCTTATGTCGAGTGAATATTAGTAAAAAAAAATGCTTTATATATTATTTGATAATTAACAGGGATAATTCTAAAGAGGATATAAATCGGAAAAGAGCTCAATGTAAGAACTGAGCAAATATAATAATGATGAAAGTGGAGTCCTTAGAAATCCTTTGGTAATAATTTATTTCATGGGATCAAATGCCCATCTCATCAGACCAAAATGTTTTAAAAGATTTTGGGGTCTGATGAGATGGGTATTTGATCCTGTGAAATAAATTATTACCAATGGATTTCTAAGGACTCCACTTTCATCATTATTTTATATATATATATATATATATATATATATATATATATTGTAGGTATGTGCAGTTGATATTGATGGATGGTAAAGTAGCTGTAAAAACTTTTGTAAATTGTAAAAAAATGTTTGTAGACAACTCTTGAAATTATACTGAAAAAGTATAACATTTAAGAAAGAAAATGGAACTTTTTATTAATAGATTAAATTTCATTCACATTATTCTGAAAACAGTATCAATCAATGTTGCTATTCCTTAGGCGATTACAGAAAAGGGGAATTTAGGAAGCAGACAAGTTTTGTTGATGTAGCAATGTTATCTGTTCAGAAAAAAATTGCTTGATGCTTAATCTTTCAATCTCAACATTTTTTATTCAGTTATCATTTCTGATAATAATGGCGGCTAACTTGTTTCTGAGGCCACCTGAATACTATGGTGGCAAGCTAATCCCTGTTGCAGGCCTGGTTAGGGTACAGTGGTGTTTTTTTCAACTCCTGTGGTTTATACTGTGACTAATGTTATATAGAGATTAGTCACAATTTCTCAGCGAGAGAGAGTATAATCTGACATGAATAGTAGTTGAACAAGGCCAGTAGACTTGTACTCTCAGTCATGTTGACTTTGTGTTAGCACACAATCATTAACAGATTACAAATAGTTGTCTACTCAGTTTCAATCACAATCTGTGGTGTGGTTTTTAAGCATTTTTCAATGGTGGTGCACATTGGGATAATCTTCCTGTAATGTAATTATGAAATCATCTCTTTGACATCCATTGCAATTATGCCAAGTGGCACTTTTTTTTAATCAATTCATTCCAGGCCACTAAGGTGTGAGAGGCTACTGGGAGTGAAAGAGAATGCGTAGATTTTTAGAAAAAATCAGAAACCAAATCTTAAACAGGAAACAAGGGCAAAATCTCTATTCCTGTTCAAAAGACTGGAGAGGAGTGTACAATGGCTGATAGGTGAACCTATAACTGCTATTGACAGAGGAGAGAAAAAATGAAATAAATAGTAAATAAAATTTCAGAGTTCAGGCGCAGACGTCAGGAGTACAGAGTGGAAGCAGACTTTACAAGGAACCAGAAACCCAATACTAAACAGGAAACCAGGGATAAACCTCTACTCCTGTTCAAAAACCAGAGAGTGTGAACTGGAGGATATACGCGAACCTATCGTAGTTAAAGAACTGGCATGATCAGTTGAACAAAGCCAGTATGTTTAAACCCTCATTCATGATGACTTTTGATTTTCTACTTGCACAGCCATTGGCATTTTCTGAGCAATTTTGTCTACCAGATTTGGCTCAAAAGGCTTTGGTCAAATTGTGGTATGGTTTTCAGTCATCAGAGCTGCAGGCTTCGATCATTTCTCCTGGCTGATATTATTATCTCTTCAGCATATATTGACCATGGTTGGATTTGAACTTGAAACAGCAGGGGCACCATACTATATATGGCAACAGTATTCAGTCAAAGGATGAATTGTAGATTTGTAGGATGGACTCAGACAAGAAAAACCTTCTGACACAACAGAGAGAACCAACTGTCCTTGCAGTAGATGTAGATAATGATTCAATGTAGTTGTTCCATCTAAGGTCAGCGGAAAATGTGACACCAAGAAGGCACAGAGAGACGCTCTTGTGAAATTGAGTATCAGCCATGCTGATAGCAGACAGGGAGGCTTCTGTATGGTGGATAAATGAGAGCAGTTTCATTTTGGAGGCATTAAAGTTTACAAGCCTTTTCCTGTCCCAGTCAACCACAAATTCAGGTCCTTTTCGAAACTAACAGCCAGGTTAACTTTGTCAGCAATGCTGGATTTACTATTGAGAAGGAATAAATGATATTGTCATCTGCGTAGATGTTTACTTGAGAACTGATGTCACCGGGAAGATCATTTATGAAGATCAGAAACAGTGTAGGACCCAGGATAGAGCCTTGGAGAACACCAGCATTCATATGAAAGGAGTTGGAGGAGAACCTATTTAGAAAGACCTTCATTCCACAGTTTGACAGGAATGATTGGATTAAGTCAAATAACCTTCCTGTAATACCATATCCCTGAAGCTTTCATAGAAGGCTGGCATATCAAACTCTATCAAACTCCTTAGAGATTTCTAGAGCCACAGCTCAAGCTTTGCTGTTATTATCAAGAGCTTGGTATACAATTTCAGTTATGGCCGTAAACATAACAGAAATAGACTGGGTGAAGCAGAAACCATATTATTTGTCAGAGAGGAGATCGTGAGAGGTAAGGTGCTTAATCACTTTGGCATTGATTAAAGCCTTGAAGACTTTGCCAAAGAGTGGTAGGAGACTGATAGTATGGTAGTTAGATGAGTTCTTAAAAACAGGGACAACAGATGAGGGCTTCTAACAGGCTAGAAAGCAAGAGTCAGTGAGACAATAGTTATATAGTAGAGAACTGGAACCAGCTCAGGAGCACATTTCTTTAGGACTACGACTGGTATCCCATCACCACCACTTGCTTTATGAGTCTAATTTAGAGATGATGCCCAAAACCATCAACGGGATTATGCTCATCTCACGCAATAGAGCCACAGTTCTAGGAGGAAAGCCAGGTGCGGGTACTCCGGATGAGTCGAGTGTTGAGTTGGATGAGAATTTCTCAGCAACGCATGTGGCCTTATCAGCTTAGGAAGTTAGGACTTCGAATCGATTGAATAGAGGAGTGATTGTGGATTTGCTGTTGATCAGCACACTATTGCAGAGCTGCCAATAATCTTTAGAAATGAACTTGCAAGATGCAATACGTTGTTTCATTCTATCAGCAAATAGTAACTTTACTTCATTGAGGACATGCTTGCACTCATTACGAGCAATCAGACATGTTGCTCCAATATGAGCAGAGACAATCAGACATGTTGCTCTGATACAGATGGAGGAACTGATTCTTATGGGCTATACTGAGAACCAAGGAGATGAGCCCGATTTAACTTTGTATTTTCTTGCTGGGATGAAAGCCTTGATGCTGGCTTTTACCCAGGAGGAGACCTTAAATGCACATTTTTGAATGGGATGATTAAAAAAACCACTTTCCAAGGGATGTTGCGAAGGAATGATTCCCAGTCTGTGCATTGATAACAAAGATATTCTATTAGTAGGAGGTCCTTGGCTGTAGGGGGAGTGGAAGGGGGTGTTAATAGACACTACAGTGTGATCAGGGTTGTCAAGAGGACAGAGCTTTATAGCATGACAATAGTCAGGGATGGAGGTAAAACAGAGGTCGAGAAAGGAACCGTTACCATCAGGGTTACTGGGGAATTATATAGGAAAGTCAACCACTTGTATGAGCGATTGAGTGATTGAAAAGTTAAGGGTTTGGATGCCGATGAGGTCAGTTACAGTGCGTTTAAGCCACATGGTATGGTGGGCGTTAATGTTACCAAACATGAATATGTGTGCAAACAGATGTAGAGAGATGGCCTTGTCTATATTATCGGAAATGCTATTGAGTACGCGACAGTCTTGAGAAGAAGGGGGACAATAGAGAAAGAAGAGATAGTTTATTGAAGTGAGGAGAGATAGATGGAGACACATATATGAATGGTCTGGAGATTCCAAAGAGAGTTCCCTATCCAGTGGGAGATGATCATGGTCATCAACTCACAGGCCATGCATGTGGATTCTAGAGTCCTTTCTGAGAAGAGGAAGGTAGCCTGGAATCAAGAAATTAGAGGAGGGGATTGACAAGTTAAACTTAGTCTGACAGAGAGCTAGTATATCAGGAGACTTTTCGAAGTGAAACGATTCCACATTGCAGAACTTAGTACGAATACCACGGATGTTGTAGAAGGAGATACTAAAGGGTTTGGAAGGTATCTTTCGCTATTCCAATGTACCTTTGGATTTCAGTACCACACTTTCTGTTCTCTGTTAAAGTGCTTCCTATGTATTTAACTAGATGACAGGATTCATGGTTGTTAGCAAAAGGAACAGCTCAACATGCAACTTACAAATTGGGGATACCAAAATCAAACAAGTACAATAGTCCCCTTACTGAATTAATTTTCCTACTTTAAATTATTAGAGAATCTATCCACAGTACTTTTCATTGGATGATTGTTCATTTCTTTGTTTTTTTTGTTTTTTTTTTTCATTGTTAGGATAGCAAAACTGAGCTACATTTGTCTGAGGATGGTGTAAATAAGCATTGAAATAGTAGGAAAATCAATCTCGTTTTCTTGGATCTTAAATAGTAATTTTCTATAAATTTATTTTTTTTCAGTTATTCTTTTATTCATTTTTACAATTTAAACAGTAACCCTCTACTGTGAGAGGCTCTCAAGCTTTAGATCAGATGACTGTTAGTACAAAAAAAAAGTAAACTTTGGGGTCACTGTCATTTAGATTACAAAATTAAGAAACTTCTTTTGACAGTTGTTTTTTGTTTTGTTTTTTGTTTTCTATAAATCACCTAGCTTTTTCAGTTCTCCAGCAATGAACTTTTCTTGAGACTCCTTCTGGCAATAATTTTAGAGCAGTTTTATTATCATGTATTTTGTCGGTTAGTTAACAGGGTGGGTCGGAGGTGTATTGTTGTTGTAAACTCTAAAACAATGGGTAAAGTCCAAGTGAATTGACAGCCACTATTGGGAGGAGTGGCAAACCTGCCACTTTTCATCACAACAAACGATCCTTATCCATCAAAAGAAAAAGGCACAATAAAGAAACAAAAGCAAGACTAAAAGAAAAATATTAATGTCTCCAATTTTTAAAGTAGTCAGTCTCTAATCTTTGATTACTTATCCTTGCTAGATAGACAATGAATGAGTCTAAAAGATACTGGAAACTCTTTTACTATTCTTCTTCTGTGCACCATATCAATTCAGGGCATTGACAATCATGGCTTTCCACAATTTCTTGTTTTTCGTAAGTTTTAATAAATTTTATCTTTTTGCTATCTCTCTTAAACCTTGTTCTGCCAACCGTTTACACAAGCTCGCTAGTTAGGCTAGGCGTTGTCTCAGTATGTACTCTAGAAATTTTAACATACTCTTTCTGATGTTAAGTATAAGTGTCTTTTTTATTTCCATTTTCTCTAGAACTTCCTTGTTGCTCACATGTTCGATCTATGGTATTCTCAGTATTCTTCTGTAGAATCACGTCAATAAGATGCTACATTTGAATTTTTGAAGATCAAAATTGACAAGGAAGCAAAAACTTCCACAGGCAAGAAGTGCAAAAGAAGAAACTTAAAATAGAACTTAATATTACATCTAGAAATTTCAGTTGTGAAATGTTGAGACTTAGTTGCAAGTCTAGTATGGTTCTTAAATTCATGAACACAAGGTACAAAACTCATCAGAAAAATTGCCATGAAAATATTTATAGAAAAGGTTTTGGAAAGCTATGCTATAATGGTGTGAAAAAACATTGAAGTCTACATGACAAAATCAGGACTGATAACATTGCAGATTCTTTGGATTTTATCAAGAATCTCTACATACATAGAAGAACCACCAGATCAGATGTGGCAGCACTTTTCGATGCATGATAGATTCTGGAGAGAAAAATTGTCTAGAATGGCACAGTGAACCAACTTTCCTAGCAGAAAACCTAGCAATTGATTCAATAGAATCCATTTAAATTCATGTCAGTGGAAAACCTCTGAGAAAGGAACTTTATTCCGGGGTGAATTATGCCAAATTTATTGAATAGAATAACAAAATGTTCCAAATAGCATCAACTTTTGTTTTTGTTATGTTCTCCAGCAAAAGTTCCATGATAATTGCTGTTTTCAAAACTTGGCTATGTTAAAAAAATATTGTGAAGCTTTTTCCTTGCTGTGTGAGGATTTGAATATTTTAGATGTAAAAAAAAAAAAAAGGGCAGGGTAAAAATTCTTTTTTTCTCAAACTGCAAAATCCTTTCTTTACATTCAAAGTTTTATTTTGAGCCACTGAAAATGCACCTGAATTTAAAGCTTTATTCACACCAAGAAAAACATGACGTCAATTGTAGCCATAACCTTAAAACCTGCTTCACCTATTAATAACCATTGTAAAAATAGGTATTGTAAAAATTAAAATAAAATTCCACTATTAATTTTAGGTTTGATCTTAAACCATCGTAAAAAAACAGTGATTTATGATTTAAGAATATACCATATATACTTGAGAATAGTGTCAGTTTTTATGATCAGTTTTTTATGCAAAAAATAGGGGGTTGCATTATACACAATAAATTTTTTTTGTTTTTTGTTTGTTTTTGTTTTTTGTTTGTTTTTGTTTTTTGTTTGTTTTTGTTTGTTTTTGTTTTTTTTTGTTTGTTTTTGTTTGTTGTTTGTTTTTTGTTTGTTTTTGTTTTTTGTTTGTTTTTTGTTTGTTGTTTGTTTGTTGTTGTTTGTTTGTTGTTGTTTGTTTTTTGTTTGTTTTTGTTTTTTTTTTTTTGTTTGTTTTTTTTTTTTTTGTTTTTGTTTTTTTTTGAAGAGGTTAAACAAATCATACATTTTCAGTGACCAGTTGCAGTATACACAGGTATTTTTTTTTTCTGGATGGGTTAAAATTCATGCCAAAAAAATTCATGGGTCTCACTATACATAAAATTGGCTTATACACAAGTATATACAGTAAATATGGCAGATACAAAAAGAATACTGCTAGATGAGGTAGTAAAGGAACGTGGGAAGAAAGGACTATCAACTGTAAGAAGATAATATGTGTTATCAACAAGAAAAAGGCAGCCCAAGATACAAACTGTGAATTGGAGATATCAAAATCAGACAAAGCACAGAAATTTAACTCTCAGGAAAATGTAATGAGATGATGAAAATATGACACAGAAATCCAAAGGTTCATTGAAATAATGCCTTCCAAAAGCTAAACAAAGTATGAAGAGAGGAGAAAGTTTCTTTATGAACAAAGAAAAGAGTACTGAACTGCTATGTGATATCAATCCTCCAATATGGCAATGATTACTGAGCAGTTTACTAACAAATGAAGAGGCAAAAAAAGATGTTCTACAGGACGATGGTGAGAATACCATGGACACAACATGTAAGTAAAATGGAAGTTTTAATAAAAATGGAAACAATAAGGATGCTTATACATAAAGTCAGAAAGAGAAAGTTGGAATTTCTTGGACACATAATGTGAATAGAAGGCCTGGAAAATTTGATACTCAAAGGACATTGAATGCAAGAGAGATAAAGAGAAACATCAAGTAACCTACTTAATGAGCTTGAGTAGATGGATATTAAAACAAAGATGAGAAGGGAAAGAGGACAAGAATTGCTTAGAACTACAAAGTGTAAGAAGCCATTATTGCCCATGTCCTGAAAGAACATGGCACCTAAAAGAAGTGGAATTAATGATAGGTTTCTATCTATAACCCAGCATTTTAAGATTTTTAGAGAACTGCTGTTTTACATCAAGCAGTAATATGATTTTGGATTTTCTTGTATAACAATGTAGCAATTTCGTTTTGGATATTTATTTTGGTCAGGTGATCTGTCAACAGGTAAAAAGTCTGTCTGGCTCTGTCATTAATTTCCTTTTCGTTTGCTCATTATAAACTGCCAGCAGTTTTCATGTCAGTATAAAGGGAAAGAATAAAAGGGTGTCAAAATTAATTAAATTCCTCCTCAAAAAGTTGTCTTGTTCATCAAAATTTAAAATGCAAGCATTTCATTATTTTCTGTGATTAGTCTCAAGAAAAAAATAATTAAGGAATATTTAAATGGTCAGTATTTTTTTTAATTTTAAAAATTCATTGTCTTTATACATTTAGGTGACTAATAGATGACACAGGGACATTTATTTGTTTTTATTTTGTTTTTTTGTTTTTTAGAAAACTATGTGACCTACCCACTCCAAACTTATTAAAAACATTCCATTTATTAATTTTGCACACTTTTGACCATTTAAAATAATTTTTTACCCTTAACATACACACACACACACACACACCTTAAGACTGCTTGTTTATCATATATTGAGAATAATTCCGACATCTCCTGATTATTAGCCCCTAATGTTAATATTAGCCTTTTTCCTACAAGGATAAATTTGGTATTCATTGAACAAGAAGCCATTGCTTTTGATTGAAGTTTATAAAATCATTCTCTTAAAATATTTTTTTTTCAGAAAAACTGGTTTCTTAAGTCCAGTAGCTGTTATTGCTCCATCCAGTATTGATGGAAGTTTCCTTCCTAACCTTTTATTTGAAGTAGTGCAGAAAGACATCTTTATTATGTTATTATTTTCTCTTCGAGTTGCATATGCTATTCATTTTCGTTGTTGCTACTGTTGGTAGTCCTCAAGTGTAAAAGTACATGTATAATGAGCAAGGGAATGACAGATTTTTAAACCAGATTTTTCACATGTATAAGGCAAATAATGTATCCACAAAATTGGGGATCACATAATACATGATGTTAATATTGTAATGTTATCTTTGTAGAGACTAGCTAGAACACAAGACTAAAATTTTCATAAATACAATTATAGTTTATTCAGTTATAGACATCAGTTAATATATTAATTAAGGTTCAGGAGTCACTCCAGGTAGAGGGTTTAAAAATGAACATGTAAATGAATGAGATATGTGATATGAATGAAATTGGAGAGGGATAGATAACAATTGACTATTGATATAACAGAGGTTAAGATTGTTGTTTTCATTGAAGCATTTGCAGGAGACACTGCCCCACAAAGTAGCAGCTTTAAGGAGCTGAGTGAAGCTTTCTCCTTAGATTTCTAAAGCAGAGGAAATGAGGATGATACAACTCTGTGGAAGTAGCATTGCGTGCCCGAGCTGTCAAGGTCTGAACTGGTGGAACTAATAAGTGGAGCTCATCTGAACATTTGCCATGGAAATAGTAATAGATTTGTGATGCTGCATCTGATGAGAAAAAGGCTGCAGAGCAGAAAATTAAGTCTCCCTCCCCCAACAAGATCATGTCAGCAATTTTGAACGCTAATAAAGGATATTCATATTTAACATCAAAAAGAGAAAGTTGAAATTTGTAGAGCAAACAATGAGGAAAGAGGGCTTGGCAAATTTGTTACTCACAGGAAGGTAAGAGGGACAGAGAAAAACAATTCATAACCTACCTAGAGAGCTTGAATAAATGGATGGCGGAACAAGGTGAGAAAACAAAAAAGCAAAAATTTATTAAGATCTACAAAGGACAGGAAATTGTAGATAGCCATGATTGTTAATGACCTGAAGGGACATAGCATATAGAAGATCAAGTGTGTGTGTGTGTGTGTGGGGGGGTAAGGATTGATCACCTCTGACTCGGTTAAGTCAGCATTACTATTTTTAGTTTAATCTGACTCTTGTAGAGATAAATCATGACAGAAGGAATCAGGTGCTTCTTGCTTAAATCTACTTTATATTAATACCTTTGGGAAAGGCAGAAACCCATTTCTCCCTGTAACTGGTCATATTAGCATTTGGTGGGGTTTTTTTTTGGGGGGGGGTCCTGATCAATCATTATCCACACTCAGTCATCCTTGTTTATTAATAAACTTGATATATATGATTAGCCAACTGGAAACTAAAATAAAATACTAACATTCACCTTTAAGCATTTTGGGCTCTGCTCTTACCACCGAGCATTGCTGTTTACCAGCAACTCACATTTAACATGTGTTAGATGTGTCATTCTGTTTGCTAAGTTGTAATCCTGTATGAGGTCCTTGAGAACTAAACAGCTGAAAAATTTATTTGAATGCAGTCATGAAAAGCCCAAATAAAAAAAAAAAAAAGAATTTTAAAAAGCCAAATTTACTGTCTTTAACATTTTTCCATCTCAGACACCCTCCCCCAACATTATATTGATTTGCAAAGTTCATTTTCTCTTTAATTCTTCTGTCAGAGCAAGTACAAATAATTTCAGAAACTGGCAGAATCCTGATTCCCACAGATATTCAATGTATTATAGAAGAGAGAGCTTGGATTGTTTTTATAAGATAGATTTTTTTTCAGTAGCTATGATATTAGAAGGACCTGCATGAAACTGTCAACAAATATCATTTGACAGCAAACGTCAAAACATTTGATATATTCATAGTGGTAAAGATTAGCCTACAACATGTAATTTGCACACTTTCAAATTACAAAAAATGAAGTATTGCTGTCAAATTGAGGCTAGAATTTCTCAGAATTTCCAGGGCTGACAGCCATATCACATTGAAACACTGGTTGCTGTACAATCACCAAAGTTAAGCAACATCAAGCCTTGTCAGTACCAAGATGGGTGACCACAGGGAATACCAAGTGCTGCAAGCTTGGATGCATGGGTGGTGTAATCGATTAAGGATCAGAATTACTTAATCGGAGAATTGAGTTCCAATTCCTGTTGTATTTGTTATATTCACGTATGCACAAATGCCATTAGGAAAGGTATGACTCCGCATCATCTCTCTTCAGCTATGGGTTGATTAGTAAGACTTGTATCATTAAATTATCTCCCCCATTGCCCACGAAATGCATTCTTACAATCTAAAAATATTTTCTGGCTTTAAATAAACCATAAAGTGCTGACAAGCTGTACAAAATGAATCAACCAAAAAGAAATATAAGTTTCCTGTTAAAAACAATTTTGAAATCATTTACGAAGATTTATTCTCTGTTATTCAACTTCTTTCCAAAAGGCACAATGTTGCCAGTCTATTTCTACTCTCTTGCTCTTTCTATAACAAATATCTAGATGTGCACCAGTTCAGACCTTTACAGCTAGGATTCACAATGCTCTTTCCAGGGAATCATATAACACTCATTTTCTCTGTATTTCAAAGTTAAGGAGAAGGTTCTGTGCAAAAAGCATTTTCCAAAGAACTTTTACTTTATGGAACAGGCTCTTACTGAAAACAACAATCTTGTACAGGGTGAACATCACTGCAAAGAAAAAAAACAATTCATTATCTATTCTTCTTATCCTCATAATCTTTACTTCATACTACTTCCTGTTTCATTCGTATTACACACGTCATTTATCATAAGCATTCTAATAATAACACTTCCACCCTGAGTAACTCACAAGCTTTGTATTGAGTGAATTTTGATGTAAAGAAAAATAAATAAATTCTGTTTTCACAAAATCGGATTCAATTCTTTTCTTTCTTATGTTAATGAGATAGCCAACTTGTGTTAAACTCTGAAAGCCACATTTGTTATTAATACAAAATGATTGTTTGGTAGAAAAAAAATATCATCATTGTAAAAGTGATAAATCAAGAAACAAAAATCCCAAAAAGAACAAAAAACAAAGCCTTTATAATGATAGAACTTGACTAACCCAACGACAGCCTTTCTATTTTCTTGTACAGTTTACACAAAAGACCTTCTTGTACTGGTCGCGTATGACAGATCATTTCAAACAGAAGCAGCACTTCTTTTCAATTTTGCTTTTTTTCATTTTGAATTCAAACAGGGTTTCCAAAAATTATGTTACCATTGATAACCTTGTAAATTTTATATTTATTTGCCAAATGGAATCATGTTTTTGGATGTGACAATATATTATCAAAAAATGTTATTGGTCGAATTATGGAAGATGATGTCATGCAAATTTTCTCTGGTTGCTATTTCACAACTGTATGTTTTCTGCCGATTGTTGTGCGACTTTTGGAACACTCTGTACAATAGATGCTAAAACTTTAGGAACTCCTTAGTACATTGCAATGAAAAAATGTAGCATCAGGAGATTGAAAGAACACATTATTTTCTTAATACATTCTTCTTGTTCTGTTATTGCTTTTTATGAGAATACTTGAGATTAAGACACTCTTAACATTATTATTTGATTACTAGTTTTATTTCATCTTATTAATGCTGTTTTTATCACAACTGTCTGTTTTGATGGATGTTTCAATATCACCTTTTATTATTAATGTTTCTCCATCCATTTGTCAGAATTCCTTTAATTGAGAAATTATCGTTATTATATGCTTTGTTATTCAGACCTCCATGCTCATCTTGTTTGTAATACAATATTTCAGCCATTGTATCCTCCAGTCTTCTTCAGGGGCCTGTTTTATACACGTTGCTGTTTGGACTAGCATGCTTATCTTTCTTACATTATGTACAACATTTTGTTCAATGTAACACCCCAGCCTTCGTCAGAAGTCTTTTTTCATATACTCGGTAACTTTTTTTAGAATTTCAAACTGACCCACTTATTCAATCCACAGGAGTAGAGCATTCTCATTCTACTATTTATACTGAAGGGAGATAACTCTTATCAAATAATATTTATCCGTCTTCTTCATTTTATTACAAAGTACGCATGGCTGAGTGAATTAAAGTATTGTTTAAAACATATCTGGTTCCTTGAAAGTTATGAGTTCAATCTCCTGGTTTGATAGTGACAGAAAGTTCTACACTCAGGTTCAGTAGAAGAAACAGACTAACAGCACAAAGGTGTTTTGATGTTAATTATTTGCCATAAATGTCCACCACCATGAATCAATATTCAATTGGCCTTTAAATGCATGGAGCATTTCCAAATGTCTTGTATTCAACATAATGTTCAGCAATGACCTGACAAAGCATATGGAGCAGCTTGGTAGCAGATTTTCTGAGATTCATGCAAAATTTGATGCAGGCAAGTTGCTCAAATTTGTCACCTATTTTAAAGTTTGCAAATGCATTGCAAGTAAACAGCATATTAGCAAACTGACTCAGTAGGTTGGGCACCAATGATTTGTGAGTTGTATATATGCATTCCCATTGTACAATCACAGCGCATATGATCCAAATATCACCCTGTGTATGTATAAGTGCCTGAAAAACACACCATGCATTGATTCAAGCCTTGTAAGTGGAATTGGGTAGATGGAAATGTTTAGAAGCCATCAATGGTTTTGCTAGCATGAAGTCACAAGTCATCGGGTCTGAGGGATTGAGTGTTCTGGCTTTGTTCAAGCTGTTGATCACATCAGATTACACACTTTCTTCCACAAAATGTCACTATGGTTGGCTCAACACAGTTCCTGTATAAACAAAAATGTGCCTGAGTAGGCATCTGCAACAGGGATTAGCTAGCCGCTCTAACAGATGGGTGTACTTGGAAATTAGTTGTCATCCATTATATAGATATGCTACTAATAAATATACATTTGTTTCTCACCATTTGGTACGACTCTGAGTTTCATGCACCAGCACTCACTGTGCGCTATTCTGCACACATGCATATATATATTTATTATCGTCGCATAGCAAACTTCTATGTAAACAAAACAGGATATCATAATTGACAGTGAATATCTGTTGCACTGTCCATATAACCACTCTGATGATGGTTCACGTGAGACATAAGCTTAGGTTGACAACCAGTCTAATAAAGAAATATCCAAATGTTGTACAGTTTTTGTCTTTATTTTCTCTTGAAACTAAGGCCATTATACGACGCTTGGAAAGGCTCATGATAAAACATAATAGACATTCATTGTCTGCTATATTTAGCAATAGATGTTTGAATATATATAAATATAAATATATATACAGTTGATTCATACTGAGTGTCCTGTTTCCTTTTTGAGCAGCACAATTAAGCAGTGTCAAACCTGGTCAGTACTTCTTTGGTGGGAACACCCAGTACCATGAGCAATGTCAGAAATAATAGTGTTGCAATATGATTTAGGCATTAAGAACCCTGCCTGTGTCTTACTGTCAGACTATTTGAATCTTATGTGGCACAGACATTTTCCAATTATTTTGACTGGTTTTTGTCGTTGGATCATGATGTTGAGAGTCCACACAGTGCTGTGCAAATTATGAATGCCTATAAACATTCACATGGATGCCATTGAAGTTCTGGAAGCTCCTTATCCGCAATGGCTTGTTGGCTGTTCTTGTGCAGCAAGTTGAAAAACACCACCCACATATGCACACACACACACACACACACACACACACTAACCATAAGTGACAGATAAAACCAGTTATGCCCCTTGATTATTTCTTTTATTCCTGGCTTAGAGGGGCAGCACATAGTAATCTGATAAACATTTATAAACGTTTTGAAAAGGTAAAAGCAAAACCAGTTAAATTAAAATGATTCCTTCTGAAAACGCACATGTAAGTAAAACAATTTTAATAATTCGCTGTAAACATACATGTATTATAAATATTACATATATATATATATAAAAACATTGGGTGTTTTTTTTTTCAAATTTTCTTATTACTTTCTCTGTACACCAAGTTTTTGTACGTATCTTTCTAACAGCTTCACTTTTTACCTATCAAACTCTAAAAATCACGGAAAATGCCACCAGAAATAGAGAAATCCTCAAACAACTAAAAGAAATTAATACAAAACTATCTACTCTAACAGAAAAATTGAAGATTTTATGAAACTACAGAAAGACACACAATGAAAGATGACGACAGTCAAATGAAAAGCGACATAGAAAAACTATCATTCAGACAAAACAAATCGAAGATAAACCATCACTGAAAGAATCATCTGAAAATAACCCCATATTAAAAACCAAATAACTGATATATGGACCAAAAACCTCATCCTCAGAAAACTCACATTCTGGAACATGCTAAGAAATAATAACAAGGCAGATATTTATAAATGCTGGATTAACTTGAACCCCACTGATATTACGAAGGAAAATAGAACTGAAACAGACGAACGAGGAGCCAAAACCACAAAAACTATCACTTGAAAAAAATGCATAACGAATTTTAACTAATAAACAAAAATACAAGTACATTGGTACACAAATGGAAATTTAAATCTCAAAAAAATATGAAGAAAAACTACTAGACCTCTTTTACAAACCATGAAAACAAGAATGTGAGAACAAGAAACTAATCTCACTACAGAGATGGGGGGAAATATGAAAACTGTTCTCAAACTATGAAGAACAGTTTAGAATAGAAAAGAATAGAAGAAAACCCATTTTTAAAGAAAATAAAAAAAAGACAACCGTGTGAACAACTTTGCTGAAAGCACCCACACCATGCAACCCCCCCACTATTTAACTCCAACCTTTGAGAAAAGGTGAATCGGAAATTCTCCAAGACAAACGCCATCATTTCAACATATAAATAGACCAACAGCGAAAAATAACACAACCACACGTTGGATGTACATAAACAATTCTGGAGAAAACCAGTACCATCCCAGAAGAAACAACTGGAAAGAAAATACATATCATAGAACGACAAATAGAAACTACAACTTCAGAGAAGAAAAACAGACCACACAACTGGAACTACAGAAATAACCACGGACTGAACCAAAATCAACATATAATGAACAAGTACCAGGAACAGAACAACAGATACAACATGAGAACTACAAATATAACATAAAAAATATCAACAATAGGAATAATAGAGAGGAATCCCACCCTAATAACCATTTTTTTTTTAGAGAGAAACCAGAAGTAGATGGACCAGGATGATCCATGACCAAGAGAAATTGAAAATAATCAAAAACCTTTCACAAAAATCATTAACACTCACACAAATAGAAATCCTAAGTAAAGGACTAAAATTGACAGCAACATCCCCAAAACCAAATACAGCAGAAATGAAAGATGATGATTCGGAATTCTGCAGAAGACTAAGGCTAGCAGAACAATTTTTTGAAGAAGACTATGATAAATTTCTAGTTAAAAACAAAAAAAGAATATCACCCCCCCCCCTAAAGTTAGCCCTTGGTGAATTCTGTGATTTCATCTCAAACTTCCTATTTGACAAACTGGAAATGCACCAAAGTCCAACTTTACCAGACAACAATGACACCAACTAAACACTGTAAAATTGGACAGAAATATTGTTATAAATTGTCATAGAAGAATCTGATAAAGGAGGTGCAGTTGCTATAATGGATGCAAGACACTACTCAAACATCATACAGAAGATGCTACAAGAGGAATCAACTAAACGATCTAGAATTGGACAGAAATATCATTATAAAAGAATCTGATAAAAGAGGCGCAGCTGTTTTTATGGATACAAAACAATACACAAACATTATACAGAATATGCTACAAGGTGATTCTTAATATGAAGAAACCAGACAATATCTTCATAAAGTAATAGAACAACTCTCTGATTTAATACACCCATACCAAAACTGTCTAACTTAGAAGGAATTTGATTGTCTCGCCAACTTTAGGTGTAAAACAAGCAATCTCTATGGAGGACTACTTAAAGTACACAAAAATAAACTCTTCAATGAAACATGCAATATAGCAAAAGCCAGTTGTGTGAATATACTCGCAGCAACCAATCTAAAAATGTAGGCCCAATTTGTGAGCCGCATCACCTAAGCAATTTTTTAGACATCCTATTGAAACCTCTCATCAAACACATTCAGAACTTCATATGAGATGATCTAGATTTTCTCAACAATCTACCAAACCAGAACACTTACATACTCTCATTGGATGTTGTGAACCTATATATCAACATCCTACATGACTACAGAATAGAGGCCATTAAATACTGACTAGAAGCATTCCCTCATGAACTACCAGACTGTTTCAATGGAAATTTCATCATAGAAAGCCTTGAATTCATCTTGAAAAACAATTACTTCATGTTCAACAAAATGCCTTACTGACAAAAATCAGGAACAGCTATGGGAATAAAGGTTGCATCAACATATACTGACCTAGTCATGGGATGAACTAAAACTCGATGAAAAAACTTCAGAAATCTATGGGAACTACTTCAGATACTACATAAAAGAAAACTGGGAATGATATCTAGATGACTGTTTCAATCTTTGGAATGAAAATCTTGATAAACTATGGACATTCCAAGCATCCATTAATAATATAAATCCTAGCATCAAATTTATGATGGACTACAGCAACAAAATACTTCTTTTTTAGACATATTAATAACAAAAAGAAACACAAAACCTCCTGACTCTCTCCTTTTTACATCTTCCCAACCAAAACACACTTGTACCAACGTTCCACCCAACCTAACCAAATGAATCTGCGCAATAGTCTCGAACCCAACAAGAGACCACAGATGAGAAAAGATGAAAAAATACTCAAGAGAAAATACCCTCAGAATTTAAGTAACAATAGTATTAAAAAAGCAAAGCAAATTAATATCCATGTCTGAAAAACAAAAAGAAACAAAGACCATACCATATATCTCCACTTTCAATCCAAAGAACACAGAAATCTACACATGCATACAACTAAACCTACCAATCTTACTAATGAACAAGGATATGAATAACCTATTAGAAAAATACCCAATCATAAAAAGTAAACGACAACCAAAATCACTAAAAAAAAATACCACTAGTGCAAAACTGCAGACTTATAATTGAAAAGCCTAAGTGAAAATATGCAACCATACCCACTGTGGTGTATACAGCTACTTGTTAGAAGGCCACAAATTTCAATTCAAAGATGTATCCAAATTAAAAATTAAAAATAATTTCTTGTGCAACAGTTGCCATGAACACTACATTGATAAAACCATCCAGAAACTCTGGCAAAGGATGACAGTTCATCACAAACAAATTAGGGATACCCACACTAGAAAAATACCCCTTAGCCAATATATGGAAGAATTCAGAGGACACAATCTGACAAACTTTAATATCTTCCTATTTTACCAATGCAACTACAAAACCACCAAACAAAAACACATTAAGAAAGAAACATTTTTTATCAGCAAATTTAAACCAAGACTAAATTCATTACATAAACCAGAGGCACATCATTCAAAATAGATTATATTTTCCTTACCATAAGTGACAGATAAGACTAGTTATGCCCCTTGATTTTTTCTTTTATTCCTAATATAAGCAACGGCATGTGGTCATCTCATAAACATTTACAAACTTTTTGAAAAGCTAAAAGCAAAAACTGTTAAAGTAAAATGATTCTTTCTGAAAAGCCACATGTAAGTAAAACAATTTTAATAATTCTCTGTAAACATACATGTATAATAAATAATCTTTTCTTTCATGTGCCGTGTTCCTTCAGGATGTAGACGATCATGGCCCTCCACATCTTCCTGTCCCTTGTAGCTTGTATAAGTTTTGTCTTTTTGTTATTTCCTCCAAACCCTCTACCATCCATTTACTCAAGCATGTTACATGCTGCTTTCCTCTTTCCCTCAATCTGTTCTGTGAGGATCAGATTTTCCAAGCCCTCCTTCCTCATTACACACCCCAGATATTTCAACTACCTCTTCTTGATGTTAAGTATCAGTTTCCTTTTTGTTTCCATTTTCTCCAAAACCTTGTTGTTGCTCACATATTCAGTCCATGGTATCCTCAGCATCTTTCTGTAGAACCACATTTCTGTTGCTTCAAGTCTCTTCTTCATTTGTGCGGAGATTGTCCAGTATTCACTGCCATACAGGAGGACAGATATCACGTAACAGTTCAATACTCTTTTCTTTGTTTCTAACAACATTTTCCTATCTCTTAATGCTCTGCTTAGCTTTTGGAATGCAACTTTGGCCAACCCAATGTGTCTTTGAATTTCAGTGTTGCACTTTTCCTAGATATTTACATTTTTGTACTTGTTTTATTTTAGTATCCCCAATTTGTAGTTTATATTTTGGGCTTATAATTTTACTGATAACCATGCATTCTGTCTTCCTGTAGTTTATACAGTCCTTTCTTCTCACTTTCCTTTGCCACCTTCTGTAGAAGCTTTTGTAGTTTTCTTTCTGTGTTTGCTATCAACACTGTGTCATCTGCATATCTTGTATTGTTAAGATTGTGGACACCAATAATGAACCCTGGTAGGACATCTAGTTCTCTCAGAATTGCCTCACTGTGAAGGTTGAATAAATCCAGTGAGAAGATACATACTTGTCTTATGCCCCTTTTTATTTTTGTATATCAACTGAACACATTTTTTGTCTGTATGTAGTGTTTTCCAAAGCTTATTATTTTCTCTATACAGCAAGTTTTCACTTTTTGCCCCCCCCCCCCTCTCTCTCTCTCTCTCTATATATATATATATATATATATATATATATAAGGTTAATGTCAGAGTTGAATCAAACCAGGAAACAGTAGTATAAAAAGTGCTCAATACATGTGTGAAAAAAATAACATGTAGAGCTTTAAACTTTAAAATTTGGAGGTCAGATAGAATATGTGACCTTGGTTTTGAATTCATAGTCTCATCAGGCTAATTCTATCAACTGACCATCCAATGCTTTATTTAAAAAAAAAAACCCACAAAGAACACTACATTATTATTTTTCAAAAATAAATATGTAAAGAAATGCAAAACAGTCAAACATATAACATTGAGTGTAATAGAAAGGAGGGGGTAAGGAGGAGGAAGAAGGAAAAGAAGAAGGGTCAAGAGAAAAAGGAAAGAAAGTGTATCATAAATGTATAAGGAAAAGAAGCATAAAAGAAAAGCAAGTGTAAATTAAATTTAAGAAAGGGCGTCTTGTAAATATAGGGAAGGATGGGAGGGGAAGCAAACATTGTAAAAATAACAGTCGGGTTTTAAAATATCATTTTTTTATCTAGCCTCATATTCACTTAATAAAATTTTTTGATATGAAGGCAAGGACTTAAGATTTCGGATCTCTGGTTTAAAAGGTTTTTTGGATCTGGAAATGTCATAATTGCTAATTTCTTATGTTGACAAAGGTAGCAAATGCATGTATAATTGTTGTATGCTTTTAACTTTTTAAAAATTTTCCAACTTAAGAATGGGTCTCTGCTGCTTATTTTTTTTAGATTCCACGTATGGCTAGAAGTTTGGTATCTAAGATTTGCTAGCTTAAAAGAAGATTTATGATTATACCATCTATGCTTAAAAGAACCTTCAGTGCAACCTATGTAGGTTTCATTTTGACCATTAATATCAGTTACTTCTGCTTTATAAATTATGGCTTCTGTTGTACATGCTCCATTTAATGGACATCTAAACTTATTTCTAGAGTTGTATAAATAACTAGTATTATTTTTCTGCACATTAGTTTTGAGATTTCTGGTATTTTGTCTATTTATTATTGCATCTAAATTACTAGTGCAGCTGTAGCTTAATTCAACTGTATTTTTATTGATATCTTATGCAACTCTGAATTTTTTGGGAAGTGTTTATTAAGCAACTTGAAAAATAATTTACCTATTTTACATTTTACCTCTAAGTTAAAAGGTGGGGGTTAAACCAAATAATATTTTTTTTCTTTTCCTCGAATTGTTCTTCGTATGGTGTTTAATTTGTTGAGGTTTGGTTTTGTAGGCCTTTATCTTTAAATTCTTCTGATATTCTTTCCTCAAAATTCGTTCTACAAGAAGAGTTTCTAGATAACCTAGACTCTATTCCTTTGGGGATAGGTTTAATTATATTTGAAGGGTGGTTGGATCTAATATTTACATATTTTAACTGTGTTAGGTTTCATGTATGGGGAGACACTGCTTGTATGAAGGTTCAATTCTACATTCAGATAACATTTTTTTTTATTTAAATCAACTTCTATTTCAAAGCCGAGGCTTTTAAAGAGCTTTTCTAATGGTGTCATTAGTTCTTCTGTTGTTTGGTGCTATCATCAGGCCATCATCCCTATATAGACTGTGGTTGTCCATATGAACGATCTTATTAATTTCATATAAAATATGTAGGCCTATTAATTCAGAAATCTCAGCACAATCAAACGAACCGTGTGGTACATAAAATCCATCTGTTTTTGATTTTTTAATCCAGTTTGCTCCATTATGGAATAAAATGGATTTGTGGCAATGTAAAATAATTTCCATTTGGCCAGGTGTTATATTTACAAAGTCTCTGGTGAACTGTAAAGCCTCCAGTAGGCCTGTTTTGGATATTGATTTGTAAAAGTCCTTAATGTCATATTTTATAAATACATATTTATTTTTATTGTTGATCTTGTGAGACAAAGAAATGCACTCACTTGTGTCCTTCCATTGATTGACAACATCAAATTTGTATAGTTAATAGCAATTTCCAAAAACTATTAACTGCAGAAGTAAAAAGAATAAAAAATATTCTAATTAAAGGAGACAAAACCAAAAATATTTACACCATGAAACCAGAAGCTTACAGGAAAAAAAATAAACGAAAAAGTAACAAAAATTTACAAAAAAAGCATCAGAATCATACATTAAAAATATAAACTAGGAGGCAAAAAATATCACAGCCAAACTAGGGATAAGTGACAGGGTCCACATAATTTGCAACTATTTCAAACTATAAAGGATCATAAGGAAGAATTCCCAAATAACCCTTCTTTACACCTTCTAAACCCAACTAAAACTGAACTGGGTAAAATAAGCCAAAAGATTTTGAAAAAAAAAAAATGCAACTCATTAAGAATTGCTACACAAGGCAATCAATAAAGCAGTACCCTGATTGGGTTAATCCATAGAAGTCCAAAATCTTATGTAAGGAAGTATCTTACATGTTGGAAAATGGCATCATTGAGCCTTGTCAGAGCAACTGGTCATCACACTGTGTACTTGTAGATAAGCCTGATGGGTCTGTTAGATTTTTCACTGACTATTGTAAAGTGAACACTCTTTCTAAGACTGATTCACATCCCATTCCCTGGGTGGATGATTGTATAGATAGGATAGGAAAAGCTACTTATATTACCAAATGTGATTTATTGAAAGGATATTGGGGTGTACCTTTGACTGAATGTGCCAAAGAAATTTCTGCATTCATGACTCCCGATGGACTTTACTAATATCATGTGATGTCATATGGGATGAAGAATTCTCATGCAACATTTGTTAGATTGATGAATCAATGTCTTGGAGATCTAGCTGGAGTTGACACTTATATAGATGATATTATTGTGTATAATGATACCTGGGACGATCATGTGATCTCTTTGTAGAAGTTGTTTAATAGACTCAAACATGCTAATCTTACTATAAACCTGTCAAAGAGTGAATTTTGCCAGACCAAAGTAACTCATAATTAAAAGAAAAAACTTGTAATGCCAATGAATGATTTATTTTTTTATGGAAATATTTTGGTTATTAGCAAGTTGAGGCATAAAAAAAAAAATGTTTTGTTTTTTTTCCCATATTATATTTTTCTTTGGAGCAAAGATGTCCAGACTGGATGGAGTTTTGCAGCATCTATCCTACTGAGGGCATTTTTTGTAGTTGCTATTATCATTTGTTCAGCTACTCTTGTTGACTTGACTTGCTGTTACGTTGTAAACATCATCAACTCAGTTTGTTTTCCTTGATTTAAATTCTTAAGCATTTCAAACTTCTTTGTACCGTTTTACTCAAATTAAGGACTGACCAAGACTGGCAACTGCTAGCCAAAATATTTCCATAAAAAAAACAAATCATTCATTGGAATTACAAGTTTTTCTTTTAATTATGCAACTACCGATGGAGACAAGCATCCTAACTTTCAAAGTAACTTATCTTGGCCATGTTGTTGGTTATGGTCAAGTAACCCCTAGTGAATCAAAAATACAAGATATTATACAATATACAGCCCCAACTAATGTAAGATTGCAAAGATTTTTGGGCATGGCGGGTTACTACCCTAAATTTTGTAAAAGCTTCCCAGGCATAGCTTTACCACTTATATGCTTATTAAAGAAAATGTCCGTTTGATTGGTCTCTTTCCTCTCGACAATCATTTGATCAAATCAATGCCTTATTACGTTCGAATCCTGTCCTCAAAGTTCCAGATTTACTCAACCATTTAGCCTTGCTGTTGATGCAAATGATTATGGTATTGGCACTGTGCTATTACAGATAGACAAGGATAATATCAAACACCAATCAAGGAAATCTAACAACCACCAGAAAAATTATTCTATGGTAGAGAAAAACATTGTAGCTCTGTTATTAAGTTTGCAACATTTCGAGCTATACATGTCTTCATCTGACCAACCTATTAGAATTTATACAGATCATAATCGTCTGACCTTTTTAAGATGAAAAATAAAAACAGAAGATTGTTTTGTTGGAGCCTGACATTGCAAGAATATAATCTTGATATATGCCATATTAAAGGTGTTGACAGTGTCTGTGCTGATGCATTATCTTGTGTCTGTCATAACCCATGTCTAATGGAAAATAGCCATTTTTCTTTTCTTTTTTTTAGGTGGGGGAGGTGTGTCATGGCCCTCATGGTTAACTGTTAAATCAGACATACAATAAATTTTATAAGAAATGTGCTGACTTTGTGCTACTTCTACTCCTCTTTTTTTTTGTTATTTTTGTTTTACTACCTATCTGGACTGAGTCTTGTTTCAGAAAGGGCAGGAAAGGAATTTGGGGTTGCTTGACAATAAACAAAATGACCTCTGAAAAAAAAAGAATAAGAATGCATCACCTATGCTCATGTGACATACATCATCAAGTGGGATTTTGGTATTGGAACTTTAGTTTCCTCGGTGTCCTCCAACAACAACATTTCATGAAAAAAAGAATAGACTCACATCATGTGATCATGAGGGATGAAAAATCCCCCCCCCCAAAAAAAAAACTATTCCATTACTTGTTGTGTAAGGAATAAGGAAATTTCATCCTGGAGATGTGGGATGTATTTGACTATTTACTGGGTAAAGGATAAAGGAAGATCAAAGAAATACAAAAAAATGATCGTACTTTCATCTCTGATGTAATCCAAGTAACCAAGGTGAAAACAGAACACAAATATTATTCTAGAATCTGTAAGAAAGAATAACCAACTTTTGTGAACATTCTACACCAACTTCGTCTGTCATTACGAACATTCAAACTCCAAGTTCCTGAAACACAAATGTTTGAACTGACATCCATTATCAGTGTTCTTTTATTAATTGTACCCTTATTTTATATTGTGTTATATAAAATTTAATTACTAATGCTAATCTTGTGTTTGTTGTTCACCAGTACCTGTTTGTGTGTTGTTATCTAAGTAAACTCACCTTTTTTCTTTTGATACTGGGGTTCATATCTTTATACATTGCAAATTCATAACGATATATATATATGAATTTCTGATCAAACTCATAAATAATTACATCAGTCACACTACTACATGTCTATCCAGATTGACTTACATTACACTTATCCGACCACAACTTCATTAGAACTCTTTTAAACACACACACAAACCTACCAGACTCCATACGAAATATACTAGTAGAAAATACAAGCATAATAACCTATTCCACATATAAAAAAAGATTGAAAATAATGGAAGCTTTAACAATAAAAAAAAAGCCAAAACTCAATAATATTAACTAAGAACATGGCCTCAATGTGCTGATTGTATACAAAAAATAAAACATCCCTATAATTCAAGATATATACACACAACTCATACATCTAGTTAAATAAATAAAATCATCCTTGATAATGGCTAAAAATATTGCCAAAAGCACTTGGAATTACAGAACATTTGGACAGTTTCTACACACTCTGTGTCCAAAAAAAGAAAACACTTGTTCAAACACAAGAAATAAGAAATAAAAAGCTTAATTGCAGTATCTTGTCTGTCATCTTTAATGAAACATTTATAAAAGAGGGATTTCTGCTAAATACATAATATATATATATATATATATACACACCTATTATGACAAACATTAACAAATTTTAAAACAGAAATAAAATACTAGGAAGGAAGTTAAATTCATGTAAATCAAAGAAAAAAAAAAGAAAATTATAAAAGTGATTCAAATTATTAATGTACATTAAGACAGGCAAAATTTTCTGGTGGGTTGATTGAGCAAATATTAAAGCAGGAGTGATTTTGGTCATGCTGGCTTTGGTTGGCAAGGGATGAGAGTTAAATCACTCAGGCCAAATGAAGTAGGGTGGGGTCATGCTAAGATCCAAATTTCACATTTTGGGAAAGTGGATAGACTCTACTGTCCATTAAACCACATTAGAATAACTTACATCAAATGTATGGGGCTCGAGAATTAACAATAAATTAATGAGCAAATAAATTCTGTAAACATTAGCATGTGCATATATATATATATATATATAAAATCAACTATTAACACACATTTAAAAAACTACATTACGTCACCATTTTTCTACAGATCCATTATTCAGGAATCTAACTTATCTCTTCCAAATACATAAAAATCAATATATATATATATATATATATAGATACAAAATACTCATGAGATACTATAATGAAAAATCAAACCAAACAAAATTTTTCAAAACATCCTGCAGCGTCTCACTAACTTTTACACACTTTAGCATCCAGAATGTTTTCTGACACTTATTTGAATATTATCTGTTACTTTGTTGCACACAACACATATCTATACCAATAAGAAATAATCAATCAAAACATCCTAGTACATCTCACTAACTCTTACACACTTTAGCATCCAGAATATTTGTCACTTCATTACACACGACATGTATCTAACCAATGAGAAATAAACAAATAAAACATACCATTAATCTGCGTCTCTTTGCTTTTTAGCATTTCTACCTTAATCTCTGACGAAGCTTTAATAAAGTGAAACATGTTAGATTAAGATCTGTTTCCTACTTGTTCTTTACCCTATCATATATATATATATATATATATATATATATATGATCTTAACTAGATGTTATTTTTAGTGGATACTCATATTTCAGTAGATGTTCTGTTTATTTATTAAATAGTACATTGATTTATTTTTGTCTACCATTCTGAATATTCAAGAAATATTATTAGAGAAAATATGTGCTCTCCTGCTGGACTCGAACCTACATTTTCCAAGGAGAAACTTATTAGATCTGACATGCCTTCTTAGCCATGGAGTGCATCAATGGCCAATTTAAATACAGATATTTCTAAAAATGGATATATGTTCTCACTTTCATATTCTAACATAAACAAAGCATTTCTAAAGAAATGGATGGATTCTTCATTTATTAATCTGACAGATTTTATTACTTAAATGTTATTTATAGTGAAGACTCGTATTTGAGTAGATGCTCCGTTTATTTATTAAACAGTATTTTTATTTTTTCTGTTGTAGTAGAGAATTTTTTTCTAATAAGATTCTTGAATATTCAAATGTGTATCCGCTAAATGTTTATAGGTTAGATAAAAAGAAAATTATTTGCCTTTATATAATTAATGGATTCTTTTTTACTACTTCAACATTACTTTTCATTACTATAAATTTTATGTTTTGTGGATACACGGTTAAATAGACATTTGTTTATTAAAGATAATTATTGTTGTCCACCAGCTTGTTATTTTTTTGTTTTTTTCATAATGACAATGTGACTTTCCTCATGATTCAAACCTGAGTAGGTCTTACATTATTGAGCCATGATGTGACTGAATAGCCTTTCCGAAGAAAGAACAAGTGATAGGAATGTTGTCCTTTATTGGTCGAATGAGTTTTTAAGAGGTGGGAAATATCTGGTAATACATAGGAAATGCAGGATAAGCTTACAGATGATCAGATTAATCAAGCTCTACAAGTTTCTCAAACTTTGGAGCAGCACCTGATATGCATGCTTGTATAAACACCCACATTTATATTTGAAGGCTAATCACTTTTCTGATACTTGAGTTCTTAATAGCATGGCTATCTTTTAACATTTAATGTTTTCTTTTTGCTTTCAGAATATAGGTGTTGGTAAAATGTACAAGAAAAAAGTTATGATCACCCATGTCTCTTATACTGTGAACAACATCAAACTCATTGGTGTCTCAACCAGTATTCAGGACTTTTAACATTTATTTAATGTTTTCTTTTTGCTTTCAGAATATAGACGTTGGTAAAACATACAAGAAAAAAGTTGTGATCACCAATGTCTCTTATACTGTGAACAACATCAAACTCATTGGTGTCTCAACCAGTATTCAGGACTTTGTGCAAGTTGAGTAAGTTACATGACTTATATTTTTAAAGCTAAAAATATTTTCAAAAATATACAAATGAATGATAGAATGTTAACAAAATTGGTTGCATTTTTTTTAATCTGAAGTTATTGCCTTACAACTATTATTTATTATTGTTATTTCCTTACAACTCTTATATTATCTAATGTCAGATTTCATGATCAAGAAATATTTATTTTTGTGTTATGATGCAATACCTTGAAACTGACATAGCTCAAAAATCAAAACTCTTTGATAAGGCCTTGTGAAAGTCAAAAGTTCTTGGGTATTGAATAGTTTATATTTCCATATATCCTGGAAACCATGAAAATGGTTTGAAATGCACAAAAACTAAATAAGAATCCTTAACAAAGAACCTTGGTTACTTTTTAACCAAATACACATATATCATAATTTTTGCCAGGCTGACCTTGAGAATCTGGGAGAACAGAAATCTTACAAGCACCAACATTGCAGTCTATAGAGTATGCGTCATCAGTGTGCTGCTCTATGGTAACAAGACTTGGAGCTTCTGATCGAGACAGGAGAGATGTCTCAGCTCCTTTCATCTTTGCATTCTGGACATCAATTGGTCTGACTGGGTAATCAGTGCCATAGTTTTCATTCCTGCCCAGTTACCAAACCTATATGTCCTTCTCCATCAGTGCCAGCTCCATTGGTTTGGACATGTATGTTGGATGGCATGATTCCAATGGTCCTTCTGTACAGGGAACTGGTCACTGGCAAGAGGGCACAAGGCCTACCTCATCTTCACTTCAACGACATCTGCAAAAGAGACATGAGGGTAACGGACATGGATATCAAGAGGTGAGATGTCGCCAATGATCACTCTTGCTGGAGATGCGATTTGCAATGAGATGAAGCATGCTCAATGGAAAGAAAGCAACAAGCCAACATAAGGAGAGAGTGTCTTCACTTGCATTAATTGCTATTGAGACTGTCAATTCCATGTGGGCCTGTGCAGCTGTAACAGAGGCTGTATTGCAATCAGCAGCTGAGACATAATTCTTTGGCAGCAAATTCAAAATCTTAAGACGAGTGGATGCTACACAGACACACACACATATAAGGAACACTGTAGTCGACACCAAGTGGCAACAGTCTATTTCATGCTTCAGACCAATTTTCCGACCATAATTTGCTCTATATCTGATACTGAACGCTTTTACCCATAAATATAGCATATCTTAAAATTATATTTGTTATTATATATATATATATATATATTTGTTATCACATATATATATTTGTTATCACATATATATATTTGTTATATATATATATATATATTTGTTATCATATATATATATCTGTTATATATATATATATATATATATTTGTTATCATATATATATATATATATTTGTTATCATATATATATATATATATATATATATTTGTTATCATATATATATATATATATATATATATTTGTTATCATATATATATATATATATATATTTGTTATCATATATATATATATATATATATATATATTTGTTATCATATATATATATATATATATATATATATATTTGTTATCATATATATATATATATATATATATATATATTTGTTATCATATATATATATATATATATATATATATATATATATTTGTTATCATATATATATATATATATATATATATATATTTGTTATCATATATATATATATATATATATATTTGTTATCATATATATATATATATATATATTTGTTATCATATATATATATATATATATATTTGTTATCATATATATATATATATATATATATATTTGTTATCATATATATATATATATATATATATATTTTTTATCATATATATATATATATATATATATATATATTTGTTATCATATATATATATATATATATATATATTTTTTATCATATATATATATATATATATATATATATATATTTGTTATCATATATATATATATATATATATATTTATCATATATATATATATATATATATATTTGTTATCATATATATATATATATATATATATTTATCATATATATATATATATATATATATTTGTTATCATATATATATATATATATATATATTTGTTATCATATATATATATATATATATATATATTTGTTATCACATATATATATATATATATATATATATATATATATAAATGAAATAATAATAATAAAAACATAAGAATATTAATCTACAACCCAGTATGTCTGAAGGTTTTAATTAATTTTTTTAATAATTTTTATTGTTCAAAATTATTTTATAAAGAGACAGTACAAGAAAAAGTTATATTCATACCTTTCCTAGATGGTTAATATGAAAGGAATATAAATCATCTTGAATATCTGCACTTTGACAGCTGAGTTGTGAGTTCAATCGTTACTGTATTCCCCATGCTTGCAATCTTGTGCCGCATCTAAACTATGCTTAGTATATCACTACGTCATCTTCATTCAAACTTACTTTTTGGGATTCTATTTTCTGATTTAATGTATGCAATATTTTTATTTTTTTAATTTTTATAATTTCTTTGTTTTAAAAATCTCAGCAGGAAATAAAATAATATTTAAAAAAAAACAGATTTACTAAAAATATATAAATTATTTGTTGGCACCAGCTTGCATCCAAGCATTGGGATCGTTGTCCTCTTTCATCATTCACTTTCTCCTCTCTGGTGGTGGAGATGGCTATGAAGGCCTAGACTACTCCTTAGGTTTTGAATTAGCAGTTGTCCTTCTCCTAGACTGGTTGCCACCCAAAGCTATAGGACCCAGTCTGTCCTGCTATTCACTCATCACTGGGGAAAGAAGAGATGCACTCATATCTTTCCTAAGGGTATTAGCACTTAAGTGAACATAATAAACTCTACTTGAATTTGAACTTGGTGCTCCAATTCTTCAATCTTAGCTGCTATCCATTTCTCCACCATGCTTATTGTTGTAACCTAGGGAAGGTTACTGAATAGAATAATCACATAAAGGTTGGTAATGAATGATAATACTTAGGAAAAGAACAACACATATAAGATTTGCCAGTGGCGTGTAGAAGAAGTAGACAACTGCTAGAAGTGAGTCAAGTGAATTTCACAATGAATCTCTAACTGCAGACTAACATACAGTATTTACTATTGTATTTATGTGAATGGGGACATACCCATTATTGTCTGTAGGTATGCTACAACATATATTTTAAAATCATTTTCCATATTTATGTAAGATGAATGCTCAATAGATAGAGCATATAAACAGTGTGGACATAAAAATCAACACTGCATCATGACTGGCATTTCATAGACTGAGTCATACACTGTTTATATCTAATATTCTGTTTCTGCTAACTACTGCAAAAATTAGTCTCAATCTATCACAATTGAACCTCAACTGTTGCACCTCAGAATCACTCCGAACCAAACCCCAAGTTGCAACAGGACACTTGACTGTAATGAATTGTAGCATGGTACAGTGGGACACAAACTTAGAACTAATGTGAAATATACCATTATGAATCAAGCAAGTAAGCATGCATTCCACTATAGAAAGTCCATAAGAAAACTGAGAATCTCTATCCTGTGTTTGGCTTAAGTAAAGCAAAGTATGGGCAGCAGAAGGACAATGACGAATACTTGTCATCTATTTCAACTAATTTCTATTAAATGCATGCTAATTGCTAGTCTAATGTTTGGGCTTTATTCTGTTTTTGTTCAAGTATTTTAGATGATCTCAGTCATTATCGAGAACTGCATGTTGTCAGTAGAAAAGATAAGATTTTGTTGGTTACATCTTGGAATTTTTTAGAACATTAGAAATCTAGTATACATGTAAGTGATCTCCTGTGTAAAATGGTTATTTAGAGCTAGAGTGCACCAGAAAAGAATGTATAAAATATTTTATAAATATTATTTTTACTCAGACATTTTATACAGACTTGAAGGTATCATCTCCCGTAGTGAAAAATATTAATTATGGGTTGTTTCTTTTGTATAGCTTCTAGTATTTTGAATCTTTCCTTGCAATGAGTGCAGTATAGTATTTAAGATTTTACAGCCATTTCTCTTTGTGATAATTTAAAAATAATTCAGCAGATGCTGTTATTTTATTATCGTAACTGTATATGGGGTGGGGCAACTATTAGTTGTTGTTATTATACTTTATTATATTATTACTGTTATTATTCTCTTCCAAATATTTTTACTTGTTTCTTTGTTCTGAATTCTGTTCATATTTTTTTATATTTGCAGATTCACTCCACCTGGTCAGATATCTGCAGGAATGACTTGTGATCTGTTTGTCACTTTTACACCAAAGGTAATATTATTTTAATGCTTGGCTTCTATTCCTGTATGCAAAATATCAGTTATGTCCTATTTTGGAAGTGTATTAAAAAGATTATAACAGCCTGCCAGAAAAAATTAATAATAAATCTGGCATAATAATACAAAGGCTGTACATTGACATTTTTTTTTTTCATTTTTTTTATAAAAATGAAAATGAAAACGTTGGATATTCTTGCAAAATATAAAATGAGCATAAAACATTTTCACGACAAAATCAGAGCTGATTTCGCTAACGTTGACATACAGATTTTACATGAAGGCACACAATCCAAGCTGATTTTACAGTCTTTTGGCAGAATGTTTAAGTGATTTCTGGTTTTGATCTACTGGCTCTACTACAACCACCTACGCAAGCTGTCACACTATGCTGGCTTCTCACTCACATATAAACAACCCTGTAATGGCAATTCAATTGTAGGATTTTACCTACAAGCCCAAAATAATTTTTGTTATTAAACCAGTTACTTAACTTCACTTTGTGTCTTTTACTTTATTGCATCCCCAAATTTCAATAATTATAGATTTTCTGTAAAGTTGCAACTTATAACTTATTAATCAGTTGTCATTGTGTGTGTGTATATATATATATATATATATATATATATATATATATATATACACACACACACATGCATACACTTTTTAAATTCAATCTATCCAAAAGTGTTATTTGCCAAAAGAAATGGCTAAATTAAGGAAGTGCTCAAAAATGTAGGGCAACTTTAGATATATTGATTTATAAGATTTCTATAAGAATGGTTTGCCTGATGAAAGGTTGGTGTTTGAAATATTTTATATATAATTGTGTATTTCACCAGCAATCCTGCTTTTATAAAAGTTTTGTTAAAAACAACTAACAGGGTTGGAACATGTATAAAAGAGGGATTTCTGCTCAAATTATTAAATTACATGACCCAGCAGCCAACAAGAAAAGTAACTTGTCAGTCATTTTTAAGGAAACTTATATATGTATATATGATATTAAAATTTACTTAACTGTAAATATCAAATCCTTTTTAGTTGTTGTATCCCTGACTCCGAAGTTTCTTGGGACCAACCCTTCATCGAAGGGGGAGGGTTCTGTATTTAAATGGGTATTTTTTAACATTATTAATGCTCGATTTTTAATATTAGTTTAATATTTTTAATATTGAGCATTATATATAGAAATATTTGCTTATATTTTTCATTTTTTAGGCTTAAATCTTATATATATATATATATATATATATATATATATATATAAACATACACACACACAGTATGAACAATTGATATAGTTTCAATTAAATACAGGTTATTGGTTTTGTTGAATAAAGTTCCAGTATCTTGAAGATAGAGCTGTGCATATAGTATAAAACATACCCAAAATACATGTAGAAAAAGAAAAAAGAATCATCTTTAAATTTAAAATTCTTAGCATCTCTCTTTTGTGCCCATGCGTATTTGCATCAACGTGCACATAAACTAATGTCTAATGAAGTCCTAAATGACAAAATGTGTTGCACAAAAACATTTTTCACTTTGTCATACAGTTTCCCATAAAACATTAAAACATGACAAGCATATATGTAACTAAAAGTTCACAGTAATCGAGCAATATATCTGTGCTTCGATAAAACTGATTGTTAAACACCTGATGGTCTATTGACGCACAGACAGATTACTTTGCATGCTCTATCAAAATGAGACTTTTAGTTAGGCATATGTTTGCCATGATCTAAAAACATTATATATTTATATGCAAGCTTCCTTAAATATAACAAGGTGCTTTAAGTTTTTTATATAGTTTCTCATATGATCCTAGCTCGAAATATATTGTTGTATTTATGTAATGTTTTATTTTCAAAACACAGTCAATATATTGTATCCATTTTCATAATTGATATTATTGAGTGTTGGATTTTGTTTTTATTAATAAGGCTTTCATTATTTTTAGCCTTTTTTTGTAGATGATGCTATTATATTTGTATTATCAACAAGTATGTTGTGAATAGGGTCCAGTAAGTCTCCATGAGTATTTAAATGACACCTATTTCTAGTTAACAATTAATATATTTCATCCTTGAAAATGGCTAATTGCATAGTCAAAAGCACTTGGAAAAATATAATATTTGGACAGTTTTTGTATAATTTATCTACTGAAAAGAAACAAATCATATGAGAAATTATATAAAAAACTTAATCAAAGAACCTTGTCCGTCATATTTAATGAAGCTTGCATGAAAGAAGGTTTGCTGTCTAAACAGACTATATATATATATATATATATATATATAGGTTTGCCCTGTTCTTTCAAGACATTTGCATGAGTCATGAATGAAGAGCTTTATCTGTGAAAAGATTAGCATGAATAATCTCGAGACTTCTTGATGCATGTACTCAATGAATCTGCTGTTAACTTGATGTCCATTTCAATACAATGTCTGAAACAGACATGCCCAAATCAGATGACCTTTATCTACTTTGGACATTGTGCTAGTTATGGCGGACTTTTTATAGTGTTATAAGGGCTTTGACAAATTTCCCCCCTCAACTATATTCCATAGGTAGTAGTCCAACAGATTCAAGTCTGGAGAGCTAGGAAGTGATATGTTTAGGGTTGCATGATCATGGAGATTGTAACTCACTGAGTTGTCTTGGCCTTATTTGATGGTGCAGAGTCTTGTTTGTAGGTGTATGATCTTCCTTTGCTCATGTTTTCTATCCAAGGCTTCACAAACTTCTCCAGCAGCTCTCCAGAAAGAAGTGACAAGACATGACCTGTGCCTCATTGCTCATGACTCCCAGAATCATTACAATTGCTGTAAACTTTGTGTGCATGACTGTTGGAATGTCCTTTGAGTCTCTGCATAACCATCTATTATTCCTTCAGTTGACCTTTTGGTCCTGATCAAAGTTTTTCTCATAAGAGAAAAGCCAAAACATTCCAGGCTCTTGTTGATGTTTCAACTTGCTCAACAAGTGCTTTGCACTGACCAGACAGTTATCTTCTGTCTTTGCAGATATGAATTGGTTTCTCTGCATGACAGAACTTGTATTGTAGATCCTCATGCACAATTTCTTCAATAGAGTCTCTTGAAACTTTGAAATCCTTAGCAATGGCATTAAGTGACTTTCTGGAGTTATTATCAATAATCTTCTCCACCTTTCATACAAATTTGGATGCTCTGATACTATTAGGACCATTAGATGTTTTACGTTGGACTACTACTGTAGATTCCTATCAAAAGCCTCCAGCTCTAACCATGCAACAAAAGCCATGATATGTATAAAATATTTGAGCCATTCTTTTCTGGTGCATCAGACAAAATCTTGTCAGCCATACTGACAACATACAGTTCTAGATGGTCAAAAGTACTTGAAAATAAAATAAAATATGAACTTGAGACAATTTATCCAGAATTTCAATTTGGATGTACAATATATTTAGAAATTTGAAAAATATATTAAAACATTAAACATTCAGACTTTGTTGGTTAAATACAACAAAACTTGTCTGGATTAATTCTACCTACCTTCACACTATGAACACTGTTCGGACTGTTCTCCTCATCTTGTCATATTCATGACATTTTGGCCATTGTTTGCTACAGCCTTCTTCAGATGATATACATGGGAATTTAGAACCAAACCCTTTTTTTAACCCATGGGATTTGTTGTTCTAGTTCCTGCCTTTTCTGGATATCTCAGTTTTAGTTAATTCCCTTTAGTGACTCTACTCTCCAAATTCACCTCTGCTGTGGCCAGGTATTGAACACACAACTCTTTATATGACAATAAAGATGAGTATGATAATCTGAACAGTGTAAATAGTTACAATACCTCATCTCAGAAATATAGACAGATGTTAAATACACCCTATATATATATATATATATATATATATATATATATATATATACTCATGAAAATTTCATGGTTTTCCAATTTTAATTTTCTGAAGAATCATATTTTATATGTTAATGCTTGAATAAGCTCTTTGCGAGTTCTATGACTTGAATATACCCGTGGAAATTCCTATATTTCATCATAAAAAAATTGAGCTTAATAACTTTGAATAACAAACATAAATATGAATGCAAATCATTATTTAAAGAAGTAAGAGGATACAAATGAAAAGATTTAAAATTGAATTTTTTTTTTCCATTTAACTAAAGCAGACATTGAAGACATAAGATTTATTACCTCCCCTATTTTCCTTTTCTTCTCTCTTATTATATATGCTTTCTTATTCAGACAAAAACAAAACAGCATCTGTAATATATTTTTTTCTTTTATTTTTCCTTGCAATAAAAATGGATTGGTCAATTAATTATCTGGGACAATGGTAGGGCAATAATGCTCATACTAACTACATTACTAGCAGAGGAACCTGTATAATTTTAATATGATTCTCTTACTTGGACTCTTGTTTTCTCTTTTTATTTAACATCTTTGCTATGATTCACTTTCTACTAAAATATTCTGCCTTCCCCATTACTGTTCATCTTTAAAGATTTTTTTCACTGTTTTCTCATTCGAAGTACCATAAGCTATGCATCTTGCAACTTTTAATATTCACTCCTGATTTTTTATCAAGTTTTATTAATTTCTTTTTTTTTAGCTCAATGCATATTTTAGAAAAATTTGTCTTCTCTCGGAAACTGTTAATGCTTCTCATACTGTGAATTTCTGTGTCTTTTCTGGCCATGAAAGATATGGCAAAATTAATTAAAAGTTAAACCTAAAGGTTTTCTTTTCTTCACCTGTACTTTGCTTAAGTGTGCCATTTTCTATTTTTTTTTTTTTTCCAGCTGAATGAAGATCTCTCTGGTGAAGTGAAGTTTTTGTCAAAGACTGGCAAATTTAGCATCCCCTTGAAGTGCATCACAAAGAAATGTGAGGTAAAGATGAAAGTTGAATTTTATCCTTCCTTTGTTAAATTCTTTCTTTGAAGGAAATGTGAGAAAGCTGTGCCGTGTCCCTTCAGAATATGGGTGATCATGACTCCCCACAACTTCCTATCCCTTGTAGTCCTAAGCAGTGTTTGAATCTTTTTACATCTCACTTTGTATGTAGGTTACACACTGTTTTTTTTACTGTCCCTCCTGCCTATCCTGTGAGGGCCAAATTTTTCAAGCCTTCTTTCCTTATTATATGTCTCAGAAATGTCAACTATCTCTTTTTTGTACTTAGCATTTTTTAATACCTTTATTACTCATCTTCATGTCAAACCACATCTCTGTCATTTTCAGTCTCATATAGGAAGATAGATATAATATATATCTTCAGCATGCTTTTCTTTGTTTCTAAAGAAATTTTCCTATCTCTTTGCTTAGTTTCTGGAAGGCATGATAAGGAGCTTAATACAACGGAACTATTAATAGCGCTTGTCTCATGTTGATTGAAGCTTAAAGTTAGAAAAGCAGGTGAGATAGCCAAACATTCCTGTGATGTGAGGAAAGGAAAAAATACATAGCAAACAAGAGGGATAAACAAAAGAGAAAATCTCTTTAAGGGATAAACTGAAGACCAGTGCATTATGGGAATGGAATAAAAGGAATAAGCAGTAGTGCTTGTGGGATGATTTCCTGTTCAGTTGTTTACAAGAAGTGAGGAAAGGAATAAAGAAGGTAGGAAAGAGGAGAGGCAAGAAGAGAACAAAATTACATTGAATTGTGAGCTTTGTTCAAGAGAGGTAGCAGGGTTCAAGCACTCAGCCTTTGAGAATCGGTGAAAATAGGAACATTTTTTTTTGTTCTTCTTTTTCTTATCCATCTATTTTTTTTCTCTTTTTGCATTTGAAAGGGGAAAAGTTTTGCAGTAAGTAAATGTTATGACAAAGCTACATTCTTTAGTTCAATCAGTTCAGACATTTACAGCTAAGGCCCACCATTCCACATACACAGGGTCCAATCATCCTCATTCTCTTTGTATTCCATTGATAATGAGGAAGTTCCACTCAGATAGCTTCTTCCCAACTTACGGAACAGACTTCCAAAATGCTTCCCTGATCATTAGAATCTTAACTTCAAGTCTAGCATCAACTGTTAATCTATCTTTTATATCCTCATAAGCTAAACTTTCTTCTTTTACGTCCTTACAACAACCTCACTCAGTAACCCTCTGCCTTGAGTGGCTCTCGGAGGTTTTATTGGGTGAATATTTAATGAAAAATAGTGAGTTTTAGTGTGTGTCTTTTTTAATTTTAAACCACAGAAGACTTAATATTTGAATCCAAATTTGACTTAATCTGTCCTAATTTATCAAAGATAAAATTAAATTAAACCATTTTTAGTCTAATGAGAAAATAGATTGATTTTCTTTAGAGAAAATATTAGTTTGATATGAGATCTCTTAATACCTTCATATTCTCCAATGTTCTGATTGGTCCATCATTAAGTAAAACAAATCTCAAATGGCTTCAGAGACTGAATCTCTGCTCTCCTACTTTTCATTGCATCGGCATTTAGCAGCCATTGGCTTTGAAAATACAATATAAAACACAGTATAACAAAACAAAGAACAAAAATGATGGGTCATACTTAAAAAGTGGGGGATATGTACAAGAACACTCACAATCGCTAGTGATACTGGAAGCTGGGTGGATGCTGCTACTTAAGGTTGGTGTTCGTAAAAATATTATGCAACAATGCTGGGCTGAAACAGCATCGCTTGCCAAGGGAGGAAAATAATAATTTTTGGATAACTATTGAACGTTCATCACTAACGTAACAGTATTTCATTGTATTTGAAGGTGCATGTTCTGGAATTACTAATGTCTAAGCTCAAGTTCGTTTTTCATTTGCTACAAACTTTTAAGAATAAAACCTTGCTCAGAATCTGAGAAATGAAACAAAACAGTTGAAAGCAACAAATCTGACTGGCAAAATAAGATATTGAAAAAGTATAAAGAACATCAACATCACTGAGAAACAAAAGATAAAAACAAATATTTTCTTTGTTAAGCCGACAAATAAAGCTGACCAGACTCAACTGAAGATAGAGATTCTGAATCTCAGAATTGTCCAAGCCTGTTTGGCTTTTGAGCCTTGGATTTATTCAACTGTTACAGCAAGGCTATCCTAAGGACCCATTATTGGTGGGCACAATCTTACAATACAAGATAAGCAGTTGGTGTTGATGGCAAGACATGGAAAGAAAACTGCAAGCCATGATTACAAAGAAAAGCTTGAAGAAAGGACTAACCATCAATTATAACAAGACAGGATGTACTGTTGTCGGCAAGAGAACATCCCAGGATGTAAACTTGAAATAGGCAATGTCAAAATCAAACAAGGATGAAAATTTAAATATCTGAGAAGTGTTTTAACAGTTCACTGAAAATGTGACACCAAAATCTGGAGATATGTTGGAATAGCAAAAGATGCCTTCCAAAAGCTAGACAAAGTATTAATAAACATGAAAATTTTATTTGAAATAAAGAAAAAAGTGCTCAACTGCAATGTAATATCAATCTTCTTATATGGCAGTGAATGCTGCCCAATGTCCTTACCGATGAAATAAAAATCAAAGAGGTGTTCTACAGAAGGGTGCTGAGAATATCATGAAGCAAGCATGTAAGCAATGAGGAACTTTTAAGGAAAATGGAAACAATGATGAAAATTATACTTAAAATCAGAAAAATTTTTTGGCTACATAATGAGGAAAGAAGGTTTGGAAAATTTGACACTCACAGGACATATTAAAGGCAAGGGGGGCAGAGGAAAGCAGCATGTAACCTACCTAATGATTTTGTGTAAATGAATAACAGAACAGCAAAATGGAGAGAGAGAGAGTAAAAAGCAAATGTTTCTATGAGCTACAAAGGATTGGAAGTTGTGGAGAGCCATCATCAAAAGACACAGCACATAGAAGCAGCAGAATATAGTAATCTTCAAAGTCACAGATGGAGATGAGACTTGGAGTGACAGATGTGGTTCTATTGATGAATGCTGTGAACACCATGGACGGAACATGTGAGTAACTAGGGAAATCTTAAGGAAAATAAGAACAACAAAGAAATGTATGCTTAAAATCAGAAATGAAGAAAGAGGGCCTAGTGAATTTAACATTCACAGGACATACTTAAGACAAGAGAAATGGGAGAAGGCAACATGTTGCTTGCTTAATGAGTTTGAATGAATGGATGGTAAAGTTTCAAAAAGCACTTCAAGAGGCAAAAGACTGGAAGTTGTAGAGAGCCAGGATCACCTATATCCAAAAGGTATTTGGTGCGTAAAAGAAGTAGTTTATTAGTACTCAGTATTAGAGTGGCACATAGGTTTCATCATTTTACAGGTGAAATGGCTAGATTAATTTGTAATTTGTCTTGTTTTCTAGTGTTTTTTGTTTACCTAATGATTTATATATTTAAAAATTAATTTTTTTTTTAACTTCTAAAACATGCAATGTATATAATGTTTATATACATATATATGTTCCAAACGTTGTCATAGCCGAGGGTGATAGGTGGGAACAAGCTCCAACTGTCTATAAAAAACTTCCATAGCATGTGTCTCAAATAGCCTTTGACAACTAAGTACAGCTCCAACCCAGAGAATGGGCGAAGGCAGAAAACTGGCACCTCGTAACCAGCTGCTTTGTGTAGATAGAGTTTGATAGCCCAGGAACGTAGTCCATCTAGGGGGAAGGAAGACCTCCGCTGCCTTGCAGTCATGTTCAAAACACTGAAGAGGTTATGGAAGTAAAACCAAACAGAAAACCCAGAGTGGAACACTGAAGATGATTGGTTGTCAGCACTGACAACTTTCCAACAACTCCTGCCTGCAGCCAATCTGCACCCAAATGTGTTGCTTTGGATTTTGTCAGTATAACCGGGTGAGGGAGGGTGCATTATTCATGCAATGCACAACCTCTATATATCATCACCAAATTCTGCATCCTGCTGAGGTCACTCCAGTTGCACCATCAAAGGACTGAATTTTGACCAAACAGAATGCTACCTTTATCTCAAGAGATAAATAAATGCCTACTACTATTCTTTCACACTCTGTAACTCCCTGTGTCTTAGTGACTTTATTGCCTTGCTTGAGATGAAATGATAAGAAACAAAGTACTGTATATTTGTGTCTAAGATAAATGGTATATTTGTAGATAGTACATTTAATCACTGAATAAATATAAAATATATTTTATTTCTGATGTCTTTGGAAATGTTTGAGGTACTTGTTTGTACACTTGTGTCTTGAGAAGGTCTCTTGTTTCAGGAAGTAGAAGTAATCACTCATGATGTTCGAGTTGAACTGGACTTGATACTTTGATTCCGTCTTGTGTGAGACTTCCCACCAAGCCTGATCACTTATGGCACCCTGCTTCCAGGGGAATGAAAGAAGTGTATTTTAAGATACATTTGGCATCCCATTCTTTGATACACATGTTGTTTGTTAAATCAGCATAGTTTCATTCCTACAAGACCCAAGGAAAGTCTGCACAACAAACACAAATGAATCCCATACTGTTAGCTCAAGTGGACACTGATATTCTATTAATATTTACTTTGAATAGAGGCACGACTTAAGTAGACTATCCAAATGAAAACCGGGAAAGAATTTTGTAGATTAACACTCAAGGCGCAACATTTGCCAGAATCAAAAAAAATATTGATTTTTTAACCTTTCTGTACAAGGCCCAAGAGCCACTCAAGGTAAAGGGTTGCAGAGTAAGAGGCAATTTCTGGGGATCTGTGGAGAAGATAATGGTTAACTCTAGACTTGAATGAATTAAGATTGTAGTGATCAAGGAAACATCCTCTTGGGAGTCAGTTCCACAAAGCAGTAGTTTGTAGGAAGAAGCTGCTCGAGTAGAAGTTATGTCTCACCAATGGAATACGAAGAGAACAGGGTGGTTCGCTACAATAGGCGTGGCATGGCGGGTCTTAGCTGTGATGGTTAGAACTGGTGGAACTAAGGAATGTAGTTCTTCTGAACACTTTCCATGGAAATAACGATAGAGCAGTGAGAGTCTTGCGATGTTCTGCCTGTGGAAAAGGGCTTGTATGATGGAAAAATAATTCATCACCCACAAGAATGTGAAGATCTTATCATTTTAGGAGGGGGGTTGTCTTGTTCGTAATATCAACAGGATAAAATAAATGCCTGACTTTTTACGGTGTTATCTGAACTTATCAGTTCTGCTTACACAAACATGGTTTTTACGAAAAGATTTCTTTTAAATAACAAACAAATGGACATTTTTTAATTGAAGAACTAAAAAGTTCACATAAATTAGTAAAAGTAGATATCTGTTTATTCTTCATTGAAAATAAATAATTATTGTCCCTCAGTGTTTGTACATGTGATTCTGAAAAAAAAATCACCCACTACTACCACAAAAAGATTATTTTTAAAAGTAAAAAATCAGAAAATTAAAAAAAAATATATATATATACAGATATCAATGATGCAAGCACAGTTTCAAACTTGACATTTGTAAATAACAAACTACTGAGTGCGATGGGTAAATTGTCACCATTTTATATTTTTAATTTTGTGCATGTGTGTTGTTTTTGATTTTGTTGACTGTGCAGTATAATACGGTCAGTGAAGAAAAGAGCACCATGACACAATTCACTCTGCTAGAAATTCGGAAATGGTATACTGTACTGCTTGGCATTCACACCAGAAGCTATAATATGAACATTTCAGAGTGTTTGATTGTCAATCTAAGGAGAGTGCAGAAGATTCGGAAAAAGTTATATGCGTCTAATGGTGATTATGAAAACTCACTCTGATTATTCTGATAAGAAAAGAATTCCCAAATTTGTTGGTGAAGTCCTCAGACTCAACATGGGGCCTACATGAAGTGCCTTGAGGAGGTAGTGCTGTCCTGGTTTAAGAGTGTGGCTGCTGGATGAACCTATGTCTGGTAACAGGACTCTGCATCATGCCACACAAGCAGGAGAATCCAGTCATAGCTGTCAGACAATTTCTGCAACCACATCACCCCTTACATCTGGCCACCTAACTTCCCAGACTGCAACTCCCTTGAATATTATGTGTGGGGTGCAGTTGAGTGAGAGATCAACAAATTTCCTTTTAATACCAAAGATGAACTGAAGGCAAGGATTACAGAACATTCATCAACTTAAACAAGGAGACCATCCAGAAGTGTTGCAGGAGATTCGGAAGTCATCTGGAGTGCTTGGTTTAAGCCGATGACAATTTTATTAACTAAATGTAATCTTTCAAGATATTTTTGTGTAATTTTGGTAAATATATCTGTTAAAATGAGATGTCAGTGTTATTTTCATTTTTTGCATAATTTAGTTGACAATCTATCCATCAAACTGTGTGTGTGTCAAAGATATTCACTCACTTTAAAAAAAGAACAGAAAAATGATTGATGGATTAGCCTGGATGAGCTGTTTATGGTTTTGATGGAACAACCCAGATGTTCTGTCTATAGATTAGTGTACCTATTTTTGCTTATAAAGCCAATGGCAGTGAACAAGTGGTGAGAAAAAGAAAACTCTTTGCAGGAAGAGTGAATTTATGACTATATGTGGTGCATCTATGTGAATTTGTCACTGTTCACTTTATTTTTACTACAAATACAATACATATATATATATATATATAAATATATTGAGTCACATTCAAATGTCTCAAATCCCCAAATAAGTGGCAGTTAGTACAAGTGTTACTCGTATCATGTAACTGAGTACTGCCTGCCTCATGGTTGAGTCATCAGCAATGAAACCAGTTCCCTGACCATTCTTTTCTGGTCAAGAGGGTATCTAGAAAAAAAAGAATTATGCAAAGGCCAATGAATCTTCTTGTAGAGTCAGTTGCCATCTAGTACAGTGGGTAATTTCGTCGATTGAATTCAATGGCTAGGGTGGAATGTTCTCCTGATGGAAACAATGGACACATGTCCATGACCAAGTTGGGCCTTCAAGTTGGAGGGCATTGACTGTGGTTTGACCTGGAAAGGGATGGGCTAGTTGACTAGTTGAAAGCCTAAATGGCTTTTAACTATGTAGAAGGAAGTGGTCAAATACTCAGCTGTGCAGTGACCCTATGACCACACCAGGTTATAGGATTGATGATGATGACAGTGAAATTGCATAATAAAGCTTCATATCACCAAATAAGTTCTAATAAATATTTCAAATAAAAACAACTGTAAGTTGCAATTCATATGGTATATTTGTCAGACAAATATAAGTACACTCTGAAAAATTTACCTTCAGTTGATTAAAACCAATTTTATTGTGAAAATTTTGACAATAAAATCTTATGTAGTTCTGTACTTAGGTGTATGTGTGTTTACATGTTTCTGCATATATATATATATATATGTGCACGTGTGTGTGCATGTGTGTTAGCTCAGCCATTGCACTCACAAACAGGATTGGCTCACTTGGAAGATCTCTTCCGGTGCGTTGATCTACACAAATGTTTTTTAAATGCGAAGGTATTTTTGGTGTTACCTTTTGACCTTTTAACAAATTTGTTTTTCAAAGTAAATACAATAAGAAGAAAGAGAGTCTTTTACAAACACTTTTTAGTTTAGCAGTACACACTTATACTGATATTTATTCAAACAAGTTTTATTGAAATCATCTGACAAAAATCTGTTTTAATTTCTTTTCTTTTTTTACATTTTCCTGTTTGCATTTGTACTCTTTTCTACCTACGGATCAAATTTATGAAGAAATTATCCAAAGTTCCTGATATTTTTACTTAAGTACTTTCGACTATTTCTTTTCATAATTAGGAAAGTTAATATAATCAACTACAGTTTTATACTAGCTTCATACTTGCATTTTGTACAAACTGATTTAAATATGTGTATTAAATACAGTTGTAATCATGTTTTGAAAAATCTCTTGTTATTATGATCTGATATAACTTCACAAGGCAAATAGATTTTTATATCCCTCAGTGTAAAAACCATGAATTTATACAGAACTCAATGGGCAGAGCTAATTTCAACTGCAGATGGAACATGTCAACTTATTGAAGCACAAGTTTACATTAGCTGAAGACTATCAGTTCAATACTTGTGCTGGGTAGTAAATATACATTTGAGCTATTTAACAACTTAACATTTCTAACTAGATGTTGGGGATAGGCATTATTTTTTTTTTTAATAAGTTACTATGTTAGAAGACACAAAATTTCACAGTGCAGAAGAAAGATATTCCTGAATTTTTTGTTTATACGTAAACATGTTTTAAAAGGCCTTCCTCGGTGATATTGTATTCTATATGGATTGTTTATTTTGTAGTATTTAATTATTTTCTACTAATATTTGTCTTATATTAACAGTTATGCTTTGCTTTCTTGTGTTTATAAATATGAGTACAAACTGAACTAAGTTTTGATAAGTGGCAAGTTAACCTACAAGAGGTTGTGATATTTGTGAGACCAATTTTTGAATTTAATCTTTTATAAATACATATATATATATAATGTTCCACCTCATCTCATTTTCTTTCTCTCTCTCTCTCTCTCTCTATCTATATCATATATATATATATATATATATATATATATATATATAGTATTGGGGCAGCAGATCATTATTTAAACATATATTGTTATATATAAAGTACAGTGTATGTAATTTTGTTGAGTGTGGGTTGTTTTGTTTTAATGTAGATGGCCTCCAATATCTGAAGGTTCTTTTTTTTATGTGTGAGTATTATTGTGTTATCAACTAATGTCTGTCTAATATTATGGACATGGCTATGATTTTCTAAGAAATGTTGTTTAATAGAACTAAGATCAGAAAGGTGACAGGTAAGTCTACAGGAGAGTGTGGTTGTCATAAAACCAATATATATAGTGGAGTTATTATTAGTATCAGAGATACAATTTCTGAACAGGCATGTAAATTGATACACTACATTGTTTTTTTTTTGTAGAGGATTTAGTTGTGTGGTTGTAGGGTTATTATAAATTAAAGCAAACATGCAAAGTTTAGAACGACTCATGATCAGACATAATAGACATTCTTTTTCCGTTATATTTAACAATATATATATATATATATATATATATATATATATATATATATAATTAATACAAGTAAAATGTTTGTCACTTTGCTGACTGATGTTGCCTTCAGCATCCCAACTCGAGAGATTCATACATGGACCCTCCAGGAATCACTCCATTCATTCATCAGAGGGTATCTGCAGTTGACTGTTTATACTTCTTGATTTTTCTTTTATATATGCACTTTTCATTAGTGGAAGATTGATTTTTTTTTTTTTTTTTTTTTTTTCATAGTGTGTGTGTTTGTGCACATGTGCCCCCCCCTCTCTGTGTATGTGCATACATGTAGAATGTTGCGGCTATTTGTCCTTTTCCTCTTTTTTTTCACTTTACACTCACTCGTTTTTATACTTTTTCTCTTTTCTTTCAGTTGTAGCAATATTCACTTCGTATGACTGTCTCTACTCTGAATTTCATGGAATCGCCAAGTTTCCTGAAGAGTGGATGTAATTCCGTGAAACTCAAATAGAGACAGTCGTATGATAAGTGAACAAATTTATTTATTCTCTCTATTTAATATTAATGCTCTATCTCTTGATATCAAGCACTATAGTTACAAAACCTGCTTGCCTTGGAAAGATAATCTTCCAGAATTACTCGGGTCAACTACCTTTTTGGTGAAATACAATCTGTTATTGTTGCTTATAGATGCACATCCATACATAGAATATTCCCCTCTCTCAAGTCAAAGTGCTGGCCAAGGAAAGCTGATAGCGGCCATAATTTTTCTCCAAACACCATTTATAATAAGTTTGCCCATAGTTCAAGATTGGAAGGAATTTGTAGAGCCCATATTTAAATTACCTTGTGCCATCTTGTTGTTGTCAATGTTTAAATGTCTGTATCATTCTTTCAATTTTATTTGTTAATTTTTTTTGTTTGTTGCTTATTTACATTTTAATTTGCTTCATTAAACTGTCTCTATATATATACATATGCATATAAATATATATATATATATATATATATATATATATATATATACAGGGTGACCCCAAAAAACTGGAGTTTTTGAAGTGCATATTGCCAGACATGAGCAAGTGGCAACACTGCGAGACAGTGACCTTGAGCAAGTAAACATTTCGCCATTTTAGTAACGAGTATGAAATTCACAGTATCCCAGCTGAGATGTTGCAGCAGTCAATGAGGAATCTCAACAGCAGATTTCAAGAATGCATTCGTACAGGAGGACGCCATCTACAGGACGTAATTTAAAAAAAATGAAAATTCCATCATTGTTTCTTAAATGGCATGTTTTAAGGTGTCAATTACTATGAATTAAATATTTTTCTTCCATCACTCTTGGTTTTATTGGATTGTTAAAAAGTTCCTGTTTTTTGGGGTCACCCTATATATATATATATATATATATATATATATATATATACGCACACACGCTTCGTAATTTTTACAATCATATACATGAATGACTTGCTATTTTTGGTGACTGGAAAATGACTATCAATTCCTCAAAAGATGGGGAAAAAAAAGTAAAAAAATGGCAAAGAAGAAAATGAGAGGTGCTCCAGCCCCCACCCCTCATACTTCTCCTCATCCTGGTACCACTTATGAACTATTTCGACCCCCTTCACAACTCACTCACCAATGCCATCTCGAGTCAAAATGCTGGCCAAGGAAAGCCGATAGCAGCCATAATTTTTCTCCAAACACCATTGATAATAAGTTCCTCCAGAGTTCAAGATTGGAAGGAATCGTTTGTAGAGCCTGTATATAAATTACCTTTCCTTGTGCCATCTTCTTTTTCTAGATGTTTAAATGTATGTGCCATTCTTTAAATTTTATTTTATTTGTTAATTTTGTTGTTGCTTGTTGCCATAGACTGTGATGTTTTCACCTCTCCTTCATTTTGTCATGTGTATTTTGTTCTCCCCATTGCTATTAATTATCAAACTTCTTACTTCAGCCCATCCACCCAACTTGTTTCATTTTGAATGTGTTTACATTAGACCGTTGCTTATCAGTGCTGAAAAATTGATGTGACTAGAGTGCATTAAGTCTTATCATCCCATTTTTTAGTTGGGAGTAGACATCAGAACTTAAGTCATAACTTCAAGTAAATTCTTTTCTTCCCCCAGTTTGATAGGAATAGATAGACTCACCTATCTTCCGGTCCGCACTTCTTCCATGTCTATTGAACAAGATTAGAAGTTCATCTCTTGTTCCCTGATCGGGATATGGTTTACCAGTTCTCTGTGTGTCTTCTACCAGGTCCACAATGATTTATCTGTCTCCACTTTTTGGTGATCAGACTACCTAGTGGTTGTGATTTTCCATTGTGAAGGTACTGGGTTTGCAGTGTGCTGGCTTCTGCTTCTGACTGGTCGATAACCCTAGAATACTAACCATCAATTAAAGTTACACCACTACTAACTATGGGTATATCATTACCGATTTTGAAAATATCAAAAGAAATATTAAAAATAAATCATTATTTGAAATATTTTACATGCAGGCACTTCAAACTTTGTACTTTGAGTTAGCATTAATAGGAACTGAAAAACATTATTTAGGTAAGAAAATCAGGTACTGAAAATTGTAATTAAAAATAGGAAAATTCGTGCTGGGTACTATATACCCATGGTTAGTGTTCTAGGGTTAAGAGCCTGAACTCTTTGTTAGCATTTAGAGAGGCTGCTTCAATCAACAGTTGCATAATATCAGGGTATCTGTAGTGCCATGTCATGCATGGGTCGGTGTCCATATATGTATTTCGGGTTGGCAACCCTGAGGCTATATTATGCTCTACTCTCAGCCACACACTAGATGGTTTATATTACCATTGACAACAGATAGTGACAATTATGGTGGTCTTTTTCTCTCTCCTCAAAACATATTACATTCAAAAAGAAATAAAACTAAACCAGCTAACAAAAAACAAAAAACACCTACCCACCTCAATCTTTCTTTTTCCAATATTTGTGGTATCCATTTCAACTTCTGTAGCATAGAATCTTTTTTGGAATGTCAACAGATATCTTTGCCCTTTGTGAAACTAACTTGAATTCTTCCATTGCTACCAATGAATTCTTGATTCCAGGCTATCTTCCCCTTTGCCAAAAAGATACCAGTATTCACATACATAGCCTTGGTGTTGACATCTGGGATAATCTCTCAAGACCGCAGACTACTCTTTTATGTGCTTCCGTCTTTCTGTAGCGGGACTGAAAGGCAGCAGTCTGTGGGTTCTGCTGAACTGACTACAGTTCGCCGTTCTAAGAGGCAACGAGTGGCATGCGTAATATGTAAGCAGAATAGTGGACGCTTACGCAAATGTAGCAACAGTCCCTGGAAAAATGAAATACTGGACAAACAAGGAAAGAAAAGAATGGCATACATTGGAAACATCCACGTATCTGTGCGTCATGTAAAGTCCAGCTGCTCAGCGGCAAAAAAAGAATCGAAATGGCGGCGCCCATGTTTTATGACAGGTGGTCTTGGACAACTAATGCGAAATCTCATTGTCTAGTGATTCGTATGTAAATTATGGTCGGGCCTCGGCTGTATAAAGCAAACTGTTTTTTGGGAGAGACGAATGTGTTCTTGTTGGTGAGAAGCGAAGGCTGGGTGTGTGACCCAATTTTGCAGTCTCTACATTGCCTGTTGGATTGTTATGTCGGACAGTCGTTTGAACTGGATTTTGGCTACAAGTGTTGCGGTTGAGAGACAAATCTGTTGCCGACTTATTCCTACTGGAAGTTAACACTTATTTGTTTTTTTTCTTTTCTTTTTTTCTTTTCTTTACCAACAGACTTTCACTACCAAACTCTGTCAGCTTCCCAAGACTGCAGTATATTAGATGCAATAGTTGACAGTATAGAAAAGGTGCTTTCTCCTCATTCATTTGTGGACATCTTTGTCTTTGTTGACTTTAATGCTCACCAAAAATATGTGGCTGAAACATTCCAAAGGTATTGATGTTGCCAGTATAGAGACATTAAATGTTTTCCATTGCCAATCCCTCACTCAAATCGTCAACTTCTCTACTCAATTCCCGAGCCAATCTGAGCAACAGTCTTTTCTATTGGATCTATTTCTTACCCCCTCTCCTCACTGAGCTTTGCAATACTGTCCTCTTGGTAACTTGGACCACTTTGTGGTTGCTATTGATATCTCCTTCCAAGCATCCATTAAACAGGAACCCTCTATCCATGAGACCTTTCTGTTACCAGCATGCTGATTGGGACTCATTCCGGGATTTTCTTCATTATGCTTCTTGGACTAACATCTTCAAATTCCCTATTGAAAATTGTGCTACTGAGGTTTCTTCCTGAGTCAAAGTCGGCATGGATTCATTCATTCATTCTCAGAAATACCAGGTGAAACCAAAATCCTGTCCATGGTTCACACCAGCCTGCTTGGCCACCATAACACAGAAGGAACCACTATTTCTAGCGATACCAGCATCACAGCTCTCATCATAACAGGTGCCTATTTGCTACTGCTCGTAACAAATGTGAGTCCTTGAAAGAGCTTAGTCCCTGTTTGGTGGGAGAATGAAGCAATGCATGACCTCTAAAAACTTAGGCTCTCATGATTACTGGCATCTTTGTAATAGGGCATTAAATAAGTGTAAGGTCTCTATCTTCCCCATCTCTTCAATCGATTTGAGGTGTTATCATCTCCTGCTGATAAAGCTGAATGCTTTTATCGTAAATTCTCCTCAAACTCTACTCTTGACTCATCTGGAGTATCCCTGCCTAACTTCCCACTTGGAACTGATTCTCTGCTGAGTGATATGCATATAACCCCTTCAATAGTCTCTGCCATCATCTCTAATTTTGGTCCCCACTAAGTATGTGGACCTGATGGTATCCCTGTAATAGTCATTAAGGAGTGTGCTCCCAAACAGACTCCTATTCTCTCTAAACTGAATAATAAATGCCTCTTGCTTTCCTACCTGCTTGAAGTCATTGTCTGTTGTTCCAGTTTTTAAGAAGTTTGGTGAACCGTCCAACCCATCTACCAGCCTATTAGACTTCTATACATTTTTGGAAAACTCCTAGAGGCTCTAATCAATGCTGAATTGGTTCATCATCTCTCATCGCAGGGCCTTTTTTCAGACAATCAATACAGTTGAAATTTCTCCAAGTCAACTGCTGATGTACTAATGATAATTGCGGAAAGAGTCTATTGTGCTATAGATAAAAATGCTGAAGCCAGGGTTGTAGCTTTGGACATCTTGAAAGCCTTTGACATGGTCTGGCATTCAGGTCTTCTCCACATGTTGAAAAGTTACAGTATCTCCGGGCACATTTTTTAGGCCAATCCAGTTTTGTTCCTATCAAATTGTGAAATGAAAATTGTCCAGAATGAACATTCGTCTACATTCTTTTGTACTAACGTGGGTGTCCCCCAGGGCTCCACCCTTGGTCTTACACTTTTTTTAATCTTCATTAACAACCTTCCTGATGACATCAGCTCTTTACTTGACATCTATGCTAACAAAACTGCCATTTACTCCTGTCTTGATACTAAAAGGTTGTTAAATGGGGGGAAAAAAGGTGGCTTGTCAGTTTTAATACCTCCAAAACTAAACTCCTCTCTATTACTCCTCTGAGAGAACCCTCATTGCCTTCCATCAGCATGGCTGATGCTATCCCCCAGGAAAGTGATACCTTGCACCTTCTCAGGCTATTGTTCTCAGCTGACATGAAATGGAAAGACTATATCAAATCCATTACTAAGTCAGCTGCTAAAAAAGTCAGTTCACCGTGTTGGGTGAGACAATTCTTCTCTTCTGAATCTATCTTGCATATCTATAAGTCTACCATTCGCCCATGCTTAGAATATTATGCCATATATGGTCTGGTGCCCTTGCGATTTACTTGAAGCTCCTTGATAATATCCAAAGAAGAATCAGCAATATTAATGGTCCTGATTTGGTGGCTCAGTTTCAGTCACTTGCCCACTGGCACAAGGTTGCCTCTTTGTGCCATTTTTATAAATACTTTCCTGGTAACCATTCAGATAAGCTCTTTGTTATGGTACCCAGACTCTATGAATTTGAGTGCAATATGAGACAGGTGGCGAGACTGCATTAATTTACAGTTGAGGTAGCTAGATGTAGTTGTAACTACTACGCTAAAGGTTTTTTTTCTTGCACCTTTTGCTTGTGGAACTCTCTTTTGGTTCCATGCTTTCCAGCCAACTTTAGTCTGCAAGAATTTAAATGTAATGTCAATTGCTATCGGCTGCCCTCCTGAATATTTTTTTTTCTATTCATTGCTAATGTTTCTGTTCCTAATTCTTCCACACTCTGTAGCCCCTTTTGTGTTAGTGGCTGTACTACCTTATTTGAAGCAACACTAATTAAAATAATATATATATGTATATATGTATGTAAGAACAATTTTAGAGGAAAGAAAGTGGAAAATTTTTTTTGTATGATGCATTTCGTCACTTAGGACTTTGTCAGACTAAGGCTATTAGATTGGCAACTAGGTCTCATCATTTTACTGTGGAAATACTCAGATGGCTTCCATGCCATCTTCTAAAATTTAAATGCAATGTCAATTGCATCTTTCTGAATCCTGTTATTGGCCTTTCTCCTCACTAAAGGTTTATTATTCTTGTTCACATTCAGTAACCCCGGGAGTCCTAGTGGCATTATTGCCTTGCTTTGGGGTGAAATGATAAAGTATATATAAAGAGAGAGAGAAATGAAATGTTAGGAATAGACATTATATACACTATATATATATATATATATATATATATATATATATATATATATATATATATATATATATATATACACACACACACACACAAGCAAAATAGAGTCCATCATATATATATATATATATATATATATATATATATATATATATATATAATGTCTATTCCTAAAATCTCATTTCTCTCTCTCTCTCTCTCTCTCTATATATATATATATATATATACACACACACACACAAACACACGAGAGTCCACCATATATATATATTTATAGACACTCAGGTCAGCACCACTTTTATAATTGCATACACTCCAATATTGAGCACTTTTACCCATAAATAGGTTTTCCTTAAAACTATATTTTTATCATATCTCTCTCTCTCCTTATATATATATATATATATATATATATGTGTGTATAAATAAATTTAAATAGAAAACAGGCAACCTTATGGGTCCATTGTTTATAATTTATTTCCACAGGTGTATGAGTTTTACCTAGTTCATCAGACCGCACTTGCAAGGGTAAAAAAAAAGGCATTTATATATATACATATATATGAATAAATATGTTTATATATATATATATATATATATATATATATATATATATAAATATATATATATATATATATATATATATATATATATAGATAAATAAAATTAACTATTTAAGGTTGGGTGTTTTATGTTTCAGAGAACAACTGTAGGCATGATCCAACCTTGGCTAAGCCAATAATCTTTGGAGAAAACTTTCAAAATATTCCTCATCTAACAATAGGTTAGTCTCCAAAATTGTCCTTTTGCATGAACGTTCCTGAACCAAAAGGAAATTGCAAAGTTTCCTTATAAATAAAGGAGTGTCTATTGACACTGTCCTGGTCGGAAATATTTGACAAGCTCCGATAATTTGGTTGGCCAGGGTCTATTATTATCAAAGATCTATGGTTTATCTTTGTAGATTCATTAAAACCTAATGCTTGTGCAATATCGGAATTCTTTTCTGTTGCTACCTCTGCTGGATAGAATGAAACTGTTGCATGATAGATAGGCAAAAGCTTACCTGAGTTGTCACTTAGTTCTGCAGCGGTTTCCATTGTGTTGCTACCTTTCCTGCATTCAACACCTTCCTTCTCCTGCAAGTTATCTTGTATTTACCGTCTTTCTCAGGAGGACATGGCCGATCATGGCTCTCCACAATTTCCTGTCCTTGGTAGCACTTAATAATTCCTGTTCCACCACCCATTTACACAAACTCATTAAGTAGGTTATATGTTGTTTTCCTCTCTCCCACTTGCCTTCAATATGTCCTCTGAGTATCAAATTTTCAAAGCCTACTTTCCTCATAATATGCCCTAGTCTCCTTTTTGCTTTCATTTTTTCTAAAACTGCTTCATTGTTTATGTGTTCAGTCCATGGCATTCTTACCATCCTTTTCTAGAAGCACATTTTTTCTGTCACCTGAAGTCACTTCTTCATCTGTGATGAGATTGCCCAGCAATATAGGCAGATTGATATTACATAGCACTTCAGCGCTCTTTTCTTTTGTCTCCAACAAAATTTTACTTTTTGTTTAGCTATTTATACATTCTCTGTCCCAATGCAACCATGCATGTTGGTGTCGCATTTTTTGTCCTCTGTTAAAACACTTCCAGAAAAACTTACTCAGAGTTTTTGCAGGAAGGAAAAACTAAAGAAATATTTTTTGGTTATCATACATAGATGTGTTTGAAATTATATAATCCACACATAAAGTTTAAGTTTCAATTGCTGATATCTCCTGATGAGTGATTTGAATGATTACAAAAGAGGTTCATTAATGAAACTTTGGAGTCGGGTTGCTGAATATATCATTAATATGGTAAATGACAAATTTTATATTTGTATTAATCCTATATATATATATATATATATATATATATATATATATGTGTGTGTGTGTGTGTGTGTGTGTATATATATATATATATATATATATATATATATATATATATATATATATATATATATATATATAAAGCTATGAAATGTACAAAGTTCGACAATTATTTTAAGACATTTTTTATGTTTATACATTCTTTTTATAGATACAAATATTGCTATCCAAAACGCTCCTCTGTGGCTCAATCAGTAAAAGCACGTCAGGCTATATGACGGTTATGTATAGGATACAGTTTCGATTCCTGTCAGAGGATGCATATTTTGTAGGAAAATTTTTTGGGACATTCAGGCCAGTAAATGTTGTTTATACTGTTTATTATAAACAGAGCATTTACTTAAATATTTGTATCTATAAAAAGAATGTATAAACATAAAAAAATGTCTTAATATAAAGCTATGTTCCAGAATTACCCTGTTTAATTATTTTTGGGTGAAATACCATCTGTAATATATATATATATATATATATATGCGCACACACACACGACTTTCATTAAAATGACTGACAAGGTACTGCAATTAAGTCTTTTATTTAATTTCTCTTGTGTTTTCAAGATTTTTTTCTTTTCTGGACCTAAAGTGTGTAGAAAATGTCCAAATGTTCTGTATGTCAGAGTGCTTTTAGCTATGCTTTTAGTCATTATTAAGGATGATTTTATTATTACTTTTAACTGAATATAGATTGTTTTGTATGTATCTGGAGTTATAGGCATGTTTGTATATTTCAAATGCAGTCAACATATTGTAGTTGATATTACTGAGTGTTGGCTTCTATTAATGCTTCCATTATTTTTAGCTTTTTATTACATGCGATGGAGGATATTGTATTTGTATTGTCTATGAATATGCCGTGGATGTAGTTTGGTAGATCTGCATGTGCGTTTATATATATGTATATATATATATATATATATAATGTGTGTGTATGTGTAAAATTTCTTTATTCATAAATATATATATATATATATATATATATATATATATATATATATATATATATATTTTAGAATTGAACATAGTCCGACAATTTATTTAAAGACATTTATATTATGTTTAACGTTCTTTTTATAGATACAAATATTTAAGCAAATGCTCTGTTTTATAATAAACAGTATTAAATAACAATTTTCCGGCCTGAATGTCCGAGAAATTTTCATAGAAAATTTTCGCTCTCCGACAGGAATCGAACCTGTATCCTATACGGAACCATCATTTTGAGTGATGTGCCTTAACCTTTCGGCCACAGAGCAGCGTCTGGTTAGCAAGGTCGATTTTACTATCTTTAAACTTAAAATTTGTTTACATTTGATACGCTAGAGCAGATATGAATAGAAGAGATTCATGGAAGATTTAAGTTTAAAGATAGTAAAATCGACCTTGCTAACCAGACGCTGCTCTGTAGCCGAAAGGTTAAGGCACATCACGCGAAATGATGGTTCCGTATAGGATACTGGTTCGATTCCTGTCGGAGAGCGAAAATTTTCTATGAAAATTTCTCGGACATTCAGGCGGGTAAATGTTATTTAATACTGTTTATTATAAAACAGAGCATTTGCTTAAATACTTGTATCTATAAAAAGAACATTAAACATAATATAAATGTCTTTATATATATATATATATATATATATATATATATATATATATATATATATATATATGCATTCTGCTTGATGTACTTCAATACTTTTCTCATCATGATGCTACAAACATTGATGCAACAATTTGCGTGTATATATATATATATATATATATGTATGAATAAATAAATATGTGTGTATGTATATATGCATATAAATGTGTGTTTGTGTGCATGCATGTAAGAGGTAAGAGTGTTGGGTGTAGAAATATTATATATATTATATATCCATGCACAGTCACGTGCAAAGTGCTGCTGTGCAGGTTTCAGTTCATGCAATTCAATATTCAGTCATACTTTAATCAACAAAGCAAAAAAACTTTACAAAAACCTTGCATGCAAATATTTTTCTATGCAGTTCATTGAAGCATGCTGTTTGTCTGTGTCATATTGTCCCCACACAAACCTTTTTTTTCCATGTTTTTTTCATGACACTCTTTCACAAAGAAAAAAGGAACTTGTCTCCTTCAATGCATCTCTTGACAAATGGAATAAAGAAAAACATCTTTTGACTTGCATGAAAAGACACGTACACAGAAATTCACAATAATAATACATAACAATGATATGTAAATATTTCTAAATGTTTATTTAAATAAATATGTCAATATCTAAAAATGAGTGCAATATATGAACTATAAAAAAGTTTTGTGGTTTAATTTGAATACAGATCAAACATTGTTATTTAATATTAAAATCAGTCTCCTTAATTATTATATTGGAATCTAAAAGCATTTACTTCATGAGTAGTAAAAATTGCTTCTTTATATTTCTCTTTAAAAACATTTGCATATTTCATGGCTAGGTAAGTATTGGTTTTTATATTTCTCTTTAAAAACATTTGCATATTTCATGGGTAGGTAAAAATTGCTTCTTTATATTTGAGTTTAAAAACATTTATATGTCTTGGCATCTGGTAAATATTCATCATTTATAATTATCTATAAGCAGATGGTTAGTTTAGGAATCAGTAAATATTTGGTAATATTTGAGTCTTTAAGAATTTACTTAGTTCAGAGTCAGGTGTTATATTATTGGTTGTCTATATTTGTTCTTTATAAGTATTTATTTGTTTCAAAGGTATCTGAATACTGGTTATTTATATTTGAGTATATACACATTTGCTTGGTTTAGAAATCTGTAAATATTTTTGTTGCAAAGAACTGTTGGAACTGCTAAGTAACCATGACATATTTGGCAAGAATATTAAAAAAAATCCAGAACCTATACTGGCAGCGAAATGCCTGCATATTGATAGAAAATGAAATCAGTAAATATTTAAAAAAAATAAAAAGAGGTGTAAGACAAGTCCTACCAGGATTCATTATTGGTGGCCATGATTTTAACAATGTAAGGTATACAGATGATACTGTGTTGGTAGCAGACATAGAAAGGTAACTACAAGGACTAGGGGAGGTAGTGAAGGAAAGTGAAAAGAAAGGGCAAAGCATTAATTGCAAGAAGATAGAATGCAAGGTTTCAGAAAAAAGAAACAACCCAACATACAAATTAAAAATTGGAGATACCAAAATCAAATAAGTACAACAATTTAAATACCTGATAAATGTTTGAATAGAGAATAGAAAGTGTGACACTAAAGTCCAAAGGTGCATCGGGATAGTGAAACATGCTTTCCAAAAGTCAAGCAAAGTATTAAAAATTAAGAAAGTTTGGTTAGAAACAAAGAAAATTGTACAGAACTGTTATATCCTCCTATATGGCAGTAAATGCTGGACAATCTCCTCACTTATGAAGAAGAAACTTGAAGCAACATAAATGTATTCTGCAGAAGGATGCTGAGAATATCATGAACCAAACATCTGAGCAACAACAAAGTTTTAGAGAAAATGGAGACAAAAAGGACACTTATGCTTCAGAAAGAAATAATTGAAATTTCTAAATCACAGGGGAAAACAATGCATATAGAGTTTAGGAGATAACAAAAAGACATAATTTAATAAGAGCTACAAAGGACAGGAAGATGTGGAGAGCCATAATCTCTAACATCCTGAAGGGACACGGTATACAGATTCTTATAATGCTTCCTTTTGCAGAAACGTTATAATATACCATTGTTTCAGATTTAGTTCAAGTCACTTCATTTTGCTATTTAACTAACAAATGTCTGTAGTTAGGCTTTTTACATTTGGACTTCTGTCCTCATCTTTGTTGTTATTCTCCCACTGTTTTGAGAGCTTATAGCCACATCATGTTGAAACATAGTTTAGAACTGGGAATCAGAGAGCTAAGTTCCATTTCTAGTCGGATGTTTTATTATTCACTTATGCACGAATTCCCCTTGGAATGATATGAATTCACCGTTTCTCTTCACAGCTATGGGCTAATTAGTAGGGCTTGGATCAGTAAATCATTATTATCTCCAAAAGTTTATTAAAATCTAAACATTTTCTAGCTTTAAAAAACCTGCAAAAGGTTGATAAGCTGTAAAAGGACGACATATCATTATTTTGGTTATTGTGCCCTCCAACTTCATTCTCGTGCTTGTTAATCCAGGTGACCTTAGGTTCAATCCTTAGACTCAGGGGAAACAATGTGAACAATAATTGAGAGGGACTAAAAAACCAGACGCAAAATGAAATATCCTTAGGCATGGACAGTGGAATGCGAACTATCTAAAACATTGATTGAATAAAGAGTTTAGTTTGAAATTCCTTGACGTTTACTTGGATTAACCGATACTTGTTAATATCTTTGAGGACGTAATGGCAGAAATGTTGCAATGATAATGCAGATGAGAACATTAGTCCAAATGTAAATAATGATTTTACTCATCATCCCAGAAATTGAGACAAAAAAATACCTGTATACATTCTTATAGTGTATATCTTGAGAAAATTGCTGATTATTCCTTCTTTTTTTTTCTTTTCGAGCAGTATGTATTCAGTGAGCACAAGTTTAGAAATGTAACACACCTTTTTAACAAGAGAAAACTTAGAAAGATTCTAACCATTGAGCCTTGTCTTAGGAGCCACCTTTCAGAATTAATGAGCTTCATCAACCAAGCATCTCTTGATTCATCGTTAGACCTAATAACCTGTGGGACTGCTTTCTATCAATGTGTGATGTTCCTTTAAGTATGGTTCATAAATAGATGCCGTTTTGACGATTGAACAGAGCCAGTTAGATTGAAGCTTGTCACTTTCTTCGACTGCTATATTTGTGCCCAGATTTGAAAGCAAAGAACTTTTTTCATTCTTTCGTTCTTTTTTCATAGAATACAAACAAAAATATAGCAGGTTAAAAATGAAAGACAGACTATATATATATATATATATATATATATATATTTGTCCAATGAATGTTTACAAAAGAGACTTAATCTGAATTCTGAGTTATAAATTCTTGCTCCTCCCCAGGTAGTGTAAATCAGGCATTCTTTACAAATCTTATCTTTATTTTTCACAAGAGAATATTCTTCTTTTCTTTTATTTTTTTAAGTTATTTTATTTTTACTTTATTCCTTTTATCTTTTGAATTTTTTTTTCATTTTTTTTCCCCCCAATTTGCTACTTTTGCTTCAGTATATTTGATTATTTTTTGCCGTTTTCTCAGACAGTCATTTTTTTTATCTATTCTTTCTTCGCCAACATAATATTTTCTTTACTTTTTTTTATTCATTTGTTTTGTTTTCCTAAATGCTTTTTATACAATAAATATTTCCTCGTTTTATTCTCATTTTTTATTTTCATTCTTCCTTCCAACTATTTTTGTCATAATTTCTCTTTCATATTACTCAATCACTTCTTCTTTCTAGTTTTATTCCTCTTTAATGTTTTTGTTCATTTTCTTAATTTCTGTTATCTTCAAAAATCATTCTACCTTCACATTCTCTTCTGATTTTTTAATATCTTTTACACTAAATTTACAGTTATTTTTAACCTTATTTTCTTCATATCGTCCCATTTTTTTTTCTATCAATTCCCTCAGCCTTTTCTCATTTCGGAAGTCCTATTCTTCCTTTTCCTCACTCTCACTTCATTTATTGAAAAATAATTTTTTCATTTATTTAGAAATTTTTATTCCTGCACTTCGTTCATTAAAAAATAATTTTTTTTATTTATTTGCATTTACTCATTTAAAATATTATTTTTTAATTTCTACACTAGCGTTAATTATTGAATTCTTTTTCTTTTTAACTTTTGTTCTTTTTCCTTCAATTCTGCCATGTTTTATTATAGCTTATTTTTTCCGTATTTAAAAAAAATTCATTTACACTTCTCTAATCTAAACTTTTTCTCTTACTATTCTCATATCTTCTTTTGGCTTTCTTTGTCAGTTTTCCTTTCAATTATTTGACATCTTATATTTCATCATCTCCTTATTGTCTTGTTCTTTTTTTGCACCCTATGCCTGCTTTTTCTTTTTTCAATTATTATAGAAAGGAAAATAATTCTCATCTTTTCTTTTATTCTTCTTTTCCAATCTTTTCCCATTCCTGTTCATTTCCTCTTTCTTTCTTTCTTTCTTCTTTTCTCTTTCTGCTTCACTATCTTTGTTTTTTTTTCTTTGTCAAACGTTTTCCTTAGCTTCAATTGACATTGCTTTAACTTTCATACAATTGTGTTGGTGTAAAAATCCTTTTATGAGAGCACAGTCATTTTTTATTCTTGTTCAAATTCTTCGCAATAGCAGGATTTGAAAAGTCTGGCGCTCCCAACAGGAGAAGCCAATGTGGGCTAACCTGATTTACTATCTTGGCAGTAATGTTTCTGAGAATATCTCAGAATGCGTTGGTGCAGTCACATTGCCACATGTGATTCCAAAATTGAAAAAAAGAAAATGTCAAGTGTATAAACTATCAAGTTTAGTATAAAAGGATTTCAAAGAGGAATTCAGTTTTCAATCGCAAAAAAGTAGATAAACTTTTCTTCTCAAACTATGAAATTCTATACAGCCATTCACTATCTGCTTAATCAATTTTAGCTTTCAAATTTGCAAAACCCATATACTTGCTCAGTGGTTAAAGTTGCAAAGATTATTTTTTAGTCACCGATGTTAGGTTGGTAATTGTGGGCTGAGGAAATAGAGAAACTGATCTCTAGTTAATAACTTTTATAGTATAGAAAGCAATTACAAATTCAGTCATGAATAAAGTAAATATAATTATTTAAATAGTCATTCAAAGAATATATTTCAAAATGAATTGTTAATTTTACTAATGAGTCAGGAGAGGCCAGCCAACATCCGACTTAATTTAGAATCCATATCTGATTTGATCCCTCTCAAGGGAATAAATAGAAAATAGTGTTAAAAAGTGAATTGAGACTTTTTTAGGAATATTATTGTTGTAACCTAGGGATGGTTACAGAATAGAATAGTCAAATGAAGATTGGTAATGAACGATAATACTTAGGACAAGAACAACACATATAAGATTCACCAGTGGCGTGTAGAAGTAGTAGTCAACTACTAGAAGTGAATCAAGTGAATTACACAATGAATCTCCAACTGCAGACCAACATACAGTATTTACTACTGTATTTCTGTGAATGGGGACATACTCATTATCATCCATAGGTATGCTACAACAATTATAAAAAAAAAAAAGTACAAACATTTAGACTGATATTTTTAAAAAAATTAAAAAATTCTCCTGATCAACAATGTTTCCAGGTCGGTGAAAAGGCAGTAATGCAGGAATTAATACTGAAAGAACATTATAAGTAATTATTGATTACCTGTGAATATTTGCCATCTATATTATAACAGAAAAGCTGATTCTCTATCACACACTGTCTGCATGTAACCTGGCATGTATTGCATATTTATATATATATATATATATATATATATATATATATGCTAATGTTATTATAGTGGAAACTTCATCTTTGAAATAGATGCCACATTTTTGCTTATCAATCACTGTGTATTATGTCTACTGGCCTGTGTAGTTGAGAAAACGGAGTAAGGAAAATATCTTCTCCGTCAGAAATATGACTGTCTATTTTGTGCATCAGTGACTTATATGTGCTTCTGCACAAATACACAATTTGACTGAGTTTTAAATAACACTCACTCATTCTGGACAACACCCACCCTGGGATGAACAATAAAATCATGAATTTGGAGGCAAGAAAAATTGTTAAATTTTTAAATCCCAAAATCCGGTAATTATAAAACTTTATTAAACTTTTCAGAAATAATTTGATAATATATGTTATAACACCTTTCACTGCTGCCTACACCCAGTGGTGTAACCACGTTTTAGTGGTCCAGTCCTTAGGGTCTTAGAATGATGTTTTAACCACTGGGCTAACTCTTTAGTGGTCAATGCTGACACTGGTGCAATCTGGTTGTTGATCGCTGGCTGCTTCAATCCATACCAACTTTGCCCACACTGTGTTCTTGATCTCAGAGTAGTAGAAAATTAAATGTGATAGTCTCGCAGTGCTGGTTCAAGCTGTGGTGGGTGCTATATTAAGAAAAAAAAAACAACTTTCACAGCAAAAAATAAAATGAGATTTGTAGGGGCTAATTTTCATTTGGTTTATATATCTCTTGGTACAACAAAAATTAACCCTTCCCACATGAATTTTTATAGTGACACTGGGCCTTGTCTAAACTTCTGGAGGGTCTGGGTTCAATGTCGTGGAATCAGAAAATCTGGTGGCAGCTGACATGAATTTCAGAGGCACTTGATGCAGCTTCTCAGCCCAAAGTCTCCGAGCTCTCCAAAGTCATCTGCTTATATACATTTAGGCCTAAAACTGGCATGGGGCCAATGGGTTCTGGGTATTTGGTGATTTCCCAATTTTCATTAATTCCAATAAAGGCTTTCTTTGTTCCCTGTTTCTGCTTTCTTAATCAACTTTCCAAATTTGAAGAATTATCCACCTTCCTTGGAAGTAATCCCAGGGATTGCTCCTCCCTGCTTCACTTCACATCTTACATTGCTACTCCACACAGACAGGGCTAAATTCTGTCCCTTCCTCCTTCCTTCTTGGTATTCTAACTCTGCCCACTTCTCAGGGCTGGCATAACTGTCTTTGTGACAAATCTAATTTTCAGAGTGCATAGGAGAAAGGGTTTGGTTTATCTCCTCATTAATTTCAATTCTCTGACTCCTTCCCTGGACCCACTTGTCCTGCGAAAACACAAACCAAATCACCTTCCATTTTAACCTTCTGAGTAATAGATAAAAATATTTTCTCAATATTTGTTTACCTAAATTCTTGACAAAGAGACATGCTTTTTTCCATCCTTGAGTCAGTTGTCATCTTAGCAAAAACATAAACCAGATCATCTGACTGTTATGATGAATCAATTTTCATAATCTTAACCCTTCTGTTTTCATTTCTTAATTCATTGTCACTAATGAAAATATAATTCCCATCTGATTCTATTTTCACCAATGACATGTGTTTTTCTAATTTCCCAAGAAAGAGATAAAGCCACTTCCCAATTTGTCTTACCTGCATGCCAGATTTTCAATAGATAAAAAAAAAAAAAACTCTTGGTGCATCATTCCAATTCATGGCGGTGAGGCAATCTAGATGTCCCTTTCTTCACTTCCACATTACCAGGGAAAATGTCTTCCATTCTCTCTTTCTATCTCTCTATCTTCCAGTTTATATTTCCTTTTGTGTTTAACACTTTTTCTGTTTAGAATTAATATTTAACCACATCACAGCCTCTGAGTCACAATATAATTATTTTTGAAGCTTTTTACAAAAAATTCCTAGAAATATTCTCATTGAATTAAAATGTTCAAACCAAATGCCATGATGAATACCTGTTTAATTTTTGTACTTACTGCAGTAAGCACAGTACTAGATTGGCAGGTAAGTCTCATCATTTTGATGTTGAAATTGCTAAGTGTAACCGTAACTTCTATTCTACGTTTCTTCTCTTGCACTTCTAACCTATGGAACTCATTTCCAGCTTCTTTTCTGGCCAACTACAATCTTCAAAAATTTGAATGCAATAGCAATTTTCATCTTTTGTCACCTTGGATCTTGTTCTTTTTATTGTCCTTTCACCATAGTCATGTTTCTCAGTTTCCTTCACACTCAGTAATTCTTTGTGTCTAAGTGGCTTTATCATTTTGCTTGGGTTAAAATGATTAATAAAAAAGCAAAAAAAAAGACATGTTGGTTACAATTCAAAATGTTTTGTAAGCTTTAAATGTGTAATTAAATCTACTAAAAAATTTCTAGATAATACCCAACCAATATATAGTTGTTATTTCATAAAACTATAATTGAAATTTAGTAGATTATTCCATTGGTAAAAACTGAGCTGGTTGCTGAAATGATCAAATAATTTTAGCATTTTTTTAATGCCATATCCCTTCAGGACACAAGTGATCATGATACTCCACTGATGCCTTTTCTTTATTATCTGTAAATTGCCAAGCATTCTTGGGAAACAGTAGCTTCTCATTGCCTTCTGCATAGTTTAGAATTCAAAATTTTCCTTCTCTTAGATTGGTTGCCATCCAACGCAAGAAAGTCATATCCACCCTGCTGTTTAATCTATATTTGTGGACGAAGGAGAAGGAGCATTTGTATGAAAGTGTATACAACAGATTAGTTTGGAATATGAGCTTGGCTCACCAATGCCACATTCTGAGCTGATATTCATTACACTATCTGCATATAAAATCATAGATTCTATAAAATTTCTAAATAGGCTAAAAGAAGTTTGTAAACTGGGAACAGATAAATACATTGACAGAATATTATCAAGATGGCATTAGATTGATTTTAATCTAGCAACATTTTTGTTTCTTCCTCTGGCCAGACAGATTGCACAAAGTTAACCTGAGGGTAAAGCATTTAAGAAATAAGTTGAATTTGTAAGTTATTTAAGATTTACCGAAAGTTATGATAGGTAATAAATATTTAAATGGACAAAAATAAAATGAAAAAAAAACATTTGTTTCATGTCTCAAATAAAAGGACCCCCCAAAAAAGTCATAAAGTAACTTCCTTTGTGATGTAAAAAAAAAAAAAGAAATTATTCAAAACAATAATAAACTTAATGGGGATTCTTTTTTTTTTTTTGTCTTAAAAGTTGTCTTTTGTCTTTGCTGTCAGTTTGTTGCTTGGTGTTATCTTCTGGCAAGCAAGATGAAGTGTATTGAGATTTTGTCATGTCAAAGAAACTTCTTAAAAAAAAAACAAAAAAAAAACAACAAAAAATAAATAACTAAAATAAACCAACACCAGAGAAACTAAAAGACAAAAGACTATTATTAGAAGGCGACTGGCTGAAGTGAAGAACCTAAGATGCAGTTAAATGACAAGTGGTATAACCCACCATCCCCCCCCATGCCCCCCCCCAACAGGCAACTGCTGCCACTAGCCATTATCAGAATGATACTCATGTTTGGCTTCTGTATTGATTGATGCCATTTTACGGCACTTTGAAAAACGTCTTGAAATTTGAGTCTGACTTAAATTGCTTTCTTTTTTTTTTTTTTATAAATGCTCTCAGCATAAGGTTTTTTTACAAAAAAAATTGGACTGGTAATTTAGATTGTTCAGTCATGAATGTTATTTTTTTTTTTTTAAAGAGACGTTTATGAAGACCATCAACGTTATTAAAAAAGAAAATATATAATTGTAAAACCCCACAAATAATAGCAATAGATAATTTATTAAAAATTTAATCTGGTTTGTAAAGCATTAATCAACGGATAAGAAAGAAGACAAGCCACTTCACAAAAGAAAAATATTAATTAAAATATTGAAATATAAATGCAGATTAAATATGTACAGTAACTTATAACTAAACATTTTTATATATATATATATATATATATATATATATATATATATATATATATATATATATGTCAAACATGTGTGATACCTTGCCTTCATCAGTCACCGACCAGGGGAAGTAACCCAATTTTGATGGCTAAGGTGGTAATGCCACCCTTAGTGCTACCAGCAGTTTATGTCATGAAAAGGTATTGTTTTTCCGTGTACATGTGTCAGTCTCTGTGATTTTTATGCAAGTGTAAGTCAGATTTTCCAATGCTGTGTTCAATAAAAGCATTTGCTTTTGATCATTAAACAAAAAAACGACACGTTCATAATGACCATTATCAATGATGTATAATGATGGAGTCAAAAACTGTTTAACACCTTCCCTGGCATAGACATGTATATATGTTTTTACCGAAAACGTCTTTTTCAGACACAGATGAATGAACATGTTCAAAATATAGCGTTCAAAAACCAGTTACAGACGTGTTTATATGTCGATCTTGATTTTTTTTTTTATGCCCTTCTGAGCTTGAAATGAGTTCAATTGTCAATGCATACATCTGGTAGAGGTGTTAGCCACTGCTCATATTAAAAACAAATAAAAATATTTGTCTGAAAACGAAATGATTTTCCCAAAATAATTGGTGGGGAAGGGGTTAAAATGTAAATTAGAAGAATTGACCCAATTTTCATCTCTTTCATGAAGTCCAAATATCAATGGACGTTTTCAAGAGACGGCAGCTAGAACTGTTAAAAAGAAAAGTCAGAAGTTATATTTTCAATTAAAGATTTAAAAGGGGTTACACTTCAAAATGTAATGATGAGTAATAAATTCCTGATAAAGGTTAAAAATTGAGAACTCTCCTGAAATTTTGAATTAACTTTTATTTTATGAGATAGTTACTTTCAATACAAATTTGAAAAAAATATACAACTGATCATTCAGTTGATGAGAATTGAAGAAATTATTTGGAAATATACTGAGGATGGCAGAGTCATCAAAAATGAGCAAAACAACAACAATGACTGAAACTTGCCCTATGGGAAAACCATTTTTCACAGCTCACGGCATTTTAGATTAAAGTTAAAAATGTCTAAATGTCTTATTTCTAAAAAGTCACTCACTATTTATTGTCTTCTTTCCGTGATACAAGAGTTGGACATTTTGGAAGCCCACTTCACTGAGCTTCTCCAGGTAACTATCTTAGAACCATCTCTTAGAATAATGGCAATATCTAATCTCAGAACATTGCATATCATTAGGAAGAATGTAGATTTGGCTCACTTATTATTAGTTTTATTGTCTTCTTTCCTTGATATAAGGGCTGGACATTTTGGAAGCCCACTTCACTGAGCTTCTCCAGGTAACTATCTTAGAACCATCTCTTAGAATAATGGCAATATTTAATCTCAGAACATTGCATATCATTAGGAAGAATGTAGATTTGGCTCACTTATTATTAGTTTTATTGTCTTCTTTCCGTGATACAAGAGTTGGACATTTTGGAAGCCCACTTCACTGTGCTTCTCCAGGTAACTATCTTAGAACCATCTCTTAGAATAATGGCAATATCTAATCTCAGAACATTGCATATCATTAGGAAGAATGTAGATTTGGCTCACTTATTATTAGTTTTATTGTCTTCTTTCCTTGATATAAGGGCTGGACATTTTGGAAGCCCACTTCACTGAGCTTCTCCAGGTAACTATCTTAGAACCATCTCTTAGAATAATGGCAATATCTAATCTCAGAACATTGCATATCATTAGGAAGAATGTAGATTTGGCTCACTTATTATTAGTTTTATTGTCTTCTTTCCTTGATACAAGTGTTGGACATTTTGGAAGCCCACTTCACTGTGCTTCTCCAGGTAACTATCTTAGAACCATCTCTTAGAATAATGGCAATATCTAATCTCAGAACATTGCATATCATTAGGAAGAATGTAGATTTGGCTCACTTATTATTAGTTTTATTGTCTTCTTCCCTTGATATAAGGGCTGGACATTTTGGAAGCCCACTTCACTGAGCTTCTCCAGGTAACTATCTTAGAACCATCTCTTAGAATAATGGCAATATCTAATCTCAGAACATTGCATATCATTAGGAAGAATGTAGATTTGGCTCACTTATTATTAGTTTTATTGTCTTCTTTCCTTGATATAAGGGCTGGACATTTTGGAAGCCCACTTCACTGAGCTTCTCCAGGTAACTATCTTAGAACCATCTCTTAGAATAATGGCAATATCTAATCTCAGAACATTGCATATCATTAGGAAGAATGTAGATTTGGCTCACTTATTATTAGTTTTATTGTCTTCTTTCCGTGATACAAGAGTTGGACATTTTGGAAGCCCACTTCACTGAGCTTCTCCAGGTAACTATCTTAGAACCATCTCTTAGAATAATGGCAATATTTAATCTCAGAACATTGCATATCATTAGGAAGAATGTAGATTTGGCTCACTTATTATTAGTTTTATTGTCTTCTTTCCGTGATACAAGAGTTGGACATTTTGGAAGCCCACTTCACTGTGCTTCTCCAGGTAACTATCTTAGAACCATCTCTTAGAATAATGGCAATATCTAATCTCAGAACATTGCATATCATTAGGAAGAATGTAGATTTGGCTCACTTATTATTAGTTTTATTGTCTTCTTTCCTTGATATAAGGGCTGGACATTTTGGAAGCCCACTTCACTGAGCTTCTCCAGGTAACTATCTTAGAACCATCTCTTAGAATAATGGCAATATCTAATCTCAGAACATTGCATATCATTAGGAAGAATGTAGATTTGGCTCACTTATTATTAGTTTTATTGTCTTCTTTCCTTGATACAAGTGTTGGACATTTTGGAAGCCCACTTCACTGTGCTTCTCCAGGTAACTATCTTAGAACCATCTCTTAGAATAATGGCAATATCTAATCTCAGAACATTGCATATCATTAGGAAGAATGTAGATTTGGCTCACTTATTATTAGTTTTATTGTCTTCTTTCCTTGATACAAGTGTTGGACATTTTGGAAGCCCACTTCACTGTGCTTCTCCAGGTAACTATCTTAGAACCATCTCTTAGAATAATGGCAATATCTAATCTCAGAACATTGCATATCATTAGGAAGAATGTAGATTTGGCTCACTTATTATTAGTTTTATTGTCTTCTTTCCTTGATACAAGTGTTGGACATTTTGGAAGCCCACTTCACTGTGCTTCTCCAGGTAACTATCTTAGAACCCTCTCTTAGAATAATGGCAATATCTAATCTCAGAACATTGCATATCATTAGGAAGAATGTAGATTTGGCTCACTTATTATTAGTTTTATTGTCTTCTTTCCTTGATACAAGTGTTGGACATTTTGGAAGCCCACTTCACTGTGCTTCTCCAGGTAACTATCTTAGAACCATCTCTTAGAATAATGGCAATATCTAATCTCAGAACATTGCATATCATTAGGAAGAATGTAGATTTGGCTCACTTATTATTAGTTTTATTGTCTTCTTTCCTTGATACAAGTGTTGGACATTTTGGAAGCCCACTTCACTGTGCTTCTCCAGGTAACTATCTTAGAACCCTCTCTTAGAATAATGGCAATATATAATCTCAGAACATTGCATATCATTAGGAAGAATGTAGATTTGGCTCACTTATTATTAGTTTTATTGTCTTCTTTCCTTGATACAAGTGTTGGACATTTTGGAAGCCCACTTCACTGTGCTTCTCCAGGTAACTATCTTAGAACCATCTCTTAGAATAATGGCAATATCTAATCTCAGAACATTGCATATCATTAGGAAGAATGTAGATTTGGCTCACTTATTATTAGTTTTATTGTCTTCTTTCCTTGATATAAGGGCTGGACATTTTGGAAGCCCACTTCACTGAGCTTCTCCAGGTAACTATCTTAGAACCATCTCTTAGAATAATGGCAATATCTAATCTCAGAACATTGCATATCATTAAAAGAATGTAGATTTGGCTCACTTATTATTAGTTTTATTGTCTTCTTTCCTTGATACAAGTGTTGGACATTTTGGAAGCCCACTTCACTGTGCTTCTCCAGGTAACTATCTTAGAACCATCTCTTAGAATAATGGCAATATCTAATCTCAGAACATTGCATATCATTAGGAAGAATGTAGATTTGGCTCACTTATTATTAGTTTTATTGTCTTCTTTCCTTGATATAAGGGCTGGACATTTTGGAAGCCCACTTCACTGAGCTTCTCCAGGTAACTATCTTAGAACCATCTCTTAGAATAATGGCAATATCTAATCTCAGAACATTGCATATCATTAGGAAGAATGTAGATTTGGCTCACTTATTATTAGTTTTATTGTCTTCTTTCCTTGATATAAGGGCTGGACATTTTGGAAGCCCACTTCACTGAGCTTCTCCAGGTACCTATCTTAGAACCATCTCTTAGAATAATGGCAATATCTAATCTCAGAACATTGCATATCATTAGGAAGAATGTAGATTTGGCTCACTTATTATTAGTTTTATTGTCTTCTTTCCTTGATACAAGTGTTGGACATTTTGGAAGCCCACTTCACTGTGCTTCTCCAGGTAACTATCTTAGAACCATCTCTTAGAATAATGGCAATATCTAATCTCAGAACATTGCATATCATTAGGAAGAATGTAGATTTGGCTCACTTATTATTAGTTTTATTGTCTTCTTTCCTTGATACAAGTGTTGGACATTTTGGAAGCCCACTTCACTGTGCTTCTCCAGGTAACTATCTTAGAACCATCTCTTAGAATAATGGCAATATCTAATCTCAGAACATTGCATATCATTAGGAAGAATGTAGATTTGGCTCACTTATTATTAGTTTTATTGTCTTCTTTCCTTGATACAAGTGTTGGACATTTTGGAAGCCCACTTCACTGTGCTTCTCCAGGTAACTATCTTAGAACCATCTCTTAGAATAATGGCAATATCTAATCTCAGAACATTGCATATCATTAGGAAGAATGTAGATTTGGCTCACTTATTATTAGTTTTATTGTCTTCTTTCCTTGATATAAGGGCTGGACATTTTGGAAGCCCACTTCACTGAGCTTCTCCAGGTAACTATCTTAGAACCATCTCTTAGAATAATGGCAATATCTAATCTCAGAACATTGCATATCATTAGGAAGAATGTAGATTTGGCTCACTTATTATTAGTTTTATTGTCTTCTTTCCTTGATACAAGTGTTGGACATTTTGGAAGCCCACTTCACTGTGCTTCTCCAGGTAACTATCTTAGAACCATCTCTTAGAATAATGGCAATATCTAATCTCAGAACATTGCATATCATTAGGAAGAATGTAGATTTGGCTCACTTATTATTAGTTTTATTGTCTTCTTTCCTTGATATAAGGGCTGGACATTTTGGAAGCCCACTTCACTGAGCTTCTCCAGGTAACTATCTTAGAACCATCTCTTAGAATAATGGCAATATCTAATCTCAGAACATTGCATATCATTAGGAAGAATGTAGATTTGGCTCACTTATTATTAGTTTTATTGTCTTCTTTCCGTGATACAAGAGTTGGACATTTTGGAAGCCCACTTCACTGAGCTTCTCCAGGTAACTATCTTAGAACCATCTCTTAGAATAATGGCAATATTTAATCTCAGAACATTGCATATCATTAGGAAGAATGTAGATTTGGCTCACTTATTATTAGTTTTATTGTCTTCTTTCCGTGATACAAGAGTTGGACATTTTGGAAGCCCACTTCACTGAGCTTCTCCAGGTAACTATCTTAGAACCATCTCTTAGAATAATGGCAATATCTAATCTCAGAACATTGTATATCATTAGGAAGAATGTAGATTTGGCTCACTTATTATTAGTTTTATTGTCTTCTTTCCTTGATATAAGGGCTGGACATTTTGGAAGCCCACTTCACTGAGCTTCTCCAGATAACTATCTTAGAACCATCTCTTAGAATAATGGCAATATCTAATCTCAGAACATTGCATATCATTAGGAAGAATGTAGATTTGGCTCACTTATTATTAGTTTTATTGTCTTCTTTCCTTGATACAAGTGTTGGACATTTTGGAAGCCCACTTCACTGTGCTTCTCCAGGTAACTATCTTAGAACCATCTCTTAGAATAATGGCAATATCTAATCTCAGAACATTGCATATCATTAGGAAGAATGTAGATTTGGCTCACTTATTATTAGTTTTATTGTCTTCTTTCCTTGATACAAGTGTTGGACATTTTGGAAGCCCACTTCACTGTGCTTCTCCAGGTAACTCTGTATTAGAAGAATGACTTGAAGTCATTGTAGAGATCTTCTCTCTAAGTTTCTTTTGTCAGCCTTTGCTCTGACCTTCTTCAATGCTTTGGTCTGTACATTGATTAAACTGTCGATGATTTCATGTGCAAATCCTCATAATCTTCAGGTGTTCAGTAACAAATCCAGAGCAAGGATGCTCATGTGTTCATACAATGATACCATGCTGTTAGTGAGCTTGACACCACATACACATCTGATCAGAGAATAATCGAAAGTATCAGACTTTTATGTGAGATTTTATATAAGAGGGGTATTGGAAAAGTAATGGTGTCAATTTTATTTTCTTGGCCAGCAATAATCAGAAACAGATGTTGGAGGTATGACAGTAGAGGTTGAACCTTCTGACCTATATCCTACAATATTTTTGTTTGCATTGTTATAGTTAATACTCTTGCAAAATTTTGTCTGAAATGAAATCTCTATGTATAAAAGGCAGGATGTGTGTGTGTGTGTGTGTAATGAATGCATGGCCGCAATTTTCAATGGATTTGCACCAAAATTTACATGCACATGTTCCAAGTTAGCGGAAGGGCCAAGACCAAGTTTGCATTTCCCAACTCCCATCGATAGTGGAAATAATCGATTTTTTTCATGCTTCTACGACAGTTTTCATGTAGTTTGCAGCCATTTTCTACTGGCCAGAGTGAGAGCCTATAGCTGGCTGCCACGAATAGTCAGGAAGATTCTATTGGCCAGCATGAGAGCTAACAGCTGACTGACACAAATGTTAACCAGCATGCAAAAAAAATCGATAGCTGCATTTGTCACAAGTGGGAAAAATTTAAATCTGCATGGCACTTTACTCCAATTGGCTCATTCACTTGCTTAAACTCAATGTTGATTTTGATTCCACAGAACTGGGGTGGGTGTGAAAAAGTATGTGTTGTTAACATTCTTTTTTCATTTGGTTTTTCCAGTTACAAGTACTTTTTTAAAGCTGATCGTTTTGTGTTCATTTTGTTTAGTTTTTTTTTCATAACAGATTTAATGTTTAGTATAGAGCTTAGAAAAAATTTGCAGTGTGTAAGTAAGGCATGTAGCAACATCAGCACAGCAAAGGGCACTCCTTTAAAGGCAAGGAAGGGCAAAAATATTTTGTCAAGTGATAGCGATTGCTGTATGAGTCGTACGATTTTTGAATCAAGCATGAGCAACGCCGGGCCATGCTGCTAGTTCTCTATAAAACAGAGGTGTTTCATTGAACCCCTTCACACTCAAAACATTGTACCTATTGACATTCATCAAGGCTTGCTGAACTTTTAGAAACCAAAAAGATTATGAGAGCACAGTTAGGTAGTGGGTAATGTGTCTTAGTGATGTGTATAACAAGCCTTATTCCAGGCACCCCTGCACAGGTATAATCTATGCAATGATTGATTTATTTTCTATGACTTATCAACTCTTTGTAAGTTATCTAAAGCCAATAAATATTTTTAGAATGTATTTTTTTACAAATAATAATGGGTTAGTGATACAAGTCTAACTAATTAACCCATATCCTGGGGCTGAAGAGGTGGATTCATACCTTTCCCAATGGTATTTGCACATAAATGAATATAATGAACCCAGCAGGAATTAGAACTTATCTCTCTAATTAACAATTCTGAGCCATTATCCATTACACCACTGGCACATTCAAGCTTACAGTACCTGGTATTCTCAAACAGTCACCCATATACGTACTGAGCAGGCTCTGCATTGCTTAACTTTAGTGATAATACAGGAACCAGTGTTTCAATGTGATAAGCTCTTATAAAATTCACTTTGAAAACATATCACTGATGTTGGTGATGATAGGAGAAAATAATTTTTGTATCTGAAAAAATGACTCTATCCAATGGCGTTCTATTGTTCCCTGAATTTATTACAGTTTTCATGGAAATGAACAGGAGGCATTGCTTTTGGTGCATCACTCATATTTGCTTTGTAAACAGTTGTTAGCTGTCATCAGGACAGGTTATAAATTTAACTGAATCCTTTTCACCCTTTTTATATCTGAATTTATGTGAACTATTGTCATCTTCATTATTATAGATGCATTTCCGCCAGTTTTTCCCTAACAATCATCAGGTCTTCATTTTTGGGCTAATATGGAGCAATTTCTCATCTAAAAAATGAAATGCCAAATTATTAAGACCCACTGTGAGCCATCCATGATAACTAAATGTCGAAACTCTCTGACGTTGAATATGAGGGCTCCAACACAAGGTCAAAATAACACAATAATCACTAGATATCCATATCAGCCAAACTGCAAGCAACTTCCTGCTTGTAAAACTCCCTGTCATTTACTTGCTTCCCTGCTAGCTACAAGGTACAAAGCTTTAAATGCAATGTCAATCACCATCGTCTATCTTCTTGAATCCTGTTCATCTTATGTCCTTTTCTCAATCCTCTGTAGTCTTTTCTGTCTTTACCTTTCCCTTTCTATGACCCCCTGCATACCAGTGGCATTCCTGCCGTTCTTGGAATGAAATGATTACAAACACGGAAAGGAAGATGACCAGAGGCTACTTGGTTGAAATGTTGTGTCTATTATAAAATCTAATAATCAAGATGAGAACAATGGTAATATTAGAAAACATTTGGCATTCCTTGGCCAAGCAATCATTACTATGGTTGATTGAAATTTAAGAAGCATTTGTCTTAAAACTATTTTTCAAGAAAATAGATTTCTCAAGTCCAAGCTATTATCGCTCTTTCACATATTAATGGGAGTTTGCTTCCTAATCTTTTGTTTGAAGTAATGTGGAACATCTACATCTTGATTATATCATTATTTTCTCTTCAAGTTACGTGTGATATCCATTTTAGTTGTTGTTTCTCTTGGTAGTCTGTTATTTGGTACAGTTCTCTGCTTGTGATTCTTTAATACCAGTCCACACTATCCAAAGAAGGAGGATCCATGTGAAGACCTACAGGATTCATTTGGCCAAAGCCATTTTTCACCATTGATCTTAGAAAACTGTTTTTCAGCTGACAGCTTAGATATTTCTGAACAAGTTTGGTTCCATGCATGGCATCCATATGAAAGTTTCAATCTGATGAAGCTATTTAAGAACATGACTTGAGTTTTCAGGTTAATGTTCGGGTTCAGTAGCAAATAGTTTGAAATAATTAAAGTATATTGACAATTCCTTATCTCAAAGATGAAATAAAAGATTTTTTTTGTTCTTTAATTATGCACCTCAGGGACACACAACTTGCCAGAGTTTTCAAGTGACTAAATATCCAATACAATTGCTATTCACCTTTCAGTTTCACTAGAAACCAATATTGTATAATTCTTGATGGCAGTGAAAAATGCTGTGTTGCACCTTCCGTTTCATCAATCATGTTTATTAAGAATATATTAATCGATGTTGGGATTTTTATCTGAGACTTGGCAACATTTCAACAGTTTTTAATACTTGATTTTGGGGTTGTGCATATATTAGTGATTCAATAAGTCTATAGCCTAAGGTTGTAAAACAAAAAAAGCATTTCAACAAATATTTTTCAAGATAATCTCTTGTCAATGAATTTAGTAGTGAATATTGTTATTAATATTAATGACAGATTGAACATTTAGACTTTGAGAATTACAGGTTTAAAATTCAAACAATAACTATGTGTTGTAGAATTAAATTTATTCCCATGTCTGTGTTAAGTGTATCTAAATTTTTGGAGAGTTTAAACAGATTGATCAATGTCAGGCAACTTAATATTTACTGCATCTGGCTGAACTTTCCATACAAATCTTGAAATCACATAACAAGAAACCTCAATTTTATATCAGTTTTTCCTTTCTTTGAGCAATCCAATTTGTATATTAAATGATTAAACTTTTTGTGTATTTCCTCATCCATAGATATGTATGTTTTTGTTCCTGTAAATATATATATATATATATATATATATATATATATATATATATATATAGTGTGATTGGGATATACTCGTATGTGTGTATGTGCCCAGTTCTGTTTTGGGGCATATAAATATGTGTATAGTATTATCATGATGATGTGTGTGATTGTATATGAAGAGGTGTTGAAAAGGGAATGACTCAATCCACTTTCCAAAATCTAACCAAATGAGCAAGTATTTGGGTGGGAGGAAGGGCTCCAAACCTTTACTCATAATGAGAAAGAGGTTGTTCTTGAATATTGACAAAATGTATATTGTGGTCTGTATATGTGCATATATACATATACACACACATCCTTATTAATACATATATATCTTTATATATATATATATATATATATATATATATTTTTTTTTTTAAATAGGTTGGTTATTAAAACAAGGGAAAACAAAAGGGTACCAATGTGATCAGCACGAAAAACATTTATTAAATATTAATTATTAACTACAAGACAGAAATGAAGCATGGAGATTAATGTTATTAGTCTGGAATTTTTGGGTATGCCTGTGTCCTTCATCTCAGTGGTGTGAGAAATAAACAGAGAAACAGGGAAGACTCACCAATGGTGGTTCTTGTGGCTGGTGTGAATTCATTGTAGATGTTTTATTATTAGTAAAAAACCGATCCCTGATTGATTCCTTGCATGCGAAACTTTTCTTTGAAAATGATGGGGGGGTGAACACATTAGTCTGTTTTGTTTTTATCGGTGTTGAAGGTAAGGGGAGTGTGATTTTGAACAAAGGGGAAAAGGCTTGTAGGATTTGGGATGGGGAAGACGTCCCATATGTGGTCAGTGTTGATAGATTTGTCAAGATGGGTAAAGAGTGAGAAGGCAAAAAACGTAATAAAAATAAAATGAAAGGGAAAAAAAAAGAGGATAGGAACTGCAGAAAAAGGATAAAATATTTTGATAAAAATTATTTATAATTATTTACTCATTAACAGTTTCTTTCATGTAGTGAGATTTTCAAAATAGGCATTTGTTTCCCTTAAACACTCCTATACTCTATAGTACTTTTTCACATTTTTCAAAAGAAATGTGTCAGTGTTTTGACAGTTTGAAATAATTTAATTCCTTTTGTTTATCAATTGATTTACATTCTTGAATTCTATGATTTTCAACTTCTCCTACATACATAGATCGCATTTTCTTTCTCTGGTTTTCTTCTTCTTCTTTTTTTTATTATATCCCATTCTACTACTGACGTTTTCGCTTTCCTTCGTACTTCCCATTAACAGGGGCAAGAAATGGCTTGTAAGTTTAAACACCTACAAAACAAAACTGCTTTCATATAACCACCATAGAGAACCTTTTCTACCTGCCATCAGCATGGCTGATGCTAGACTCCAAGAGAGTAACTTGCTGCATCGTTTTGGCCTCACATTTTCAACTGACTTGTAGAGAAGTGACTACATCAAATCAATAGCTGCATCTACTACAAGGAAATTTGGCTCACTGTATCACGATAGAAAACTTTTATTGTTAGAATCCACATTTACAAATTTGCCATTCGTCCATACATTGAATACTTTTGCAACATCTGGTCTGGTACTCCTGTTGTACATCTAGAGATTCTTGACAAAATCCAAAGAAGGATCTGAAATGTAATCAATCTTGACCAGACATCTCAACTTCAGTCACTTTCTCACAGATGTGGGTTTGGCTTCCCTCTTTTCTACAAATATTTTCATGGCAACTGCTCTAATGACGTTTTTTTTTTCCTGGATGCCCTGACAATATGAATTTAAGTGTGCCACTAGATTGGCATCTAGGTCCTACCTGTTTACTGTTGGAATAGCTAAATGCAACTGCCACTTCTACTCCAATAGTTTCTTTTCTCACACTTTTCACCTGTGGAACTCCCTTCCATTTCCTTGTTTTCCTGATAACTATAATCTTCAAAGATTTAAACGCAATAGCAATTACCATCTTTTATCTTCTTGAATCCCATTCATCTTTTGTCCTTTCCTCAATCTTTCTTATACTCAGACTTTTCTCTCACACCCATGTGATCTTGTGGCATTTTCAGAGAATCATTTCTATCTTCCATTTTACTACTGTTTTCCCTTTCATTTTTAGTTCCCATATATTTTCAACAATAAAGTGTTATTTCCATGTCTTTCATATTTAAATGATAGCAAATTGTTTGCATATCTCTTTAAATTTTTTTCCCAGTTGCTCTGATGTATGTCCTTTCTAACCTTGAGCTCTCCTCTGTTGTCACTTTTGCCTTATATAACACATTTTCCTCACTGCAATTTCTCTGCAGTAGACATTTGGTTTTGATTCTACAATTACACTTTTGACTAATGTTTTTGTGCAGTTTTTCTTTAGTATTTTGTTATGTTTTTTGTATTATTTATTTAATATTATCCCATTCATATATTTTTATACATATCATTGACCAACAAGAAATGATAGCTTTGTTTCTGTTCTTTGAGATCTACAAATATCTACAGAAACTCCCAGCCAGAATAATTACTGTGAAATCTTATTTTTCTACTAATTTGTCTTGCATGTAATACCTTGGAAGGTGTTATGAATTTAAAAGCAATTCAAAACAGCAGGAAGACAAAACAACAATAACCTTAAGAAAGGCTTTATTCAACAAAAGAAACTAAGCTGGACAACACTATAGGTGTCTCCCCCCCCTAATCCCCCTCCCCAAAATACAGCAGAATTTATAAAAGAAAATGGGTGTTCATTTGCATACAACAAATTTACATACAAAACACCAAATAAGAGTTCATTTCATAGCAGGGTTTCAGCTATCATAAAAACAACAGGTTTTGTTTTTGAGCACGAGTATTACCTTACTTTGGTACCTTGTTCTTCCAGCCATTTTGCTCTGCAAAGGGACACAGATTTCCTTCACCTACATTGATCATGGACAAGTTGTGCAGCCTGAAATCGTTTCTTTAACTGTAGTTAAATTTTTGGGATGATTCCTTGGATTTTTTCAGCCTTGATATATCCAGTTTAGGGCAACTTAGGCTGGCTGACTGTCAGATAGTCACCAGTTATGGCTGGTGAACTGTATCTGCTTATTTGCCACCATTGCACTTTGTATATCTTCTCACTTTTACACAAGCAAGCCATCTACAAATATATCAAAACATTTGACAATATTACAATACTATTTGCATACTCAAATATGCCACCCTGGATGACCACTGAATCTGAAATAGATCTCACATTGACAGAATTTTAAAAAGCAATCAACACATGAAAGTGAATACCAAAATAAATTTTGGGGAATTAAAAGACAAATGCCATTTTGGTATGGAGAAAATTATACACAGATGAAATAAAATGGGAGCTGCTGCCACAGACTTAAAAGTTTTTAAATCAAATTTCAATGAAGAATAAACTCAATGCAAATAATTTGTATATTGAAACTAGCATGTAGGTATAGAATATATTTTAGTCACTTGCCTCTCTGTGTTCCAGCTTACTTTTTTTCTGGAGAAGACACACACAAGGGTTATGAAAAGTTCTCAGCCAGATCTCTTTCACCAAATCAGTATTCTGATGTTTGGTCACTGATATAAGGATCTTGTATCGTCATTAGCTCTTGTGAATCCACTGCAGGAAAAATGGCAACAGAAATATTAGCCATTTACTTATAAGGAAACATTGACTCAGCAGCCAGTGCTACTTGAGTTGCACTTTTCTTCACTACCTGACCATCAACCCAGGATCTAAGTGTAGTATCAGCTCATTATCTCTAATGGTAATATTAGCCATTTCCATATAAGGAAACATTTATTGACTCAGTAACCAGTGCTACTTGAGTTGCACTTTTTTTCACTCTCTGAACATCAAGTGTAGTATCAGCTCATTATCTCTAATGGTAATATTAGCCATTTCCTTATAAGGAAACATTTAGCACTTATTGACCGAGCAAATGGTGTTCCTTTCTGTTAAAATTTATAAAAACTTTCTCTTAAAGCAATTTTTCAGGAAAAATGGTTTCTCATGCCCACTGATATTGCTGATGGGAAATTCTTCTAATCTTCGATTTGAATTCGGGTGAAATGTCAACACCTTTTATTATTATTATTCATTTATGAATTTAAAGTTTGATTCCCTATTTCCCTGTATGTGCATCATGTCAACTGCTAATATCTACGTTCAGACTTGTGAGTAACTGAATGACAAAATGGGGAGAAAAAAAACCTGTACATAATGTTTTGTTTCCCAGAAGGACCCTACAAACTAATCATAGAATATTCTTATGAAAAGTTAAAATATTTAACAAAATATAACTCCAAATATTTACATACATGTACATCTATGTCTTCTTTTTCTTTGTGCTGGACCCATTCAGGACCTTGGTGAACATGTCTCTCCCCAATTTTGTGTCCTTTGTAGCTCTTAATAAATTTTGTCATTTTTTTATCTCTCCTAAACCCTGTTGTGCCATCCATTTACACAAGATTGTTTTTCTAATTCTATGCGCCATGTCCCTTCAGAATGTTGGCGATCATGGCTCTCCACAATTTCCTGTTCTTTATAGCTCTTAATAAATTTTGTCTTTTTGTTATCTCTCCTAAACCTTGCTCTGTAAAATTTCAACCTGCATTTTTTTTTGTATTTCTTCTCTATGCCATATATATAGATATATGGAAATGGTTAGGATAAAAAATCTACATACACGTACATATAAATATATTTCTATCTCAGGTGTTATAAATACAGTGCTCAATGTTATGAAACAGAGCTATAAGTATACATTAGTGAATAAACACAAGATCCATTTTTTGCATTCTTCAAGTGCAAATATTTGCACCTGAATATTGCAAGAATTGCATGAAACTGAGTTGTGCTATCGATGTTGGATATCATGCATATTCACTTATTTATAAATCCATTGATAAAATCATTATTTATGTCCTTTTGAGATGTAGAAGTTTTAGAAGTCCTTTTGTCATGTAAAAGTTTTAATTTAATTTTGCATCTTGTTAGTCCCACTTTCAGTCTGATTTATATATGGCATTGTCTGTACAGACCTGTGCATGTATTAATGGATTCTCTAAGCAAGCAGGTGTGTGCCATTTGATGTGTTGGAAAAATACTTGTAGTTAGAATAATACTTCTACAGTGTGCTTACAAAAAAGAATGATGCTTTGCAGTCATGTGTCACGCATAAGTCATAAAAAGCATACTATTTCTAAATTTATGGCATCTATAATTGGGCATCAGAGTGTTTTGTTTCACCATTATGCATTTGAGTAGAAAGAAAAGATTTCTGTCAGCATGGGGATATGTAATGTTTGTTAAATATCAGATTCCTCTCTTTACTGACACATTATAAATGCATATATATATATATATATTTATAAAATTATGCAATATATATATATATATATATATATATATATAGATATACACACACACACACACATGTGTAAGATATATATCACAAAATCTATATATATATATACACACACATATTGTATATTTCTGCTATTATGCATTTGAGCAAAAAGAAAAGATTTGTCAGCATGAGGATAAGTATTTTTTTATATACAAAAAATTTGTATATTTATATTATATATATATATATATATATATATATATATATATATATATATATATAAGATTAATACAAATATAACATTTGTCACTTAGTTGATTGATGTTTCATAGACAAAATTTTTGAAATTGTTTAAGCCATTCTTCTTATTTTTGTTATTTTTTTGGGGAAGTTAAAAATAATTTATACACTAATTATTGGCATTAGGTTCATTTTTTTCTTTTGTATGTGTGCGATGTTGTGACCATTTCTCCTTTCCATAATTTTCTTGTCTCTTTATACTCTCTCCCTCTGCCTTTTCTTTCTTTCAGCTCTCAGTGTCAAAATATATATTCCAAAGTGCTCAGCATCAGAGATAGAATGTATGTAAATAGGGTAGTGTGTTTTCTTGAAGATTGTTTCATTATGAACCAGTCTGTCAATGCTCGGTGTTGACTTCAGTGTCCACTTTTAATATTATTATATACACTTACATTGTTTTCTCTTTGAGTTACATATGCTATCCATTTTTGCCATGGCTGCTTTAGAAAATACATACTCAGTTAAATACATACCACTAAATGTTATAGCTCTTTCTAATATTGCTACAAATGTGAAATGTTAAAGCTTGATCATGTCATTATTTTCTCTTCTAGTTGCTTGTGCTATCCATTTTTTGGTAAAGTGATTATGTAGCACCATTATATAAGCTCTGATGAAGGATTGTCTTCTGAGAGATTGATTGGATTAATTCTTTTGAAACCATTTTCAACCATTCATTTGATATAACAGTTGTATACAGATAATAGTTCAGACATTTCTGAGTGAGTTGAATGCAATGTATGCAATTCACCTGAAAGTCTAGAGCTAATGAGAACATGAGTTTTCAGGTTAATGTTTTGGATTTATAGCATCTTATGGTGCTTGACAAAAGTGGCCCGAGCACATCTGTTTTTAACTCCTTATCTACTAAATTAAATTAGCTATAAATGAAACAATTATAATTAGTAGATCTACGACATAAAACTAATGTAAAAAATTTCTTCAAGACTTACTTTACAAAATTCATACAAATATAAAAAACATTTTTTACTTTGTAAAATCATATGATGCGAACAGAAGTGAAGCATATACAGTTTTAAAACTTCTACATATGAACCATTTGTTGTGTTTGTGTTTTTTCTTAACTCACCAGATGAATGTATTGTCAGCTTTTGTACATTCCTTCATTTCTAGAGATGCATTTCATTGGTGCTTCAAATCTATTTGAACCAACTGCAGAAGGCAACCAGACCACAAATACGAAATGCTTGAAAGATGAAAGGCAGAGAAACCATTTTGATGATTTATACTTATCGTTGCATTTCCTGTTTTATAAACCTTTCTTATGCTAAGCTAAATTATACACACAAACATGTGTGTGTATATACATATATATATAAGTAATAATATATATATATATATATATATACATACATATATATAGAGAGAGAGTGTTTCATTAAGATGGATCAAAGTCAGCAGTAAATAAATCAGTGTTATTGGTGAAATTTATTTCTCTAATGGATTATGTTTAAGTCATGGCAATTATGGATAAAAAATAATATCACCCAAATGTCATCCAAATCTGAAAGAAAAAGAAAAAAATCATTAGACGCTTAAACTTAATTTACATTTAAAATCGATCCAAGTTATTGGAACACCCTTTATATATATATATATATATCAGTAATTATATATATATATATATATATATATATATATATATATATATATATCAGTAATTATATATATATATATATATATATATATATATATATCAGTAATTATATATATATATATATATATATATATATATATATATACATACACTTTAAAAATCAGGAGGTCAATTAAAATATGCAACAATGGTTTTGACCTGACGGCCGCTTCGGGCAATACTTTTAAAATGACCACTTTAACACTTTATTTCAATATTTCAAAATATATGTTTATGTGTGCATGACATATATGTGAAAACTTCTCTCTGGTCAAGAAACACCTAAGAATGTCTTACATTTTATGAAATTTCATGATGTGTTCAAGTCAAAAACTTTTTACCACCCCTTTATATGTGTATATCTAGATACCGTGTGTGTGTGTATGCATATATATATGACTTATTCAGTTTCTTTCTTTATGTATACAAGGCATATCATTTCACATATGTTTAATCCCACAGTTAAATATTAAATTTATAAACGTATATATATCCTGTGTGTGTATCTATATATAGAGTGAATGTATGTATGTATGTATGTACATAAAAAATATAAAATTTGCTCCTTTTGCATTTTCTGTTTTTCTAACATTAATTATACGAACACATGTAATATTTGTTCAGTTTTGTTGTTTTTTTGTATATCCATTTGTCTTATCATTAGAGATATGAATATTCATGCATTTTATGTGGTTTTATATACTTACATACCTTTATATATATATACACACACACATATATTTTTATTACTTCAAACATTATTTTTACTGGATGCCTGTGTTTGAAATAGACACCCCATTTTAAATTGTGTGCAATTACATCTTCTAGACTGTGCACATGAGAAAATTTATGAAAACTGGTATCCACTATAAATAACATTGAAATGATATATATATATATATATATATATATATATATATATATATAGAGAGAGAGAGAGAGAGAGAGAGAAATACCTAATGTGTGCACTTACAGTATAATTCATTTGATTCAACTTATGTGCATAGTTGTGCAGTTATTTATAATTATATGTATATATAGCTTTCAAAATTCATGTGAAGGAACATTTTATTCATTTTAGTAAATATAATTGCATTGATAACTCCATGGAAAAAAACTACTTTCCCATGGACGAAATGATCATCCGTATGAGGTAAATTGTTTGAATCTCATTAATTGTAATTCACTTATATGCTGTATAATGAAAATTATATTCAGCTCTCTTTTGTGGATCAGTTTTACTATTTTATATTTATAGGATCAACTTGGATTACTTACAGATTTTTTTTACCTTTTACCTATATATATATAAAGTATATGCACCATTATATATGAAGAAATATTATATTTGTTACATACATGTGTTTGAGTAGACATCCCTGTTTTGTTTTAAACAGTGACATTAATGTCTACAAGCCTCGGGATGAAGAGGTCTTCTAAAGAAAATATTCCTCTAAACATGCTTAATAATTATAAATATATTTAAAATAGATGATAACTATATATACAGGAGGCTGTTGAAAAGTTCCTGGCTTGATCCACTTCACAAAACCGGAACAGTTGATCAGACACCAGAATTTCTTTTGAAAAGATTTCTTGCTCACACCAAGAAATTTTCAGTGCCTTACCCCACCTTCTACATTTATAGATTTCTATATGCCTGGGAATTATGTATGTATGTGTGTGTGTGTGTGTGTGTATATAACATAATGTGATCATATATATAGCATGATGTAATCACGATTATTATTCAGGCTGGGAAATATTTTCTTTACCATATATACAACATTGATGGAATTACTCAAAGACTCTTATTTCCTATAGATTCCATTGCCAGGAAGAAACATTTTGGTTAATTTCATCTGAAGTTTCCGCAAATCTCTGATGAACTGACTGACTGCAAACAGCCGTAGCCATATCAGCTTTTGATCAGTTTATCATGCCGTGTATAGATGGGAAAAGAAGAAACAGAGAAAACCATTTAATGGATGAAGAAGAAAAAGCAAATAGGCAAACATGTTTTGTGTTGTTTTTTGTATTTTCAAAAACAAAGTCTAACTTGGAAATTATTTTTGCAGGAAATATGTTACATATAACATTCACCTGTGCGTTGTGTTTGCCAATAACGCTAGCTCCTTGGAACTAGGGCCTTATCCAATAGAAGGGATTAAGGTGGTGTGGAGTGTGAGTGCATGGTCCTATCATCTTCACTTCAACAGAGATTTTTCCAGTGGCATGAGAAAGCTCATGAAAACCTTTATCTGACAGTTAACTGCCAGAGATCCGATCTGTTTAGACAATTACTGTTCCTCTGTCTGTTCCGAACTACAGATCTGTGCTCAGTTTACTCTCTCTTAGCCATTGACCATCCAAGGCTTACCCCTGTGGTAGTTGCGCAGTGTTTGATGTTGCTTTTCTAAGGACCCCTACTGCTCCAACATGCCTCACAATTTAGCTTGACAGTACAAGACTCCAGTTACATGGGTTGCCATCTGTGGATATGAAAACAGATGCACATGTTACTGTACTGTGTATGCCAAAATGCCATTGATCCCATGAAAGGATTCTGTCTATTGGCAGTTCTTGGTTATAATCTTAGTGGGTGGCTAGTCATTCCCTTTACCAGAAAAGCACAGTGGGGGAAACTAGTTTAGTTTCCAGTAACCCAATTCTGCAGTACATGATAAAATGTCATCATATAGAACACTCCAATTTGATATTCCTACTTATTGAACCCAGCCTTTGTAACGCCTTTGTAAAGAACCTTTTTTTTCTCTTGGCAAAAAGTTGGGTTTAATTGATTTTCTCTTATGCAAAAATGTCCTAATTCATACCACACCATTTGTAACCATTCTGTGTAAGACTATAATCTCTTTAGAATGTTTTATCAATGTATGGCCAAGAAAAATATTTGTGTGCTTTAAAAAGGCAATTTCGCTAAACATTTTTTCCTCCCAAAATATATTATCCACTTTTCTTAGTATCTTCCTTGCAGGAAACTTACCAAGACCAAATGAAATGTTTTTTCCTTTTATTGCTCTCAATGCTTTCCTCTGATGCTGTACACGACCAATGTCGTTGAAAAGGTCAGTGATTATCATAAATAAGGAGTAATTAATAAGATTTACTCAACAACAAAGTGTGAAAAATAGACTTTTGTGAGTTGTATGTTTGAATTTTTTTTCATCTTGGTCTAAGAAGTGGATAGGATTAAAAACATAAAACTAACCTTCACTTGCAAAAATACTCAGTTTAACACAGCTTGACTACAACTTACCACCATCAGTACAAAGGAATCCTTTTCTTGTGACTACAGTGACCTTTGATCCAAGTCTTGAGCTTCTACCTGGCATGGGGATTTCAGCTAGTATCTATCTATCTATATATCTCTATATCTATATATATATATATATATATATATATATATATATATATATAGAGAGAGAGAGAGAGAGAGACAGAGACAGAGTGAGAGAGCTGAACATTTCATTTCTGACAATATTAAAATCTAAAGTGTGAAAGTAACATAAAAAAATGTACTTGGAAGTAATCAGTATTTGCTTAATAATAGATGAAGGTCTAGAGCTAGGGCAGATTTTTCAAAGTTCCTTTCATCTGTAACACACACACACACACACACACACACACACACACATATATATATAAAATCTTAGTGTCAATTTTTGTTAATGGCCGTCTTTGATGCAGTCACGCTTTCTCATATACAATGGCTTTCTTCTTTGGGTTGGGATTTTTTTTCATTTATGCCTTCAGCCATGCTTAAAATGCTTCTTGTATCAACACAGGCATAGAAGTGTATATGTTTGCTTCACATAGATGAGGAGTTTTCAGTGGGCAATATTACAATATTACTTTTCTCCATGGCATCAAAAATTTATGTTGGAATTTTTGAGATGTGGAAATATCATTATTATATGCATTTCAATCCATACCAGAGTGTTCATCTTGGTTATTATACTTGCAACGTTTTGCCTGTTGCAAAATCTTCTACAAGAGTCTTTTACTCAATAACCTTCACAGAATTTTGAACCATTTATGATTAAATCTGTGATGGTAGTGTTCTGATTTCATTTTCCATTGTTACGGAGGTAACTTTTATCAGTGAAGACCTTCCAATCTATTCCCCTTTATGTCATTTGTCCATTTCTTCCTTTCTTTTACGGTGATATTCATCATCTACAAGGCCCTAGAGCCACTCGAGGTATAAAGTTACATTAAGAAAAACTTTAGAAGGAACCAGAAACCCAATCCTCAACAGGAAACCAGTGGAAAATCCTCTAATCCTGTTCAAAAACACCTGGAGAGGAGTGTAAACCAAATGATAGATGAACTCCTGTTATTCAGGAAAGATAGATCACCTTACCTTGCACTACAGAGTAGTGGAATGTCTGTTATGGAGTTTATTTAAGAAAAGGATTTTATATTTGGTGCCTTTTTCTTTTTTTACAATATATGACCCTAAAAAAGTATACGTTTTACTTAAAAAATGCATCAGTATGAATATAGCCAGATTAGCATAGCAAAATTCTATAAAATGCAGCAAAATTTGCATTTGGGTATTAAAATCAAAACTGTCATAAAAGCAATTATGATTTAATGAACACTTAATTCTATGAGCAAGTGTCTCTTGAACAAACCAGTGGTGTATTTTTGTGGTCTTAAACCTAATATCTATGCCCAGATGTTGGAGACTTTCAGATTGTAGAATGAGTGCCTGTTAGGGGAGACAACTCTCCCCTAACAAATCATTGACTCTTTTGGTTACAACATTGCCCATCATTAAATGTAAATAAATGGCACAACTGTTCAACAAACAGAATTGTTAAAGATGCAATAAACAAGAAAAAAAAAGAAAAGAACAGGGGAAAAATAATATAAAGCAAGCAAACAATATATGCAAGGCAAATTATCAGTAATAAGGCAAATCAACAGTAATATGGATAAAAGTTCACAAACTAAGAATTGGTGTTGACACACAAGAGCAAATTCAGATAAACGAATGTAGCATTCTTACTCCAAGACAGGGACTGAGTCAGATAAAATCGAGAACCAGACTGTTTTATTGGATAGGAAGAAATCTCAGCATGTATTTGTCTGGTTCAGCCTATAAATTGGGAGTGGGGGCATGTTTTGCAGTCGTTCCTGTCTAGGCCTACTGTGGAGATTGTCAGAACCTAACTCATAACAGATTCTTTCAGTAATTTTATCCATGACTGGTGTTCTCTGTCTATTATCTTCATTATGTTCCACAATGGTTTCTCTTCATACATGATCAGCTATGTCTGATTTCAGTGTTTCTCTTTATACTGTAGCCTTTCCATTTTCTTTTACCTTCACTCATAGGTGGGTCAACCAGACTTGCTTTTGTATACATTAAGAAAGATGCAAGAGATGGAATTCATATAGATTTTGGTCAGGTTCTTTTCTAAGGTGGCGTCATTCTACGGAGATATTGTAAGCCAGCATTCCCCCTTCAAGGTACCAACTACACTGCAAGCCTAGCATCAGCTTCCACAAGCAAGGACAGTAGAGTTGAGGACAACAATAAAAACAATTTGCTATAGTTTACCACACATAGGAGAATGGATGTCATATTCTATTAGAATAACATGAAAGGATGTGTTTTTTTTTTTTTTGACTGCACAAAAATTCTGAAAGCTTGGCTAGAAAGTTTTCATTTAGTTACCAAATTCCCTAGACATTGTACTTTCAGAGTATCATTCATTCTAGTTTTTATAGAATTCCCTTCTGTCATGGAAAAGTTCAATTCCCTTGAAGTCTACAAAAAGAATTTTGAGTAATTCTTTACTGAGAAAGATAAAAACATTTAGGAGTGTGGAATTATGAAGTGTTCTGAAAAAGGTAAAAGGTAGGAGAATGAAATGATGAAAATGATATGTTATTCAATAATTAAAACAAAATGTATTATTTTTACCTAATAAATCGAAAAAACATTTTCTTTGTTGATTGAATAATAATATCACTGTCACTATTGTCAAATGCAGTCTTTACCTTATTTCTTCTTCTTCTATGTGCCTTGTCTCTTTAGGACATGCGTCCTGAGTATGACGATAAACTACATCCGTGTCCTGGGTAAGACGATAAACTATGTCCAGCAGCAAGGCCTTTGATCAGGAGGTTTTGAGGAGTGTGGAGCCACCTCTTAATTGCTGGTGTTCTCAGGTCCACCCTGACCTGGGGTGGTAGCACCTGTTAGGGTCCTAGCTATGGACAAATAATTAACCTCGAAACTGGGGTCAAAACTCTATGAAAGTGTAAAAATAGATTTTAATACCAGAAATACTTTGTAAAAAATTATTATCAGCAAGACATTTTTGAAAAAAAAAAAAAAAATTACCAACAATACATTTTTGAAAAAAAAATATTACCAGCAATACAGTTTTGAAGGAAAAAAATATTACCAGAAATAGATTTTTGACAAAACAAAATATGACCAGCAATAAGAATTTTGTCTGCATTAAATAACCCATTGAGGTTGATATGCCGTAAAACAAACCAAACCAAAAAAATCTTTAGGACATGGACAACCATGGCACTCCACAATTTCCTATCCTTTGTAACTGTTATTGAAGTTTGTCTTTTTGTTATATCTCTTAATCTCTGTTCTGCCAACCATTTATGTAAGCTCATTAGATAGTTTATTCTTGCTTTCTTCTGTCTCTTTTACCTTCAAAATGTCCTGTGAGTGTCAAATTCTCCAAGCCCTCTTCATTATATGCTTTAGAAATTTCAGTTATTTCTTGCTAAGTATAAGTAATCCTTTCATGTCCATTTTAATTAAAACAGCCTTGTTACTCACATTCATGAGATTCTCAGACTTCTATAGAACCACAATACCTTATTTAGCATTACTTTGATAATTGAAAACACTGAAGACAACGGTTTGGCAAAAAAATTGAGACTGAAATCAAAAAGAATACTGTGGAAGGTGCTGGATATTTGTGGAGACTTGCTGTCATTCAGTCTCCACAAGTAGTTACCAGATAACCCATGTGAACCTGTAATTGCGTGAAGAATGATAACTATGATAATAGATGTGACTGTTCTGAGAGAGAGTGAAAATAAAAGAACTTGTCCAAAATACCAGGACTTCACTTGGGAGGTGAAGAACCTGTGGAACATGAAGGTTGTTTCTACCTTTGAGAAGCATCATTAATATATACCAACATTCTTTGGGCTCTTGAATTGAGTTGCTGTTGTTGACACAACATTTATCCACTTTTCAGGTTTTGTCAGATGTAATCCGTGACAACAAAAGAAACTCCTTTCCTTCAGAAACAGAAATATGGCCCTGAACTAATTATCAACTTGAAACCGAGAAATTGTAACATTGACTCATTCAGCTTTCAGTTTTCTTTTACCATTCTTGTGTCAGTGCCAAGAAGAAGTTTTGATGCCTGAAGTTTAAATGTACAATCTATTCTAAGAGAGCGCTAACAACATTCAACAGCAGGCAGGGTTGAGCTCTATAGCAAAGGAGGGTATTTGAGGATTAAGACACCTGGAAAAACTCTGAAAAGAAAAGAAACTCTCCTTTGGAAGATTGTAGTTTTGATGAATAGAAAAAGAAAATTTGCAGAGAATTGGAAAGTTCACATGAGTTAAATAAAATAAAATACAAAGTTCACTAAATAGCTTTTAAAAAACAACAAAAAATGTAAGGGTTGTTTCTGGAAGGAACATGTTTGACTTGTTCGCACTGTTTACACCTGCTGATGGTTTAAGAATAGATCAACCAAAATATTGTGCTAACAACAGCAACTGTACAAAGAACAGATTCGAACATCTGAACAATGTTGGATATGAAGGTGAGATTCGTATCTCTAATAATTGGCACATATGAAACCATTCCAGAAGCAGCAGAAATGAGACTAGAAATTTGAGGAAAAACTGAAACTTTTCAAACTGTTGTATTTTCTCATGGCAGAGGAATTTTTCAAGGTCCATGTGCCACTTAAAGTAGAGTGTTAGTGAATGAGGTTGTAAGAGGAGTAGTAAGTGCAGATTATCAGGATATTTAGGATTGATAATGATTGATGCTAGACTTAGAGAGGTTAAACTCAGTGTGATTGGGGAAGCATTGTCTTTGGAGTCTGTTCCACAAAGCAGCAGCTCTTGGGAAGAAGCTGTTTGAATGGAACTGCTTTCTTACCAATGCGGATAGTGACCTCCCTTATGTACAATGAGGGGGTACCATATGGGGAAGATGTGAATCCATTGCCTCCAACCCTTAACTATGGAAGTACTAGAACTTGTATCTGAAAAAAATCATTGTTATTCCCCAAAAGAATTAACACGATATTCACTCAGAAAAAAAGAACTATTTATACAATCTAAAATATGTGTTGGCCTTAAATTATCCACAAAGGGTTAAGCTGTAAAAAAACATTCAAGCATTGGTTGAACTAAGGAATATAACTCAGCTGAAGATTTGATGTTGAAATAGCAATTGAATAGTAATGGTGTTGAGCCATTTCATCTGTGACAAAGGGATTACAGGGTTGAAAATGATTCATTACTCACAAAGCGACATAAACATTTTGAATTCTGTCAAGGCTTGAAAGAGATCTCTAGCCTACATATAGCAGCAGTACTCCATTTTTGGTCTAATCTGATTTTTGTAAAGATAGCATATCGCAAGAGGAGTCTGATACATTCTAGAGCAGCACAAGGAACTAAACATTTTTCCAGCATTTTCTTTAGTTAGTGTTGTATCATATATATATATATATATATATATATATATATATATATATATATATATATATATATATATAGGGTGACAATAAAGTCATTATACAGTTACTTTGTTTATAATGGTAGATTATCAGAAGTTAATCTGACAAATGAGAGAAGTTTACATAATTTATTATCTAACTTAATGCATTATACTTTCAACAGAATGGGGCACTCCCACATTTTACACTCAAAGTAAGAACTTATCTTGATGCAACATTTCCAGGAAGATGGCTAGGATGACATGGTCTCCTTGCTCACCAGATTTGACCCGGATTGATTTCGCTAAATGGGGAATTATCAAAGATTCCATTTTTGCAATGAAACCAAGAAATATTGATGACCTCAAGCATTTTATTCAAGATGCATTTGCAGACTTGAACCATCAGAACCACTTGTTATCGGACATTTGTCGAGGCATTCTCTCACGTTGTAGAGAATGTATTGAAGCAGGTGGCTTGCAGTTTTATTGTTATTAACCAGACTTAACTAGAACCATTTTAATAATAAATTTCTGAACTGTTGATTAATCACTTTATCTTAATTGTAATTGTAAATAACTGTATAGTGACTTTATTGCCACCCAGCGTGTGTATATATATATATATATATATATATATATATATATATATATATATATTATATTAATGTTTCTATTCCTAATTCTTCCATGCCCTGAAATCTCTTGTGTTTTAGTGGCTTTAATGCCTTGCATGGGGTGATACTGATTTAAAATATATATATATATATATATATATATTTCTTTAGTTAGTGTTGTATCATATATATATATATATATATATATATATATATATATAGGGTGACAATAAAGTCATTATACAGTTACTTTGTAACTATGCAGTTACTTTGTAACTGTATATATATATATATATATATATATATATATATTTTAAATCAGTATCACCCCATGCAAGGCATTAAAGCCACTAAAACACAAGAGATTACAGGGCATGGAAGAATTAGGAATAGAAACATTAATAATGAGCGGGAAGAGAAAAGAGTAATCAGGAGGACAGTAGATAGCAATTGATATTGCATTTAAATTTTTGATGCTTAAAATTGGCTGGAAAGCAAGGAATTGAAAGGGACTTCCACAAGAAGTGTGAGAAAAAACTGCTAGCATAGAACTTGCAGCGAGATCAAGCCAACTCAGCTATAAATTGATGAAATCTAGATGCTAGTCTGGTACTGTGCTTGAATTCAAAAAGTCTAGATGCCATAGTGAAGAGCTGATCCAAACAATTACCATGAAAGTATTTATAGAAAAGGCAGAGGGAGGAAACCTTATGGCGGTGCGAAAGTGACTGAAGCCGAGCTGCCAGATCAGCATGGGTTCCACTTGAGGTCACATATATGTGATCCAACACTGTGTGGATGAGCTATGGAAATATGCTGTCACTTGATCCCTAGTGACTGCCAGCAAATGTATAATATAAATTGAGTAGCTTTCTTATCAAACTAATGGCAACTTTGATTTTGTAAGCCGCTTTTATGATCATAAAAGCATATTAGCAAAAGACAGCAGGATGAAAATGTAGAGAAGTGAGCAAAGACAAAAGAGATTAATATATTTCAGTAATCAGTTTAAGTTCAGGTGATTGGGACAAAGCTGAAAAGAGGAAATACAAAGAAACTGTTAGAAAACGAATCCTTCAAACTTACGTTGTTGCCTTTGTTAAACTATTTCAGCTCCTGTAACTATACAGCAATTCTGTCTGCATGAGCCACATGCAGCCAGGGAAGCAATTTTGCAAAACTCTGGTTCTTTTCTTAAATAGCCTAATCAGATTGAGACTTTCATATGAATGTCATGCATGGCGCCAAACCTATTCAGAAACTTTTTACTTCATATAACCACTTTCTCAGCTCAATGGTTAAAAAATGACTTTCAGCAAGTGAAGCCTGAGGGTCTTGGCAACGACAATCCTGTTTTTGAACATTATGAACTGGCAGAATCACAAAGAACTGTACCAAATAAGAGAAACCGCATCACTTGTCTACTTCTAACAACAACTAAAGTGAAAGGCACATATAAAAAAGAAAATGATGTCATATGTTAACATTCCATTTCTATTTCAAACAAAAGTAGTGTGGAATCATTAGTGGAAAGAGCAATAACAGCTATTGGATTTGAGAAACCTATTTTCTTGAAAAAATGTTTTGATTTTATAAATTTCAACTGAAAGTCATACAAGCTGATCAGTCAATGAATGCTGAATGTTTCCTTATAGGGAAATGGCTAATATTATCTTTACCATGACTAAGGTCAACTTAAAATGTCATCCTTCACTTGAATGCGTAAAATTCTGTTCAGCAATTTGAAAAAAATCCATTATTCAGGAAGTGTCAGGGGAAAATGCAAACATTGGGAGATGCTGCAGTTCAGATAGAGATGAACAAGTGATCACATGAGGACACTAAGTTCAAGTAAATAGCACTAACAGAATTTTGCAGGAGATGTGTTCTTGCATTGACTTTCTGCATAGGTACATATCTGGTAAGAAAATACTAACCTTGTTTGGCAGCTTTTCTCTCTGAATTTCTGCAATTGAGGAATTTATTGAGCATTTCAACCTATAAATATAGCATACCTGAAAACTATATTTTATCATATATATATATATATATACATGGGATAACAATATATATTTTTATATATGAAGAACAGTATTGGTGAAATTGTATGACGGAATGGAAAAAAGTTTACTTGTGATGAATTTTGTCCTTTAGGACTTCCATCAAACTAAAATTGTGATGTTGGTACGACTACATGCGCACATCATCGAGGGGTGCTGTGGATTTTAAAATTTAGATATTTTTTTTTTTATATCAGCTGAATTTATTTTGTTTTTTTTTTTTCTTTTTTTTTTCTATCACTTTTCTTAGTAGGTATCCCACACTGTGACAACAGAAGATCTGCCAGAAATGGTGAAATTTATTGTAGATGACCTCGTGATCAAGCACTCTCTAGACATTTATGTCATAGTGAATTGTTTTCTCCTTTGATCAAAGTAGCATTTTTTATGGCAAAATTCTGGTGAGTCTTCTGGCAGTGGATAAAATCCCGAACACCCCTTGTCCGTGAACCTGTGTAGTCATACCAACATAACAAATTTAGTTTGATGAAGTCCTGAAGGATGAAATGCTTCACAAGTAAACTTTTTCCAGATTGTCATACAATTTCACCAATATTGTGCTTGATATATAAAAATATGTATCATTATCCTGTGCATATATATATGTGTGTGTGTGTGTATGTATATATATATATATATATATATATATATATATATATATAAATGGCATTCTGTTTGTGTGTCTGTTACCTCATCCTAAGCAAACCGTTCGTCCAATTGGCATGAAAATTCACACAGATCGGAAATTTATGGCATTCGTACTTGACATCTTCAGATTTTTCGATTGTTTCTCCAATTTTGGAAAAAATCGATAAACCAATAGGGGGTCGAATATTGATTAAAAAAAAAAAAATTCATCAGTTTTTCAGTGATAGTTTTCACAAATTACAAGTGATATCCACCAAACACATGTTAAGCAATGTCCTTACTCATAGTTTTAAGGTGCTGTTCTTTGTTTTTAAAAATTGATATCAGTTACTGGAAAAAATTGGTAAAATCAATCACTTTGGGACATCTGATTCAAATCCATTGTAGCTGATTTTTGTCTCTGTTTTTTGCAAACTGCAAGGAATTTTCACGAAAATCATGTTGAGCATTAGTTTTATCAAAAGTTATTAGTTGCTGACCTTTTTTCTTCAATATCGGTATCAATTATTGGAAAAAATTGATAACATCATGCAAGTTTTGATTTCCAATTCAAATCCAGTCAAGTAATACTTCACATTCGAACCTGCTGTGCACAGCTGTGGGACGAAGGTCTCACTTCTACTCCTGTTACACCGCCATCCGGTTGATACGATAGGCTCCTTCAATTGATTATTTCTCCTACCGCAAGTTGTTTCTTATGTTTTTGTTTTCCGCTTGTCTGTTTAACTACATTTTTCCAACTACCATAAACAATTTATTCAGCTGTTTTACTTAAATACCTGCCTTCCCGATTCTGGCTCACGCTTTGCGATACTAAGTTAGACTTTGTACTCCTGCAATTGAGCAACCCTAATCAACCACTACTAGCATCACTTTTCCCCATGCCGCCAAAAAGGAAGGTACGTCTTAACCTTAGGTCTGCAACTTTGTCTGCTATGAGGGCAAGAAGGGCTCACGAGTCCCAGGAGCAGACTACAATGCAACTATCACAGGTCGTTCAATGAAGTGCCCTCACGCAGACCTCGCAGTCACAAGAGGAGCATGCCACCTGCTTGGCTGGGAAAGCTGACTACAGGTCTTCACTGTGATCAAGGCTCAAGAAGGCACAACGGTCGAGAATGAACCCACAGGCTGCATGAACAGGTTCTGCATCTCGGGCTTCCAAGACTCATCACCAAAGGCTTCTTCATAATGTAAGAAACACTACTGCTACTGCAAAATCAAGGGCAATAGAGACACTTGACCACATGTTCAAAATGCTAGGAATGCTGCCACCAGTGCCAGGTCAAGGGTAGCTGAAACATTTAACCGCAGACACACATGTCAATTCAGGGACGCTGCTGCAACAGTAACCGCTAGGGCTGCTGAGACACCGCTCCGTAGGTCTGTTCAAAATGCTATGAATGCTACCACCACTGCCAAGTCGAGGGCAGCTGAAACATTTGACCGCCAGCACGCCCGTCAATCCAGGGACGCTGCTGCAACAGTTAGGTTGAGGGTGTCCGAGACAGAGCTGCACTGGGCAACCTGCAATGCCCACAACGCTGCAGCGACTTCTGCTGCCAGAAACTTCGAGGGCCCACAGACAAGGGCAAACAGACTTTCAAGGGCTGCTACAAACATGGCAGCTGTGCACTTATCTCAAACTCTGCTGCCTGAGGAGACCTCTACGCCTAAATTCCTTCAACTGTACTTTATTGCAGACTACAACCTACAGGCCAAAACCCGGATTGGCATTTTGCCGCTGTCAGGAAGAGTTCTTCACATGGACGTCATACTACTACTTCAGGCCATGCTTCACGAGGTTAACAGCTACATTCGCAGTTTCAAATATGCTTTGGAAAATGCTCCCTTTCCTTCCTTCAGCATTGTAATTGACGCTGACCAACAGCCTCATGATGAACATGAACACCGTTACAATGCTTTTGCATGCCATGAAGTGGCCGCTATTATACATGAGGATACATTGCGATATTGTCCTCAAATCAAGAGGCGCCACTCTTCACAAGATTTCAGAGACCCATTGATCATTCTGTTTATTTGAACCCTTAGAATGATCAGCAGCAAGGGTGTCTCCCTTTAAAGTCCGGCAGTAAGCAGTCATCATGACTCCATCCCAGTGTCCCTGATACCTGGTTTCCATCTCTTTCATGTTTTGATGAAATCTCTCCACCTGTTCATTGCTCATTGATCTCGGATTGTCAGGAAACTGATCCATATTTGAGAATAAATAATGTATGTTGATGCTCATGTTGCATATGAGGTTTCTGAAAGCAGTCAGCATATTGATAACACGTTCTGCATAGTTCCTGGACTTACTGTTGCCAAGAAAGTTCTTCAAGACTAGAACAAAAGTTTTCCATGCTTCCAGAGTCCACTTTGTACATTGATTTTCAAACTCTGGATCTCTGATGAGCTGATGGATTTGCGGACCATCAAAGATGCCAGCTTTCAACTTCTCCATCATCAATCCTGGAAAAAAATAACAGAAACAGTTACCTTCTTTGTCCAGAGCTTTGGTGAACTGCTTGATCAAGCTGCGCTTGATGTGCAGCAGTGGGAAAAGTATCCTGTCTCTGTCCACCAGAGGCTTATTGATGATGTTCATTGCTCTGCAAGGCATCAATTCCTCCTGAACAAGCCATTCCTTTTTTGTGTAATACTGAGCAGTGACCCTATTATCCCATATGCACAGAAAGCATGGGAACTAGGTGAACCCAGACTGTTGTCCCAACAAAAAGTTCACCATCTTCAGGTCAATGCAAATAAATCACTCATGTTGATCATAATAAATTTTCTCCAGCACATACAACACTGCTTCATATTTGTCCTTCAGTGTAGTCAAGTGAGCTCGGGGTACAGAGGCAAACTGGTTGCCATTGTGCAGCAGAAGACTTTTCAGCGATCGCTTGCTTCTGTCAATGAACAGTCTCCAATTTTTGAGTTCGTACTGTGGCACACCAATTTTGTGCAGAAGCTGCACAATATCTGTACACTACACTCTTGATGCCTGTTGCGGTAGAAGATGATGCAAGCACTGTCAGAGAGGATTTTTTTCCCTTCAGTCTGGATTCCAACTGTTCACGACCTTTTGATCATTTAGTTCCTTTTGGGAAAAAGGATGTGGAGCATCATCGTCAAAAACCACTTCTTCATTTTCTAAGTTCTTGAACACTGGAGAAATCTTCCTCACTAATGCCAGGAAATTCTCCAAAGGATGACGTGCTGATTGAAGATAAGAATACTTGAGGCTGCTCCAGTTCTTTCTGTTGATCCTAGTCACATCAATAACACAGAAGTAGCAGTCAGTGCTGCAGTTTGTTGGCTCCCTTCAAACCATGGGAATTCCAAACTTCAGACAACTATTTTTGCCCTTGGTCCACTGACGCAGATACTCGGTACATTTCTTACATACTATGTGTAGTGCCCAAGTTTTATCCTGGTCACCAAATTTAATACCAAAACAAAGAAAGTAAGCACACTGTATGAGACTTGTGACTGGATTCCTGTTAGAAACAATGGTGTATTCACCACAGATATAGCAGAATATGTCAGGCTTATTTTTACAAGAACTGGTTGAAGCCATTTCATTTACCTGTAAAATAAAAATATCAATTAGACATAAATTGGTGCATTTATCCCTTCAGTGTTCATTTATTTCAAGAAATAATAATAAAAAATAGCATCATATAAAGCAAAACGTCTGGTACATGTAGGAATCCTATAAGGGTTTTAGTTAAACGTTAAAAAGCGGAAGTGTCTGGATTCAATATAATAATATAAAATGTTACAGGATTGCTCGTAATTTAGCCTTTTAAAACAGTCCCATGACATTTATTAAAAGAATAAAATCTTGTATAAAAACACAGCATAATATTAAGAAATAACATTACTTTTATATAACAAGAATTCAAACTGGAATATACAGTTGGTTGAAATGTATTGAATGAGTAATGTCTTTTTTCTGGTTGTTAAGAGTTCTTGTATATAGTACAAACAGTATTGCATATTTATGTGAGAAAGGTGAAATGTTCTTACTAGGATGTTTGTGTGAGATTGTATGTGTACATAGTAGTAATGGGTATAAAGGAGATATTACCATAGACAATGGCACCAGTGTCTGAAGGTGGTCCCTTGGAGATTTGGTCAGAGCTGCTGAGTCGTTTCTTGATGATGTGTGTGGAAGTGAATGTGGTCTTGAATATCAGCTGTTGTAGTGATATGGATTCTGAGAGATTGAGGTCATTGAGGTCAAATATTGTGATTTTTATACCATTATTCCTGAGAAATTGGCTGATGAATTATATAATTTTATTTATTACTAATTGGCCCCAAAAAGTCACATGGTATGGTTACTATTATGTCTGTGCAATATTTTGATGGTAGACCTAAATTATAATGATTAATAAAACAACCTTTCTGATTTGTATCCTATTGTTTTGTATTGTACAGTTTAATTGGTGTGTTTTGAGATGTAAGTAGTTTATTGTGTTTTTATTGGTTTATAAATATTTTGGAGGCCTGTTTTAATATTTATGTAGCTATTTTTGGCTGAAAATACTTCTGAGTTAAAATTAATAAGTTTATGAAAAACATAATAAGTTTTATTGTGTGAAATATATTGCATATTTAGATATTTCAATGGATATGTCAGTGTAAACAAAAACATAAAAAAACATGTGGCCATAGCTAAATAAGTTGACCTGATTGAGCAAAGCGAATGTGATTTTTGGATTCAGCACATCAAAATTGTCCCAAATCTGCTAAAAAATCTCAACAATAAATTTAGTGTTGACCCGTAAAGGATGTCAGGAAAATCATTTGTCATTTTAACACTCAGCCATGAGTTCCTCCCCAGCATCACTCTCGCTCCATCTGAACAAAATCCATCCAAATTACTCTTCAAATATTGAACATGAAATCCTACCAAATGCAGACTTTGTAGTAGAGAAGTCTATAGATGGTTTTAGCATCTTGGCCTTGTAAGTTTCAACTTTGATAAAAATGATAAAGTCTGATTTACATGTTATTATTGAGGTTTCATCAATCATAACAGAGATCTTTAAATTCTATTCAATTATTTTATTGAAGACTTCCTCTTTAATGTCCTTTGCAATGTAATCAACAAATTTTCATGGCAGTCTGTTGAGAATGGAGTTCCATTATCTAACCTATTCTTTATTTGTAGCTCTATCAGTTGTTCAGTATCAGAAAACGGTGTGTTTTGTTTTGCTATGCTATAAACAGTATTAAAGATTTTACACATGGAGCTCATAAACTTCTCGCTTCCTTTGTCTCTGTATTTGGAAATTGCATTCTTTGCACTTTCTTTTAATTGCATTATGTATATTTGATGTGCTTTTGGTGAAAAGTGTTCTTTCTTCCCTTTTTTTTTTCCAAAGAGAAGCTTGCTGAACTAGTTGATTTTTTTCCACTTGGAATGACACTACAGCTTCTTCAGTCCCTTGACACATGGGTTGCCTTCATATTTACTGACTGAACTTTGGCACATGTATCGCAACCAAGTTTTTTTTCTGATAACAAATAAACCGACATATTTTCTTTGAATTCATTCATAGTCCAGCAGTCAGGAAGGTCAATATTTACATTTCTTTTACTGGAATCTTTTATACTTTTGAAACTGGACTATTTATTTTATCTTCTGTTGTCTTATCAGATTTAGATTGCAGAAGTTACTTTGAAATCTCACCCTTTGGTTTAGATTCTGTATCAATTTTTTTGATTTTTATAAAAAAATGTTTGATATTGTATGGCATTGTCACTTCATTTCTTGCAGGGGTTTCCTATTTTATTTTTACATCAACTCTTTCTCACCTGTTTTTCTAGACAGATACCGTTATCTATTTATGTTTTACTTTTTTTTTCTTCCCCGCTGATTGTTGTTTATTGTTGTGATAGGGGGGAATATCTCTATTAAAATTTCACTAGGTGAGTGCGCTAGCAAAACATAACATTTTACCTAGATCATCAACTATTAATATATATGATTATTTTATATATATATATATATATAAATATATTCATATATTAGTTACCTCAAAAAAATTTTAATCCATTCTAGCACATTCAAAATTTTGGTTGTGTCAGCTGTGGGCAAAAGATTAGTATGGGAAATTTAATATTTTTTTTGCTTTAAAAAAACATTTATTTCAAAATTCTTGTAAAAATCAAAGAAGTGTCAGATCTTAATGAGATTTTCAGGTCTTATTTACAAATGAATTAAATTATTTTGGTACTTTTTTTTTTTTTTTATAAAATCTTGGTAATTTTTTTTCTTTTACACCTCTACCTCCACTAAATTTTATGAATTTTTAAGAAATTATAATGTCAGCCTCTTCATATTTATATTAGTTAAAAGTAGTAGTCCTTGGAGATTTTAAATATTTAATTTGTTTTTGTCAAACAGAAACACCATTTACCAAAAATCTGCTCTGAATTATAAAATAAAAAATGCAATAAAACTATGAAATTATATAATTAGAAAAGCTTTTAATTACTTGCATAAATAAGATTTATTAAAGACATTATTGTCTTAAGAAAAAAATTTTTTCTATGAATAGAATAGTATTGTTTCATTTTCTTAAAATTCTAATTAGAAATATTTATTAACTTTTAAATCTTTCAAAATTCTGTATGAATTTCTGCTTTTTAGATGATATTATTAAGGGAAAACTATATTTACTAATCATAAATGGAAACGCTTAATACAAATCATCAAACACCAATAAGAATTTTGAATTTTTTTGTATGTGGATAAACATGCCGACGTTTTGTAAGTATGGGCCACCATGCATGGCATTATCAGAAAATAAAAGTCATAACTATAGTAAACTTAGAGCCAACAATTCTAAAATTCAATATTAGATTACAAAGAATATTTTTCTAAATTTTTAAGATTACTGAGTACTTAAAAATTATATAAAAAAGGGGATCCTGTCATTTTCTTCAATTATGTTTTACAGAACTCTGTAGAACATGAGATTTGTTATCAGGCTGTCAGTATATCAACACAGCTACTTTAAAACAATGCATTTCTATGATAATTTAAACTTAAAGTAAATAATATTTGTTTCAAATCTGATTAATTATACTTTAAATCTGCTAATATTCCTCAAAAGAAGTTTCAGAAAAGTATATTTCATTGTCGTGAGATTTTTTTTAATAAAGTGAATTACCTTGAGATGAAAAGCAACTAAAAAAAGAGGTGCTAATTAGCTATTTTACCAAAAAAATTCCTTCCGGTCAAATTAGTTTTTGAAAGCAAAGTATTTTTCTTATTGAAAATATTAAATTTAATCTATTAACTTGAAATTAAAAATAAAATAAAAACTTCAAGAAACATTTTTAAGTTTGAAAAATTCATTTTAAACCTTAGGTATTGTGTTTTTTGAGGCGGTCTATCCTACCTGTGCTAATGCAAAGCTCTTCAGTAAAATGAATGGTGCACTTTGGCTGATTGGCATTTGTTTACATTCGTTGTGTAACTCTGCCGAGTGAAGACAGCTCAGTGGTAGAAGCTCTGATTGACACCAAATCAGTTGGGTTTCGATCCTGGCTTGAGGCATTTGGATGTCTAGTTGCAATGAGGAGCTGTGATACAGCGAAACAGTACTGTCTGTGAATGACATATATATATATATATTAAGCAGATAAGTAATTAGATAACAATTCCAGCAGGAATTGAAGATGCTGTAGCACCTCAAAACAACTTATTGTGCAGTGGATATTTATATATATAATATATATATATCTATATATAAAATAGTGTTTGGAAGTAATTACATATCAGCTTAGAAAATTTCGCCTTCAAGGTGTGATAGGTAAATTGTTGCCATCTTATATTTTTAATTTCATGCATGTGCGTTGTTTGTTTTCGATTTTGTTGACTACACAGTATAGTAGGATCAGTTGGGGACTGTCTGTGAGAAAAAGAGCACATTGACGTAATTCACTGTCATAAGAAATCAAATGAAAGGGGAAAAAAAAAGTGCTCTCTCCTGAAAAAAACGGCTTGCTTTCTACAGCTGAGGACCGAACATAATTTGCATGCGAATAACAAGACAACGAGATTTCACATTAACTGTCCGAGCCCACCTGGCATAAAACATGCGTGCCGCTATTTTGGTTCTTTTTACCACTGAGCAGCTGGATTTTGCACGATGCACAGATTCGTGGGAGTTTCCGAGGTAAGCAGTTTTCACAATTTTCCCCACATTCACTCCATCAGATATTTGGAAATGGCATGCTGTACCGCTTGACATTTGTTGTGCTGGAATCTCCAATACAAACATTTCAGAGTGTTTGGGTGTCAAGCTGAGGACAGTGCAGAGGATTCTGAAAGAGTTGGATGAGTCTAAGGGTGATTATGAAAGTACAGCATCTCAGAAAACTCACTCTGACCAATCTGATAAAGGAACTCCCAAGTTCGTTGGTGTGGGTCTTGGACTCAACATGCAGGCCTACATCAAGTACCTTGACAAAGTAGTGCTGCCCTGGGTCAAGAGGGTGGCTGCTAGAAGACCCTATGTCTGGAGACAGGAATCTGATCCATGTTATGATTCTATTGTTATTATCTTTGATCTAAAATTTTCATTGCATAATGTTCACTCTATAAGACCTATAGTAAAGTATTAAGGGGATTGATGAGGAAAAAGATTGTCCTAATTATTTTTAGTGTCATCATTTTACAGTTGAAATGGCTTAATTTCTTTTCTTGCACTTCTCACTTCTGGAATTTTATATATATATATATATATATATATATATATATATATATATATATAATGTATGTATGTGTGTGTAATATATATATATGTGTGTATGCATGTATAAGTATATATAATGTATGTATATATATATATATATATATATATATACATACATATATATATATATATAAAATTGTGTATGTATGTGTGTGTGTGTATATATATATATATATATATATATGTAAAATTGTATATATATATATATATATATATATATATATGTAAAATTGTATATATATATATATATATATATATATATATGTAAAATTGTATATATATATATATATATATATATATATATATATGTAAAATTGTGTATATATATATATATATATATATATATATATATGTAAAATTGTGTATGTATATATATATATATATGTAAAATTGTGTATGTATATATATATATATATATATATGTAAAATTGTGTATATATATATATATATATATATATATATATATGTAAAATTGTGTGTGTGTATATATATATATATATATGTAAAATTGTGTGTGTATATATATATATGTATATATATATATAAAATTATGTATGTATATATATATATATATATATATATAAAATTATGTATGTATATATATATATATATATATATAAAAAATTGTGTATGTATGTATATATATAAAATTGTGTATGTATGTATATATATAAAATTATGTATGTATGTATATATATAAAATTGTGTATGTATGTATATATATAAAATTATGTATGTATGTATGTATATATATAAAATTGTGTATGTATGTATGTATATATATAAAATTGTGTATGTATGTATATATATAAAATTATGTTTGTATGTATATATATATATATAAAATTGTGTGTGTGTGTGTATGTATGTATATATATGTAATTTGGCAGCAACTTTTCTTTTAAACATGTGTTGAATGTCAAAGACAATATAGTCCTGCATATTCTCTTTTGATGATAAAATTCAAAAGAGAATATGCAGGACTGTGTTGTCTTTGACATTCAACACAACATGTTTAATATATATATATATATATATATATATATATATATATATATACACATACATACATACACACACTTTTTTCTAAAGAAGTTCTCTGGCAGGATTCAAAGTTGCATACCCCTTTGCAGGAGAAACCATCATTACATCTGATCATGCTTTAGACAAACTCACTCATGCAGGGTATCGCTGATTGAACAGGTGCCTTATAAATACAAATCCTTCCCAGTTTATTGAAAGTTCCTATCTGAACATAAATGAACCAATTTGTAAAGAAGTAATGCATATTTTGTTTATTAATCCAAATGATTTTATCAGTTTAAATGTTATTTTAGTGGATACCCATATTTGAGTAGATGCTCCGTTCATTTATTAAACTGTATTAAACTGGCCTGAACATTTGAGAAAGCTTATTAAAAAATCATTATTATTATTGATACAGCAGGATTTGAACTTGTGTCCCTCTTTGCAAATGAAACCGTTTTTAGATCTGACGTGTTTTAGGAGATAGGGTTGAATCCTACTGGACAGCACTCTTATTTCTTTAAGACGATTTCTTGAATATTCAGGCTGGTATCTGAAAATAAATATATCGTTTAATAAATAAATAGAGCATCTACTCAAATATGTTTACACATTAAAATAATGCTTAAAATAATATATATCATTTATTTATATATATATATATATATGGTTGTTGAAAATGATGACCAGCAGTGAATAATAGTTGGACTACAATTTTCAGCTCAGCAGTTGATCAATTCTTGAGAATTTCCAATTAGAGATTCAGAGATTCTTCTCTAATTTACCTTTGGGAATTTATTTGTTCTCTAAAGGTAAACTACTTTGACACTAATCTCATAAGAAAGGATCCTTCATCACCTTGTGGTTGATTGTTTCATTTCATTGCACTTTTCCAGACTGCTAACCTTGTTGTTTACACATAGTGGTTCAAGTCTTTGAAAAGCAATTTTTAAAGCAAGAAAATAATAAGAAAAGAATTTGTCTTTAACCTTTCTTCCTTTTGTTTAGGGTTTGTTTTTTTGTTTTTTTAATAAAATGAGGTGTTGTTCTCTTTGTTAAACCAACAAATATTTGAATATAGTATTTTTTTTTTTTTTTCATGAGTCATCATTGTTTTAATTTTTTTGGGGGGAGTGGGTTTTTTTTTTTAATTTGAAAACACATTGAATATAAAAAGTAATTATGTTTTAAACTTAGGACAGCAACACTTTTTTTCTTTTTACATGATTGTGAAAAGACTGTATAGACTTTTTGCTGATCAACTTGAGAAGAAAAAGTTTCTTACCTATAATTTTTTATTTTATTTTAAAGATAAGTTAATTTGAAAGGAAAATAATTTTAATAATTTTGTCCATTTCAGCTTTTTACAAGAGCTGTGTCTACTTTTTTGGACTGGTTTAAACCAGACCTATGTTTGCCTTTTCAACTAAAATGTACACTAGATCTATGTCTACCTTTTTGAATTCTAGTTCAAATCAGACCTATGTTTGTCTTTTGGACTAAGGTGCACACTAGATCTATGTCTACCTTTTTGAATTCTAGTTCAAATCAGACCTATGTTTGTCTTTTGGACTAAGGTGCACACTAGATCTATGTCTACCTTTTTGAATTCTAGTTCAAATCAGACCTATGTTTGTCGTTTGGACCAAGGTGCACACTAGATCTATGTCTACCTTTTTGAATTCTAGTTAAAATCATACCTATGTTTGTCTTTTGGACTAAGGTGTACACTAGATATATGCCTACCTTTTTGAATTCTATTGTAAATTAAACCAATGTCTACATTTTGGGATTTCACTTTAAATCAGATCTCTGTCTACCTTTTTCAGTTGTGTGTATTTGAATAATTTTCTCTACCTCTGGTTCATCCCTTAGCAACTAAAGTGCCTTCATTATTGTTATTGTGACAAAATGCCATTGGGAAAGTCATGAATTCATTTCCCTTTTTGAGTCACTATGAATAAATAAGAGGGGAATTGGAACTCTTTAGCTTTGTGAGATAGTTCATCTTGGGCATTTGACAATCAACTTCCAATTCTTTGCTGCTAGTGCCCTGTTACTGAGTTTAACCTGTTGCATTTTGGAAAGGAAATGGGTGCTGCCAACCAACACCTATTATTATTCTAAAATTCTAAACTTAATTTTTTTAATTGTATTTTTATTTATTTTCCTTTTAATTTATTTTTAATAAAAATCCAAGGTCACCTTAAAAAAAAAAATTATTTTTGATTTCAGTTAAGTGTTGACCTGACTACTGTTGACTTTGGAACGACTGTCATTGAAGATGTTTTGAGGAAAACCATCACTTTGATGAACAATGGAGCTTTGGGTACAGAATTTGAGTTCTTCAGTAAGTATTCAATGTTTTGCTAAAAAAATATGTCTGTCTTAATTCTTGTAGATAAATGATTTTGTAGCTAAGCACAGTTATTGAAACTAACTTTATAATGATTTCTCAGTGCAATAAAGTCTTGACTAAAGAGCTTTGACAAAAATGGAAATTTGGCTGAAAATTAAGCATTTGTTGTGCAAAAAAATTTCTTCTTAAATCTCCAAATGACTAGCGAAATATTTAGTATTTGGCAGTGCTCAATATGAACCATTTTTGTTTGATTTATGTAGATTGATAGATATTTACATATTTGAACTGCAGGTGAACCTATCTAATTCTCATCTGTTTTAGCAAAATATTTGAAATGTGTGTTTGTGTGCATACTTATGAGGTGGGGGGGGTGCTGAAAAGCTTTTGGCCTGACCCAAAGTGCTCTTCTAAAAAAAAAAAATATGCATCTGATGTTTAATATATTGGGATGAGAACTTTCCATGATTCTTTCGCATAGATACTTCTTTCTTTTTTTTCTTTTTTTTTCTGTTGCTAATTTCTGAGTGGATGCTGAAAGTTCAGTTTGAGCAAGAAGATCAGATTGTGAAATTTTCATCACAGTCCCCAATAAATTGTCTTTTTTTCATTTCATTTATTAGGGCATGTTGAAAGCTTCTTTGACTGACAAAGAAACCCTTAGTAAAAAAAACAAAAAACCCTCTCATGTTTGGTCAGAATTTGGGAAGTGGGTCATACTGTGAACTTTTAGACACTTGCTAGCTTGTAAATTCTTCTTCTTCTATGTGCTGTCTCTCTTCAGGTTGTGGATGATGATGGCTCTCCACAACTTCATAATTTTTAACTCTTAGTAAGGTTTCTTTTTTTGCTATCTCTCCTGATTGTCCAGCATTCACTATCCAAGAAGAGGACTGATATTATATAACATTCCAGCATTCTTCTTTTTTTTTCTAATGAAATTTTCCCATTTCTTAATACTTTACTTAGATTTATGAAGGTATTTTTTACTATCCCAATGTGGCTTCAGATTTCACTGTCACATTTTCTATTCCTTTTAACCAACTGATGTTATTAAAATTTCCAGGATGTGAAATATCAATATGAGTTTCTTCTTCTATGCATCGTCTCCCTTCAGGACATGAGCAGTCATGGCTCTCCACAATTTCCTGTCCTTAGTAAAGTTTGGCTTTTTGATGTCTTTCCTAATCTCTGTTCTGTCAACCATTTACACAAGTTTCTTAGGTAAGTTATTCACTGCTTTCCTTTGTCCTTCTTGCCCTCAATATTTCCCAGGAACATCAAATTCTCGAAGCCATCTTTCATCATTATGTGCCCTAAAAGTTTCAACTTTTTTTCTGATTCTAAGTAAAAGTGTCCTTTTTGTTTCCATTGTCTCTTGAAGTTTTTTGTTGCTCACATGTTTTGTCTATGGTATTCTCATAATCCTTCCATAGAACCATATTTCTGTTGTGTTACGTCTCTTTTACATCTTTGAGGAGATCATCCAGCCATTCACTGCCATACACGAGCACTGGTATTGCATAACAGTTCACCACTTTTTTCTTTGTTTCTAACAAAAGTTTCTGTTTCTTAATACTTTTGTTCAATGAGTGGAAGCTAAAAAATTCCCAGCTTTAGTCAAAATTGGTGAATCACATACATCTGGGAAGGACTTGGCATAGAAAAGATGAAATATTGTTCACAAAATAACCTAGAACATTTGAGGAAGTTGTGGCGAGTCATGATCACCTAAAACTTGAAAGTATATGCCGCATAAAAAAAGAAATATGATCCACAAAATAACCTAATTTCTTTGTGTGAAAGTTGTGGAGAGTCATGATTGTATATACGTCTGGGCATATAAAAGAAGAAATATGATTCAGAAAATAACTACATTTCTTTACAAGAAATTTTAATTGCAATCTCTTTTTTCTCTGTATTTATCTATAAAGTGAATTTTATAAACTAGTTCCATTTGCCAATGCCACACATAAGGCTTTGTTGCTTTGTAATTAATAAACTTGGTAAATAGATTTTGCTTCATGTGATGTTTAAATTTTTGCATTCAGCAAAACATTAAATAAACCTTTTCTTTTAATTTATTAAGCCTGGTGGTTCTTTCTTATGTCTCGGATTACCTTCATCTTCGCTGCCTGTCCTTTTCCTTGACAAATCTGGCAGCCCTTTTTTTTTTTTGGCTCTCATAATTTGCCCACTCTTAGTCTCGTGCAACAGCTCACCTCTTTTACACAATATTAGGGAAATCTTAGTGTCTTTGGAACTGTTTTTAATTGTTTGCACAATCAATCAACTTTAATAAGGCTAAGAAAAACTGAATCTGTTTAAAACCTAAAACACTGAAGACAAGCAGAAACCACATGACGCATGCAATTTAAACAGCAAATATTTACTGAAACACATTTTGATAAAGGCAACAGATAAGTTATATCTGTTGTATTTATTTGTTTTTCTTGGCTGATTGGTTTTCATATCTTAGTTTTAAAGGTGTTCAAGAACTGTCCATGGTTCATGTTGGGTCTTGTTAAATTTATTTGCTTTAGTTATTGTCAAAAAAGGTCATAATATGAAATACAAAATCTTTGCATCTATCAATATGACAGAAATCTTGGAAGTGTCTGTGTAGTTTACTCACATCTTTAGTGCTTGTCTAGTCAATTAACTGTGGTATGTAATTTACCAAACTTGAAATAATTCAAAAACTAGGAGCAAGAGTCCCTTTATGATTTTGTGGATAGGAAGATCAGTCAGCACTTAAATGCTTGTTTAACTGTTTTTGGTTAATACAGAAAATCGTCAGTTTTGAACAAAATAATCTTAGGTAATGAAAATAGATTTCTGTCTTGAAGTTATGGGATATGGCATTATCATTACTTACATTCAGTCTACAGTCCTCATCTTTGTTGCTGTTATCACCTGATTGCTTTCTGCCTGAATATCTGGGATGAGGACTTATTATCAGTTACATGCGGACTATTGTCCTTATCTTTGTTGTTGTTATCTCAATATTTCAGCTGTTGTGCCCACTGGACTTCATCAGGTTCCTGCCGATCTGCGTTACCTACAGGGAATTTAAAACTGAACCCTTCATTAAATCTACCGGGTTAGATTGTTCTCATTCCATGGATCATGTCTAGGGGTATCTTGTCTGGTTTTTATTTAGTACTGCTGAAGTTATTGCTTATCCCATTTCCACTGACTTCAAGTACACATTGACTGTCCCAGGGATTGAACTCACAATTACTGTGTCACCAAATTATATGAACTAATGCTTTAATTCACTCAGCTATTGTGGGTAGATTAAATAAAGGGTTTGGTTCGAAATTTTTTTAAGTTTACCCTGATTGAAAAACATCTGATAAAGGCTACAGAGCACAATGGCTGAAACACTGATAATAATAATGAAGATGAGGACAATAATAAAAATGCATTTATTACAATAACCCAAAGCAAAAGAAGTATAAATGTCCTTTTTAAAAATAAGTTGACTGTAGTTGAGATCATCACGTCAATGTGAATCATCCTTTCCTTAGCTGCATAGCTTCACCAGAGCTCCATGCAGTTTTGAATTCAGAGTTATCCTTTGCTTAGATTGGTTGCTACCCAAGGATATAGAACCCAGTCTGTCCTACTATTTACCCATAGCTGGAGGGAGAAGAGTTGGATTCATGCCTTTCCCAAGGGTAATTGCACATAAGTGAATGTAATGAACTCGACTGAAATTCAAACTCATCTCTCTGATTCTTCAGTCCAAACCACAGTCAATTACTCTATCATGCCTACTTTTTTACCGCACTTAAATTGATGTGGTCAAGTTAACAAAAAGGAAAGCTCATCAGAATAATTGTCATGAAAATATCTGTAGAAAAGACACACAGAAACTATGTTATGATGGCAAGAAAGCGATAGAGGCTGAGATTATCAGCACTGTTTTGTAGAACCACCTTTTCTAACCCACAACTGTAAATCAGTAAATGATGTCACCTTTCTAATATGGTGGGAGCTGGAAGGACTGATAGAATAGCAGAAGGATGAAAGGTGCCGGAAGGATTTCTATTAAGTTAAAACTTAATAGTAAACAAAAATCAATAAACTACAACTTTTTGTGGTGAGACCAGACTCTGACCCTCAATCTGTTCCAATTGACTAGTCTGTCAAAATAATCATTTGGAGGATTTGGAGATCCCTACAGCCAGCATATTGTCCCTCTAAGAGAAGAAAACTAAAACAGAAAACTTATGACAAGAAAACTTTACTACCATAGTCTTTCCCCGTAGGGCACGTAAAGCCCTGATCTTCAAGAATGCAGTCAGGAATGTGCATGCTGCTTTCTATTTTAAAATATCACTTGTGTAGGCTTGAGGGCTATTCTGTTTGTCTCCTGCAAGATGTGAGAAGGACTGTAACAGTTGTGGAGTTACTGAATCTTTGTTTGTGAAGTGAAGCCGAAATATGACTTAGATATTTTATGACATCCAATTTGATTCTGAAAGTCACAAAATAAAGATTTTGAACAAAAAAATGAATTTTAAATCATGTTTTGTTTTTTGTTTTGTTTTTTAACGAAGATCATTTGTAGATTTTATTGTAGTTGAGTTGCAAGTTGACAATTCTCTGGTGTGAAATAGTATTTAAAAATTTTCACGGTTATAATTTTGAAGATTTAATTTCAATTTTGTGAACTGAATTAAACTAAATTTTCAATTGAATCAGTTTTCCTCTTGCAACTGTAAAAAAATAATCAAGAAAAATATATCATTTGATTATAGAGGAATCAGAAACTGCCAAACTTTCTTGGGTGAAAATTACAAAAAATAATCATATTAAGCTGTTTTATTCATGTGGAATTTCAAGAGAATAACTTTGAAATTATATTTAGTTGACTCACCAAAATTTCTGATTTTTAAGAAATGCTTAACACTAAAATATGATACATATTTAAAATATTATGCATCTTTGAAATGATTTTCTTGAAAACATGTACATTACAATTTTTTTTGTTTCTTCAGATCCAAAGGCGCCTTCCAAGAAGCAAGTAAGATGGTTTATCATATTTTTCAGGAATTAAACTGATTGAGTCTCTAAGCAGAAATATTCAATAAATCTTTTTCTCTTTCTTTTTATATATCAAATAAAACTAAATTTGTAACTTGAAAATATGCTACCACTATTTTGTAATGGAGTTTGCACATCGTTTTTTTTTTTCATATCTCTGTTTCCAAAATGGTAAACACAAAGAAGGAGAAAGTTTTAACATCAGATCACAAATTAAACTTATTTTTATTTTTTTCAAAATTTGGATAGTTTTATCAATTCTCAGTATAAACAAGGTGTGATAACTTTTCTGAAAGTTTTACATAAAGAAATATTTTTCCTCTTACTCTCGTTTTGCTGTTCCTGACCGACTGTTTTTTTTATTAGTCTGCAGATCAAGGTGCCATCACTTTCACATCTCCAATCCTCACTTTTCAGTCTCAACCAAGTTCCAAATTGTTTGAACAGCCTTGTGGGTGATGAATTGTTTTTCACCCTTCAAACTTTCACATTTGTTTTTCTTTTTATTG
>OZ038511.1:32253850-32296350 GCA_964036315.1 Acanthosepion esculentum | reverse complement strand
CTATTGTGGCTTGGACATGTCATACACCACAATACTCTGCCCAAGACAGGACTTCAAGGTATCTTGGAAGGGGGTCGATATGGAGGGAAGCAGTCCAAAAGAGAATAGAATGGGTGAAATGTTCATATCTGTCAGTGAATGTTGAGTGTGAGTTTGTAATCGCCTGTTTGGAATTTGTCAAGGTAGATAAGACTTACCTAATTTCTATAACATTTGTGGAAATGAATGTTTGGCAAATCAGGGCTCAGAATTTTTCATTTGGATCTTTTTGTAGTGAGATGTACTTGACTGTATGCAAACCTCTATACTGAAATTACAGTTATGGCTTTAACAACAAAGACAAAGATAGTTAATTGTATCCACATATATAAAATGCGATATCTATGATAACTGACACCCTTGTTGAGTTCAACAGAAGATGAGGACCCAATAGTTCAGTTTTGGAACTGACTTACAACACAGTTGATTTCATTGTAGCAGTATAGGCTTGTGAAGAACTAGCTACACTTTTTCAAAAGAACTGATAGCAATGAAATGATACACAGTAAGTCTTAAAATATCCAAACAACCTACATCCTGTTTTATTGTCACAAAATTTAACCTCTTTGGAATAATGTCAAAACCCAAAATGAAAGAGCATGTAATTCAGCATAAACCACATCATGGTTTGATTTCAGAGTTTTCCTTTTCCTAAACTGGCTGCCAATCAAGGCAATTTAAACCATAGCTGGAGGTGGATGGAATGATGCCTTTTCCAAGAGCATTAATGCAAAATGAACCAAACATACAAATATGTTCTGTATAGTATTTTGCTATTATCATTGCAAAGGAATACTCAGAATACAAGGAACCAAATACTATGCAAAAGAAAAAACGCACATTAAATATCTTTCACTAGAGGAGACCATATCTTGAAGTGAATATAAAATATTCAATATGTCTACAAATCAACAATATGGATAAATATTCAGTACATACTTTTTTGTTTAAGTGCTGCAAATGATGTCATTTTGAACTGATTTCAATTCCAATGCTCTAAAAAAAACAGTGGAATTTAGTAAAAAAATAAAAATTATGTCTACCACACTGACAATACCAAGTACTTGATAATGACTGAGATAGTCAAACATACTTGAACAAAACAGCACAAGACGTACACTTTGGAGAGCTTTTAATCCCAGCACAAAGTATCTTATTCAAAAACTGGACAAATATAATAAAAAATTAAGCAGACATACATTTTTGATTAAATTGTGTGCAGGAACCGAGATTATTAACAATTTTTTTCATGTTCAAATGTAACCTTGTTATAATGAAAGACACCTTGTCTAGATAATAGACTCTCCCATCTATTATAAGTAGGAGTCAGTAGGAGTCGAATGGGAAAAAGTAGTCAGCTACCACAACTCGATTACTCTGCGTAATCCTTAATATAACAAGTTCCTGACGTTTTGTACGTTGAACCTATTTAGGACGTATTTAGTTCAAATACAGTTTCCACTGAGGAAATAACTCCACGACAAACCTCCATGCTGTATAAGGATAAAACAGACTGTCGCCACTCAATGTTCACCTCACTGTCTACTATTTTATATTACATATGCTCTATCGCTGATATTGAGGACTTCTACCCATAAATATAGCGAACCTTAAAACTATATTATCAAATATGCAAGAAAATGAAATTCACTGAAGTTCTAAAGAAAGAAATACCTTGCACCAAAAATGCTTACACTGTCGTTAACTTTCCATATATATATATATATATATATATATATGTGTGTGTGTGTGTGTGTGTGTGTGTCAGTAGGATATATAGAATCCAAACGAAAGTGGAGAGATGAGACTGAAGGGAAGTGAATTTTAATGACACACAAAGGCAAAACACGTCATTTAAAAGCTTTTCCACTTTGTCTCAATATATATACTCACGTTTTTCACAATATATTGTGTGCAAATATAAGATAATGTCATGATTGTATAGCATAAAATGAAGATGTAATGTATAATAATACATGAGAGCTGGACAGCAAGGCTGAAATATATTCTAAGAAAAGGGGAAGGAAGTTGCTTCTATTGAACCTTGAACCTTGAATGTAGATTGGAATTAAGAGTTTGTGTACTCTATTTTGCTACAAAAGACAGAAAATTGCGGAGAGCCATGATTGCGAACGTTCTGAAGTGACATGACACAAAGAAGAAAGATTCCTCTATTCACCAAGACTTTTCAACACATAAGCTATGTTATAGTCATTGTATATGTGAAAACCTTGCGGAGAAATCTGTACTTCATACAATGAGGCCTTGGTGAAGGTACGCACATTTGGATACATCAGATAATGATGTTTCAATTTCTATGTTAATGATGTTTTGTAGATCTCTTGTTGCTAGGAAGAGAAATGTATGCAGTTGTTTGCAAAAGTATACAATTTGCTCCTACCACTGGAAGAAAACTCGTAAATTTGCATGTTTTATTTCTAGGAAAATAAATACATATAACAGGTTACAAAAGTCTGCAATTTACATGTTTATTCACAAATGTATCTCAAATGAGTAAAGTTTTGCTTTAAGAGATTATACTTTTAAGACTTTCCAGTGAAAAGAATCTGATGTTAAAATTGAATTTGCATTTGTCGAAGTCAATTTCACAGAAATTGTGGTCAACACATTACACTTGCTCCCAGTCATCATTTACTAGGTTTTGACTAAGAATTGAATAGAAAACATGAGTCTCAAGAATTTCTTCCAAAGGATGGAAGCAGATCTATCAAGCATAGCATATATTTTCTGCCATTCTTCATGATAAAACTGTTACTAGATTTAATGGTGATCTGTGAAATATTGCTTGTTGCTTCAGATTTCCGATTACGTTCAAATTTGGGTTTTGATCTGACTAGAACTTTAATTTTCTTTAAACCATTAAAGAGTTCTCTACTTTTTAGGTCATTGTTTTTTTTATTATTTTTTAATCATTTCACGTCTAGCAAGACGGTAATGCCACTAGTATACAGGTTACAGGGAATGAAAGTGAAAGAGAAGACTGAGAATAGGGTGGGTTGAGGAAAGGACAATAGATGAACAGGATTCAAGAAGACAGAAATAGCGATTGACAGTACATTTAAATTTTTGAAGATTTTTAGTTATCGGGGAAGCAAGTAAACTGAAGGGAGTTCCACATGCATGAGAAAAGAAACTCTTAGAGTAGAAGGGGTGGCTGCATTTAGCTACTTCAACAGTAAAAAGATGAGATTGAGATGCCAATCTAGTAACATGCTAGTTGGGGCACCAAGGGAAAAAGCTCATCAGTACAATTGCCATGAAGACACAGGGAAGCTACATCATGTCAATGAGAAAGTGACAGAAGTGAAGGGGACTTGTCAGCATGAATTACATTACTTGTTTGGATTTTATCAAGAACTGTAAGATATACAACAGGAGCATGTGACCAGATATGGCAACAGTATTCATTGCATGGATAAGTGGTAGATTTGAAAATGTACTAGATGGATTCTGACAAGAAAAATTTTCTGGCATGACACAGTGATGCAGCTTTCTTTGTATTAGATGCAGCTATTGATTCTGTAGAGTTGCTCCATTTCCAGTCAGTGGAAAATGTGAGGCCAAGAAGCGCACAGTGTGTTGCTCTTCTGGTGCCTAGTGCCTGCACTGCTGATGACAGGCAGAAAAGGTTCTCTACGGAGGTTCAATGAAAACAGTTTTGTTTCGGGTGTGCTAAAATTCACAAGCCATTTCCTGCCACAGTTAACCACTGATTGGAGGTCCTTTTCAAGAGCAGCAGCCAGGTTAACTTTGCCAGATTTGATGGATTTACTATTGTGACCGAAGTAAATGGTAGCGTCATCTGCATAAATACCTAGTTGGTAACTGATGATATCGGGGAAAATCATTGATGAAGATCAGAAACTCCGTAGGACCCAGGATGGAGCCTTGGGGAATACCTGCATTCGTGTAAAAGGATCTGGGAGGAAGCCCATTCAACATGACCTTCATTTCATGATTTAATAGAAACAATTGGCTTAAACCAAATATCTGTCCTGGGACACTGTAGCCCTGGAGCTTGCATAGAAGGCCAGTGTACCAAACCCTGTCAAACATCCTTCGAGATATTTAGAGCCACAACTCAAGCTTTGCCATTCTTATCTGGAACTTGATATTCATAAGAATGGTGAAACTCAGACTGTGTCTGCTGTCCTTTAAATTTTGACGGAATCATTTCTAAATTTCAAGAGATTCTGCAGAAGTGCATGGTAATGTTTATTTTCTTCATAGTGACAAACCTTTTTAGACTAAATGAAACACAAAGCAGCAACACAGATCCACCCTACAGTTGACAGCAGAGATGGTATTTGTTGGATGGTGAAATCTGATGATTTTCCACCATTTATTTTGAATTTTTGGTGAAATGATTTGATTTTCTTTTTCCATTTCAAATAACTTTGGCCATATGAGTCATCAATGTGGGCTATTTGTAAAAATCCAGTCTAGCTTTTATATGTTTATTTTTGAGCAACAACACTTGTTTTGTAACATAAATGGTTTTGTAATGTTCTGGAAATTCTAGTGCTGCATACTTTAATAACTTCAGAGCCTCTGAAATCTGTAGCTCTGAGAGTTAAAAATAAATAACAGACTGGCATCAAAATCCCAAAGATGTATTGTTTTAGTCCTGCAATTTGGTTACAAAAAGACCGATATATAGAGAAAGTGTCATATAGCCTTTCTGCAGTTGCAAATAATTATTTTTACTGTACTTAATGCCAACTCCAAGATTCTGGAAACATTTTTACAAGCAATTCATTCATTAAAAATATTTTCATAAGAACTCTGATTTATTCATATAGGTGATTCTATTCTCATTTTTCAGTTTTAATGCAAGCAGCACTTGTAGATGATACTAACCATGCACAAGTAAGACTGAAAACTTGTGATAGATGGAATAAACAGATTGATTGTAAAATCTGTATGAATTTCTTCAGTCAATTTTGCATATTGAGATGTGAAACACCGAGGTCAACACATTGCATTCGACTGTCATATGCCAATCAGTGATATGACAATTACATGACTGAAAGACTAATTATCTTCTACTCATTAGTTGTTGGTTAAGCATTATACATTATGTTTAAATATAATATCTCAAAATTAACAATTTTATAGAATTGTACTATTATGCCAGAAGAGAATTTGCACTTAATTTCACACCAGCTCAAGGGAAGACAGCTGCAGAGTTGACATGAGTTTACACCTGGTAAACAAATGCAGCATCACATGATCTCAGAGCTGCATCTGGCTTTGCAAGCATGAGAAGGAGAATGTATAACACAGGTAGTTGTAAAAAGAACCACCACAGACAGGATTTGTGAAATCTCTTAGATATCTCATACAAGAGTAACTGACAAAATATTGAAGCACAATTATACTGTATTGTAATATTAATTATGAAAGATTCAAGTCTTGTATTACTAATTAGTATGTATTATCATTGAGTTGGCACCCCCTACTCTATGACAAAATTACATTTAGTTGCCAACCCCTGCTTCATTACAGAATTTCATTTATTTGGCACCACCCCCAACACATTTCTTTACAGAATTTCATGTAGTTGGCTCTCCTTACCTCATTACAGAATTTTATTATTCAGTAGCCCCTACTTCAATACAGAATTTCATTTTGTTGGCATCCATTACTTCATTACAGAATTTTATTTAATTTGCACCCCCTATTTCATTACAGAATTTTATTTAGTCGGCACCTTCTACACTCACATTTTATAGAATTTCATTTTGCTGGAATATATGGAATATGATGGTTTCAAATATCAGGTAACATATTTGAAAAGAATTAATTTGAAGTCATGAGAACTAAACCAAACTGACAACGATTTATTCAATGAAATTAGGCCTAAAACAAACAACAAGTCTAGTCGGATAACACTGCTGGTGTAATTTTCATTTTCCATTTTTCAAGTAATTCTGCAGAAAATTTAAATTCAGAATATCTTAATGGAAGATGGATTCACAAATAGTTAATATTATTCAACAAATTTCATATTTAGATGAAAGCTACTTTCTACCTACATGTAGGTGCCTTTTAATGACATTACAAAAATTTTGATAGGGTTTGGATCTGATCAGCATGTATGCTATCATATCAGTCATTTGTTTTCTTTTTAAACTCTAATGTAGCCAAGTATTCAGTGGCTGTATGAAAAACTGGAACATTAGGTACATAAATGAAACTTTTTGTTTGAAAGACAATGACTTCTTAAACCATGTGTGAATGTTATTGATAGGTTAAAGGAAGGTGATGTTGACATTTTCACGGTCATTTGCCAGTAAAAGTTACCTTGAGAAATACAGTCAGTTTTTACACCTAAGCATTTTGCCATTATTGGGATTACATGATATAAAAGTTAATCATTTGATAAAAATTTATGAATCATATACAATCTTGCAATTTTCCATTCCACATCACAAATAAATTTATTAATAGAAAACAGAATTCCTCTTTTTCCTTCAGAGACCCGTGTACTGATGTGCAGTGTAGTCTATGCTGATCCCACCCTGTCACAGTTGAAACTGTTAGATGTAGACGTCTCTTCTACTCCAATAGCTTCATGTCTCGCACATCTCGCCTGTAGAACTCCCTTCCTTATTCCTGTTTCCCTGACAAATACAAGCTCCAACTATTTAAGTGTAACATCAATCGACATCTCCAGTTGCCTTGATCTATCCACTTCCCTTCTCCACATCCTTTCACCTTTCATTCCTATCTGCTCTCGCTCCAAATCTTCTGTAACCCCCTTGCCTTGATCGATCCACTATCTTTCTCCACATCCTCTCCTTTACCACTCCTATCTGTTCTTCCTCCAAACCTTCTGTTTCAAAATATGGAATCAGAATAATATTCTAAGAAAATTATTATTGAATCATGTAGATAATGTTTCATATTAGAGTTTGTTGTAGATTTAAAAGAATTGTAAAGGTTAAAAAATGTCAAATGTTTCTATTTACCTTGCGTGCTAGTGGCTTCCAGCCTTGCTTGGGGTGATAAGCTTAAAAAAAAAAAAAATTAATAATTAGGATAATGATCTTGAACAAAAAAAATCATTATTCTTTATAAGCTGTAAAGCAGTGATGGCACAATCTCTTGATCCATCATAAGAAACTGGAATGTGGAATTGATAATTACTAAAAACTTCAAATACCCTGGTGTATGGATCAGTTAGAACTAATTTAGTGTACGATATAAGGAAATGTTATACAGATTATGCTGCACTGGGAGTAGTTTTGCTGAATACCACAAGATGCTACTAAACCAAAATGTTAACCTAAGAACTTGAGTCATGTCCTTAAATCGCCTCATCAGATATAGACTTTCTTATAGATGCCATTTATGGCATCCAATGTGTTCACAAATGTCTAAACTATATGCTCTATATACAGGATGCTGCAGAAATACTTAACACATAATAGTAAGACATTGGTGGCAATGGTTTCTTTATCTAGCTAATATCTTAACATTATGTGGGAGGTATATCTGCCACACACTGTATAACCATTTTCTCAGATCAATGATTAAAAATGGATTTAAGTGAATGACACCCTGTGAGTCTTCAAGAGGACTGTGCTTTGTCAGATTCTATGGAACTGGTGCTACAGAATGACAAAGACTTGTACTAAATAACAGAAAGTGCATTACTTGAAGACTTTCAACAGCAGCAACAGCTAAAATGGATAGCACATGTAACTAAAAAAGAAAGTAATGATGTAATTAAAATGTTGACTTTCCCCACTACCTTCAAGAAACAGATAGCAAGGAAACTTTTCAATAATACTAGCAAGAGCAATAACAGTGACCACGAGAAAAAGGATTTTATGAGAAAGATTTTATAAATTTCAACAGATTGTTAATGTCTGTCTATATTTCTGAGATGAGGTAGCTATTTACGCTATCTACATTTTTGGGAGTGTTGTCCTCATCTTTATTGCTATGTTCCTGATGTTTCAGCCATTGTATACTCCAGCCTTCTTCAGGTGATATACATTGGAATTACAAACCAAACCCTTTATTTAGTCCAACGGTGTAGATTGTTCTAGTTTCACATGCCATGCCTTTTCTGGATATCTCAGTTTCAGTTATTTCCCTTTAGTAACTCAACTCTCAAAGTTTTTGTTCACCTCTGCTGTGGCCAGGTATTGAACTCACAACTTTGGGTCAAGTCACTAGATTACTTCAACCAATGCTTTTATCCACTGGGCCATTGGACAAAATAAAGGGTTCAGTTCAAAATTCCAATATATATCACCTGAAAAAGGCTGGAGCATACAATGGGCAAAACATTGTAAATATGACAATAAAGATGAGGACAACAGTTCGAACAATGTAGATAATTTAAATAATGTAGATAGATTATAAACAATTTAAAATGTGAATGGTTATCATGAAATAACATCCATATTGCCAGTATTCTAGGTGATCAATTAAAAGGAGAAGAGCAACCTCTGAATGTCAGTTTCAGGCATGAATCATATGCACCAATCATTGAAGATACCAGAGCCTCTACTACTGCCAGTTATGCCAATAGGGGGTGCTGAAAAGTTCTTGGCCTCACCCACTTCACAAAATCAAACCAAATATCAGAATCTAATTATCTTCTTTTTGTTTTTAATAGAAATAGTTTCTTGGTTGAAGTTTTCTGCAATACTTTGCAAGACAGTTTCAATCTCTCACTAGCAATTCTAGTTCAGCTCATTTTTGTTTTAATTAATGTAGACAATGAATTAATTTGCTAGCTTTCCGACTCCATCTCTTAATTATCAATGACTTTCTGAGATTAGTTTTTGAGCATGAGCGAAAAACAACTTTGTACGCCTTATCTAATATTTCATCCATTTTCATTATCATTATTAGCTTGTTGTTTACAAATGTCAAAGTCAGTCTCTTAAGGAAATGTTACTAATATTTGTCTTATGGTGATTTTCTAAGTGTAGCTGAGATGTGTCACAAAGCTGAAAGTATTGAGCACCCCATGAGGATCGAATTCACTACTCGTCTTAATTGTTCTAGTGAGGAAAGCTTGCTAACCATTAACTCATGTCAAGGTGCTCCTAATATCTGTCTTATGGAAATGAAACCATTGTGTTGGCAGAATTATTTAGTCATACTTTGGAATGTCTGGCAAGAGTAGTTATGTGTTGTATAAAATGGAAGGAAAGAACTGGCAAAAAATAAGATTTAGGCAAAATATGGAATCAGAATAATATTCTAAGAAAATTATTATTGAATCATGTAGATAATGTTTCATATTAGAGTTTGTTGTAGATTTAAAAGAATTGTAAAGGTTAAAAAATGTCAAATGTTTTCGATTTACCTGGAAGAAAAATAGGCAAAATGAATTATGTTTTCTCGTCAGGAATTAGGTTTTTATTTTTTATTTTTTTTTTTTTGAGAAAATTCCTTTTATAAATGTAAAATAAATTTCAGGGCAATAAAAATAATAAGACGTTTTTGATAAAACGTTTCCCTGAAAGTCCATTTGAAATGCTTTCTCCTTACTTTATTATAGCATCGCAATTACCAAAGTGGAAAAGAGATTCATACAGTAAATGGTGTTTATACTCATGGCTATATCATCAAGTAAGAGTGAAACACTTGATATATGATTTTGTGGCAATTATTTCAATTTCTGGCATTGGTCAGACTAATTTCGCTAGTATTATGACAAATTCAGTTTGTATGAATTTTCTTATTCTTTCTGAATGACACTTTCTTCCTATTTTTTTTTAATTGAAGGAAAATATGGAAACTCTTATGAAAAATGAAGAAAATGACATTACTATTTCATCAGGTAAGCAGTAAGATGTCTTTTATTTTTGTTTTCAAAATGACAATTTTAGGAAGTGCAAAACTTACTTAAAAAAATAAACCTTGAAGTCTGCATAAAAACTCACAAAAGAACAGTGAAATTTTTAGCCCATGTAACCTCTTCAAATCCCAGAGAATAAACACTGCATTTCTGTCTATATAACCTCTTGAAATATGCAAAACACAACCTTTAACAAACTTATCTCTATTTGTTTTTTTACAATTGCTACCCATGTTTAGATATCATGTCAATTTAATAGTTATCATTGGTGTGGATTTCCATTGTAGTTTGATATCTTGAATTATATTCCATTTGACAAGGGAATGGCTTTATTTGATAATGTCATTTTCTTATACATCATACTCTTTTCTACCAAAAGATAGAATAGTCTTACCAGTAGGAATTTTTTCAACTTAGAAGCATGCCAGTGAAAATAAATGCTTCAATGGGAATTTATTTTTATATAAGTCGAATAAACATATAAACAAATAATTGTGTCACAGAGAATTGAGTGACTATTGGACCATAAATTCACACCTGGCTTTTGTACATATGCTAAAGATGCAGAAAAAGTGATTGCTTCCCTGTACCGCTCTAGTAAGTACTTGACTCCTTTTGCTATCCTCTTCATCTTGGGTAAGACGTTAAACTACACCCACATCCTCGGTAAGACAATAAACTATGTCCAGCAACAAGGCATCTGATCAGGAGGTTTTGAGGAGTGTGAAACCACCTCTTAATTGCTGGTGTTCCCATGTCCACCCTGACCCGGAGTGGTAGCACCTGTTAGGGTCCCAGCTATGGGCAAATGGTTAACTACTACCAGCAATACTTTTTGAAAAGGGTATTACCAGTAATACAATTTTGAAGGAAAAATATTTCCAGAAACAGATTTTTGACAAAACAAAATATTACCAGCAATAAAGAATTTTGTCGGCATTGAGTAGCCCATTGGGCTTGGTGTGCCATGGGACAAAATAAACCAACCCAATCTAAACCAAAGAATACATATCCTGTTCATACGAATCTATCCTAAAATTGTTGTCGTCATTAAATAACCCATTGAGGTTGATATGCTGTAAAACAAAATAAACCAAACCAATCTAAACCAAAGAATAATTATTCTATTCATATGAATCTATCCTAAAATTGTTGTTGTCATTAAATAACCCATTGAGGTTGATATGCTGTAAAACAAAATAAACCAAACCAATCTAAACCAAAGAATAATTATTCTATTCATATGAATCTATCCTAAAATTGTTGTTGTCATTAAATAACCCATTGATGTTGATATGCTGTAAAACAAAATAAACCAACCCAATCTAAACCAAAGAATACATATCCTGTTCATACGAATCTATCCTAAAATTGTTGTCGTCATTAAATAACCCATTGAGGTTGATATGCTGTAAAACAAAATAAACCAAACCAATCTAAACCAAAGAATAATTATTCTATTCATATGAATCTATCCTAAAATTGTTGTTGTCATTAAATAACCCATTGATGTTGATATGCTGTAAAACAAAATAAACCAAACCAATCTAAACCAAAGAATACATATTCTATTCATATGAATCTATCCTAAAAATCTTGTCGGCATTAAATAATCCATTGAGGTTGATATGCTGTAAAACAAAATAAACCAAACCTGCTATCCTCTACCTTTACAAGAGGCAGATCAGGCCGAAAATGTAGTACCGTTGTGCTATTTGGGCGAGAGCTGTCCAGTCATCATTTTCCAGTCACGACAGTTCAAAAGTGTCTCCGATTTCTTGTGGGTGACAAATTATTTTCCACCCTCCAACCTCTCTCCCAGTTAGGATGGAGCATGCCCCTCACTGCTCTATCACTACATCCATAGAAAAAGCTCTGAAGAACTACATTCCTTGGGTCCTCCAGTTCTAACCTTCACAGGTAGGAGCTGCCATGTCATTTACATAGTAACAAACCACCCACATTCCCTCTGTATTCCATTGCTGAGGAGTATGTTCTACTTGAACAGCTTCTTTTCATGAACTGCTGCTCTGTTGAACCGACTCCAAATAGAATGTTTAAGTTACAATCTTAACCGGTTCAACTCTTGGGCTAACTATTATTTTCCCCACCTATCCATATAAACTGCCTCTTACTGTAATCCTCCACCTCACGTGGCCCCCAGGCCTTGTACAGGTTGAACCTCACTGTAATAAAAAAAAAGAGAAGGAAATAATTGTGTTCGTACTTGCATTTAGTGCACAAGAATAACTGCTCTTGAGCTCTGTTGACTCCTATGACAGGAAATGATAAAAAACAAACCAAAAGTTTTTAAAAAGTCATTATTCAGGTTGGCTGGATATTGTCTCCCCCATTTAATTCAGTTTTCCTGATCCCCAACATTAAATCAAATAATCTTTACAATAACATTTTGCAATGTTCCAACATGATTTCAACTTTGAAATCTTTATAGAAATCAGGTAAGATTGGTGTTTCTGCATAGAATTAAAGAAAAAAAAACTCCACAATTTAGCTTTGTAACAAAATCATTAAAACTAATTTCTGTTGTCACATTTGAAGAAAAAACTCAAGTCAGCAGTGAAGCATTTCCACCAATGAATGCTAAGAATACCATGGACAACAGAGCAGAGTTTCTTAAGGAAAATAGGAACAAGGAAACATATATAATGTAAGGAAGAAACAGTTAAAATTGCTGTGCACATAATGAGGAAAGAAGACCTACAGAATTTAACACTCACAGGACATAATGAAAGCAAAAGGAAACAATGAGTAATCTACTTAGCAATTTGGAGGAATGGATGACAGCAATGTTAAAGAATGAAATGTTGCTTATAGCTCCAAGAGACAAAAAGTTGTAGAGAGCCATGATTATCCAAGTCCTGAAGGGACATGGCACATAAAATAGAAGAATCTTAGAGAATTTGCTATTATATGATCCACTATACTGGCTTGCTCATCTTTTAATAATATCAAATTATTCCATATGTAATGTCCATAATATGATACTTTTGTCATTCGAAAATGCTTAAATGATGACAACTGATGCTGACATATGTTTGTGCAGTTTTAAAGAGTTAGATTGTCACAGAGCCATTTAACAAACTTCTGCTAACTTGAGCTTTCTAAAAATGGACATGTCTATACATTATGTAAAGCTTCATGATATCGGCAAAGGCAGTAAAACTGCAGAAGCAACCAGAAATATTTGAAAATATATTAAACTAGCTGGCTTCACCTGCTCGCTTTTGCTTCACCAAGTAAGATATATTCACTACTTGAAATCTTTGAAACAAAAATTTTAAATAAAAATTTCATTCATAAATTGGCTTGTTATAGTTACTTTCTAAGCATAGCTTAGATGTAGCACAAGGCCGGAAGTATGGGGCACCTAGTGAGGATCCAACTCACTTTTTAGTCGTAACTGATCTAGAGTTACAAGCTTGCTAACCATTACACCATGCCAAGGTGCCCAAAATTGGCTTGTTATAATTAAGGGAAGATTTACAAATAGATGCCAACTTGATGAAGGCCAAGGAAAATGCAAATTTCAAACACTTTTCTGCACTATATAAGACGATATTCCTAAACAAAACTATTTTTGATATGAGAATCAAAACAATCCTCAATAAAAGAACAGTAATGAAAGATGGTTAATTAATGAAATAAACTTTTTAAAAATCAATATGCAAATTAGTTAAACCTGAATAGTGATATTGCCTAGAAGTAGATAATGTATAATACAGATATTGAGCTTTTACTGTGTAAATTACTATGAAGTAGTTTGTAACATGTTTATTTATCAGCTCTCAGTTGCGTCTCTGTCTTTGAGCAGATTGCGCTCAGGGGTGGCTTTCTTGAAGGACAGAACTGTAACCGAGGAAAATCATACTGAGAGGTGCCCAGCCCTGGGGAAGAGCTCCTCCCAAGAGAGGGATTGGTGCTTGCACCATGGCCAGTACAACCAACAGATGTGGAGTCTCAGGGAATTTTTGTTCCTAGCCCGGGTGTACATGCTCAGGTTCTCCACATTAAACCGAACTTGTATCACAACACAACTTGGGGTGGGGGGGTGAATAAATACCAAATTACTATAAAGTAGAGCTGGGGCTTTTTAATCTCAGAATTAGTGAGAGAATTGAGCTCCAATTTCGCATTTACTCATATAGATTCCATAATATAGGTTTTACTTAATTAGCTATTATGTTTCTCTAACTCTTCAAATGTTGAATGTATAACTAATTCTAATTTCTATTTTCCCATCTTTACACTATATTAATTTTATCTTATGAATTGTTGATAGGGCAGCTTTTAATCTAGCTGAAAATTTTAATCTAGCTGCAATTTTGGATACAAAAGGAAAATAAGAGTTACTTCCCTTGAACCATGAAAGCAACGCTAATGTCTAGTATAATATATTAATATGTATTTTTAATCTCGCATAATCTGGCAACCCTGAATCTGAGCTCAACGAAAATCATTCCCTGCGCCTAACTTTTCTAGGGCTTTTGAATGAGTTAGGAATCATTGAAATCAGACCAGTGGGAGCAGAGGAGTTGCTTGAATACATGCACAGACACACACATACACTGTACTTTATATATATGCTGAAAGAAATTGCTGAAAGTTTTTGTCTTTGGTTTGGTTTGTTTTACACCATATCAAGCTCATTGGGTTATTTAATACTGACAAAATTTTTATTTCTGGTAATATTTTTTCTTCAGAAATGTATAGCTGGTAATATCTTTTTAAAAAAATGTATTGCTGGTAATAATTTTTTTTTTCTTTACAAAGCATTTCTGGTATTAAAACCTATTTTTACACTTACATCTTGTTTTAACCCCAGTTTAGGGGGCTAGCTATTTACCCATATTTGGGACCCTAACAGGTGCTACCACCCCAGGTCAGGGTGTACCTGATAACACCAGCAATTAAGAGGTGGGGCCAGGCTCCTCAAAAACCTCATGATCAGTGGCCTTGCTGTTGGACGTAGTTTATCGTCTTACCCAAGACACGGATGTAGTTTATCGTCATACGCAGGATGGTTTTTGTCTTTAAATGTTTAGGAAAAGTAGCTTCATTTTGGGTGACATGCCATGACCACCAGTTCATCTTGTTAATTAATACCTGCTTTTGTCTGGACTCAATAGAAATAGTGCGATTATGATAAAAGGATTGGCTCAAAAGCTGCATTGAGGTCATTCAACGGTACTCTCTCATCTACAACTACTTAGAAAAAGATCAAAACATAATTTGACAGAAGCCGAACATCCAGCAAGAATATACTAATGCATGATTGTGATATGCATCTCACTATTTTAGATGAGTGACTGGTGATGGAAAATTAATATTTTACAAAGTGAAGTGATAGATGCTATGTCATATCTCAGCACCTATATTGAAATGAAGCGGGACACTTTCTTTACAGATGAAGAAGGATGTGAGAAATATGTGATTCTACAAATGGGTGCTGAGAATACCCTGGACAAAACACATTAGCAACAAGGAAGAAGTATAAAGTGATAAAGGTTAATGCACAACCCAAAACAGATTTCCATCCAAGAAAGGTTTCGGCAAATGTTTGGTGAGACTGTATTAGTGTGGTTCATTTTTGTTGCCAGTCAAAGTTACAATTATAGCAGATATATATTGTCAGTCGTTAGAGAATTTAAACCCAGCTTTGAAAGAAAAGCAACCTAGTTTGATCTGTGGAAAATGTGTAGTGTTCCATCATGATAATACATGACTCTGAAAAGATTAAAGACCTTGATTGGGAGAAAAAGTCACACCATTTTCATTGTTCAGATCTTGTTCAATCTGATTAACACCTATTCTGGAATTTACAGAACAATCTTGATTGAATCATTCTTAAAACACATCAAGAGGTGCAAACTAACCTCCTCAGATTTTCTTCTTCTGGAACAAAAGAGTTTTACAATAATTGTATTATGAATCTTGTGAATTGTTGGTAGGAGATTATTGGTAAGGATGGGTCCAATGTTAATGAATAAAGTCTAATTAAACATTGTTATTTTTGTATTTTTCTGTCCCTTAATTAAAACATAAAAGGATGTCCTGGGAATTTAATAATGGATAACTTTCCTAATAGATATAATTTTAAAACTTATCTCATGGAACAAAAGGCATAAAATGGTGCTGAAATTTAATAATTCTCTATTTGAATTAAACAAAAGCGGTTTTTCTTTCTTAATTTACTTGTATTTTCCATTTAACTTAAATATAACTATTTGTAATAACTTGTGCTATTTGTTAGTAAAATAGGTCATTAATACACAAGTTTTTTTGTTATTGTTTTTAATGTGTTATAAAGTGTGTCGTAGCGCATATAAGTAATTCTTCCGATACTTGCCATGACACCTGTATTATTTAGTCTGAAGGCTGACTCTAAACATGCTTCTTCTCTCCTCTGACCGGGAGCTTTTTATTTATAGTTATGAACTAGTTCATATAATCACTAGTGGTATACTATTTAGTCTCCAACATCCCTCCCCACTTTTGAGATTAATACTTTTTATAAATTTTTTATTAGTATTATTATCTCCCCCTCCTCTTTTTGAAGAGTTCACCAATGTACTTGACTTTGTAGTGTTTCCATTTTGGATCCACTTCCAGTTCTTCAGTACATTTTTTGTCCTTGGAAGTTCTATGACTTGTTGTGGTGCTGGCACATCAAAAACATCATATAGCATTTTTATTGGTTCTTCCAATGTTTCAGGTCTTTCATCAATAAACATTTTTTTTCAGCTGATTATGGTGCCTTTTGTGTTCAAATCTTTTCCCTTTTACCATGCAAATCAACTTCCTGATTCTTGCTGATATTATGCCATCTTTCCATGTTTCTTTGTCATCTTTATATGCTCTAAAAACACTTTATCGTCAACCTTGAAACTTTTGGTGTTATTTTTGTTATCTGTTTGTGTTTTTCAACTTGGTAATAACTTGTTGAACACCAATTTTACTTTTCTAGCAAACATTAATTCCACGGGTAACGTGCCTGATGGTGCATTGGGAATAGATATTATACTGGAAACTCTCAGATTTTGAAGTGCTTCCTCATTTAATTTCTCAAGACTTGCTTTCTTCAACACTCTTTTGAATGTTCCCACAAACCATTCAACCTTTGGTGATACGGCAGGGGTTGTAAAATGTTCATTGGGAACATTCTACAAAAATCTTGGAATTCTTTACCTTTGAATTGTGTTCCGTCGTCAGAAATCTGATATGCCATATCTTGCAAACAGTTCATGCAAGAAATTCACAGACTGAGATGTTGGATTTTTACACTTTTTTTCTGGCCATTTAGTGAAACTTTCAAGATAATGTGATCCATTCATAGGACCTGCAAAATCTCTATGCACTCTTGACCATGGCATTTCTGTCTTTGGCCAGGGTTCTATCTTTGTGATCGGTAGATTTGCTGCTAGAGCACAACCTCTGAAAGCTTTCACTCTTTTTTCAATATCTTGGTCCATTCCAGTTCAATATATGAAACTTCTCATCAGAGATTTAATTCTTAAAATACCAGGACGTCCACTGAAAATCCTTCAATATTTGCTTCTGTAACACACTGAGTATTACAACTCTTTGCCCAAACATTACTACACCATTGCATTGTGAGTTAGCATTTAAGTCTGGATTTTATTCTTTGTTACTTTCTTTCAATTCCTTTTTTCTTTTTCGCAATAAAGACGTCTTTTATTTCATCCTGGGTCACTAGTAACTCTTGTACTACATTGCACAAATTTTTTTCATTTCCATTTCACTTTTTAGTGCTGCAATTACTTTGTTTTCAGATGGTTCCACATTTTTAGGTATTAATCTCGATAATCCATCTGCATGTCCTAATTTTTTAGATGGTTGGTACTCTATCATAAAATCATAGTTTAATAAGATGGTACCCCAGCATTTTAGTCTATTAGCTGTATGCATAGGTGTTCCTTTCTTTGAACCATATATATTGTTGACAGAGGACTATCGTCTGTTTGCTGCCTAAAATTTTTTCTATAAATAAATTTATGAAATTTTTTCAGATCAAATATATTTGCTAGATCATCTTTTTCTATCTGGTTGTAATTTTTCTCTGCTGGTAGAAGTGAGCATGAAGAATGAGTGAAGGTTTTCATTTTACTACCATTGTATTTGTGTAAAATCACTGCTCCAGTACCACACTCACTAGCAATTTCTGCTTTTTGATCATAGTGTGCTAATGATAAATCTGATGTAAGTCTTTTTTTTTTATTTCATGAAACCCCTTTCGACGGTTATCATTCCATTTGCACTTTACTCCTTTATTTAAGTAGATCATTTAGCTTTCAAATTATGCATATATTATGTACATATATTTGATAGTAATTAACCAGTCCTAGAAAAGCTTGTAACATGGTCATGTTTGTTGATGGAGGCATTTTTTTAATTGCAATTGCTCTTGATGAATCTGGTTGATGACCATTTTCATCCATAATTTGACCAACTATGTAATTTTTGGCAGGACAATTCACATTTTTCTTTCCCTGAGCTTGAATCCTTACTGTGTTAGTTTTTCCAAAATTGTTTTAACATGCCCAACTTGTTGTTCTTAAGATACACTTTTGATTAAATATCATCCAGATATGCCACTGTAAAATCGCAATCCACAAGCATGGTATCCATAGCTTGTTAGAAAATAGCTGGTGTCATCTTTATACCAAAAGGAAGTCAGTTAGACTTATATAATCCTCTGTATGTATTTATGGTTGTTAATTCTGAACATTCATGTTTAATCTGAATTTATTAATATGCTTCAGAGTGATCCAGGTTTGAAAATATTCTTCCACTGTTTAACTTCAAAACAAATTTTCTGTCGACTTTTCTTTCTAAACATTGTTTAAACCTGTCAAAAAATCCACGTAAGCACAAATTTTATTAATTTTTTTTCTTTACATACACCACTGGGACATCCCATTTTGAATAGTTCATTTTTTCTATTACAACAATTCTTTTCAGTCTGTCCAACTCTTTGTTGACTTGTTCTAATGCGGCAAATGGTACAATCTGTTTTAGATTACATACTGGTGTTGAGCTTTTCTTTACTTGAAAATCCACCTTAAATTTTGAACACCAACCCAGTTCATTTGATAGAACATCTGGAAAACATTTTCTTAAATCTTCCTTAACATTTTCAATCTGACTTTTTAAATTAGTCGCTTGTCCACTTAGGTTTTACAATAAAAGTTTACCAGCAAATGCTGAAGTTCAAATAGTTCCATCCAGTCAGTACTGAATAAATTTGTAGCAATTTTTAATACATAAGCTTTAGTTTTTCCATGCTTATGGAATGAGATATTACAAGTCATTTCTTAAAAAAAACATATTTCTCACCAGAAACTGAAATCAGGACTTTCGAAGTCCTTTTTAGTAAAAGCTTTCCAATTTCCTTCATGCGGTTTCACTGATTATTGAAATATCACTACCAGTGTCCAGTAGCATTTTCACACACACATCATTTATTTTCACAAATTTCCTTTTGCTTTCTGGGACCATTTTTTCCGTTGTAATGTTGCGTAAAAATTTCTTCCTGTGAGAATGACTTCTTGGTTTGGTTTTGTAGTGTGACTTTATATCTACATTTTTACCACACTTGTAACATTCTGCTTTTTTAAATGGACAGTCTTTTCCAAGATGTAATTTAGCACATCTAAAACAAGGATTTATTCTTTTTATACATTTGTCCTTTGCTTGTACCAATGCACATTCTTTTTTCTGAATTTTTTCAGTATTGTGTTTCCAATTTAGCATTGTCTGGCAATCATCCACTATTTCTTGCAGTTTAATATTACAGTTTTGTTCAATTTTTGTTAAAATTTTTGCTGGCAATTCAGAATCTTTTTTAGCTGTTAAAACTTGCATGAAAATTAATCCTTTGAATATATTTGGAGTTATTTCCTTTATTCTAAACTTTTCACATTCTTTGTTGATGATCCCAGCATACATGACAAGATGTTCGTCCTGTTCTTTTGGTTAGATTCATGCACCTCCACTGAGCATTGAACAGAGAGCTCTTGTCACTAAAGGTTTTCATCAGAATGTGTACCATGTTTTCAAACCCAATTTCACCTGATTTTCTCAGTAATATATAGTTGCAGTATTTTTCATACTCTATCAGAACTGTTTTCCTCATCTGCAATCTCATTTTTACCTAATCTTCCCAGCCGTTGCATTCCTGACTGAATATTTGTTTATATATGTGAAAAATATACAGAAAAAGTCGGTCCGTCATCAGGATTGTATACAAATTCTGATATAGTGTTTTGGACAGTGTTTGACATATGTTGAAGAATTTTTTGTTTTCTTCAGAATAATATCCAACAATTTCTGTTGCTGTTTTTGTACTTCTAGCAACTGTTGGTTCTGTTTTTGTTGAATTTCAACTGTCAAAGGCAAAATTTGGTCCATATTCATAAAATATGTTTATTTTCCTACACCAAAGAGAACAATTTTTTCTTCTATACAACATGAAAAATTTTATTAAAACCAACATAGTTAGGATTTTTGTCACCCATATCCTTGTTTCCAAAGCAACAAGTATTTTTTCCATACTTGTGCACTCAGTATGAGTTTTCAAAATCTTGTTACTGTTATAAGTTGTAAGAGTTCCAAATCCCTTGCCACCACTGTTGTAAATCGCCTGAGTTTCGAATCCCACATCGCCACTGTTGTAACTTGCTTCATACCACTTATAAAATAAATAATGCTTCAGCTACTTACTGTGATGCCTGTATTAATTAGTCTGAAGACTGACTCCAAACAGCTTCTTCTCCCCTAGTGCTTTTTATTTATAGTTTTGGACTAATACATATAGTCACCAAGGTGTACTATTTACTCTACAACAATAAGCATGTTATATATTCCCTTTTGGATATCATTTAAAAAAACGATCTCATTTTGTTTATATATGATAAAGCTTAAAAAATATAACTAGTGATATAACTTTTATGTCTCTCAGATTGTGGATAGGTGTATTATATATGTTGTCATGGCTCAATGGTAAGAATGTTAGTGTTTTAAGTATGACATGAAACCCGTGTTCAAACCTTACCATGATCAATCAAGTCCCTTGATAATATTAGCCTGGAGAGACAAGCCCAGCATATTGTGGGAGGTGCTTGAAATCCATGCACCCCAGCGGGGTGAAACAAGCCTTGTGAATGAAATTGGGGGGTAAATGGAACTGTTCAGAAGTCATCAATGGTTGTGCTAGTATGAAGTCACAAGTCATAGTGACCAGAGATTTGAGTGTACTAGCCTTATTCAGTGACTGATCATGCCAGATTATACACTCCCTCTCAGAAGGTTCACTCAGCCTTGATGCAGTATAAACCACAGGTCAAATGGGGGTGTTGAAGAAATGTAAATATGCCTGAGTGGGCATCTGCAACAGGGATTTGCTATCCTTCAGTCATTTTCCTGCTGCCATAACATAGCTTCCCTGTGCCTTTTCTATAAATACTTTCATGGTAATTATTCTGATGAACTCCCCTCTATGGTACCTAGACTTTATGAATCTAAGTGCAGTATTAGATTGGTGATAAGTTCTCATCATTTTACAGTTGAAATGGCAACATATAATTGTAAGTTCTGTACTAACAGTTTCTTCTATTGGACTTCTTGCTTGTGGAACTCTCTTCCGGCTTCTTGCTTCCCTGTCAACTCTGATCTTCAAAAATCTAAATGCAGTGTAAATCGCTATCTTCTGTTTTCTTAAATCTTGCTCTTTTATTGTCTTCTCTCCTTGATAGTATTGTCTTCTCATATTCTCTAACACTCAGTAACCTCTTACGTCTTAGTAGCTTTATTGCCTTATTTGGAATGAAATAAACCATTTCATTCCAAAAAAGAAAAAAGAAGCCACTCTAAAAGATTGGTGTACTTAGAGCTGAAGAGTTGACTATACATTTGATCTTCAAAATGTCATGTGGCTGGAATTAGTGTAAAAGTACTATGAAATTTAATTGCTGTGGGTTTATTTTATTGGACATAATTATCTTTATAGACAAGTTCTTTTTGTGCTTCTATTCAACTCTAGTATTACATATAGTTAAAATAAATGAAGACAGGCTTTGAATGGAATAGGATGGAAAATTAATCTAGCAGCAAGAGAAAGAAACAGCAGGCCTTATACTTCAGCCTCTGAAACAAGGATAAAACCTACCTCATCAAGCAAATGATGAATATTTTACTGTTGAACAGGTGGCAATATTTACAATGTAAAGTGTTAGCCTAAGGTAGTGCTGCAGCATTTTGTTTCACACACACACAAACACACACAGCACGGAGATGAAATGTTGGTTTGTGAAGTAAAAGTTGCACACTACAGAATAGTATGTCACGTCTGAGTAGGGATTTCAGTGCATTGCTGTTGAAGAGGAAGGCTGTACATTGTGTGTAATCAAATTTTACTGCAGCAATGTTACATCTAAATTTTAAAATTGCAGTTTGTAAATAGAAGTTATCTGAAAGCAAAATTTGTTTTGGATAATTTATCATGGCCAATGTTTCTCATAAACAAACCAATGAAGAATTTAAAATGAAATAAATCATTTCTCTACAAATATGACCATAAATATATATATATATATATATATATATATATATATATATATATAATGTGTGTGTGTGTGTGTGTGTACATGCTCATGTCTCCCTCTGTCTTATATATGGTTGTTGCTGACTGTACTGTAAGCAAAAGCTATTTCGAAAAACATGAGCATACTTCTAACATGCATACATACATACATACATACATACATACACATACACACGTCTGTATTTCTCTCGGTCTAGTATTATTAGTTTGCTGCTGTTTCTGTTACTACTTCCATGTTCCAGATATAAGATATTACATGACCCATTGCATTTTTCATAGAGAAAGATAAAATAGTATATTTGAAATAAAAAGCAAACAATCAAATGTACTTTTAATCAAAATAGGTTTAGACTGATTTGCCAAAAGGCATGGGCTAGCAGTATATAAAGGTAATGATAGGTAGTGTCAGAGTAATTTGATATACCTTCACCTTGATCCCTATCGTTCTCTTTATCCTTTTCCCAAACACTCCTCTTTACTCTTATTCTCACTCTCTGTAACTCCTTGTGTGCTAGAGGTACTCCTGCCTTGCTTGGGGCAATTTGCTTAAAAAAGAAAAAAAATCTGATTTTTACCTGTTATATACGGACCAAAATGGAGAATTGGTGGACCAAGTTCAAATACCGGACTATTCAGTTACATTCACTTTCACACAAATGTCATTGGGAAAGGTATGAGTCCATCTCTTCTCTCCGGCCAGTTAAATAGCAGAGTAGACAGATCTCTCTTGCAACTTGTCTGAGAGAAAGAAAAATCTTAGAATTTTAAACTGTAATAGAAGGCAATTAGAAACCATTTTACTATCTTTCCCAAGAAGGCACAGAAATCAATTGAAATCTTTAGAGTGCCATGATAACTTACGTCCTAAATGGATATGTCATTTAAGAAAATAAAAAGCAGTTATGCTCTATCATCTGGTTAATGAGAACAGCAATTAGGTTCTCATGCCGAGGTGACGTGAATTATTAGGGTTTGAACAAAGCATTGTTGTGGGTATCAGACAGATGTGTCATCCCATTTTTGAAATAGTGGGTCCATTTTCATATACCGTGATTTATGGTGTAGCAGAAATAGCTCATGGAAGGCATTACTACCCACCATTGCAGTGGTTGGCCACAAGCCTTTCACGATAATGACCAGAAGCATCTGGCTGGATTTGTCTGCAATAACAGACAAACAACATAGGCACATCTCATATCCTAAATCAGTGCAGGTGGTACTAGATCTGCATGCATCAGGGTCACTGTCTTTTTAGGTTCCATGGAATATAGGAACAGAAAAATCATCTGAGTGCTCCTCCTCTTAACACGGGGTATACAGTGTTTCACTTGTGTTTGTGATACTGGAAATTCAACTATGGAAGACTGGCAACATATTGATTTGATGAATCACTGTTTCCTTTGTTTTGGACATGAGTGAGGTACAGGCCCCATGAGCCCATGGATGGACCTCACTTGTACACAAGAAACCGTACAGTTTGGTGGTGGTTCCATCATAGTTTGGAGTATGTTTACATGGCATTGTGTCTGCTATTTCCCTTTTCATTGACCAAAGCTTCATGAACATTTGCTCGTGTTCATGGAATCCATGTGCCTCGACAATGAGTTATTCCAGCTGGATAATGCATTGGGCCCAAGTTTGAAAAACATTCTGAAAACTTCCAGCAAATGGTATGTTTGGCCAACATAAGCCCCTATCAAGTAATGATAGAATGTAGTGTGGGGATGTCTATTTACACACAAGATCTTTTAACTACAAATGCCAAGGAGCAGTTTATAGCAATTGAAACAACCTGACTCAATATCTCTCGAGTGGTTTTTTTTTTTTGACCACTTGTGTAATCATTACCATTGTCAAGTTGTTGCATGCAGCCAAAGAGGGTTCTGAACAATTCTTTCCATTATCCCATGACTTTTGGTATGTCGGTGTACAATTAGCATTTTGTTTAATGATTTACTTATTTGAAAAAGAAAATTAAAGACAATAATAAATTACACTATTTACATTATTTGGACTATTGTCCTCATCTTTGTCGCCATATTTATTACGTTTCGGCCTTTCAGGTGGTTGGAATGTCGAACTGAACCCCTTATTTCGCTCACTGGGGTAGACTGTTCTAGTTCCACATGCCATGTTTTTAATGGATGTCTATTATCAGTTATCTCCTGTTAATTCCCCTCTACAAGTTTTCCACTGCCTTAACCGGGTATTGAACTCACACTGCGAAATAAAGGATTCAGTTCAACATTCCAACCACCTGAAGAAGGCCGGAGCGTACAACGGCCAAAATGTAATAAATATGATGACAAAGATGAGACAATAGTCCGAATAATGTAAATAGTTTACATAGTACCTCATCTCAGAAATATAGACAAATAATAAATTAAGTAAAAACGATATTTATTTAAGATCTGTAATATTCAGCGAAACTTCAAACTGAAACGTTTATCCAAATCTACAATAAATAAAGGGTTCAGTTTGACATTCCCAAAATTCACTCGGATCAAAAGGTACTTGATGAAGACTGAAGGGTACAATGGTTGAAACAAAGATGAGGACAATAGTCCATATATAAATTATGTCAATGATGATACCCCCCACCAATCACAGAAATTCAGATAGAAGTTATGAATTGATTATTTAAGAGCAATGTTATAAAATTCTTTTTTGTTGTTCTTTTTAGAAACAAAATCATCAGAAGTGAATGAAAATAACAAGAAACAAGGAACTCCTGATAAAACCAAAGCAAAACCAACTTTGGAAACTTCTCAAGATTCTGCTTGTTTGGAATCAGACAACTCAAAAGCAGGTCAGTGGGTCTTTTGGTTCATTTGTTTTCATTTATTGCATTTCTTTTGTCTTCTAGCAGACCATCCATAAATCTTTTTTCTGTGTGTATTGGAGTTTCTCTATTCTCAATTTATGATGTTGCGCTTCATTTCACACTGATTTCACAGATTTTATTTTGCTGCAAGAATAACTTGGATTTTAATATCTGTCAAGTATTTTCTTTAATGTTTCAAGTCTTACTTGAAGACCAAGAGAAGAGTCTATCTTCCTTGGTACAAAATCAGTTATTCATTTTGGTAGACATAGGCTATGTGGATGTGTGCATAACAGTTAATGATGCAGAAAGTAGGATTAGTGAGCTGAGTTCAAGTACTGGCTATGGCCGTTGCATTTACTTTCACACAAATCTTTCTCTTCTTCTGTCAGCAAGAGTTTAAATAACAGGGCTGACTGGGCTCTTTAGCCTGGGTCTGCAACCAGTCTTGAAGAAGGACAAATCATAAATGAAAATTGTGGGCATAGGGCAAGCACCTCCATCCTATGAAAATCCTATCTGCTACTAAAAACAGCAACACTTAACCTGGTGTGGCTGTGTACCTGTACTCAACTGCAAGTTTACAGGCTTAATTGATATGATAACAGTCATTTGTAAATTGAAATAGAGACTATCATTTTGGACCTCTACGTTTTCAATGTCATATTCTAACAAAACTGCTGCCATAAATAGTGCAAAAACTATAGAATTACAGAAAAGCACTGACATTTGCTTCCATGTTCAGATAATCGAGGAACTGTCAAGAACTGCTATTATGCAGAATCTTTGATAGCAAATGTCAATACTTTTCTGAAATTCTATATTCTTTTTACAGTATTGATGTCAACAGCTTTGACTTTTTTTATTGAAGAAAGAAATCACTTTTACATGCATTTGTAAGCATTTAAAAAAACAAAAAATTACATTGAGGTTCACCCTTTACAAGGCCCGATGGCCTCTCAAGATAGAAAGTTATGTTTGGAGGTCATTTATGCATATAGGAATGGAAGATAACAGTTAACCCTAGCCTTGAACAAGTTAAGATTGTAATAGTCAGGGAAACATCCTGTTGGGAGTCAGTTCCACAGGGCAGTGGTTCATGGGAAGAAGCTGCTCGAGTGGAATTTACTTCTCACCAATGAAATACAGAGTGAATGTGGGTGATTTGCTACCATCTAAGTGTTCTTGGCATGTTCTTGCTGTGAAGGTTTGCCTCAGTGGCACCAAGGAATGTAGTTCATCTGAGCACTTTCCATGGAAGTAGTGGTAGAGCAGTGAGAGGCTTGCCACGTCCTGCCAGTGGAAGAGAGGCTGAAGGGTGGAGAATAATTCTAGAAGAAATTAGTTTTCAGCTTCATCAGCATTATTTCTTGAGAAGTCTCACAATCCTTTTAATTGAAATCAAGAATTTAATTTTCTTTTGCGAATTTGCAGCTTACTCATCAATAAGTTCAAGTTAAATTAAAGTTCAAAATAGCAAAAATCAGTAAGCTTTTACCATAATAAACACAGTGTTTGCAGTTTTACAAGAATCAAATTGATTTCAGTTTGATCTAATATGCAAATGATTTCATGAGATACTTGCCATAACCTCCTTTGTTTGAATGAAACCAGTGTGTTCGTCTTTTCTGTTTTTCTAAGTAAAGTAAATGTAAACTTCAACTCTGATGCAAAACTCCAACTCAACACTTCAATGTGAAACTCTGATGGTTCATGCATCAAGAACGCTTCCCACCGACTGAGAAAATGCTGGTGTTATATAGCACTCTCTCAGTCCCAGACCCATACTGACTATTGGTTAATACCTGCCCAGTATCGTTTGTATGCAAATTTTGTCAGCGCCACCGACTCTAAATAGAATGTCCTCTCTCAACAGCCAATTGTAGAAGGGGACATAACTTCTGGTGCTTACTGCACCACACGCAACCAACTCAGAGTCTTTTATCAGGCTAATCCGATTCTCTCTGACACTCAAGAAGGCTTTTTGATTTAAGATTTGGTTGTTAAGAATTGGCTTTTGTGTTCTCTGTGTCAATGTCTTCTTCCTAAGTTTTATTTTTAACTTTATGAAAGATTGAAGAATTCAGACTGGTTTTGATTTTTTTTTTTTTTTTTTTTTTTTGCATCCTAAGTAAAACAAATTATGTGAGACTGAGCCAAATTCTGAGAAGACATTTTCTCATCAGTAATTTAGCACTGCTAATCTTAATTATGTGGATGTTGTTGTGAAAGAAAAAGGTGCAAATTTATAGACAACACCAAAAATTGGGCTGGGCATGTTGTAGTATTTTTTAATTAATAATAAAATTTGTTTTGGTTGGCTTAAAGTGTAATAAAATAATTGAGCTTTTACATAAAACCCATTACTTCTCATGTTTTGTTTTAATTATTTCTTGTCAGCTATTGAAGTGAGTTTCTATTAGGCAAGAAAAATATTAGAATTTACATTTTATTTCTTATCCCATTTTCATGCATTTTCTAATATTTAGTTGAGGTTAAAATGTTTTTTTATTATATATAGCATGTCCCTTTAGGACATGTGTGAGCTGAACATCCTGACTAAGCAAAGGGGTGACTTATTTAGGATAACATTTTGGGGAGATGATCCCAGCAGGTGGTATCCTTGTGAAGTACCTGATAATCATCATACCATTGGCTGACTCAAGCTTTGTGAGTGAAATTGGGTAGATGATTAAGCACAAATTCACACGTCTTCCTCTAATTGACAGAAGCTCTTTGGTTAGTTAGCTATCTAGAGCTGTTGTCTTGATAAAAAAAAGGCCTATCTACCAACAACTAACCAGTGATGTATCAAAATTAAACAATACACAATGACTGTAATTCTTTAAAACAAAGAAATAAGTCAAGTGCAACATTAACAGAGAAAAAAATGTAACTTTTTATTAAATTAAATAACACGGATCATTATTTTTTATCTACTCACCATACAGTTTATGAATGTAAATGCAATTATGTATTTTCTGATGCAGGGTGCCATGAAAATGAGCACAGGGTTGAATCACTTTCATTCCCTGCATGTTCCTTTGGTTAGATGGCTGTTTCACTCTGAATGTTTCTTCCCTAGAACTTTTGTGGGACAGCCTCTTGTGTGGATGGTTTCCCAGACAGTACAATCTTTTAACCTCTTCAAGTCAAGTGTCAATCATTATCGATCTGCCATATCCTCATAATCTTCACTGCTTTACTCCCTCCTCTTATGTTCATATGATGCACCATATTTAGTAACCCTCTACCTTGAGTGACTCTCGGGCCTTGTATACTGCTTCAAATGACAATACCAGATTTTTTTGACTTGATTCACTGTTATTGGAATTTTCATATTCAGTTGCTGTGGAGCTGAATTGAAAAGAATAAAAAAAAGGGCCTTAATAAAGCTTTCTTATTATTTTTGTAAAATTCCATTCAGAAAGTTCAGCTTCTTGAATTCTTTTTGATTTTGAGTAAAGGAATCTTTTCTTAATCTTTTAATTTGCAAACTGCCAGCCAAATCAGTGACTGTAGTTGACAAAGACGCTTGCTTCAGAACATGTTTAGATTAAAAATATTCATAGCACTCCACTTTCATTCAACAAAGAAACTTGGAATTGGTTTTCAAAACCAACTGAATGTTACTCTCTGACGTTTTTTTTTTTTTTTTTTTCTTTTATAGAAGGAAACGTAAATGATTTTTCCAGGTTTGTGTTAGTCATGTCTCCTTTGTGATCTCTGGCATGCTTAAATATCCATTATAGAAAACAAGCTAATTAATATCGAGCAAACATTTATTTTTCAAATTTATACTGACCATCAAATTTATGGAGCTCACTTTATATTCTTTTTAGCAAATATCTGTCCCTTAAGTGCATTTGTATATCTATCTGTCTACATATATACAGTGTAACCCGGATATAAGAGAGTTGTCGAGATCGGAGAAGAAGTCTCTTATATCCGGGTTTGGTCTATTATATATACATTAACACAGGCTCTAATTTGGGACGAGAGAAAATCTCTCTTATATCCGGGTCTCTTATATCCGGGTTACACTGTATATAGATATATATTGCAGATTGAGTGCTGGTGGTAATGAAACAGTGCTTCATGTAATATAACAGAGCTATTAAATATATATCAGTGAATATACATATTATTCCTCACCAGTTGCACAACTTGGAGATTCATGCACAACACAATCTTCAGGTGCAGAGTAGAGACTGGCCGTTACTTAATTTAAATCTGAATAAAAATATCTGATTAACGTAAGACAAGAGTTCAGAAGTTCAGCTTTTATTTGCTGGCAATAACATTTACGTGTGTTAAAAAACTTAGGACATACCACCTTTTGTTTGAATCCACACATTTTTCAAGTTAGCAAAACTAGTGGAACACATGACTGACAGGTGTTACTTGTTGCCCAAGTATTGCCTTTTAAATTGATTGTTTAAACATTAGATAGCTTTGAAGGATTACTCTTGGTTTTAGGCTTCGGTTTCATCTCTAAAGACTACTTTTTAAAAAAAAAAAGTATAAAGCAACATGAAGAAGAAAGAGTTGTCAATGAGAGAAAAGCAAGCCATTTTGAAGCTGAGCAAAGAAGGAAAATCAATCAGAGCCACTGAACAAATATTGGACATGGCCAACACAACAATTTGGAATGTGCTGTAAAAGAAAGAAACTACTAATGTACTGAGCAACACACAAATAAGGGGTCATCCAAGGAAAACAATAGCAGATGAAAGAAACATTGTGAGAACTGTGAAAAAAAGCCCCACAACAAGAGTCAATGACATCACCAACAATCTCCACAGTGCAGAGGTGAAGGTTTCATAATCTACCACTTGAAGAAGATTTTGAGAGCAGAAATATAAAAGCCATACTACCAGGTGGAAACCACTCATCAGCAGTAAAAATTGGAAGGCCAGCTTGGAATTTTCAGGAAGTACAGAGATGAATGACAAAAGTTCTGGAAGAGAGTTTTATTAACTGATGAGAACATGATTAATCTCTACCAATGTTATGGAAAGGCCAAAGTCTGGAGAAAGAAAGGATCTGTTTATGATCCAAAGTACACAAGCTCATCTGTAAAGGATGATGGAGGCAGTGGCCTGGCTTGGACTTCAATGGCTGCTTCTGGAACAGGCTCATTCATATTTATTGATGATTTAACTCTTGAACTCTTGATGGTAACAGAAGAATGAATTCAGAACTCCACAGAAACATTTTGTCTGCCAATTTACAAGGAAATGCATACAAACTAATCTGGAGGAAGTTCATCATGCAGCAGGACATTGACCCAAATCATACTGCGAACACAGCAAGGGGGGAAAAGTGGACAGTTTTAGACTGGCCAAGTCAATCACCAGACCGTAACCCAAAAGAGCCTGGATTTCATCTCCCGAAGAGGAGACTGACAGAAGACCCCCACCACCACCGCCCCCATAACAAATAAGAACTGAAAGATCTTGCATTAAAAGTCTGCAAAAGCCTCACAAATAAAGAATGTAACGGTTTGGTGAAGTCAATGGGTTACAGGCTTGATAGTTATTGCTAGCAAGGGTTATGCAACAAAATTATTAAATTTTATTTACTTTAAGACAATCTTCCTTTACTTTTGCTCACTTAAAAAATGGGATGATCTGATACAAAAGGTGGTATGTCCTAAGTTGTTTAAAACATCTAAATGTAAGCACCAGGAAATAAAAGCTGAAATTCTGAACTCTTGTTTCATATTCATCTTTTGATCTTAAACCGAAATGTCCTTAGTAAACAGAAAAAAAAAGAATTGCCATTCCAATACTTTTGGAGGGGATTGTGTGTGTATATATATATATATATATATATAAAACTTTTTCACACTCTTACTCTGGAGTTAGACCATCAGGAGACATTAGTTTTATCCTACTGATCACTATGTGCTCTGTCGACCAAGGCCACAGCTATCTTGTTCACTGTGAGTGGAATCATGAGATTGGAGCAACGGCTGACATAACCTAGTACCATGCTGCCTCAGCATGATAATGGCTGAAAGCTTCTAAACCAGAACTGCAACCAGTGTCATCCTGGTATTATAAAGACATCTATTGGTTTTGGCCATTGTGGCAAGAGTTTGGAAATGTTTTTTATCATATTAAATTTTAAGGCTCTGTACCTCTGGGCAATTTCCTCAAAGATGAAGAAAAGATTTGAAGCAACAGAAATGTATTTCTATAGAAGGATGCTGAGGATACCATAGACCGAACTTGTCAGCAACAACAAGGTTTTAGAGTGAATGGTAACAAAAAGGAAACTTATACTTGACATCGGGAAGAGGCAGTTGAAATTTCTGGGACACATAATGAAGAAGGAAGGCTTTGAAAATCTGATACTCACAGGACAGATAGAGGGACAGAGGAAAGCAGCACATGACATACTTGGTGGGCTTGTGCAAATGGATGTCAGAAAAGAAGTTTGGGAGAAATAACAAAAAGACAAAACTTCTTAAGAGCTGCAAGGGACAGGAAGATGTGAAGAGACATGATCGCCTATGTCCTGAAGGGACACAGCACATAAAAGAAGATGAATTGGCCTGATAATCTTAAAACTAACTAAATAAAAACACTGAGCTAGTTCATCAGGGTATTAATTTCATCAAAGTTCTGAAACTGTCCTTTTGTTGCCTCAGAAATTTATTTTTGTGTGTGTGTGTGTGTGTATGTATGTTTGCATTAATAATCAACACTTTTGAAAAGTGAGGTTTATAATCCCTATTCTGCCTTAAAAGTTATTGGTAAAAAGCAAGTGAGAAAAGAATTGGCATTTATCAATAAGATGTCTGATGATGGCCAGAAGCAAATTTCTTAACACTTCAATAGATTTAATTAAAAGTTTTATCCTACTTAGAATTTAGTCTGAATGTGCAAAATGTGTTTTTTGTCTTCTTTTTTCTTTTCTTCGTAGACATTGGTTTGAAAGTCAAGAGAGCACGTTAGATTCTATGCTTCAATGATAGCAGACAATAGTCGAGTAAACAATAAGCTTTTATCCAATCAAGTCCTGCATTTAAGTTCTCTTGCAATCTGGTTAGTGAGCAGTGTGATCTTTTGATTGGTTGACTGCATGGCTAGCCAATGAAGAAGGGGCTAATGATTTTTACTTTCCTCTCATCCTGTATAATTTCTTTGTTTTGATGAAGTTTGAAAGAATATTTGTTTCAGGTTATGTCGAAAGATTTTAATGATTGCCTTTGCAAAACTTCTTAGTGAAACAAAAAAAATCACTTATTTGTGGGTATCACAGACTTTACAAGAACACAGATTTGAATCCCTACTAGTAGAGGAAGAAGATTATGTTGTGCCAGTTTCCTGAAGTAGAGAAAAAACATTTGAATTTTGGTGTCAAATGTGAATGGTAAAATTATGTGTTTGTTTATTTTTTTTTGTAATCATTCAACCCAAAGAAGACAATAATGCAACTAAGATGCAAGTGGTTACTGAGACTGACAGAGAAAGAGAAGACTTTAGTGAAGAGAAAGGACAATAACAGAGCAGGATTCAGGAAGACAGAAAATGGGGATTGACATTGCATTTAAATTTTTGACGATCATAAGTGACGAAACAAGAAATATGAAGAGAGTTTCAGAGGTGATACGTGCGAAAGAAGAAACTATTAAAACAAAATTAGTTACATTCTTACTATTCCGGCATCTTAGGTTTACATCTAGTGATTTCAATATCTTCCTTAAAAAATAATTTTCGAAGATTATAATTCATTTTTAGAAAACAAATTTTTTAAATTATAAGTTTTTATATTAGAATTTATTACCTAAAAATTTGGTAATGGCTTGGTTGTATCATCTATGCAATAGTTTAAGACTTGTATCACTAAATCATTATCTCAAAAAAGATTTCTTACAATCTAAAAATATTTTCAGGCTTTAAATAACTTGTAAAGGGTTGATGAACTGTAAAAAAAACAAATCCTTCAATCAGTGTATTCTGTCCTGTTTCTTGATATTGTTGTGTTATGGGTCCTTACCGATAACTACTGAATGAACTCTTCCTAACACTATGTATACTATGCCTCTCAAGAGAGAGAGACAAAGCGAGTCGAGCCGATAGTTGTTCACTCTAAACCAGACTGACAGTCATAATAACACCTTCCACATCTTGTATTATTATTCCGTGTAATATATCTTCGTTATTTCTACTCTTGTGTTCGTGTTGTTCTTCGTTGGTCCTAACCTGCCTGGACCATAACAGTGGCGACAAGGATATTGAAGAAACAAATTCTGCCCGGAGAATCTAAAAAAAAAAAAAAAAAAAAAAAAAAAAACCTTTTGCTATCGGTCGTCCATAACAGAGGAGACAGAGGTATTGAGAAAAAAAACAAAAACAACTTCTAAGCAAAGATAAAAAAAAAAGAAAAGATTTTTTGGACACCAACAGTGGTAACGAAGATACGAATTTTACCTGTCAGCCAGAACAGAATCAAATTCTATGCAGGAAAATTTTTTCATACTAAGGTTCCAGAACAACAGGTGACAAAGACCTGAAGTCTACACTGAGAAAAAAAGAAAAATCGTTACACAAAATTACGGTGTAAACATGGAAGACTTTAAGGCAACCATATTGGAACTAATGAAAATGCAATTCGAGCAGCAACAAAAAAATGAGGAAAGACAGACTAGGCTGGAAGAAAAACAATTAGAAATTCAACAGAAGAACGAAGAGAAGCAACTCGAACTACAAGAATTACTACTACGGGCAGTAACAAATAAAGGACAAAATTCTGGAAATGAAGCGGCATTCTTGCAAAATGCTATATGGAGCTCTATCAAAGACTTCACTTAAGCACTGGATGAAAACAAAACCTTCACGGCTCGCTTCAGAAGATATGAAGATTCATATGAGTTTGATTGCGGGAATTGGTCAGACACAAAAAAGTACGTCTACTACTGAGGAAACTAGGGTCAAGTGAATACACTAAATTCGTAGACTACATCCTACCGAGGAAAACGAATGAGTTGACTTTCAAGGAAGCCGTGAAACTTTTAACGGAATTATTTAGTCCAAACACTTCACTATTCCACAAAAGGTGGAAATGTTTAAATTTAACAAAAAAGGATGGCAAAGACTATATAGCATTCGCTTCTGTAGTAAACAAACACTACGATGACTTTAAGTTATCTGAACTCAGCCCTGACAATTTTAAATGTTTGATATTCATCCAAAGCCTGGTTTCGACTAAAGATGTGGAGATCAGATGGAGAATTCTAATAAAACTTGAGAGTGAACCAGAATTGACGCTACAAAAATTGGCTGAGGACTGTCAGAGATGTATAAGCATAAAAAAGGACTCGAAAGATATCAAAGAGTCTGGTGTTGCTCACATACGAAAAGTACAATGACAAACAGGTTTTTCTCCCTCCTCAAAAACAAACCAAACAAATTATTTTACTACAAAAAGTCAAATGAAACCTCAGAAGAAACCACCACCCAGTCCATGCTATCGTTGTGGGATTTTGCATTGGTACAAAGACTGTCCATACTGCTATAAGACTTGTCTGTCGTTCAATAAAGTGGGACATAAAAGTTTGCACTGTAGAACAAAGAAAGAAAACAAAAGTCGAGTAAGAGTCACTAGAACTGACCAAGCGGATGGGATAAATATACAAAAATACGTACAAGTAGAAATGTTAAACAAAAAAATCAGATTACAATTAGATTCTGGATCAGATTTAACCATTATTAGCTTACAGATGTGAAAGAAATTAAACAAACTGACCATGTTGAGAACAGATAAAACAGCCAGGTCGGTAACAGGAAGAAAAATCAAATTTGATGGGGAGATTATCACAAATGTGACATTCAACGGGATGACCAAGAAATTAAAGATGTATGTTCTAAAAAATACGGAAAATTTATTTGGAACTGACTGGATGCAGAAATTTGACCTCTGGGATTTACCGATAAATACGTTCTGCCAAAAAGTGGAAAGGTTATCGACCGAGGCAGAGAAATTGAAGGAGAAATTAAAGGAGAGTTTCCCTGACATATTTTCAGCCGGCCTCGGGAGGTGTAAAAAAATGGCGGCCAAAATTGAACTAAAAGAAAATGTACAACCCATTTTCAAGAAGAAAAGAAATGTACCTTTCGCATCATTAGAAAAAATAGACAAAGAGTTGGATAGACTCGTGAAAACCAGTATATTGACAAAGCTGGAATATAGTTTATGGGCTGCACCTACGGTTTACGTGAAAAAGAAATCTGGTGAGATACGAGTATGCACTGATTTCTCAACGGGATTGAATGCAGTGATTAAGGATTATCACTATCCTCTCCCTAGTCCAGAGGAAGTTTTCACAAAGTTGAATGGAGGAAAATTTTTCTCAAAGATAGACTTGAGTGAAGCATACCTACAAGTACCAGTAGATGAGGAAAGCTCGAGGTTGTTGTGCATAAACACACATAAAGGGTTATATAAGTTCCAGAGATTACCATTTGGGATCAAGGTCATGCCAGTGATATTTCAGCAAATAATGGACACTATGCTAAGCGGACTGGGTTTCACAATTGCATACCTTGATGACATCCTGATAAATAGCAAAAATATTGAACAACATTGGGAATACATTCAAGAGGTTTTCAGGCAGATACAAAATTACAGTTTTAAGGTAAAGTAAAATAAATGTGACTTCTTTATGAAGGAGATAAAATATCTGGGCCATATTATTGACAAAGAAGGAAGAAGACCAAACCCAGAAAGAGCCACGGCAATAAAAAAAATGCCGGCTCCAAAAAATTTAGCCGCGTTACAAAACTTCTTGGGCTTAGTAAATTATTATCAAGAATTTATTCATAACATGCACAAATTACGCGCACCCCTAAACAAACTGTTGAAGAAGGAAAAGATTTGGGAATGGTCATATGAATGTCAGAAAACTTTCGACAAAATCATTAAGACTCTAACAGCAGATTTATTTTTAGCGCATTATGGTCCAAAATTGGAAATAATAGTCGCGAGTGACGCGGGTGTCTATGGTGTTGGGGCATGTGTACTTCATAAAATGCTGGATGGGACACTAAAACCCATCGGGCAGGCGTCAAGAACGTTACTACCAGCCGAACAAAATTACTCGCAAATTGAAAAAGAAATGCTGGGGATAATTTTTGTGGTTACGAGATTCCACATATATATTTACGGTAGATTTTTCACCTTATAGACGGACCACAAGCCATTATTGACAATATTTGGATCAAAGAAAGGTCTACCTGTCTACACTGCTAATAGATTGCTAAGATGGGGGACGATTTTATTAAACTATAACTTTAAATTGGAGTATCTTCCATCAAACAAAATCGGGCATGCAGATGGTTTTTCGAGACTAATACCAAAGAAAATGGAGCCATTAGAAGATTCCGTAATTGCAGCTCTACAATATGAGGAAGATATTGGAACATCATTATGTAGTACAATTCGAGACCTCCCCATCACATTACAGAAAATAAGAAACGAAGCAGTGAATGACGAATTTATAAAGGAAACGAAAACAAAAATTGTAGGAAAAGATAAGCATATATCAGACAGTTTTTCGCTATGTGATAATGTACTGCTATATAATGAAAGAGTATTAACCCTGAAAATGCTACAAAGGTGAATCCTCAAGGATTTTCACATGTGCCACCCAGGAAAGAACAGGATGAAATGCTTAATGCGAAGTTACGTGTACTGGCCAAACATGGATCAAGATATTATACATATGGTGGAGAAATGCAAGGGCTGTTCCTTAGCAGCCAAGGCACCTCCGATGACTCATAAGCCATGGCCTAAGAGAGATCGACTGTGGTCGAGTATCCATGTAGAATTCGCAGGTCCATTAGAGGGTTTCTACTACTTGATTGTAGTAGACAGTTACAGCAAATGGCCAGAAGTATTTCGTTGTAGAAAACCTACTTCTGAGACTACAATAAATTGCCTTCACGAGCTGTTTGCTCGTTTCGGAATGGTTGATTGTTTAGTCACCGATAATGGGACACAATTTACAATTGCAGATTTTTAAGAATTTTGTGAAACTTTTCAGGTGAAACACATCAAATCACTGCCATATCACCCAAGATCAAACGGGCAAGCGGAGAGGTTTGTAGATACATTAAAAAGAGCACTAAGGAAAGCTTATGACGTACCAACAGAAAAGGCTTTACAACAATTCTTGCAAGTGTATAGAATTACACCGAACAGTACTACGCCATCGGCATTATCACCGGCGGAAATGATGTTCACCCAAAAATTAGATCGGTATTCGACAAATTACTGCCAAAACAGACAAAGCAATCACCAATGTTGTTTGTACCAAAAAGAAAATTTAACCCAGGGGAGAAAGTTTTTTTTAAAATGTTCAAAAACAACACATCCTATTGGGAGCTAGGTACAATAGAGAAACGAATCAGGAACGTGATTTACATAATTCAGGGTCCGAAGTCCTCACATAAAAGGCACTTAAATCAGATCAGAAAGAGGCTGTTAGAGGATTCTAATGGTCTACCCCAGGAAGAGGAGGAAGTAATGGATACAATATTTGACACATTCAATATGCAAAGGCCTCAAACAATTTCAGAACCGCGGAAATCAAGCAGAAAAAGAAAATTTACAGAGCCTTTGATGATTAATCTGAAGAGGAAAAAATATTAAAGAGCCCTGTGAGGTAAAAGCTTAGGGAGGGGGGTGTTATGGGTCCTTACCTATAACTACAAAATGAACTCTTCCTAACACTATGTATACTACGCCTCTCAAGAGAGAGAGAGACGAATTGAGCAGATAGTAGTTCACTCCAATCCAGACTGACAGTCATACTAACACCTTCCACATCTTGTATTATTATTCCGTGTAATATATCTTCGTTATTTCTACTCTTGTATTCGTGTTGTTCTTCCTTGGTCCTAACCTGAACCATAACATGTTTCATTTTTTTTATTAGTTTGAGAATTTCATCTGTCATCCATTTCTTTTTTTCATGTCTCCTCTTTGAGATGATCTCATTTGCTGATGTCACTAGAACTTCCCTTAATGTGTTCCAGTTTGAATTACGGACCTATTTGAAGCTTTTATATTTGATTTTAACTCTATAAGCATGAATCTGTTTGCAAATTGAGTCATCCTGGCGTCTGTTATAGTGTAGTTTAGGCATTGCTTTACTTTTTCTATAAACAAATTTGATGCGTTAACTCAATTAAGGAAGATTAAGGAATGGTTTTCTGCACAATGCTTTTCTTTTTTTGTTTTTTCATTTTGACTTTGAGATGGAAGACAGATAAAAAGTGGAAAATAGGACCAGATTGATAGAAGATAAAACTATTTTTTATATTGATTTGTCGAACAGTCTATCATCAAAAAAGAAGGGTCTGTGTGTGTGTGTGTGTGTGTGTGTGTGTGTATATATATATATATATATATATATATATATATATATATATATATATATATGCATGCACACACTCTTTTATTCTACCTGTTATAAATAAAAATGTGGCTCTTTATCTATCCTAAAATAAACCAAATAGAAGAATGTAATGTAATCTTTGTAGGAAAATCACATAATTGGTTTTATACAGGTCAGTTATTGTTGTTAACTTTGTTTTTGAAAAGAATCCTGCATTTGAATGGAACTTCTTATTAATTGAATATGAAGGGAATGAGGATGATTTTATCCATGCTTACATGCCATGGTGAGTCCCAGCTGCAAAGGTCAGGGCTGGTGGAACCAAGGACTGTAGCATGTCAGAACACTTGCCATGGAAATAGTGATAGAGAAGTGAAACACTTATAACATATCAAGTGTGAGAAAGGGATTGTAGGCTGGAAAATAATTCATCACCCACAAGGTCACGTAGAAGTGTTTGAACTCTATCATGGAATGCAAATGAGGATTAGGCATCTCCAGCCCAGATATGGCAGCAATACTGCATTTTAGGTCAGATCTGGATCTTGAAAAGACAGAGCAGATCAGTGAGAGTCAGATACTTACTGGAGTGGTACAATGAACTGATCATTTTTCCAACATCTTTAGCAATAGACTGTATATATCAGTTCCATTTGGGTTGAGCTTGAGTCCCAATCGACATTCAAGGTCATACACTGATCCGAGGCGAATGTGCCAGACTATATGAATGTATCATTTTTGACTGGTACTGTGCATATCTATATCTTTCTAAAGACTCATATGTGGATACCTAATAATACTGAGCACTCAAGAAAATATGTTGTCATTTTTGCCTGCACGGCTCAATGAGTTCTAAAATAATGAATGATAAGTGACACTGCAGATGACAGTATTTTCTTATGTAAATAAAGATGACCTGTGATGCTGGTTGTAGTATGTGTAGGTGGTGTGTTCGAATTCTGGTTGAGTTCCTTTACATGCCAATGCCCTTTAGAACGGTCTGAATTCATCTCCTCTCCCAAGCTATTGATTAAATACTATGACTTTTATATAGGAAAATCATTGTTATTCCCAAAGAAAAATATTAATTCAATATTCACTCAGAAAAAAAAAAATAATAATTCTCACAGTTCAAAGGGTTGGTAAGCTGTCAAAAAAGAAACCAATCAAGCAGGTCATCATCTTAAATGTTTCTGTTTCATTTCTTCTTGTTCTTTTCCTTTGCATTTATATGTAATGTATTTATTGGCCTTTTGGTTGGAGTCTGTTTCTTATAATAATACTTTATTCATCAAGTGAAATTGAATGCTATTTAGTCTTATAGGTAATTGCAAATGGTGATATTTTGAAAGGAAATTTTTTTTATATTTAAAAGTATTTTTAGGTGTAGGACTGACAACTTTGTAAAAGCCTACTTGCTATCTACACTGTAGTAGTAACCTCTAGTGTGGTGTGGCTGTGGCTCTGTTCTCCATGGAGGATTTTAATACCACTAAAGACAAGGAAGAAAAGTAGCTTTTAAGAAATTAAAAGATTTTATAAGTAGGAAATAATTGAAATTATTTATTAGAAATAATTTTTCTGTTCATGATAACAATTTTAAATATTTTATCCCATTAGTTTGTTCCTTGATAAGTGGTAGAAGCCAAATTATTAAATTTTGCAAACTACACTAATTGTACATTTTAATTTTGAACATTTTTTTTTTTTTTACAGTTTTAACATACAGGCCATTCACTTAATTTATTGCTGTCGATTAACTTTATTATAAGATGTTTGCATTGATTTTATGTGGAAAGTTTTCTCCACCTTATTTTATGTACAATGTCCATTCAAGACTTGGATGATCAATGGCAATGGTCTGACTCCAAGAGATCAACATACAGCACCTTCTTGGCCTTATGTTTTCCACTAGACAGTGGAGTGTCTACATTGGAATGCTATGTCTACTACAAGGAAAGTTGTGTCACACCAAAAACATTTTCTTGCCAGAATCTATCTTGTACATTTACAAATATACCATTCGTTCATGCATTGAATACTGCTGGTCTGGTGCTCCAGCTGTACATCTAGAGATTTTTGATAAAATCCAAAGAAGAATCTGTAATGTAATCGATTTTGACCAGTCATCTTAACTTCAGTCACATTCTCACCAATGTCTTTTCAACAAATATTTTCATGGCAACTGCTCTGACAAGCTTTTTTACCTTGGTGCCTTAACTACATGAATTTATGCGTGCTACTAGATTGGCATCTAGGTCCTACCCTTTTACTGTTGAAATAGTTAAATGCAACTACCACTTCTACTCAGTTTCTTTTCTCACACTTCCCACCTGTGCAATTCCCTTCTGTTTACTTGCTTCCCTGATAACTGCAATCTCCAAAAATTTAAATCCAACATCCATCGCCATATTTTGTGTTCTTGAATTCCATTCATCTTTTGTCCCTTCCTCAATCCATCTTATTGGCAGTCTTCTCTTTCACTCTCACTAAGGCCCTGTGTACGAGTGGTATTCCTTGCTTGAGGTGAAATGAAAAAAAAAACAATACTTTCTGTCTCTTGTTGCTCTCAGCAACATTTGATTCTTTACCATCACTCTTTGTTTGCACTCTGCCTTTTCCCCTGCTTCTCTTTACTGCAATATGTCCTGTGAATGTTAAATTCGCCAAGCCTTCTTTCCTCATTATATATTCCAGAAATTTCAACCTATTTTTAATAGAAAAATGAAGATAAAACATTGACATCATTAGAACAAGTGAATGTTTGAATAACTGTTACAGTTTGTTATTGTCTTTCAACATTGGATGTTTGGTTGTCTTTCTACATTAGATGTGTGATTAGTTTAATGGTCAGTGTTTCGGAATGAAAAATCAGAAAACCAAGTTTAAATTCCACTCAGGTTCGTTACATTTACTTATGCACAAATACCCTTTTGAAGGGTATAAATCTATTGCATACTCCCAGCTATGGGTTAAATAGTAAGACTTGTATCTGGAAATAGCATTGTTATTCTCAGAAAATTTTTAATGCAGTATTCACTTGCTAAAAAAGAATTATTTTTAGAATCCAAAATTTATTTTGACTTTAAATAAAGGGTTGATAAGCCATAAAAAACCAATCAATCAATAAAATTATGTAATATGTTGTCTTTTGTCACATATTTTGTGTGGTGAGTTTTCTGAAAATTGCTCAATTCCTTCTATATCAGCATGCACTTTTAGTGATGCTGGGAGAGATTAGTCTGGAGGAATGAAACTCCTATATAGATAGATTTCCAGAAACATGAAGCAGAATTGAATAACTTCAAGTGTTAAATGGAAACAAGTTTTAAGTTGGTTTGAGTGAAATCTGGTGAAAATAATGAAGCATGGTAAAAATTTGAGGTTGAAAACTTTGTATGACAGGACGTTTGCCCAGATGTTCGATCCCTGCGGCTGACTGTTGAATGGATCACGTTGATCCAAGCCTTGCCTTGTCCCATGTCACAAGGCTGGCGGGGATAAATTGTCGACAGGAATTGTTGAATTGGTCTGGTTTTTGACAAAGGGAAGCCAAAAGTCATAGGATAAATTGTAATAAAGAAAATATTTTCTATACCATTTCTTGACCAGAGTTGATGGTACAATATCAGTTTTTCAGGTAGAAATATATATTCTTCATCCAGTAATATATTTGTCATGTAAAGTTATTCAACCCTTCCCTTCTTTGAATGTTTCGTGACACTTTGTTTGTCGT
>OZ038511.1:32148850-32248850 GCA_964036315.1 Acanthosepion esculentum | reverse complement strand
CTTCTCTTACACTTCCCGACAGTGAAACTCCCTTCCTTTTACTTGCTTCCCTGATAACTATAATCTTCAAAAATTTAAATATAATGTCAATTGACATCTGTTGCTTTGATCACCATTCTTCTTTTTATCATTTCCTTAACGTCCCCACCATACCCAGTCTTTTCCCTTACTTACACTCTCTGAAGCCTCTTGCGTACTAGTGACACTCCCACCTTGTTTGGGGTGAAATGCTTACAAAAAATGTGTGTACATATACATATATGTATTTATGTGTACATACATACATACATATATATATACACACACACACAATAGTACACTCTTCTGTTGATTATGATGTATGAGGGTCAAATAATTCAGTTACTAGAAACCAAACTACCAGACTACTTTCATTGAGAACTGGTGCACAGTCTGCCAAAGAGTCGCCAAACTGCTCTTCTCATGTTTGCAATTCAAAGTTCCAAGACTGTTGCCAACAAAGGCTAGAGGGCCCAGTCTGCCCAGCTGTTTAACCCATAGCATAACTGGAGTGTGAAAGATGGCTACATAATTTTCACAAAGGTATTTGTCAATGCAACAAACTTAGCTGTGAAATGAACATGGCTCAACAATTTCTCTTTCATCCAGGACAATATGAAGGAACAGGAATGGACAATAATTGACATCACAGGGTGATGAATATCACAATCATCAACAGATATCCCACATCAGCCAATAAATGGTCACCTGATGATGACCTGGGTGTACTTGGTCGAAATCTTGTCTCTATAATAATTTCTATATCAACCAAGATGAGTATAATAGTTTGAAATGATACAAATATATTCATAATTAGTTATCTCTGAAATGAAATAGTCAATCAGGAAAGTTTTGTTAGAAACAAAGAAAAGAGTGATAAGTTGCCATGTAATATCAGTGGTCCTTTATAGAAGGGAATGAGGTGTAGAGGAAATGCAAGGCAGGAAGATGCCGAGAATCACAGAGATGGAACATGTAAGCAGTGAGGAAATTTTAAGGAAAATGGAAACAAAAAGGTTACTAATAAATAAGATCAAAAAGAGCCTGTTGAAATTTCTGGGATACATAATGAGAAAAGCGGACTTGGAGAATTTGACACTCAGTAGTCATACTGAAAGCAAGTGGGGCAGAGAGAAACTGTGAGTAATTGTGTAAATGGATGGCAGAACAGGAATGGGGAAGGATAGTAAAAAGACAAACCTTACTAAGCACTACAAAGAAGAGGAAGTTGTGGAGAGCCATGATCACCCATGTCCTTAAGAGACACTGCACTATAGAAGATGATGACATTACAAAACTCACCCTTGGCACCATTCATTTCATTAACTTGGATACATTATTCTCCAACCACGTAGTCTCAAGTTGGAAATTCATTCCTGCAAGCAATCATGGAGCTCAAAGGCCAAATTTGTTCATCTACATGTAGCATTTTCACCCAATCTGTCACCTTTAGATTATCGCTTTTGTTCCATCTAAAATTCCTTTGTTCAGTCACTTCAACAGTTTTGAAATGTGAAAAAAAGTTCTTTGAATCAAAACTGGAATCTTTCTTCTCTGCTTTTTAATGGAAATCAAAATTTATCTGAAAGATGTCGTGACTGCATAAATGATGCTATGAATTTCTATGAATAAAAGATTTTGTTAAAAAAAAATTATTGGAAACTTTCACGTTAACTCAATCTCAATAATTTCATGTTTTGTGATTTATATTTTCTTTGTTCTCATCTTTTTCTATTAAAAAAAAAAATCTTACAAACTCACTCCAAAATAATTTGCCTGATTTTTCTATCCACCAAAAATGTTGAAGAGACTAATTTATTCAGACAATTTTTTTATGGAAGCAAGGGAAAAAGTCTTGGATGAATATTTTTTTTTGTTCTGAAATATAAATTCAAAGAAACTAAAAGAAAAATTCATGTGTCTTCTGTTTTCATTAATATCAACTGGACAAACTGACTTTCCTGAAGTAAAAAGTTAAGTAAAAGATTTTAGCATAAAAGTTGACGGATGGATAGTTTATCTCAACTTTCACCTATGCTTAACCTCAAGTAGTCACTGATCAATGAAAATGCCAAGAAAAAAAGAAAAGAAAATGACTATAATTTCCTCTCTTTGATTTATCTACAATTACCTACATCATTTTAAGAGCTGAATAATTTGTTTGACAATGTGTTAACAGGAATGGAAAACCTGATAAAAGTTCTGAAATTCCTTCTGACAAGAAATGGCCTTGTTTTGCAATAGTTGAAGGCTATCACATTGCAAGATCACTGTTTATAATATAGGAATTAATTCAGATGTTCAAATACGAAACACATCAATATTGACAGTGTCCATCTTTCAGCTTTGTACAGCGGTCTTTTATGTTTGTAAATACATGGCGGCTGAAGGTCAATAAAACCAAGGCAAATAAAATATTTATCCAATTATCTATATTTTACTATTGCAGTAACTTTCCAATATGAGGTGTGTATTATATACCATTAGGCAAAACATTAAGTGAATATTATTCTTCTTCAATGTGTCATATCTTTTCAGGATGTGAACAATCATGGCTCTCCACAATTTCCTGTCCTTTGTAGCTCTTAGTAATTTTTTTATTTTTGCTATCTCTCCTAATCCCTGTTCTGTCAACCATTTATACAAGCACATTAGGTAGGTGTGGTGAACAGAAAAAATCATCTACCCTTAAAAAGTGAACAGTCCCCCTCCCCCCCAAAAATCCAAGATAATTAATGTCTCGACTATGGTAATTTTTTTTGTGACCAATTGAAAGATTTCTTGACATCGAGTGGGTATCTTTGGGTTTATGAGCAAGTGTAAGTTTACTGTGTTAGAATCTGTGAGTTAGGTAATAATATAATAGCAGTAAATAAATGCTACCAAATAAACCTATATCTATCTATCTCTCTCTCTCTCTCTCTCTCTATGTATGTATATATATATATATATATATATATATATATATATATATATATATGTCTATATATATAATACTATGTTTTGTTAATAAGTTGACATTCTCAGCTGTGTCATCATCTTGTGTTTACAACCAAGTCTTTATGAATTTAAGAATAGTACTAGATTGGCAGCTAGGTCCTACCATTTTACTGTTGAAATTACTAAATCTATCTAAGTCTACACTAATAGTTTCTTCTTATGACGGTAAACTACATCCGCGTACTGGGTAAGACGATAAACTACATCCAACAGCAAGGCCTCTGATCAGAAGGTTTTGAGGAGCGTGGAACCACCTCTTAATTGCTAGTGTTCCCCAGTCCACCCTGACCCAAGGTGATAGCACCTGTTAGGGTCTCAGCTATGGATAAATAGCTAACCCCCAAACAGGGGTCAAAACACTATGAAAGTGTAAAAATAGGTTTTCATACCAGAAATACTTTGTAAAAAAAATTATTACCAGCAATACATTTTTGAAGGAAAAAAATATTACCAGCAGTAAAAATCTTGTCGACGTTAAATAACCCATTGAGGCTGATATACTGTAAAACAAACCAAACTATATAAATATTAGCTCCTGAAAAATTAATTTCGGTTGAGCCCTCTGGTTTGAGGTGTGAATTTGTAAACAGTGACTATTTAAGCTAATACTGCACGACTCTTTGACAGAATTGAGTCACTGTCAGTTACTGTGTGTTTATCTGAATCTAAAAATAAACACACTAAAATTCACCTTCATCCCGTACCGTACGCTGACGGCTTAGTGGGAGAAGTTCAGAATGACGCAAATTCAGTCGGGTTTCAATCCTAACTAGAGGCAACCGGACGTCTAGCCACACTGATGAGCTGTGAAACAGCGAAACAGTCTATGTGGATGACAAAAATATATGTGTGTGTGTGTGTGTGTGTGTGTGTGTTAAGAGAGGAAGAGATAAACAGGTATACTGTACCTCATGATAACTGTTTCACAATTCTAGTAATCATCAGACTGTCTTGGGCTGTACATATAAGGGGCATATGAGAAGTGTGGGAATGGGGAAACTGGTTCTCCTCATTTTTTTTTTTTTTTTAGTGTTTTAGATTACTTATAGTCCTTGTGATGATTTTGTTTATTTTAATTATTTATTTTATTATACTTTTTTTTAATTTATTTATCATTTTGCATACTTTTTTAGTTTTAATGTTTGGTATCTGAAATAGAAATTTCTTAGGTTTAAATTATTGGTTAATAGTTGTGTAGTCTTTTGAGTCTTTACATGGTTGTACATAGCCTAATAGCAACATATGTATATATATATATATATATATATATATATATATATATATAATGCACATGCCATCAGTAATTACTCAGGGAAGGCAGCTTGTGACCTTTATGTAGTAAATCTACAAAAGAATAAAATATTTTACATTTTATGCTTAATAATCAGAGTAACCTTCATAATTTTGTTGGATGAGGTGCATATTGTGCCATAGAAGGAAAATGTAGCTGCGGATCTATTTTATTCAGTGTAGGCATTGCCTACCTTGCCAGCACATCCCTGAGATATATATATATATATATATATATATATATATATATATATATATATATATGTGTTGTAGGTGTCTGGGTGTGAGTATAAGATTTTATTGCCTATGGAGTGTGTATGTCGCCAAGAAATGTATACACTCTTCCGGTATATCTTCGGACGTTTGAAAATACGCATATTTTTCTCACTGAAACCCCTCTTTAAATCTTCTCTCTGTTAAATTTTAATGCCCCCTTCATCTTTAGACCTCCCTGCCCCTCTCTCGTCTGTTCCCCCCTCTATATAGATATCATGTCCTCCCGCACTCTCATACATATACTCTTACTAACTTTTCCCGGAGTTGTTTTTATGTTTTCTTTTTGAATTTGTAGATCTGATGAATTGGATCATTTTTACGATTCCAATGGAATAAATTATGACCATGGAATATTAGTGTTTAAATCTTTTTATTATATCCTTACTCTGTCCTGGACATTGAGTTCTACCTGGATCATATCCTCTTGGAATTATTTTTATACATATATGTATGTGTATATATAATTGCATATGTATGTGTATATTTACCACTAATATTGTCTCTCTCTCTCTCTCTCTCTCTCTCTCTATATATATATATATATATATATATATATATATATATATATATATATATATTATAAATTAACTGATTTAAAATAAGTCTTTTTTTGCTACACAGTAATAACCATGTTTCAAAAATGGAAGCTAAAAGCTTTGATTTAATTTTGTTATTAAATTAAAGACATTAGTTCCATTTCCTCATCAAGCGAATTTTGGAGTAACTTATTTTTTTAAAATATACAGTTTGAAAAGCACAGCAAAGATTCATAATTGAGTGTTTCCAAGGATACAGAGAAATCCACTCCGATATTCAAACAGGTTTGGTTAAATAATTTAGACATATCCTGTCAATTAGTTTTTGCTGTGATCCTTTCAATTTCACGTTCAAAGATTAATTTTTGGGTAGATTTAGAAAATTGAGCAAGAAAAATAGCAAAATTTTCTTTTGAATAGTTTTTATTTTCCCAAGTATTTTCAATCTCATCTCAAACCCTCATTAATAATGACTTCCCTAATTACATTGTTGATGAATAAATTAGATAAGCTATTAGAAATATTAGCATAAATAAAAATGAATACACCATTAAATGACTCTAAGCATGTCAAATTACTATATCATAATCAAATGCATTCCAACTATAAACTGGAGGAAGAAGTTCTAAAAAAAACATAAACATTAATATATCTCACACTGATCCAAGCAAAAAATAAAATTAATTATATATTATACTAAATTTAATACAACCAACATACTCATTCAAAACAATTCTTCTCCACCAACTGCAAAAGACCAACATTGTATATCATTTTAAATGTCCTTTAGGAGATTGTATCTCTGATAAAAATGTCAATACGTACGTTGGCTTTACTATGACGATGCTAACAAAAAGACTTACATTTCATTTGGCTGAACATAGCACTTAAAGGAACACTCACAGATTAGACAGATTTGAAAATATATCTATATTACATAAAAACAATAACAAGCAAAAACTAAAAATCCTTGAATCCCTTTATATAAGAAAGTTAAATCCCAAAATAAATAAAGTCAACTATGAATATAGCAACAAAGTCCTCAAATGCTTATGAAAGAAAAAAATTATTATATACATATGAGCAAAAATAAAAAAGTTTACAATGAAAGAAAAAACAAAAGAATATGTGAACTTTGAAATCGAGAATGCTGCATAAGCAGTAAAAAAAACAAACAGTTGAAATGTTTTAAATTCACAGAAACACATATACGTACTCACAGACAACTTAAGACCTTGAAGATAGACTCAGATGAGATTGAAAGTACTTGGGAAAATAAAAACTATTTTTCAGAAAATGTTAATATTTTTCTTAGTCAATTTTCTAAATCTACCTAAAAATTAATCAGTGAACTTGGAAGGATCATAATGAAAATATCAGCATGATATGTCTAAATTATTTAACCACACCTGTCTGAATTAAAATATGCTACCTAAATATACACACTATATATATATATATATATATATATCCAACAAAAAGATTAGTGATATATTTTCATCTGAGATATTTGAACAGATACACTCATTCTAAGCAGATGTGTTGCTCTCTGAAAATAATCTTATTTTTGATGGGTCCTATGTCAAACATTTATTGTTAGGAGCCAAGAAAATACTTACTTGGATATTATTAAGGAAATAAAAAAAAATTGATATCTCCACTCTTCCACCTAAGATTGTATTGTGGGGACCTACCTACAATTGGACTCTTCCACACCTATATAATATGGCTACCAACTCTGAGTAAGTGAGTCACCAAGTGAGGGTCACCGAGTAGTAGCCACAGAGTGAGTGAATGAGTGAGTCGGGACACCAGTGAGAGAAAGTACTCTCCAATCCACATTTACCTTTGTACTACGTTTCCGAGAATATACTATTTAACCTATATCCAAGTCCGTGTTATTTTTCTATGGTTTTACCCCATAACAACTGGCGACGAAGAATATTTGAACCACAAAGAGAAACCCGTTTTCAAAAGTAAAAGAAATGTCCCATTTGCATCAGTTGAAAAAATCAACAAAGACTTAGACCGACTAGAAAATGCCGGTATACTGTCTAAAGTGAGTTTTAGCGAATGGGTGGCCCCCGCTGTATACGTAAGAAAAAAGTCCAACCAAATTCGCGTCTGTGCGGATTTCTCAATGGGCCTCAATGCGGCTCTAAAAGATTACCATTACCCTCTCCCCACACTGGAGGAGGTATTTAATAAACTGAATGGTGGGGAAATATTCTCCAAATTGGAATTAAGCCATGCATACCTTCAAATCCTTGTTGAGGAGGAGTGTGCAAAACTTCTATGTATCAACACCCGCAGGGGTTTATACAAGTTTGATAGATTGACTTTCAGATTCAAGATTGCACCTGCAGTATTTCAGCAGGTCATGGATATCATGCTGGGCGGCCTTGACTTCGCGTGTGCCTACCTGGATGACATTGTAATAGCAAGCAAAACTACCGAGGAACATCGCAAACATATCCACAAGGTTTTTGAAAGAATTCAGGATTTTGGTCTCAAAGTAAAAGAATCAAAATGTGATTTTTATATGAATGAAATAACGTATCTCGGGCATGTCATTGATAAGAAGTGAAGATGGCCTGACCCACGGTGGGCAGAAGCTATCAAAAATATGCCTGCTCCAAAAAATGTCAACAAGCTCCAAAGTTTTCTGGGACTTGCCAACTATTACCAAGTATTCATAAAAAATATGCACGAGCTACGCGCTCCTCTGAATGAATTGTTAAAAAAAAGAGAAAATTTGGAACTGGACAATGGAGTGTCAGTCAGTTTTTGAAAAAATAAAAATATATTAACATCAGAACTATTTCTGACTCACTTCAACCCTCAATTAGATATCATTGTGGCCTGCGATGCTAGTTCATACGGTATCGGTGCATGTATCCTACTTATTATGCCAGGCGGTACACGGAAACCTATAGCATACGCATCAAAAATGCTGCTACCCACAGAAAAAGCATACAGCAAAATTGAAAAAGAAGCCCTCAGTATCATTTTTGCGGTAACAAAATTTCACAGATATCTGCATGGGAGGTATTTCAATCTACAGACCGATCATAAACCATTATTAACGATATTTGGCTCTAAAAAGTGTTACGGGTTTATACAGCGAATAGACTTTTGAGATGGGGTACCATCCTTCTCAACTATAATTTTAAATTAAATTATTTACCAACTAAAGCATTACAACAGTTTCTGCAAGTTTATCGCATTACTCCGAACCCGAATACACCATCAACTGGCTCACCAGCAGAAATCATGTTTGCCAGAAAGGTGAGATCTGTTTTTGGCAAATTAATTCCCAAACAGTCAAAAATATGTAAGATCAAAAAAGGACCCAAAAAAACAATTTCTTCCAGGTCAGAAAATCTTTTTAAAAAGTTTTCAGAAGAATATGCCGTCCTGGGAGGAGGGCACGATCACTAGAAGGATCAGCGAGATGGTGTATATAATACAAGGACCAAGACATACCCACAAAAGACATATTAATCAAATTAAAAATTCGCATGAAATAGATTCTAACAGCACACAGGATGAAGTGGAAGAACCCATGAAGATCATTTACGACACATTTGACCTTGAGTCCCCGCAGCATATGCCTGAGCAACGAAGGTCGGGGAGAAAGAGGAGATTTACCAGGCCTTTAACAATCAACCCCAAAAAGAAAAGGTATTAAATTTCTGGAAAGTAATAAACCTTTTTACCAAGTAAAAGGCTTGGGAGGGGGGTATTGTGGGGACCTACCTACAAATGGACTCTTCCACACCTATATAATATGGCTACCAACTCTGAGTCACCAAGTGAGGGTCACCGAGTAGTAGCCACAGAGTGAGTCGGGATACCAGTGAGAGAAAGTACTCTCCAATCCCCATTTACCTTTGTACTACATTTCTGAGAATATACTATTTAACCTATATCCGAGTCTGTTATTTTTCTATGGTTTTACACCATAACAGATTTTTCCCAGAAAGACAAGATTATAGTTTGGTTCCATTTCCTTTAACACTTACACTGCGACATTGTTGTAACATTGTTGCCTGACCAATTTTGGAAAAAAATAGAAAATTCCCATTTACTAGAAATAAATAATTAGTCTCTCTAAGGGTATGACCACTCATCTGGATTCGTACAGATTTAACATCTGCTTAGTGGTGATGAAATGCTGACCTGGCATCTTGGCTTCAGCCATAAAGTTGCTTCCCTGTACCTTTTCTATAAATACTTTCATGATAATTGTTTGGATGAGATCTTCACTAGAGTGCCAAAAGTTTATGAATTTAAGTGCAGTACTAGATTGGCAACAAGGCCTCATCAATTTACAGTTGAATTGGCTTGATGTAACCGTAAGTTCTATGCTAGCAGTCTCTTTTCTTTGGAACTCTCTTCTGGCTCCATGCTTTCCAGCCAACTTTGATCTTTAAAAATTGAAATGTAATCATTATCTACTGTCTTCTCCTATTGTTCTTACTCCTTCATAATATTTCTCGTTTTCTAATTCTTTCATATCCAGTCACCACTTGTGTCTTAATGACTTTACTAACTTGCTTGGGGTAAATTTGATTAAAAAATAAGAATAAGACTACATGCCCCATTTTATAAGACCAGAATAATTAATGAAGAAGAAGGAGAGATCATTTCTTTTTATTTATTTATTTATCTTTGGATATTTCTAATGATTTAGGAAGCAGAATTGTTTCTGATACGTAACAATTGAGATAAGTTTCTCGATAAGTGCTAGATTACAAATACAACCAATATAATTATAAAATTGGTTAAGTTTGGCCACCATTTTCTGCTGTGCATGTCAACTAGCAAAGATGTAAATCTATGTTGGAATTTTATCTATTTCTTCTTTTCTTACCCCCAGCCTTTTCTGTTTTGAATATTGTCATTGCAGGCATGCTTGTCAGGTTAATGTTTTTGTTGATTCTTATCATTCAAGGGAGACAACCAGGTGATTATTTTTAAGTGGATCATATGTCTCGACTGTGCAACTTACAACTTCTTCATTTGATTATATAGTGAAGAATGTGTACTCCTAAACATTTAATCTTTACTCAATCTCTCTTGGGATAAAATCAATGATTCTTATCGAACACTTCACATGATAAAATATTAATTACTTTATCTATCTTTTCTCTGACCTGTTTTATATGACTTTTTGCTGTGTCCCTCTGCACCATGGGTGATCATGGCTGACACCAACTTCCTATCCTTTGCAGCTGTAAGCTGAAAGACAAGAAAAAAAGGGTGCTAATCAGCTATTTTAGCAAAATAAAAAATAAAAATCGATTCCAATCAATATAATCCGTTGTTTAAATGTGATGTAACCGTAAGCTTCCTCAACCATAAAATTTACCCCAACATTAACAATCCACACACATACCAATAACATCAACTCCTGCAAGACAACTAAAAATTTGATACACACACCTTTCTCATTTTCCTCCTGCTACCCTCTTCAGGAATTAAGCATACAGACACTACTAGACAGAAACAAAAAAATTCCCACTATAATTCATCTTTGGCTTCAGTCACTTTCCCATTTTGTTGTAATGTACTTTCCCTGTCCCTTTTCTCTAAATACTTTCATGATAATTGTTTGGATGAACTTTCCTCTCTATGGTACCTAGACTTTATGAATTTAAGCACTGTACTAGATTGGCAGCTAGCTCCCATCATTTTACAGTTAAAATTGCTAGATGTAACCGTAAGTTCTATGTTAACAGATTCTTCTCCTGCACACGACACGCTTGCAGAACTCTTTTCTAGTTTCTTGCTTTTCATTCAACTTTGAACTTCAAAAATTTAAATGCAATGTCAATTGTCATCTGTCTTCTTAATTCCTGTTCATTTATTATTCTCTCCCTTTAATAATGTTTTCTTTTCCTCATATTCATTCACACTCAATAACCCTTTGCATCTTAGTGGTTTTATTGCCTTGCTTGGAGTGAAATGAATAAAAAAAATGTTCATTATTCTATCATTCTGTTGGATTTAATTCATATTTGATTCCAATTCATGCATATTTCTATAAAGGACAATGCAGTTCACAAAAGAAGAGAAACAGGAGAGAAAGCATTTATGGGATTAATGTGATGTCTACATTGTTGGGTTTAAATTAAGTAGTTGGCTTCCCAGGGGATATCTCACTGGAGCAGAAGAGTGTTGTGTTGCAGCTACTACAACCTGGAGCAAAAAGAGAAACAAAGGATTTAGTCTCTTCCTTTTATAGTTCTGAATAGAACACCACCTACTGGGCATCCGGATAGAGAAGGTGGAGTAATCCCCACAACATAAAAACCTTAAAATGTGTCAGCCTTTTGATTTTTGTGGGGGCTAGCTCCTCCATCATTATTTTTGTTTTCTCTACCACATTTACACCAGTGTATTCTGTAGCCTGCCTTATGAATATATTTTGTCCAACAACCTTTGTTCCATGAATTGCTTGGGCTTACATTCTTGTACTTATTGTTTTATAATGAAATTTTAAGTAATGTATTCTTTGGACTTTCTTAACGATATAACTTAATTCATCCAAATAACAGGGAGGGGTTACTCTTAGAGCTCTTCATCTTGGCATTAGGGATTCCTGCAGATAGTAAGTAGTTATAGCTGTAAATAGTCTGCAGCTATTGTCAACCTTGACATAACTATCATCATTGATATATCATTTACTTAATAACTCAAACTGGCAGAAAGACACAAAAAGAGGCACCCAATATGGAACAAGACCAGGCTGCTAACCATTGGCGATTGAAGTTTAGTAATTATCTTGAAGAACTTGAAAGTGTTTTTCAGGTGCATACCCACAATGAAGAAAGCTGTATATTTGATCAAGCTCATTTTATGATTATCTCGTGTGAAGTTCCTAGATTTCTCATAGCTCTTTGAAATTTTGAGTTTGAATATTCCTGAACTAATGTTATTTAGAGGAGAGTGCAGCTGAGGTCAATCACTCTTATTTCCTGTAGTCTCTTGCTCATAAATTGGCAGCACATTTTTCGTGGTCTATCAGCAAGCCATTTAAAACCAGTGAATAATATTAAAAGAAGCTGGTAGCATTGATTCAACTTTTGATCCTTTGAGTGCCGTATGGAGAAGATGAAGGACATGGCATTGAATAACTGCTTCTTTGGTATTACTGCAGCTTTCATTTTTTTCTTCATTTGTTTAATTTTATAATTCTGCAATGTGCTTATAGATTCTATTGCATATACTGAAAACTACAGTTAGGACCAGGCAAGTAGGCAGCTAAACCACTTATCTGCTCGACTTCAAAAACTGTCTCTCATATTATTTCTGGATCAACTGTTCACTCTAATTAATGGATTTAGATAAAGGATTATGCTTTTGGAAAGGAGCTTTCAAATTATCAGGTCTCTCACTTCTTGGAGTTTTTTGAAGATTTTGGTCGAAAAGAAGAATATTGATATTTTGTATTTAATTTTTTGTTATTGTTTTAATGATTTCTCCCCAAGCAAGGTAATAATACCCCTAAGATACAGGGGGTGATTGAGAGTGAAAAAAAATAAGATGTTGGCGAGGAGACAGGATAATAACAGAACAAGATTCAAGAAGACATAAGATGGCAATTGCCATTTCCTGCGTGTAGCGGGTTCTTGCCTAATAGATGAGTATAAAGAAATCTACAGACACTATCATGTGATCTGAGTTGCCAAGAGAACATAGTTGCAAAGCAAGACAAAATTGTGGGGAGGCGGTAAGGAACAGATCAAGTAAAAGAATGTGTCTGCCAGGATTACAAGGAAAACAAGGTGGGCAATCTATTTGACTGAGCAATTGAGAAATTCAAAATCTGGATGCCATCGAGATTGGTGGCATTAGAATGGAGAAGTTACTTGACATGATAAGTAGTGAAGCTGCCAAACACTAAGATATTTGAGGGTGAATGTAGGGAAAAAGAGTGAGCCATTTCTTTTCGATGAGATATTCTGACAAGCAACACTGCTAAGAAGGGGAACGGTAATGGAAGAAGACATAACTAACAAAGTTGAATAGAGAAAATCAGAAGCACATATAAGAACAATCTGGAAACTGAAGAGATAATTCCCTTGCCATTGGGAGATTTTTCCCGAACATAGACTCCAAGACCATGCATGCACACCCTAGAATCCTTTCAGTAGAGAGGAAAATAGCCAGGGAAAGAGATTTTGGAAAATATTCATTACAGTCAGGCCAGGTATTCTATTCTGTTATGTCACATCTGCTGCATGACACTTAGAGAGGAGATGGACACTGCCAATGAGCTCTTCTTAATCAGTGAAATGCCATCAAAGACAAGAATAGTAAAATCTGATAGGCTAATCTAACATAAAATCTTGATAAGAAACATTATATTCAACACATTAAAAAGATAGCAAGTCTCTTATCTGGTTAAACGACTGTTGTTGGAGAACTGAAGGAAAAAGAAAATAAAAAAAAGCAATTTCCTGCAGGCACGTGCATTGAACATAAAGAAATCCAAAGAAAAAAAAAGATGGCCACTCATAAGGCAAATATTTAAGTATGTTACATTTTTATAAATAGGGATGTTTGGTGGTAACATGCACAATTCTGAGTGTCAAAAAGAACATAAAAATCATTTTGCCAATGAGGGGAGGGGGAATTGTTTTAGATCCTACGATCGTTGCATAGTTGAGTGTAGGTTTTCTGTGGTTGACAAATGATAAGCACATGAGAGATAGAGAAAAGAACAAGAAGAAGAGGAAAGAAGAGATTTATTGTTGCCAAAGCAAACAAAGGACCGACAAGAAAGAGAGTGAAATTGATTCTCTCATAAGTGAACACAAACCACACCAACTCAACAATTTCAAATCAAAATGCTTTTCAGGGCCAGATGTTTGATATATCTATTGAACTATTGATTTAGATCCCATATTTATACACTTTCTGAGTGAATGAATGCTAATTTCTAATATTTTAATTTGAAATTCTTGACACGCAAGAGTTTTGTTAGAAATGTCATAAGTTTTAAATTTAGAATGAGTTATATATATATATATATATATATATATATGGCTGAGTGGTTAGGATGTTCGCTTTCTGACCATGATAGACGGGTGCAAATCTTACCATGGTTGATTTGTCAGAAAGATGAATTATCAGTCTGGAGGAGATGGTCTCAGAGTGCAGCACCTTTGGAAAGTCCCTGAAAACCATATCACAGGTTGACCCAAGACTTTTGAGTTAAATTGGGTAGACGGACCCCTTTGGGAGTTGTTGATGGTTGTGCTTGTAAGAAATCACACAAAATACTGAAATTTTGAGCATGCTGGCCTTGTTCAGACTGTGGAGCATGCTAGATAACAGGCTCTCCCCCAGAAACTGTAACTAAGGTCTACTTAGTATGTTTGCAGTATAAACCACAGGTGAGATTTGTGGGTGTTGAACAAACACAAATGTGCCTAAATAGATGTCTGCAACAGGGATTAGTGAGCCACCCTAGTAGACATAAATCCTCAGATACTAGTGGCCATCCATCCATCCATATATATATATATATATATATTTATATATAACTACAAGCAAAAGGTTTGAGGCCACACTTCATTTCTTTTAACATCTTAAAATGAGAGATTTTTGCATTTTTTTCAAGTAAAAGATAAAATTTCAGTAACTACAGTGTATTTGCTTTTAGTTTTCCATCTTTCTCCAAACTCCTTTTCCTACCAAAAGTTCAATTTTGGATTTGTCTGTCTACAATACATTTTGCTAAATTATGAGGTCATATTTTGCTTTCACCATTAACCCCTCAGTAGACTTTTCAAGATTACCTGAATTTTCAATGAAGTTAAATGTTAATACAGGTTGTAAATGTTAACTCATCACTGACTAATGTAAGAAGCACATATTGCTGTCTCTGTTTTAAAGAAAAAAGAAATTGTGCCATGACGACAGTATTCTCATATTTTTTTCATCTATTTATTTTTTCTATTTTGAAGTAATTTGCACAAAATGATGAAATCAAATCAGCTAAGCATTGAGGTGAGGGCACAAATTGAAATTTTATTCAAAGAAAGCTACTCTCAAAAACAAATTACCAAGAAGTTGAAGATTTCTAGACATGGATGCATTATTTGTTACAAAGGCAATTACAAACTGGTGCAAAAGTTGACGCACAAAAAAAACAAACCCAGAGCTGGAGCACCAGATGTGAAAAGTGCTGCTGAAGAGCAGCGCATGAGTACTGAGAGCAAAAGGAATAGCAGGAAAAGAGAGAGAGAGAGTTGACAACTTAATTCCTCTCGGCAGAAACAAGTGTCGTTCTCAACTGTAAAAATTGACATGGATCAGCAGGTGCATAGTCAACAAGAAACTCCTGTTACAGAAGGTAAATCAGCAAAAATGACTTATCAGCAAAAAAAACAAAAAAACAAAAGAAAGAACTGGACATTGAAAATGTATTGCAGACAGACAAATCTAAATTTGAACTTTTTGGTGGTAGTAGTAGTAGTAGTAGTAGGAGAGTGTATTTAAAAGGAAACCAGGAGAAATGATTAATATGTGGTTCCAACATTTAAGCATGGTGTGGGGTTTTCTGTGGGTGGGGAAGGCTGGAGATTTGGTTCTAGTCAAACGAATCAAAAAAAAGGAACTACCATTTGATTGTGTAATGGCCACCTGGTTTATGTATAACTGGAAAACAAATTACCTTTTCAACGAGACAATAGTCCAAAAAACTCTTCTAAATTATGTTGAAATTACCTTAAGTTATAAAAAGTAACACAATTATAATTTGCCTGCCTAAATATGCTGATCTCACTGCCATTGAATTATTGCAGTATGAATTGGAGAGGAGAATTTGAAGAGAATACCCAAAGCGTGAGCTTTTTCAGTGCTTGAAAAATGCTTGGTAATGTCTGCCATCTACTTTTTACAGATATATTTTGAGTTATATCTGAATCAAAAGGAGTCCCTGATTTTCAAGTTGGGTTTGTTATATTCATTTACACGTAAATACCCCTGGGAAAGGTATGAATCCATCCATTCTCCCCACCAGCAATAGGTTAATCATGAAACCGTTATTGCCAAAAGCAAATTCTTTCAATCTAAAAATATTTTCTGGCTTTAAATAAAAATGTTGATAAGCCGTAAAAATAAATGCACAAATCAATCAATCCAACTTGAACAATCAATAAATGTTTCCTTATAGGGAAACAGCTAATATTACCATTACCAACTGAGGATTTTTTTTTTTTTGTAAATTCATGACAGCTTTAGTTTAAAAGTGTGTGCAAGCTGCTGCTGTTGTGTGGCAACATTGTTTTTACAGCTGCCAATTGATTGCCTGTTTGCCATTTGTATTACAATGTACAAGAAGGTGGTAATCAATGAAAGACATGTTTATCGAACTATTTATTTGGGAGAAAGTTATTAAGGAACTGTTCAAAGTGCCCTCCTCTGTGATCAATGCACAATTGCAGCCAAGCAGGCATAGAGTGGTACACACACACTCACAGTGTCCATATCAATTTCCTCAAACTTTGCAGCGATTTTTTTTGAGCCCTCAATTTTTGAATGGTATGAGTTTTTACACGATAAATGCCTTCTTTCATGAGCTCCCAAGAAATAAATGAGAAAGTGTGAAGCCTGGAATGTGCGCATGCTACTTAACTGAGCCATAATGAGATGGAGCCTCATCTTGCTTTGCTTTTTAACATTCGATAGATGCTGCTTCATTTAACTGTAAGAATTATTTTGCAGCCAGTAAAAATAAAATCTCACAATACATGTGAAAATTTGATGATTTCCCATTTTTTAATTTCTCATAAGTCTCATGTGAGTCCAGCAACAATATACATGGAAATTCCCCTATTCTCCTGTTAAATATTTGAGCTTAAGAACTTTAACAAAATATTATAGTAACAATTATAAATATGAATGCATGTCTTTATTTAAAGAAGTAAGAGTGTATAAATGAAAAGATTAAAAAAAATGACAAGGTTTTTCATATCATTGAAGCAGACGTTAAACCCATGACTGTTATCACCCCCTCTCTCTCTTCCTTTCTTTTTTCTTTCTTTTCCTTCCTTTCTTTTTCTTTCTTCCTTCCTTTTTCTTTCTTTCTTCCGTCTTTTTCTTTCTTTTTTCTTTCTTTCCTTCCTTCTTTCTTTCTTTCTTTTCCTTTTTCTTTCTTTCCTTTTTCTTTCTTTCCTTTTTCTTTCTTTCCTTTTTCTTTCCTTTTTCTTTCTTTTCTTTTTCTCCTTTTTCTTTTCTTTCTTCTTCTCCTTTTTTTTCTCTAAAACCAAACAGCTCCTTTGATATATCCTTCCACCTATCTTCACAATCAAACAGAAATAGCCCATTGTTTATTTGAGCTAATGGTAGGGCGTAGCATACATGCTAACTAATTAAGGAACTTGTAGGAACAAGCAGACTTATAAAATGATGGAAATGATTTCACACATATTTTTTCTGTTTCATGTTCTTTATTTGATATTTTTATTTTGCAGCTATGATTGTTTCACTTTGCTGTCATAATTTGTGTAGACATTGTTGTCACTCAGGGATTTGATGCAAAATTTCTAGTCCTTTTCTTTACCATTGGAGACATACAGCCATTTGCAGTGCGGAATACATTGTCCTTACTTTGCTCTCTTTTATGTCACCAAATTCATGTAGGAAGTCTAATCAAATATCAATTCAACTGTTTAAAGTTTTCGTTTCTCTTTTCAACTATTTAGACACTTTGTTTTTGTGAATGGCACAACAGTGGCTCTTTTTGTTTCAAGTTTGACTTTTGTTTATTTTTTTTCTTTGCATTGTAGAAAATGAACCTCATTTGCCTGACGTCAGGTTTCAAGTATTTAATTCCATAGCTATAAACTAAATGATGTTTTCCAATTAACCTTTCTTGATGCATTTATTAATGAACTTCATGAACCATTCATCAATGTGAGGTTTTCTCACCTCCTGTCTTATACTCTCCCACTTAGCTTTATCTGCCGCTGTCCTATCAATACTTTATCAACATGATTTTAATTTGGGGAAGGTGTTTGTAAGATTAAATTTAATAAAAAATGTCATTCCTTTTCATCTTGAAACACATGTACAAAGACATGTATGTTTTTTTTTAAATTTCTGTCATCATTTAAATAGTTTTCTTTTCATTTTTATCTGATGATTACAACATCATATCATTTATTTGCATAAAAAATAGATTAGTCTCTCCATGGAATTTCTAAAAATTCTGACATTTAAAATAAAAATAGTTTTATCTGATATTTCCACCTGCAAGTTTATATTTGTTTTTCCATTAAACATCAATGAAGAATCCAATATGCAAAATTATGTTATGAGTTGATAGAAATTTTAGGTCATCTCTTGACTTTTAAAAGTTTTGCTTTTTAATGATTCATGTTAAAACAAAAACATTTAATGCCATTTTTTTCACAAGGACTTAAAAGTTTATCAAAAATGATCCTGCTTATTTTATAAAGTTATGATATTATCTTCTTCTATGTGCAGTATCTCTTCAGGACTCTGGAAATCATGGCTCTCCACAATTTCCATACCTTTGTGGCTCTTAATAAATTTTGTCTTTTTTGTTATCTTGCCTAAACACTGTTCCACCATCCATTTACGGAAGCTTGCTAGGGAGGTTATGTGTTGTTTTCCTCTGTCCTGCTTGCCTTCAACATGTCCTGTCAGTGTCAAAATATTTAAGACCTCTTGCCACATTAGGTGCTTTAGAAATTTCAACTCTCTCTTTCTGATGTAAAGTATCAGTCCTTTTTGTTTTGATTTTTTCTAATAGATTTTCATTGCTCACATGTTGGGTTTGTGGTATTCTCAGCATCCTTCTGTAGAACCACATGTCTATTGTTATTATTATCTTTGTTATTGTTTAAATGAATTGATATTATTAGAGGATGCAGGATTTTGAAAATGAAAAAAACAATTCTGAAGGTTTTTATCATTTTAATTTATTAATCTAAAATTCATGTAATTATTGCAGTTAACAGAAATAGATAAGTTTGCCTATCGTCTGGTTCCCACTCCTCCCTTTTGAACATGAGTAGATGTTTATCCCTTGTTTCCCGCTTAGGATTGGGTTTCTGCTCCCTTCTAAAGTCTGCTTCAATTCTATACTTCTCGACATCTCCAGTTGCCTTGATCTATCCACATCCCTTCTCCACATCTTTTCACCTTTCATTCCTATCTGCTCTCGCTCCAAATCTTCTGTAACCCCCTTGCCTTGATCGATCTACTGTCTTTCTCTTTCTCCATATCCTCTCCTTTACCACTCCTATCTGCTCTTCCTCCAACCCTTCTATAAACCCTTGCGTGATAGTGGCCTCCAGCCTTGCTTGGGGTGATACGCTTAAAAAAAAAAAAAAAAAAAAAGTTCTGAAATTTTATTTGCTATTTATTTTTGTTTTTTTCTCAATAGGAGCAGATAGGTTTGCCTATCATTCAGTTCACACTCCTCCCCAGTCTTTTGAACAAGAGTAGAGGTTTATCCCTTGTTTCCTGTTTAGAATTGGCTTTTCAGTTCCTTCTAAAGTCTTCTCATTCTCTTTCAGTCCCAATAGCCTCTTACATCTTAGTGACATTACTGCCTTGCATGGGGTGAATTAATTTTTTTTTTAATCTTTTTTTTATTAATCTAGCTTAGGAGAAGCAATTTCAGATATCACCTGATCAGATAGCTATATGTTTTTTCTGCCTATTTCTGTGCGTGTAAATTTGTTGTTGTTAGAACAGTCCACCCAACCAGAGTTCTTTAGGATCAACAAATAATTGTTATATCCCACTAGCAAAATTACACACTCTCTCATCCAGACTTCCCCACAGTGGTTGATTTTGATCCTGGAGGTTGATTGGGGTGGGTATCCAGGTCAATAAGTGCCTGTGGGTGAAAAGAGGTGTCAATAAATGCCTGGGAGTTTTAAAAAGTGTCGATAAATGCCTGGGAGGCTTAAAGGGTGTCGATAAATGTTTGGTAGGTTTAAAGGGTGTCAACAAATGAATTGTGGTGATTTCTGACTAAAACGTCCCAATTTCCAACCTAATATCAATGCACTTGGAAGTCCTTATCAAATACACCCTTCTCATTAATGATGTCAAGCAATTATTTAAAATCGTACATTATTTTTTTTTAATATGTTAATGTTTATTATTTTTTTAAAATTTATCCTTATTGTTTCAGTTTATTATTACCTTATTAATCAAAAAGATATGTTTATTTACATTATTCAGACTGTTATCCTCATCTTCATTGCAATTTTCACAGTGTTTCAGCCATTGTACACTCTGGCCTTCTTCAGCTGATTGGAATTTCAAACTGAACCCTTTATTTCGTCCACTGGGGTAGATTGTTCTAGTTCCATGTGCCTCAAAGACACAAGGCCCAGTGGATAATCACATTGGTTAGATCCAGTGACTATACCCAATGAGTTGTAGGTTCAATACAAGGCTACAGCTGTGGTGAACCAAAAAAGGGAATAACTGAGACATCCGGAAGAGGCACGGCACGTGGAACTAGAACAATATACCCCAATGGCCGAAATAAAGGGTTCAGTTTGAAATTCCAATCATCTGAAGAAGGCCAGAACATACAATGGCCAAAATGTTGGGAATATGGCAATGAAGATGAGGATAACAGTCTGAATAATGTAAATAATCATAATACCTCATCTCAGAGATATAGACAGATATAAAAATATGTCTGGTATTGGGAAAAATAGAAATGGAAAAGGGAATAAAGCTAAAATGAATCTTATGAAAAAATTATTTAAAAAATTTATACTCTCAAATAAAAATAATTGATACTTTATTTTTAGTGCTTATTATTACCTATATTATGTATAAAGTTTTTTTTCTCATGGTGACAATGATTATTATTATTATTATTAATCAATACAAGTCTTACTAGCATTAATAAATAATATGATTCATTATTGGCAGCCACAATCTTAAGAACATGAGAGATGGATAGTGGACAGTATTGATAGCAGAGGCAGAAAAGAAACTACACGAATAGCAAAAGGAACAGTGTAACATACAAATTACCTATTTGGAGATACCAGAATCAAATCAGTACAATAATTTAAATGTCTGGAAAGTGTTTTAACAGGGGATGAAAAGGTGCATTCAGATAGCAAAAATGCCTTCTAAAAGTAAAGCAAAGTATTAAGAAACAGAAAAATTTCATTTGAACTAAAGAAAAGCTTATTGAACTGTTATGTTATATCAGTCCTCTGATATGACAGTGAATGCTGGACAATCAACAGAAATGTGGTGCTGAGAATACCATGGACTGAACATGTAGCAAAAATGAGGTTTTAGAAAAAATAGGATTCAAAAAGGTTACTTATACTTAGCATCAGAGAGTTGATATTTCTAGTGCACGTAATGAGTAAAGAATGTTTGGAAAATATGATACTTGCAGGACATTGAAAGCAAGAGAGGCAGAGGAACATAGCAGATAACCTACCTAATGAGCTTATGCAAATTGATGACAGAATATAATTTAGAAGAGACCAAATTTACTGAGAGCTACAAAGGACAGGAAAGTGTTGAGAGCCATGATCACCAACATCCTGAACGGACATTATTATAAGAATAATATCTTATATAGCTTTTAGAAGGCATCTTTAACTATCCAAATGCACTTTGAATTTGTTAAATTTTCCATCATCTGTTATAATGTTTTCTAGTTAAATGTCTGTACTTGCTTGATTTTTAACATTTCCAGTTTGTAGATTGTACCGTGGGCTGTCCTTCTTGCTAACAACCATCAGTGTTTAAATTTGGCTAAACTGAACCTCACTTTGAAATCATACTTTATACACATTATCAACTACTGGGAAGAAGCCAATTTTTTTGAACACTTTGAATGCATTGATGTATGTGAAACTGACGATTACAAAGGTCTTTCTACTCTGAATCGAAAAGATTGGCAAATATTCTATAGCCGGAACTTTTAAAACTTTTTCTCAAGTACACGACCTTTCTTACCAATTTTCTAGTTTATTTGTGAAGCTTCTGCCGAAATTCTTTTCTTACTCTTTGATAGAATGCAATTCTTCTAGCATTGGCTTCCAAGTAGTCTTTTCAACTTTCTTTTAAGAACTACTTGTAGTAGAAATTATCTGAACCTTTCTCAGTTTGTTTATTTTCATAATTTCTTCTATTGTCGGGTGTTATCTTGGCCTCCAGTCTGCTCTTGACCTCTAACCACTTTCTGCCGATTCTGACCTCATGTTGAACTTCTCAGATTAATATATCATATGGAGCCTTGCTTTCTGTACCTTGAAAACACATACGACTTTGCACATATTTCTCTTTTTCTCTCTTTTTTTATATATATATATGCATATATATATATATATATATATATATATATATATATATATATACATACATATATATATATATATATATACATACATATATATATATATATATATATATACATATGTATATATATATATATATATATACATATGTATATATATATATATATATATACATATGTATATATATATATACATATGTATACATATGTATATATATATATATATATATACATATATACACACATATACATATATATATACACATACATATATATATATATACACATATATACATATATATATATATACACATACATATATATATATACACATACATATATATATATACACATATATATATATATATACACACACACACGCACACATATGTATATGACTCAGAAGAGTGAGAAAAAAATCTTTAACAAAAGATGAAGTTTTCTTTTGGACTGAGATATTCTGTTGTACTTTTCATTGCTAAAAGCAACACTGCAGATGGAGATACAAGGTGTTTTAATAGCAGTAATAATCAGATTTTTATGTGTATGCTGGTTTTACCTATATGCAAAAAATTATATAATTAAATAGATATCATTATTATATTCTCTGCCAATTCTGACTTCATGTTGAACTTCTCAAATTGATATGGAGCGTTGGTTTCTGTACCTTGAAAATATGCATACAACTTTGCATATTTCTCTCTCTCTCTCAAATCATTATAAAAGTGCCCAAATTTTATAAATATAAGATGACCACTGCTTGACACTGGTGTTTGTTTTGGTGCTGGTTTCAGATGTGATTTCAGATTGAAATCTTCCATAATTCCGTTGCAAGTCATATTTTGTTGAATGTTGACATTTTGTCCACAAATGAATACGTTGAAGATGGATGATAAAAAATTGCACTTTCACTGTATTATTCACTTTGAATTTCAGTAAGGAGTAAGCATTGGAACTGCAACAAAAAAACATTCAGAAGGTTTGTTTGGATTGTGACCCAGATCTTTGACAAAAAGTGATTTAAAATTTCTTTACTTGCATTATTTTCTTTTTAGAATTTAAATAATTTTGATAAAAAGAAATATAGTACTAAAATTAGCTTAGTAATGTCCCTTTGTTTTGTGTGTAAGAAAGAGAACTTTTAGAGATGCAAATTTCACTGATTGTCTCAACCCTTGAATACCAATCTTTATTGTTGGGAATTTGCATGATGAAAATTTGAAATCTGTAGTGTCCTTGTATCTAAGGTGGTTTGTCACATTTTAGCAGTATGAAAAAGCAAAGGAATTAAATATTGAGATATTCTGAGATTGTAATGATTCCAAGAAAATTGCTAACATAAATTCTGCCATTGCCAGCAAATACTGCCATATTCTCTGTCGAGACAAAGATGACTTATCTCCTCCTTGTCAATATGATTTCACAGTGTTCAGTATCCTTGTCGGGACCTGTCAGATGAACTCTTACCATATTCTTATTACTCTCCTTATCCAGATAACTTGTACCTAAAGGCATCTAAAAATATCATGAAAAAAGAAGATATTACCTGGCTTACATTAATCATGGTGTAGTGGTAGTCTAATTTAAATATATGAAAAGTGGAGAATATAAATAGTCTCCATTTAGACAAAAACGTGGATTAAGTTAAAAAATCAAGCATGTGGTAATATTAAACTCAACAGTAAAGATCCAGTCCAGTGTGAGCTCAATAATAATGATCCAGCCCAGAAATCAAGCATATTGTAATATTGGCCTCAACAGTAAAGATCAAGTCCAAAGATCAGTGTTCATTCTACCTGGTTTTGTTCATGTAAAGCATAAAAATCTTGATGGCAAAGTAACTACCTGATTTGGCTAACAGTAAAATGGAATTAAATAAAAACAACAGAAACTGTAATTAGAATCCTGTCTATAATTATGTGAGAAAGACGTTTTTAATTAGTTGACTATGTGGCTGATATATTTTTGCATTAACATTTTACCTAAGAGTATGGTAGTCTAATTTAAATATGTGTAGTTTAGACTATAAATAGTCTCCCTTTACACAAGAACATGGAGGCTGTCCATATTCAGTTTGTGTGACTACTTTGAGTATCAACCAGTACAATATGCAACTCTACAAGACATAACATCATTCATGTTTCATCTAATGAAATTTTTTCATGTTATATTATTCCATAGTCTCAGACAGAGAAGGAGAATAGGATAGGCAAACAATTTAACATTTAAGAAAACAATCATTCCTTCTAACTTTTATACACTCCCACTGAAACAGCAACAATTCTATTAGAATATAAAGCTGTAAACAGAATTTGACCAGTTATATTGGGTTGCTAGATAATTGTTTTTCCATTTATTTTCATTCTATTAACAATTTTAACAAATCTGTCAGTAATATATTCTCCTTCATTGTTCACAACTTCAAGCCAATATTCCACTAGCTTGTCAATGTTTTGACTGTGGAAATCACCGAGTCCTGACTTAAGGAATTCATCAAGCCACATTTTCAACTCAACATCATTGTTGAATGAAACACCTCGCAGAAAGTTGGGAATCAACTGAGAAAGGTGATAATCTGAAGGTGCTAAATCAGAAGAATATGGTGAGTGTGGTAGAACTTCCCAACCAAGGTCTTGGATAGCGTTTTTGGTCAAATTAGCACTTTGAAGGTGAGCATTGTTGAAAAGGCTCGTTTTTGTATACTTGGCACTTCATCGTCATATATCTGAGAAGAAATAAATTTCAATCATCTTCCAAAAATTATAAAGCAATGATATAAAGGAAGAACAGAACTGCATAAAACACTAGAGAAAAAAATATTTTGTGTGTTAAAGAATATTGGAAAAAATAAAGAAATTTATCTAACAACCCAATATTATTTCATAAATGCGGTATAGTTTTTAATCAGACTTTGTTGTTTTTGTTTTAAGCAGATGGTGAAGGATATGGAGTATTTTCTTTTAAATGCACCATATCCAGTAAGATGGACATCTGACCGCTACCTTATCAGGTGTTTAAACTCCTTGATGACAGGTCTAGTTGTTTTAATGTCCAAAAAACATATTGGCTGTTAGATAAAATACTTTGTTTTGGATCAAATTCCGCAATAAGTGTGTGTGTGTTTATATCCAACATATGCAACGCCCTAAGAGCTTAGTCATCTGAGAATGTATATTTGTCTATGTTCTCACTTGCTGGTTCTGCATAATTCAATGACATTATGGAAAGTTTTCTTGTTTGTTAAATTTTTATTTTCAGCCTTGTTGAAAGCATCAGTCAAAGTGCAATGGTAGTCTAATTTTATAAATGTGAACAGTGGAGATTATAAATAGTCTCCTTCTGACAAGAACATGGTAGCTATCCATATTCAATTTGTGTGACTACTTGAGCATCAACCACTACGATATCCAACTCTACAATACATCACACTTTTAAGGTCAAATAATGAGCTAATAACTTGATGCATGGGAATCAAAATGAAGATTCTATCCTTCCTAATTTACTTGGCTAACTTGATATAGAGTCCCAAGTAATAAATATCCAAGTCATGATCTATTTATGATGAAACAATAGAGTAAGTAATGTTGTTAATTTAGAACTTCCTTTGTTATTTGGACCATCATATTCATCTATGTTATCAACAAGGAAATTGTAAGGAAAATGGTAACAAAAAGGAAACTTATACTTAGAATCAGTGTGCTGAAGTTTTTGGGACATGTCATGAGGGAAAAGGGCTTGGAGAATAAGACACTCATGGGACATATTGAGGGTGAGAAGATCAGAGGGAAACAGCAAGTCATAATGCATAAAAATACAGAGCATAATCAACTTACAGAATAATAGAGAGAGTAATGTTATTGAGTTGGAACTCCTTATGTTTCAACTATTTCACCCTCCAACCTTCTTCAGGTACTGGTAACCTTCTTGGAATTTCAAACTAAGCCCTTTATTCAACCATCCTGGGTATGACAATCCTGCATCCTGGGTAAGACGATGAACTACGTCCAACAGCAGGGCCTCTGATCAGGAGGTTTTGAGGAGTGTGGAACCACCTCTTAATTGCTGGTGTTCCCAGGCCTGCCCTGACCTGGGGTGATAACACCTGTTAGGGACCCGGCTATGGGCAAATAGTTAACACTTAAACTGGGGTTAAAACATTATAAAAGTGTAAAAATGGGTTTTAATATTAGAAATACACTTTTGTAAAAATTATTACCAGAAATACATTATTATCAGCAATACATATTTGGAAATGTATTTCTGGTAATAAATAATCCATTGAGGTTTGATATGATGTAAAACAAAACAAACCAACCCTTTATTCAATCTAATGGGGTAGAGAGTTCTCAATCATCTTTCTACACTTAGGCAATATTTCATATGAGTTAATGCTTAATCAGTTTTATTCTTCTTTGCTTGTCTGTTTCTTCCACTGAACCAGAATTTGTGACTTTTCAGCATTAGCAGACCCAGGACCCAACTGATTACTGTCAGGGAATCTAATATGTTTTAACTAATACTTATAATATCTACATTATTTACATGGTTCGGACTTTATTACCATATCCACAAAATTTCCACCATTGTACGCACTGCCCTTTTTCAGGTGATATATATTGGAATTTTGAACAGAACTCTTTATTTAGTCCATGGGGGTAGAGTGTTCTTTTTGTAATGCTTGTTTGTAGGAGAGACTTTGTAAATCCCAAATACAATAATAGTAACACCTTTAAACACTGCTAATTCTCATATATAGATTTTCCTTTACCTGTTATGTGATCTAATTATTTCAAGATGCAGTTGGCTGTGCTTGCTCTCTGGTGATCCATGTTCAAACCCAACTGTTGGCAGCAACACTTTATTCCTATATGACAGTTCTAAATCCATGAGCCATGGCTCAGTCAATAAAAGTCTTGGTTGCATAATCCAAAATGTTATTATGTTAGTTGACCCAAAGAGTTATGAGTGCAATACCTGGCCACAGCAGAGGGAACAAAAACTTGGAGAGTTGAGTTGCTGAAGGGAATTAACTGATACTGAGATATTAAAAAAAAAAAGCATTGTGTTAGAACAATCTACATCTGTAGATTAAATAAAGTGTTCAGTTTGAAATTCCAACATATATCACCTGAACATGGTTCGAGAGTACAACGTCCAAAACAGTGTTAATATAGTAGTCTGAACGATGTAAATAGTGTACAATACATCATCTCAGAAATATAGACAGATAATATCCACTGTGATATGTTAATTCAATCCTTGTTTATAGTAGTGTTGAAAAAATGTCCAAACAGTGAAAGAACTGAAAAGTTTAGCATGTTACCATGCTTGTGCGAATAGCAAAGTTAATGCAGGTGTCTCCCAAGGCTCTATCTTTTGTCGTACTTTGTTTTTTTTTGTTTTACGGTATATCAACACCTGAATGGGTTATTTAATGCTGACAAGATTTTTATTTCTGGTAATATTTCTTTTTTTTTTTCAAAATTTTATTGCTGGTAATTTTTTTTTTTTTCAAAAATGTATTGCTGGTAATAAGTTTTTCTTCCAAAATTTATTGCTGGTAATAATTTTTTTACAAAAATGTATTGCTGGTATTAAAACCTATTTTTACACTTTCATAATGTTTTGACCCCAGTTTGGGGGTTAACTATTTACCCATTGATGTAGCCCTAACAGGTGCTACCACCCCAGGTCAGAGTGGACCTAGGAACACCAGCAACTAAGAAGTGGTTCCATAATCCTCAAAACCTCCTGATCAGAGGCCTTGGTGTTGGATGTAATTTATCGTCTTACCCAGGATGCAGATGTAGTTTATCGTCTTACCCAGGACATGGATGTAGTTTATGATCATACCCAGGATGGCGTCCTACTTTGTTTGTAATTTTCATTAATGACCTTCACAATGGCATCAGCTCTCAACTTGGTGTCTATGCTGATGGCCATTTACTCCTGTCTTGATAGTAAGTCCGATCGATTCAATAGTGACAAATTGGCAGCTGATGTCCAATATGACCTTCAGTCTGTTGTTAACTGGCACAAATGATGGCTTTAATGCCTCCAAAACCAAGCTGTTCTCTATTCATCATCTGAGAAACCCCTTTCTGCCTTTCATCAGTATGTGTGATACTTACCTCCAGGAGAATGACTCATTACGTCTTCTCAGGTTGATAATCGTGGTTGACATGAAGTGAAACGACTATATTGAATCCATTGCTAGGTCAGTTGCTAAGAACGTTGGTTCACTGTCAGGTGCAAGACAATTTTTCTCTCCAGAATCTATCATACATATCCATAAGTCTACCATTCATCCATGCTTAGAATATTGCTGCCACATACTGTTATATATCTAGAGTTCTTTGATAAAGTCCAAAGAAGAATCAACAATATCATTTATCCTGATCTTGTGTCTTGACCGGTCACTTTCCCACCACCGTAAAGTTACCTCACTATGTCTTCTCTATAAATACTTTCATGGTAACTGTTCAGATGATCTCTTCACTATAGTAGCTAGTCTTTATGAATATAAGTGCAGTACTAGATTGGCAATAAGGTCTCATCAATATTCAGTTGAGTTGGCTAGATGTAACTGTAAGTTTTATGCTAACAGTTTCTTTTCTTGCACTTCTCACTTGGGGATCTCCCTTCCAGCTCCATGCTATCCAGTCAATTTTAAATTTAAAAAATTTACCTGCAATGTCAATCACTTTCAACTGTCCTCCTGATTACTTTTCTGTACTTTAACCTTCGTGGTGTTTCTGTTTTTTTAATTCTTCTACACCCAGTAACCCCTTGTGTCTCAGTGGCTTTAATGCCTTGCTTGGGGTGAACATGATTAAAAATATATATATAATGATGGTTATTCTTCATCTCAAAAATTCTGACATGAACTCTGGCAAAATTGTTAATCATACAAGACTTTGGAACCACAGGTGTTTAAAAAAAACATTAATGCTTTACCTTAATATGAGCTTCAAAGTTACATCTGTCATTTTCTAATAAAATGTTTGAAAACAGAATTAGTTTTTAAGCTCACCTAATAATGATATTCGATTTTCAGTGCAATGGTTGGTGATAAACAAATTTCTTTTACATTTAAAACAATTTTAACTCCTTTATTATAGTGATTTTGGTGGCCGCATAGCTCTTGTTTCAATTCAGCAAACTTTGCTTATAATTTTCAATTTCAAAATGCAAATTTCAAAATAAAATTCAACAACAATTTGGTAAAATCTGATAGAATAAAATTTAATGCAGTAAGTAATTTACTGGATTATTCAAACTACGAATCATGGGTTATGAATAATCTTTCCAGTTACATATGTTTTGTCATTTCATTTCAGAATAAAACATTTTAATATGCAACCACACAACATTCGTTTAAATGCAAGTTACTAAAACAAAATGTTGCAATTATAACAAAGTGAATTTTCCATACTTTTTTCTGTTATTTCTTGTTTAAATATTCTATTTTGTAATTGAAAAAAAAATAATTTGAATCTGGAAAATAATTTTCAAATGACCTCAGCCTGAAGAGTCATTTTGGATATCACTGAGCCAATTTATTTCTCAAGATGTAATCTGAACCACAAAATGACTTTTTTTTTCTTTCTTTTTTTTTTTAATTCTTCCATTGGGTCAGTAAAATTTTTACTCTATCTTTTCTTTCTTTGTTTTTTGAATTTTGATGGAAAATTATCATTTGAAATCGGCAGAAGATGTCTTTGTTCACGAAAAGAAATAAAATTTGCACATTATTATTGTTTTGTTTTTGTTTTTTTCCAGAAAAGTTTTCTCAAATATTATGAACAATTGCAACGTTTCTGTTTTTTTTTATCTATCTTTCCTGAATTCTTTCAGTTTTCCTTCTTTTTTTTCCTTATTGAATATTCTTTATATTCTGTTTGTTAATTCAAATTTTAAGTCAATTTTATTTAACATTCTTCTATTTTTGTATTGTTGCTATGTGGAATCTTTTCAATTGTTTCCCAGAATTCATTTCTGTATCTTTCCATCAAAATTTCTTTTGCTCTTTGATTCTTTTCTTTCTTTCTCATAGATTTTCTTTTCTAATCACTCTTTGATTTTTTTCTTCTTTATTCTTATTTTCATTCTTTTAAATTATTTCTTGGTATTTGCATCATTGTTTCATTCTTGTTTTCTTTCTGGCATTCTCAAGTGTTCCTTCAGTATTCCTCATACCCTTTTGCTCTTTTAGAATTTTTACTATTTTTAGATTCTTTCTTGGATCCTGGAATTTTTCTTCAGTTTGTCTTTCCTTCCAATACTTTTTCTCTTTCATATTTATTTTTTAATAATATTTGTATTTACTTTTCCATTTTAATTCATTTTTTCTTCCTTGTTTTCTCAATTTTGTCTTAAATTTTAGAGCTCTTCATTTTCTCTGTTACATTTTGTCCTGTTTTGCATTTTACATCTTTTTTCTTTCATTGAGCCCTGTCAGGAAAACTTTTTTCGGCATCAGAAAAAAATTTTTTTTTTTGAAATCATGAGAAAGTTCAAATTTTATAATTTATTTGCTTTTAAATTTGTTAAATTAGGCTTCATTTTTTTTGTTGCTCAGTCTTCTAAAGAACTTTTTGTCTAATCTATATTTTTTGTGAATCTTTCAAACAAATGAAAATATATTTTCATTTTGCAAAAAAGTTCAATCTGTTTTCCAGTCCAGTTTTTGAACAAAATGTTTACAGTATGTTTCCTCAATTCTCTGGCAGAACTCAATATTTACCATTGAATTGTTCTATTAATATCATCATTACAGCCAGACATTAACAACACATGGATCTGAAAATTGACCATTTACAATGATTCTCATTATTCGAACTATTGTCCTCATCTTTGTTGCCATATTTATTACAACGTTTCGGCCGTTGTACGCTCTACCCTTCTTCAGGTGGTTGGAATGAAGAAGGCCGAAGCATACAACGGCTGAAACATTGTAATAAATATGGCAACAAAGATGAGGACAATAGTCCAAATAATGCAAATAGTTTACATAATACTTCATCTCAGAAATATAGACAGATACAATGATTCTTTTCACTTGTTTGGATGGATGTAAAAACAATTCTACTTTAAGGTAAAAATTACAGAATTTCCACTAAGGAACATATTCACAAACTGTAAAACCAATTCAGGCATAACAAATATCATTCAGATTCTATTCAATTTTTGCACTGCCTTGCATTAAAAAATGCATAGATTACTCTATGTTGAAGAAAGATGGTGGCTTCTTCTGTGTGCTGTGTCCCTTCAGGATGTTGGGTGATTATGGCTCACATGACCTATCTTTTGTAACTCTTCGCAATGTGTGTTTTTTTTGTTTTGTTTTTTTACTATATTCCCCACACCCTGTTCTGCCATCCATTTATGTAAGCTTCTTAGGTAGGTTAATTTTTATTTCTCTCTGTTTGTCTTGCCTTCATTATGTCTTGTGAGTGTTAAATTCTCTAAGCCCTCTTTTCTCCATGTTATGTCCCAATAATTTCAACTCACTTTCTGATTCTAAGTATAAGTGTCCTTTTTGTTACCATTTTCCTTACAATTTCCTTATTGCTTATAACAACCATGATGGTCCAAATAACAAAATATATAATGAGCTTTAATTCAATAACATTATTTAGTCTATTATTTTATCATAAATTGATTAAGTGTTTTTATCACTTGGGACCCTATATTAAATTAGCAAGGATAGAATTTTCATTTTAATTCCTATGTATCATTTGAGCCTGACAAGTCTTAGATAGGTAATCACACAATGGCTGAAAATGAAAATTTAACAAATAAGAAAATTGTCAGGTCATTGAATTATATAGAACTAGAAGGCAAGAGAAAATATAAGTTAAACTAAAACATGACATTCACATTTATTATATAGATATGTGTGTGTGGTGGACTCTGACATTGTGAATGATGAATGAATGTTCTGCAAAATTTGTCCTCTACTTCATAGCAATGTATATATATATATATATAACTTTCATCTCCCTTGCAGTCGTACATGTTTTCCCACAATAAAGGCAAATGCTTGCCTTGTTCTTTACTACTACATCATTAACATTGCAATATCGTGTTTTACTTTTTGCTCTAAAGTTACAATGACAAACAAAATCATTGCCAATCATGTTTGTCTTATGCCTTTCCTCTATTTTTACCTTAAAATGTGACTGATGCTCCAATCTTGCAGTTTGAAAAGCTTTAAACCATGGGAAGCACAATGTCTTCCATTTAGCTGTGGATGTTTGCCAACTCTTTCCAAGATGTTGTATCAATGCCATATTTCAAGTTGCCCATCATTTTGTCTTTGTACCCAGGAAGAGGATGACCCACAAAACCCACAGAGATTTTAGTATCTGTCCGGAAAAAAACATTTTTGAATCTTACTCTCATCCATTCCAATTAAGTGAACAGACCAGCTGAGCTGTATTTCAATCAGAAATACTTCCATTCCTGTCAGTGTTTGAAAGAATCTCACTATTTTTGTTACCTTATTTTCTCATTCCAAGTCGCAGATTTGGTGAAAACAGTGTATGCGGAAGAATCTAATTGCTGGATATGCTTACTGTATGTGTAGGAATCAGGCCTGTATGGAAATGTTGTCAAGTCAGAAAGCATATGTGTTAACCTGTAATATGACATTGTGTATATTCCAAAATATATATATATATATATATATATATATATAAACATTTTTTAATCATTTCACGCAGAGGCAAGAGAATAAATGGAGATGCATGGAGTTTCTGAGTGTTAGAGAATATGAGAAAAAGCAAAACATTATGGAAAGAACAGTAAAAGAACAGAAATTAAGAAAACAAAAGATAATGATAGACATTGCATTTAAATTTTAATCATTTCTCTCCAAGCAGGGGAATAAAGCCACTAAGATGCAAGAGATTATTGAGTGTGAAAGAATATGAGAAAAAGCAAAACATTATGAAGTAAAGAGAAAAGTAAAAGAATAGGAATTAAGAAGACAGAAGATAATGATAGACATTGCATTTAAATTTTAATCATTTCCCTTCAAGTAGGGGAATAAAGCCGCTAAGACACAAGGGGTTACTGAGTGTGAAAGAATATATGCGAAAAAGCAAAACATTATTAAGGAAAGATAACAATAAAAGAACAGGAATTAAGAAGACAGAAGATAACGATTGACATTGCATTTAAATTTGTCAAGGTCAAAGTTGACTGGAAAGCAAGAATTTGGAAGAGAGTTCCACAAGTGAGAAGTGAGTAGAACTTAGTTACATTCGAGCAATTTCAACAGTAAAATGATGAGACCATGCCACCAATCTAGCACTGCACTTAAATTTGTAAAGTTTAGGTAACAAAGCGGAATGCTCATCTGAACAAATGCCATGTTTGTATTTATAGAAAAGGCACAGGTAATCTACGTCATGGTGATGAGAAAGAGGCTGAAGCCAAGATGCCAAATGGTTCTGGTGATACATTGAAAATTTATCATTTCAAATTTTGTATATATAAATAAATTAGTGATCATCTCTGCACGCACAGATATGTAAGAATAATATGCTTGAATTTTTTAAGTTGTGTGTTTTTATACATACTTGTATATTTTGTGTGCTCTTATGCATCAAAAATATAAATAAAAGATTTTCATTTCACTATGTTTGTATATATATATATATATATATATATATATATATATATATATATATATATATACGCACTACTTAAGTAAACATGAACACATGCTCTTTTAAGCACATTTATAATTAACCAGGGACGTGTCAGCAATTTTTTGGATATAGGTATTTAAACATGGTTATTGTGATCTGCTGAATTCTTTTTCCTGCACTAGTATTAGAAAGAAAATCGATTTATTTGACTTTAAATAAGATATGTTTATTGGTGCCAGAAGGACAGGTCAGAGTATTTCAAAGACTGTTGATCTACTGGAACTTTCACACAAACTCATCCCTCGGACTTATAGAGAATGTTTGAAAAAGAAACAATCTCCTCTGAGTGGGAGATTTGTGTGTGTAAATCCCTTATTGAGGAAAAGAGGTCTGAGGAAAATCATCAGATTGGTTAAAGCTGATTGAAAAGCAACAGTAGTTAAAAATAACCAGAAGTATACAGAATAACTTCTCTGAATGCACAACTTTGAAGCAGGTGAGCTACAGCAGTAGAAGTCTATGCCAGGTACCACCCCTGTTATACAAGATCAAGAAACCAGTTTGCTAAGGATCACAAAAAATAAATGAAGATTGGAAAAGTATTGCCTGGTCAGATGAGTCTCAATTTCTGTTGCGACAACTCTATACTTCTAATGTCTATGCCTAAACTCTGAAATTCCATTTACTAGTTTTGTTTTGTTTTTTTTTCAATAGGAGTAGGTAGATAGGTTCATACTCCTCTCTGGTCCTTTGAACAGGTTTATCTTTTGTTCCTGCTTTAGGATTGGGTTTCCGTTTCTTTCTCAAGTTTTTCATATTTTCTTTCATCCTCAGTAGCCCTTTGCATCTTAGTGGCATTATCAACGTGCTTGGGGTGAATTGATAAAAATATAAAAACAAAATGAATGGGTCAAAATTTGTCCTAAACGACATGAAAATATGGATGCATCCTGCTTATCAGTGCTTCCGGCTGGTCATGGTGGTGCAATGGTATGAGGAATATTTTCTTGGCATATATTAGTACCCTTCCTACCCATAAAAGATTGTTCAAATGCCACAGCCTACCTAGGTATTATGGCTGACCACATACCTTGGTCTGTGGCTACGTTGCACCCATCCTGTTTTGAGCTGTATATTTCCAGCAGCTCAATACACCATTTCAAAAATGTCATAATTACTGGCAGATCGATTAATGGAACACAGCACATACATTTCTATATTAAATATGTTCAGTATTTACATTATTCGGACTATTGTCCTCATCTTTGTCGCCATATTTGTCACAACGTTTCGGCCGTTGTACGCTCCGGCCTTCTTCAGGTGGTTGGAATTTCGAACCGAACCCTTTATTTCGATCACTGGGGTAGACTGTTCTAGTTCCACGAGCCATGTTTGATGGATGTCAGTTATCAGTTATCTCCTGGTAATTTTTCCCTCTGAAAGTTCTCCACTGCCTGAACCGGGTATTGAACTCACACTCTTTGGGTCTGTTACTGGATCTAACCAACGCCTTTATCCACCGTACCATGTGTCCTTGAGGACATCTGGGTATGAATTTCTGAGTATTATAAACCTAATTTTTCAGCAACCATTTTTTACCAGTACTCATATTGCAATTTTGCTGTTATCATTGCATGTTCTTTACCAGATCTCATATTGCAACTTTTTGTTATCATTGCTGTTCTCTGGCACTCCTTATTACTGGTTCCCATATTGTATTTATTTCTATGCTTGGCCGACTCAGGAGATTTTTGTGGCCTAGCATATGTGCTGATTCCTTAAGTTTACGAATTTTCCAATGGTGTTCCCTGTCTATGATCTCAACCTGATCCCACAGGGGACGGTGATCTCCCTTCTCTCTCCATATGTGGTCAGCCACGCCTGATTTTTCTACTTCCCCTCGCATTACAGCTTTCTGGTGTTCTTGAAGCCTTACCTTGAGGGGGCGGCCTGTTTCTCCTTTATATTCCTTTCCGCAGCTGCACGGGATAGCGTACACACAGTCTTTAGTCCCGTTCTCCTCTATGGGGGGTCTCACTCGAGAGAGATATCTGCGAAGTGTTGTCACGCTTTTGAAGGTTGTCCTGATGTTATATGGACCGCAGATCCTTTGTATTTTCTCTGATAACCCCTTCACATAAGGCAGGCAGACTGTTTTCTGAGTGTTGTTGTCCTCCTCCTCCTCCTCCTCTTGTACCCGCCTATCCCAGTTTTGGGGGGCTGCTGCCATGTACCCAGGGTAGTTGTTACGTTGTAGGGTACTACTTATACTGACCAATTCCTTATCTAATGTCTCTGGGTCGCCACTTATGACTTTTGCTCGGTGTTGTAAGCAACGGACGATCCCTTTCTTTACGCTGTATGGATGGTGGGAGTTGAAATTGAGGTACTGTCCAGTGAATGTTGGTTTACGGTATACGGATGTCTTGAACCCAGGCTCTGTTCGAGATATTAGTACATCCAGGAATGGGAGTGTGTTGTTACTCTCTTTCTCCATTGTGAACTGTATCGATGGTCTTATTGAGTTCACATGGTCCAGTAGAACCTGGACATCTTCCTGGTGTGGCCAGAGTATGAAGGTGTCATCTACGTACCTTAACCATATAGTTGGCTTGAGAGATATGGATTCTAATGCCATTTCTTCAAAGTATTCCATGTATATATTCGCCATTGCTGGTGATAATGGCGAGCCCATTGCTAAGCCCTCATCCTGTCGATATATGTGTGATCCCAATCCGAAGTGCGTTGTTTGTGTACAGAAAGTCAACATCTCCATCAGATTATCTATTGCAATACTGGTCCGTTCTTCTAGGGAAGTGTCAGAGGTCAATCTATCCCTGACTACCGAGAGTGCCTCCTCCGTGGGTACCTTGGTGAACAAACTCACCACGTCCAAGCTCACCATCTGGTTGGATAGGATGGGAGCATCTTTGATTATTTCCACGAAGTGGGCTGAGTTTCGGACATATGAAGGAGACTTTCCGATCAATGGGTCAATTATATCTACAAGGAAGCGACTCAGAGGGTGGCACACCGAGCCTTGGCAACTTACAATCGGCCTGAGCGGAATACCGTCTTTGTGAATCTTAGGGAGACCGTATATGTGAGGTAGCTTGGTGTAACGCTGCGATAACTGCCTATACATTTTGGGTGTGAAGTGATCCTTGTTCTTGACTAGGATCTGTGACAGCTTGCGTTCCGTTTTCATAGTAGGATCCTTTTTCACTTTGCTGTAGCTACCATTGCTAATGAGGTCTTCCAGTTTTCTTGTATACTCTGATTTGTCCATCACTACAGTCGCATTACCTTTGTCAGCCGGTAGTATGATGATGTTTTCATTCCTCTGTAGGATTTTTCAATTTTTCTCCATATTTTTGGTATATCGGGTCCGTACCGATCCTTCAGAGTCTGTCTATATTTCTGAGATGAGGTATTATGTACAGTATTTACATTATTCGGACTATTGTCCTCATCTTTGTCGCCATATTGTAAGTTGCCAAGGTCTTTCCTCAGAAATCAAAGACCTAGGTGGTCTGAAATATTAAATAAATAAATATATACAAAAACACAGAAATAAATACTTTCATAAAAAAACACCCAATTTTGTTTCATTTATTTTATCCAGATATTATATACATATCAAGAAAGTATACGTGGCCTCTCATTATGCTATATATATATACACACACACACACACACACACATATATATATATACACACACACACACACACACAAGCATATACACACACATATATATATATATATATACACTCACACACACACACACACACATATATATATATATATATATATATAACTTAAATGCACATGCACACACAAACATATATACATAAAGACTGATATAAACACACACACACACATATATATATATATATATATATATATATATATATATATACACACATATATAATTTTTAATTTGGTGCTGCCCCTTTTTTTTATCATTTCCTTTTTCTTTAATCTTTAGTATTTTTGTTTTTAATTTTAATTCTTTTGTATTCATCTGACGAGTGCTTCCAAATCCCACTTGTGTCCCTTTATGAGTGTCTCTCTACTTGTTTCTTGTATCCATTGCAGATTCCTTTACTATGAACAGCTTGCTGTCTCATAAAAGCCCAGCAAGTTCATTCACCATCTGTAATTTATTCAGTTTGCTGATGTGACTTAGCAGCAGAAATGGATTTTCACTCAACTGTCTTTGACAAACATGCACATAAAATTCAGTTTGCTGAAAATGTTTATTGAATCAAAGTGGTAGAGACAATAAATGCAAATGGTGCCTGAATGGGGGCAAAGAAATCACGTTCGTTTAGAACAAAGAAAATAACACTATGGCCCAGTCTTCTAGCACTGGCCAAAATTCAAAGACATGATTCTCTTAGCACACTCACAGCCATTGGGCATGCTGGCTCTGCTATACAAAACTGATAAGCTTTTAGTGATTGAATACCAAAATTCAATTTGATAGAATTGGAATGGTTTCTTTTGTACGCAAAATTACCGTTAGAATTTAAAGGTGAAGACAGCTATCAGCAAATGTATCAAGAAAACAATACGTGACTAAGGTTTGATTTTTATATGTTGCTTTTTTGACGAGAAAACAATGATTCGGAACTATTTGATGAGGAGTCAGTGAAAACAGAGTGAACAATAAGTAAGCAAGACTAAAAAGGAACAAGACATGATATTCCTATATATAGGTTGATTCCAATCTGCATGGGAATGATTTCAAAACACTTTCCCCTCTCCAATTTATAGACAGAAACACACAAATGCAGGCTGTGATTTTTTTCTAGCCAGTAAAATAGACTGTTTCTCAATTTCATCTGATTCAGTCCCAGTCTGTCTTGTCTTGAAGTCAAAACACTATGTTCACTTGTCTGAACTTGCTTTTATGTGTCGACCCTAATTCTTAGTTTGTGAAATCTTTTCCATATTACTGTTACTTTACTGTATTACTATTAATTTGCCTTGCGTATATTGTTTGCTTGCTTTATATTATTGTCTTGCACTTTTTATTGCTTATTACGAACTTTGTCAATTCTGTTTGTATATATATATATATACACACACACACACACACACACATATATATATTTGTGTATTTAGGCAGCAATTTTTTCTTCATGCACATTTCATTGAAAATTACAAACAAGGTGCTTTTATTTATTTTTTTATACAATTTCTCATGCGATCTATGAGAAATTGTATAAAAAACTAAATAAAACACCTTGTCTGTCGTTTTCAATGAAATGTGCATATATATATATATATATATATATATATATGATAGAAATTGTATATATATATATATATGTATATATATATATATATATATGATAGAAATTGTATATATATATATATATGTATATATATATATATATATATATATATATATATGATAGAAATTGTATATATATATATATGTATATATATATATATATGATAGAAATTGTATATATATATATATATATGATAGAAATTGTATATATATATATATATATGATAGAAATTGTATATATATATATATGTATATATATATATATATATGATAGAAATTGTATATATATATATATATATGATAGAAATTGTATATATATATATATATGATAGAAATTGTGTATATATATATATATATATATGATAGAAATTGTGTGTATATATATATATATATATATATATATATATATATGATAGAAATTGTATATATATATATATATACACACACACACACACACACACACACACACACACAACTTACATGCACACACACACAACTTATATAACACACGCACACATATATATATAATATAACGAAGGGTGTGTCAGCATTATATTCACTCCACAATATGGATAGCAGAATAATAGTAATCTACTACTTTAGATTGAATAAAGAATTCAGTTTTAAATTTCATGAAGGTTACCTGAAAAAGGCCAGAGGGCAGTATGGCTGAAATGTGATAAAAACAACAAAGATAAAGACATTAGTAAATGCAATAAAAATCAGGATTAGCAATAACTGATTTGTTTTTTTATTCACTTTTCCAAGTGTATTTGCATGTAAGTGAATATAACGAATCCAACAGGAATTGGAACTCACCTCACCAATTAACAATTTCGAGACATTATCCATTAATCCACCTGCACATCCAACTTTACACCATGTGTTATTCCCAGTTGGTCACCCATCTTGGTACTGACTGGGCTCAATGTTGCTTAACTTCAGTGATTGTACAGGAATCAGTGTTTGGATAATAGCTCAGAATTGTTAATCGAAGAGTCCAGTTCCTATTCCCAATAGATTCATTATATTCACTTACTTGCTAATACCCTTGGGAAAGGTATGAATCCATCTCTACTCTTCCACCTGGGTAATTAGTAAGTCTTGTATCACTAAACCCTTATTCTTTTTAAAAAAAAAAAAATTCTTGAAATCTAAAAATATTTTCTGGCTTTAAATAACCTGCAATGGGTTGATAAGCTTTAGAAAACAAATCAATCAAAATATTGATAATAACTTGTCACATTTTATGATGCAAACACAGTGAATTTTTTTTTTTTTCTAAATAAATCCAAAAGATATTGGCTACAGAAAAGTATACATTTGGTATAAAAACATTCCATATACCCAAATGAATTACAATTTTATTATTTTGCATATTAATATAGCTCCTTGATATTCTTTGTAATTTACTACTGTTTTGAGTTTAATATTATTTGCAGTAGTTTTGTTGTTTCCCAGACATCTTCTTTGCTTGAATATTGTTTGTCTTTTACATATTTAATACTTATGCTTTTAATGGGAGATTACAGGTTTTTCTATTGGAGTAATATCTGAAGAGACTTCACGGCATTCTATTGAATTGGTATCTTTGAACCCTTTTCTGGCAAGGTGGGCAATAGTCAGAGGGGAGTGAGTAGCCATGGTCAAATGCAAAATAAACAACAAAACTCCCCAACAAACAGAATTGGTAAAGCTTGCAAAAAAGCAATAACAAGGAAAAGAAGAGAATGGGGTATAAAAATAATATAAAACATGCAAATAATATATGCAAGGCAGCAATATATTTACAGTAATAAAGCAAAGCAACAGTAATATGACAAAAAGTTCACAAACTAAGAATTGGTGTTGACACACAAGAGCAAGTTTGGACAAGATAATGTTCAAGACAAGACAGACTGGGTGTGAGTCAGATGAAATCGAGAACTGGCCTTTTCTATTGGGTAAGAAAAATTCTAGCATGCATTTGTGTACTTCTGCCTATAAATTGGGGCGGGACAAGTATTTTGCAGTCATTCCTCCCTGATCAGAATCAATAGTCAGCTTTACAGAATGGGAAGGAGCATTATCTTGCATAAATATACACTTTAGCATAAAGCTTATGGTTGTGATCTGTACTGCTTAAAAGAAAATAAAAAACATCTTTCCCAAGAACATCAATTTTGAAGGGACCTATAATTTTACTACTTATAACACTAATTCATCACCACCCTTCTGTCTTCTCAGTTGGGTTGCTTACGATTTCCATGTAAGATGCAACCTCTAACCCAGTCAGCCATTTTGTCCATCCAATGTAGCTTTATATTCATCACTAAAAAATTAATCAGTTTTCATGTATTTCTTTGTATTTCTTAAATGTTTCTCATTAGAAATGGTGATTTGGTTGCTTTCATGTCTTTAGCCAATGGTTTTAATATTCTGTATCTTTTCATGTTTTTAATATTCTGCATCTTTTCATGTTTTTAATATTCTGCATCTTTTCATGTTTTTAATATTCTACATCTTTTCATGTTTTTAATATTCTGCATCTTTTCATGTTTTTAATATTCTACATCTTTTCATGGTTTTAATATTCTGCATCTTTTCATGGTTTTAATATTCTGCATCTTTTCTCTCTATTTACATTCATTACAAGTTTCTTCAAATATTTTCTTGCAGATCAATCCATTTTTCTTGCTTCTACCATTTCCATTTAGTTTTCACACCTCTTTCTGTGACATTCTTAAAGATATTTTTCTCTTTATCTTGTCAATGTCTTTGTTGTTTGTTCTATACTCTGTTCAACCTTTTCACCATTTCCCAAGTTCCTTCATGACTTCATTTGTGTTACTTGTTCCGTTGTACCCCTGTTTACCCAAACGCTTCAAGTATATTTTAATTGCTACTTTCCCTTGGATTCATCCTTCTGTGTTAAATTCTTCAATGAGACGTTTGGTGCCTCCTTTGATGTCATTTCCTCTCAAACCGTGGCCAGTTGCTTTTCAAAAACAGAAACTCTGTATTCCACTGGCTACATAGACACACCTCACTGCACATTCACACCTGAATTACACAAGCTTACAAAACAAAGTGTAGCTTTGTATAGGAATGCATGTTTCCTCAACTGCAATTTCATCTCCTTGGAAGTGGGGCAGGACAAATCTTTAACGGCCCTTCCCTTCATAGGTAAAATATATGTACTTATGTAAAGATAGCATTAAAAGATAATGAGGTAATCTAACAATATATTGAACTTGAATTAGAATGTGAGGCAACATGAAAGACAAGTTAAATACTAGTATTTTTGTGGTACTAAAATATTTCTTCAGGCAATTATTCTTAGCTTACTTCGGAATTATTTACTGGCTGAGATATGTATATATATAAATATATAATTTTGTATCAAGTAATTGTTCTAATTTACAATAAATGCCTGAAATGGCTAAGAAATGCTGAAAGCACTAACAATTATCAGTCTATCTATTTTCACCCATTCAAATCTCACATCTATGTTCTCACGTTCAAATCTTAAATCTACCTATCTATCCATTTTCGTTCATTCAAAATTATCCATCTTCACCTGTTCAAATCTATCTAGTCTTTTCATATATATCTATATTACTCTGTTCATATCTATCTATCTATCTTAATCTGATCCTAGCTGTCTTATTTTATTTATCCATCTAAAGAATTTTTTATCTTAAATGAATACAATATGGGAACCAGTAATAAGGAGTGCCAGAGAAAAGCGATAATAACAGCAAAAATTTCAATATGAGCTCTGGAAAAAAACAGCTATAATAACAGCAAAAATTGCAATATGAGCACTGGTAAAAATGTTTGCTGAAGATATTAGGTTTATAATACCCAGAAATTCATACACAGATATCCTCAAGGACACATGGCACAGTGGATAAAGGCATTGGTTAGATCCAGTGAAGGACCCGAAGAGTTAAGGCAGTGTAGAACTTAGAGATAACTGACAACTGACATCCATTAAACATGGCATGTGGAACTAGAACAGGTGTGAGATATGAAGCTATTGGAGTAGAAGAGACGGCTACACTTAACAGTTTCAACAGTGAAAGGGTGAGAACGGGATGCCAGCCTTGTAGGATGCTTGAATTCATGAAGTCTGGGAACCAGCGAAAGCAGCTCATTGGAGCAATTACCATGAAAGTATTTGTAAAAAAGACAGAGAGAAGTGACGGCATTTTTTTTATTTAAGACCCAAGCATATGCCAGTTTCTGTTCTATTTAATTATCTATCTCATTTTGTTTATAGCTATCTGCTTTTATTAGATTCTGTTCTATCTAAGTATCTATCACAATTTGTTTATATCTGTCTATTTATCTACATATTTGTCAGTCTCTCTTCTATTTAATTATCTATCTCATTCTGTCAATATCTCTTCATAAAGTGTCTGTAGGCTGATACAGTTATTAACTGAATTTTGATCTTAATTTTTCATCATATAATATTTGATCTTTATGATCAATTTTGATCATTGAAAGAAGTGCATTGGCAAGGAAAGCAAATTACATTGAAAAATAAATATTTATCATAGGTACTACTTTTTATTTTTAGGCTGCAGACATCTGTGTTATTCCTTTTCAATTTATATATACGTTTTATTCATATATACATGTTTGCGCTTTGTGCTGTGAGTGAAGCCCAAATGTATATGCACTGATAGGATTGTGTTGAATTACAAGAATATGGTTTCCATTTGTACATGTATATTTGTACTGTTGAATGAATAAAATAAGTTTGTTTTGTTGATTTCATGTACTTATGAGAATATACACGAGAGAATTTCAATCTTTTTAACAAGTATCCAAAAGATTCCGCTTCAGTTCCATTTTTAGATTTTGTCTTCTTTTTTTTGTATGTTAGTTTCATTTTAAGGTGTTTGTTGTTCATATTGTTCCTTTTTTTTTTTTAATTCTCCTATTATGTCACACTATGTTATTTGAGAAAGTGAAATAGAGTCATCAGTAAAGGGAGATAATTTGTTTTTATCTCATTAGGTATCCAAAAGTGTGTTTCCAAATATATGAATCAGTGCATATGTAATTGCGTCTTCTACCTAGAAGCTTTTAGACTTGAATCTTGCTCATTTTTTTTGTTTTTGTCTTCTTTCTAGAATTGGTTCATATAGCTCTTTAGAAAAAGAGTAATTTATTGATAATAGATTTTTTCTATATTTCACTTAGTCTTATTTCTCTCTTCTACTTATTGTACTGATTGCACCCTTCCCCAAATTTACAGAACAATTTTATGCAACACGTTTCAGCTTTGATGAACAGTATATTTTTCTCAAAGATGTGTGTAGGTATATATATATATATATGCCATCTATTTTAAATGTAAAATATATTTTAAAAAAAAACAAACTGTAATCCCCATATAATATATGGATTGTTCCAACATTGTGTTACTCAGTTATTTTTATTAAGATTTAAATTCTGTAATGGTCAGTCTATATCCAGCACCTGAAGATTGTATTGCTCATGAAACTCGGAATCATGCTCTACTGGTGGGGGATAATATGTATTTTTATTAATATAAATTTAATAGATTTGTTATATTACATCGAGCACTATTTTATTAAAACAAGCAATCTATATTCAATATTTTATATTCACACACACACACACACACACACACACACACACACATATATATGTGTGATAAAGAATTGGAAAATAGTATAAGGTTGTCCAGAAAGTTCATGCCGATTTTTAATCATTCATGTTCCAACATGTTAGAAGACATCAAATTTATTAACAGATATAATATACTTACATTTCCAATTAGAGCAGACTTCAAACTATCACTTGGGAAAGTAAATTTAAAATTACTTAATTCATGTCAGTTTTGCATCCCTATGAAAATGAAAGATTATAAGGTGCATTTTAGACACTTGATGCTTTCTTTTTATCAAAATAATCTTAGTGGTGAAAATTTTAATTCTTTGGCTGACATAAAAAAAAAAACCCCACATTAATGAGTTCTTTGCCAAGAAACCACTGAATTTCTGTGAAGATGGAATCTTGAAGAAAAATAGAGAAATGTTGTGCAACAAAATGGCTCATATTTTTTGTTTTTTGTTTTAATTTCCTTTTAAAATCAGCATGAACTTTCCCGACAACCCAATACTTAGTCCTTGCTGATGCATTTCGTCATTCGACTTTATTAAAGCAAGTGACGATAAACAAAAATGAAATATTGTGCAGTTATGTGAAATGCAAAAATTTTGAAAGATGCTCCTGTGTAAGCCTCTTTTTGAATATTAGTAACTCTTTCTTTCTTTTTTTTTTTTGACTAAGTGTGTGTTTTTGTTTTCCATGTCAACAATGTGCTAAAGTTCTCAGAATATATCTGTAAAGAAGACAAATTCAATAAAATGAACAATTGGAAAATAGTATATTCTGAGAACACATTGTCAGCATGGAAAACAAAAACACAACTTGAAGAAAAACTCTGGTGCAGCATGTGTGATTCGCTAGCAACTTTTATTGCTTTTAATATGGAGAGAACAGGGTTGACCCAGTGTACCATCCTTCCCCACTATCAAAAATTTTGTGACACATTTCTTTGTTTAGGACTTCATCACACCAAAATAACAAATTTAGTTTAATGAAGAACTAAAGGACGAAACATGTCACACAAAAACGTTTTCCTCTTTGTCATCTATTTTTTTCCTGTATGGATGTATGTATGTATGTATATATATATATATATATATATGTGTGTGTGTGTGTGTGTGTGTAAAATTCAGATATAAATATGTCTGTAGAAAGACAATATGAATAAAGATAAAAGGAGAACTTTTCTTTACCAACATGTTTCACCCTCCTATGGACTTTATCAACACAAATGTCATCTGCCTTGTTGAAGTACATCAGAGGCCAATGTATTTTGACTTGATGAAGTACATCAGAGAATGAAAGGCATCACCAAATAAATAGTTTTCCTTATATCTTGATTCATACATATATATATATATATATATATACACACACACATTTATCTATTTATAATAGATGTACAAAAGATATATACCTATGTTTTATAGATTATGCAAAAGCATTTGATAAAGTATGTTACAATGAACTTTTAGAACTGTGAAGTAAGCTTGATTTATTTTGGAAGGATATTAGAATAATCCAGAACCTATACTGCGATAAAACCCACCTGCATACAGACAGAAAATTCAGTAAATATACAAACATAGAAAAGGGTGCAGAATAAAGATTTCTCTTCTCACCAAACTTATTCATCCTTTACAGTGAGGTGATTCTGAGAGAATTTAAAGTCCTATGAGGATTCATTATTTGCAACCACATACTTAATATTACATATGCAGATGACACAGTGTTGATAGCAGACAAGTAAATATGTTAGAAATATTTGAAGCCATGTTTATTATTGTTAAGGATTTGTGTTGGTATTATTATGAAGGACTCCAATGAATCCTTTGCATCAGTTTGGAGGACCGCATTACCAACAGCAAGGTCCTCTCTCAGACATCTCTCCCCAGCATCAAGGCTACCATCCTTCAACATCACATCCGCTGGGCAGGTCACATGTCCATAAGGTGTCCCACTCAACTCCCATGTATCATCTTGTTTTGAGGACTCGACAGCAGCAAGTGGCTACACAGAGACCCAAAATGATTCTTCAAGGATCAGTTGAAGATAACCCTGACATAGGCCAACATTGACACTATATAGAGGAATCAGCCTCATCGACGTGGCAGCCAAAGTATTTGCAGTGCTTCTCCTGCGAAGATTTCACGGCATCCATGATCTTTGAACTCGCCCGTCTCAGGGTGGCTTCCACCTGGGCAGAGGTTGTGTTGATCAGATCTTCAGCCTGCAGTGCACCCTCGAACAACGCTGGGCATACCAGCAGCCAACAGTCCTCTGCTTCATCGACTTTGCAGCTGCCTTTGACTCCATTGATAGAGGCTCACTCTGGCATATCATGGAGGCCGATCGCATGCCCGCTAAACTCCTTTATCTCATCAGGGCCTACTACCGGTTGACGCGAGCCTGTGTTCGTGCTTATGGTGAGGAGTCGAGAACGTTTGAGGTGAGGACTGGTGTGCGGCAAGGGTGTGCCCTGTCCCCTACCCTATTCAACTATACAATCGACTACATCCTCAGCAAGGTCCTTCGGAACTCCGCTGGAGTTGCGGTCGGTCGGAACGTCAGGATGTCTGATCTGGGCTACGCGGACGACATTGTCTTGGTCGGATCGAACTGTGACGACATGCAAGCAGCGCTAAATGGTGTGCAAGCTGCAGCGTGGGATGTGGATATGACCATCAATGCCTCGAAGACCAAAGTTATGCCATCCCTGGTTGATACAATCAACTGGCAGCCACTGATGCTGGACAATCTGGAGTACGTGCAGTCTTTTGTCTATCTCGGTTCAACCATTATACCATCTGGGCAGGCTGCTGCTGAGGTCGAACGCTGTATAGGAGCTGCAAGGTCCACATTCGTCCGTCTCAAGCGGTCACTATGGGGTTGACAAGAGATTTCCACGACTATGAAGGGGCGCATCTATCAGGCTATTGTTCGGACTATCCTTCTCTATGGCTGCGAAACGTGGCCACTTACAGCAGTTAACCTATGAAGGCTTGAAGTGTTCGACAACTATTGCCTTCACTGGATTCTATGATGCCACCGATTCGATCATGTGCCCACAACCACTCTACGTCGTTGCCTGAGTCTCTGTCCTCTTCCACCCATCCTACTCCAGTGTCATCTCCGATGGTTCGGGCATGCAGCTCGATGCCCAGAGGGAGAGCTCATGTGGCGAAGACGTGTCGGTGGGCAGCTGAAGACATGGGCTATCACAATCAAGGATGACCTAGCAGTACTATCGGGTCCACAAGTAGTTGTTCTTCGACGATGGAATCACTAGTGGCTCCCCATTTCGTGTGACCTGGCTCAGGATCGATGGGCGTGGGCAGTGATAGTCCGTGATGCTGTATTTGCTCAGGAGGAAGCCGATTCAACCCGACCAGGGTCAAAATTGATACAAGTCAAGTCAAGTGACACTGAGGCCTGGGAAATTGGCCTTCCTGGTGTAGGACTATCCAAGGGAGGTACTGAGACTTTTGAATCCAACTGTCAATATGAAGAGGATGTGAAACATGCTGTCAGGAGGACCCTGATCACCTTGCTGCGTCCACCACCCACTTTCTTCTGTGACTCCTGATCACAACTCTTCAGGAATAGGCTGGGCCTTCACAGTCATCTCTGCCACCACCACCAGAGGGGAGAAAGGGATTAAAGAGAGATGGTGACATTGCTGATGCTCTGATGAGAGCAAGTGTCGCTGGCGACGACCTTGCTGGCTAATGATAATCTTAGGGCATTGCAGATTTTAAATTTCTGCTAATAATAATTCTAGAGAATTGGATGCCACATCACATCCGCTGGGCAGGTCATATATCCAGAAGGCGTCCCACTCAACTCCCATGTGTCATTCTGTTTTGAGAGCTCACCAGCAGCAAGTGGCTATACAGAGACCCGAAATGATTCTTCAAGGATCAGTTGAAGATAACCCTGACACGGGCCAACATCGACCCTGAGACCTGGGAAATTAGCCTTCCTGGTGTAGGACCATCCAGGGGCAGGGGGACTGAGGCTTTTGAATCCAAATGTCAATATGAAGATTTGAAACATGCTGTCAGGAGGACCTGGATCACCTACCCACGTCCACCACCCACTCTCCTCTGTGACTCCTGCTCACAACTCTTCAGGAATAGGCTGGGCCTTCACAGTCATCTCTGCCACCATCACCAGAGGGGAGAAAGTGAATAAGGAGAGATGCTGACAATCCTGATGCTCGGATCCGAGCAAGTACCAATGACAATTAGGAAGGAATACTGTAAAGTCTTCAGCCCATCCAAGAATCACTTCCAAATAATAAATTCTGACATTTGGTTAGATTTCAGGAAGTGGGTCAGACTAAGAATTTTTCCTCACTCCCTCGGAATAATTTTAAATATTGTCAGCAATCAATTTTCAACTCTTCTTTTTGAATTTTTTTGTTTTTTTTTTGTTTTAGTTTTGCTTTTCTTTTTTACACAAACTTTTGGTTTTGGAGGTTAAATGCTAAGTTTCTCCTCTGGAAATATATTCACTCTTTGGGATTTCGTATCATGCATAATTGGATATTTAAAATAGTTTTAGTGAACTATCATTGACAGTGTGGCTCTACTGAAAATCTCCTAGCTCTTTGTCCTTAGCCATTTTGAGAAACAGGACAAAGTAAGTTATATTTGAAGGAAATTTTCTACAAAAATGGACTTTTGTTTTTAATTTTGGACATGCTTGAATTATTAATGCTGAATCTTAGCATCTTTATTGATGTACAAAAAATAAGTTCAGAATCCCTAACCAAAGAAATCGATTTTACTATTCTGATATACAAAGCTCAAAAGTTTGTGTTGGCTGAAAACACAAAAATGAATACATAAAAATTTTCCCTGTCCATATAGCTAAAGTTATCTTTCTATTCATATGTATATCTGTGTGTGTATATTTACAAATACTGTGTGAAACTGAATTTTTATTGTATTTTTCATACAAGTATAGACCAAAGGACTAACCATCAACCACAATAAGAAAGAAAGTATGGTGATCATCAAGAGAAAAAACCCAAGACATGAGTTAGAAACTGGATGTATGAACATTAAGCAGGTGCAGAAGTTTAAATATCTGTGAAGCTCTTTCACAGATGATGGCAAATGTGATAACAGAGATCAGAACATGCATTGGACTAGCAAAAGAAGCATTCCAAAAGTTAAGCAAGATACTAAGAAATGGAAAAATTTCATTGGAAACAAAGAAAATAGTGCTAGATTGCTATGTGATATCCATCCTCTTATATGGCAGTGAATGTTGCACAGTCTTGCCACGGATGAGGAAAAAACTAGAGACAGAAGAAATATGTTTCTACAGAAGGATACTGAAAATTCCATTGATGGAGTGAGTAAAGAACAAGGAAGTCCTAAAGAAAATGGCAACAGAAGGAACACTTCTATTCAGAATCAGATAAAGATAGCTGAAATTTCTTGGACACATAATAAAGAAGAAGGGCTTGGAAAACTTAACCCACATGGGGTATATTGAGGGCAAGAGGGATAGGGGAAGGCAGCAGGAGATCTATCAAATAAGCTTGTGTGAATGGATGGCGGAAGTCCTTTAGCAAAGGGAGAAAAATTATTATGTGCCACACGAGATGGGAAGTTGTGGAGATCCATGATCATCTGTGTTCTGAAGGAACGTGGCACATAGATGAAAAGGTCTAAAAATGCATTTAATGTTTAGCTCAATGGCTGGGATGGGGGCAGGAACTGGCTTGTAACTTTAAATACCTCAAAAACCAAGCTAGTAATATTTGACCATAACCTGAGCTCAGATCCTGATCTTCCTCTCACAGTGAACGGTTGCACTCTCACTGAGTCTCCATGCTTTGAATGTCTATTAGGACTCAAGTGTAATGCAAACCTCAGATATGAACCATCACTAAAGAGGCCCTCAAAAGGGTTGGATCATTCTATCACTCCAGAAAGTACCTCGCTCTTTCTGCCATGCTTTATCTTTATAAGATTTTAAATAAAAAAATTATTTCACCCCAAGCAAAGCAACAAAGCCACTAACATGCAGGGGGTTACTGAGTGAGAAAGTATACAAGAAAAAACATTATTAAGGCATGAGACCAATAAAAGAACATAAAGTAAGAAGACAGAAAATAATGAATGAGATTTGATTTAAAGTTTTGAAGCTCAAACTTGACTGGAAAGTGTGTAAAGTCATGAGCAAAATAATAACAAAGGTATACAATTAAAATGATCCGCAATGTTCATTTACTGTGCCATCAAACAAATCCGGTTTTTATCATTTACATTTCTCAGCACATGTCTTATATTGTGTCCAACTTACATGACGGTTCTTACGGAATAGAGATAACTGATTTGTGTATTCAGCTTTAAAAATCAAATTAAAAACAAAATAACTGTTATTCATTTCCAATATGGTTTGTATTGATTTTTATAAACAAGTGATTTTTTTTTTGTTGACATTTACAGCAAAATTGTTTCGTTACTCAAATAAAAGTATTTTCTACTTTTTCTATTGTCAAATTAATAACTACCTTAACATTTAGATCACAGATTTTTAAAAGTATATTTACAAAACATAATAAATGTTCACTATTTACATTATCTGGACTATCGTCCTCATCTTTCTTGCCATGTTTATCACAACGTTTAGGCCATCGTACGCTCTGGCCTTCTTCAGGTGGTTGGAATGTCGAACTGAACCCTTTATTTTGCTCACTGGGGTAGTTCCACATGCCTCAAAGTTCTCCACCACCTTAACCAGGTATTGAACTCACGCTCTTTGGATCCTGTCACTCGATCTAATACTTTTATCCATTGTGCCATGTGTCCTTGAGGACACATAGCACAGTGGATAAAGGCATTAGTTAGGTGTTTGGAGAACTTTGAGAGGGGAATTAACAGGAGATAACTGACGTCCATTAGACAAGGCATGTGGAACTAGAATAGTCTACTCCAATGAGCAAAATAAAGGGTTCAGTTCAACATTCCAACCACCTGAAGAAGGCCGGAGCGTACAAACCAGTTTCCTGTTAATTAGATCCAGTGACAGGATCCAAAGAGTGTAAGTTCAATACCTAGTTAAGGTAGTGGAAAGGGGAATTAACAGGAGATAACTGATAAGTGACATCCATTAGTCATGGCATGTGGAACTAGAACAGTCTACCCCAGCGAATGAAATAAAGGGTTCAGTTCGACATTCCAACCACCTGAAGAAGGCCAGAGTGTACAACAGCCGAAACGTTGCTTTTGAATTTTGCTAATAGTATTTTGTGGAATAGCACAGTAGAGAAGAGGAAAGTGACTTGGCCTTTACAGTGCCAGGTATTGTTGCTAGTCAGTAAGAAAAAAACAAAAAAAAAACAATATATTTTGACCAGTGATTAATTATGTAATCTTTTCGCATTCATCCCATGAAATGAAGTGAAGAGGTAAGAAAGAATGAATGATTATCTAGGCATAAATTCAGCAGTCGTAGAGTCGCTCAAAAAAGAAAAAAAGTGAGCAGTCAAGTGGGAGAAACCCCAGGGCGAAGGCTTTCACGAAAATAAGAGGTTTTATTGATAGTTTTTAAATTAGAAACATTCAGCTTGGAATAGACAGTTAACACTTAAGAGTAATAAATGAGTTCTCAGGGAAGGGCACTGAATATTGCAATGAAATCTATCATTTTTGCTCAGTAATGTAATAAAAGTCAGTTCTTGTGACTTGTCACTTTGAATCAGTTTAAAAGCGTTTTGGTAACAAATGAGGCTATAATAGAACTATGTCTGGCAGAGGACTACAGCAGAAGCCTGACCAGAAACACCTGAAATTCAGCCCCAAATTAAACTGAAGACAGTTTTAATTCATACAATAAAAACAAAAAGGAAAATATATTATGACATTGGAAAAAACACTTTTCAACCTTGACAGAATTCAAAATAATTTATGCTGTCTTACAAAGGAAGTTTTATTTTCCACTCTGCAGTCTTTTACCAACAGACATACCTAGGTGAGCGACTGCTTGGGAATACCAGATGCTGTGAGCTTGGATAGCAACTCAGAACTGTAGATTTGAGAGCTGAGTTCAAATTCCAGTTGGGTTCGTTATATTCACTTACACACAAATACACTTGGGAAAGGTATGAATCCATCTCTTCTTTCCCCAGCTATGGGTTAGTAGGACATATATCAGTAAATCATTATTATCTCCAAAAATTCTAAATATATTTTCTGGCTTATTTAAAGCCAGAAAATATATTTAGAATTTTGAAACCTGAAAAAGGTTGATAAGCCATAAAAAACAAATCAATCAATCTTTCCTACAGATGCAACATCACAGGCCTATCACTATTCCCATGACAAATGTTCAGATGAGCTCCATTCTTTATTTTTTACCAGGTAGAACTTTATTGCCACGACATTCCGTGCCACTTCCACAGAGTTAAATCATTCACATTTCCCTAGTATTCCAAATGTAAAAACGAAAGTTTCAGTCAGAGAGCTTTTTCTCCCAAACTACTATTTTGTAAAATAAACTCTTCCATGTATGTTTCCCTGAACATTGCAATCATAACATCTTCAAGTCCAGTGTTATTCATTATCTATCCCCGTTATTATCATAATCTTTCCTTCATACCACCTCTTCATTTCGTCTTTCATTCATATTACACCTTATTCATCATGACTGTTTTAATAGTAACCTTCACCCTGAGTGGTTTTTGAGCTTTATATTAGGTGAACTGTAGTACTGAAATAATGTTTGGCTTTCTTCGGAGCAGGGCTGTGTGATCGGCAGTAATGTAGAAGAAAGTAGTAGAACAATGCTAATTTCTTCAAACAAGAAAGTGTTTCATGGATGTTGGAGCAGTATTTGTAATCAGTCACTGGATGAAACAAATTGGTACAAATTTCCTCCCCCCCAAACCAAAAAAGTATAATTTTGCAGGGGTTTGTTTGTTCAAAAGATACATTCTCTGATTTTTTTCACAGAAAAAGTGTGATTTTCAATCTGTTTTGTTAGTATCCTAATAGCATAATTCATTGAATTATTTGAAGAAAAAAAAAACCAAAAACTATCTACATTTGGATGACACTAACTAACAGACACATCGTCCAGAAGGTGGAAGAAGATATCAGCTGAAACACAACTAGAACGACATTAAAGATTCTTGTCCAAATAATTAATGACATCAAATCCTGGCAATACTCTGTCTTAGAGTTCCAAACAGTACATTTTCTGGTGGTCACTTCAGAGAATATTCAATGTACTGGGGTCTAAATAAGGCTTGTTTATATATGCTTGGTTGATTTTACATGTCAACCCTTGCTGGGTTATTTAATGTCAAATTTTGTATCAGGATCAAATGCACTATTCAGTAGTACTGAACAATTAGACCAGCCTTGTTAACCATTACCAAATGCTGAGGGGGGGTATTGATACTAGTTTACTGATGACATATCAATGCAGGGATATTGGGAATATCAGCTTAGTATTTAATCAGAGAAAATCCCTATTTTATGTCGATTAGAATCTCATATTTATATTAGGTTTGCTTAAGTTGGTTGATTTTTTTAATGACATGTTGACCCTTGTTGGGTTATTTAATGTCAAATTTTGTATAAGGCACTTGGTAAGGATTGAACTCACTATTCAGTAGTAATAGTTAACCAGTGTAGATGCAATAACTATTATGCCACACCAAAGTACCTATTAATACTAATTTACTCATACTATTAAAATGACAGTATATCAGTGCAGTAATTTGGGAGGAATCTGCTTTTTACTTAACAATAGAAAACAAATCCTTTACTTTGTTTCCAATAGAATCTTAGACGAGTACTAAGTTAGATGAGGCTGATTGATTTTATGATATTTGTTGGGTTAATTGAATTCTGTATGGGTGAGGATCAAACTCACTTCTCAGTAGTAATGAGCCTCATTAACCCACGCTAATGCACCATTGGTTCTTTAATGATTCTAGATCTCTCTTATTGTTTTTCTGCTTTAGTTTTCCAATATTCAGTACAACAAATCTTGCTCTGAAATTGTGATTTATACAGGGTGCTGCATAAATACCTCCCACATAATGGTAAGACATTGCCACTCATGTCTTACCATTATGTATAAACATTATATCAGTGACACGATGGAATATTCTTGCTATGTCTTCTAATATGAGCTCATATTGTAAGGAAGTTGTTAAGCTGCATTCACAGTTCTTTGGTTAAGGGTTAACAGCACAATGTGAATATGAACAGAGTTATCTGTCGTTTATATCTTGCAGGATTTAATTTATTTTTTCTTACTCTGGCAAAAATCCAAAATTTCTAGCAAGAGTTTATTTTAATGCTATCTTTTATATTGACATTTAGATACCTTACAATTTGAGATATGTAATGAACAAATTGCTGTTTTTTTTGTTTTTTTTTAAATAGTCAAATGTTGCTTTAGGCCTATAATTATGAGTATGCAGAGAAAAAAAAACTTTAAATTATGAATTTTAGATCACAACATCACTACCACGATCACTAAGTAAAAATATGAGAAAAATATATTTCTCTTATTTTACATGAAAAGAAAAAGAGAAATTTCTCATGTAAATAAAATAATTTCTGAAATGGAATTATTTTAATTTTGTTTTCTTTCACATTGATTTTCAGTCCAGATATTTAAAAGAAATGTCTCGTATTTACACATGCTACTGCTCAGAGGCACACATTCTTTTAAGATTGATATCTTACTGACGTGTGACATGAGAAGCACACTAAGACAGATAAGTCTAACATGTTTCATACTTTCATCGCAAAAGCAAGTTACCATGAATCATATGTTGTACATACGGATATAAGAATAAAAGAAAGAATTTGTGTTTGTGCATTGAAATTACCAATGGAGAAGTTAACAGAAAAGAGAAGTACTTTGGTTTATATATCCTTCTGGAATAGTGGTAATGTATCTGAATCCAGATCACAAGATTGTGAGTTCAAGCACACCTGAGAAACCAAACACAGGTGCTATGATTAAATTTTTTTTTTTTTTTTAAGCATTTCATCCCAAGCAAAGCAATAAAGTCACAAGGATGTAAGACATTACTAAAAGTGAGAAAAACATTGAGGGCAATAAAAGAACAAGATTGAAGGAGGCAGAAGGTGACAATTGACACTGCACTTGCTAAAGCTTGTAGTTAAACGTCAATTGCAAGAAGACAGAATGCATGGTTGTCAGCAAAAGGGACAGCCCAACATGCAAATTACAAAATGGAGATACCAAAAATAAAACAATTACAATAATTTAAATCTGAGAAGTATTTTAACAGAGGACAAAAAGAACAAAACTGAAATTCAAAGGCACATTGGGATAGTGAAAGATGTCTCCCAAAAGCTAAGCAAAGTATTAAGAAACAAAAAAATTACATTAGAAACAAAGAAAAGAGTACTGAACTGTTATGTAATATCAGTCCTCATATCTGGCAGTAAATGCTAGAAAATCTTGCAGGTGAAGCCTAGATTATATATATATATATATATATATATATATATATATATATATATATATATATATATATTTGAAATTTTCTTTATTAGGAATGACTAAATGACCTAAATTACACATAAATTTCATTTTCATATACTGATTTTCTAAGCATAGCTTAGATGCGGCACAAGGCCGAAAGTATGGGGCACCCAGTGAGGATCGAACTCACTACTCAGTCATAATTGTTCTAGTGAGACAAGCTTGCTAACCATTACACCACGTTGAGGTGCCCAATTTGAGTGTGGGTGGATAATAAAATAGTGCTCGATGTAATATAACAGAGCTGTTAAGAATATATTAATGAATATACATTTTTTTCACTTCAGCAGTAGCACTACTTGGAGTTTCATGCACAAGGAAATCTTCAGTTGCCTTGTAGAGTGACTGTTACATAATTTAAATTGAAATTATGTTACGGTCATTCTCTCCTCACCACCTGAAGATTGTGTTGTGCATCAAACTCTGAGTCATGCTACCAGTGAAAAAAAAAATGATATATATATATATATATAAAATAAATGCAAATGTCAATATTTCACTGTGTTACACTTTTCTTTTTCAACTTTACTCCTAGAGGTCGTAGCCCAACATATCATATTTTGGAATCTGGCTGAGTCTGTGAGCAAATTAAAAACATTCTGGGCCAGATCTGGACCCACAGTCCTGAAATTTTGCATTCCCAAGTTTTCATTAATGTGATTATTTGCAGTGATATTTTTTTAACATGAATTTTTGCATCAAATCTTTTTGTGCAATAACAATTTTTATAAGTTCAAAATAAATTTGGGAATAATCAAAATTCATTGCGAAATCCAATGAAAGTCACCCATAAAATAAAAATAAATATTTGTGCAGAAAGGAAGGACCTACATACATCAAATTGTCTTTTAATTAAGTGGTAGCAGAAGAATTATCGTTGGACTTTTAAAAGATAAGCTTAAATATGAATTCAATACTTAAATGCAATGATTAGTTTTATGTTATTCTGTAGTTTATTGTTGCCTATCGCATCTACTCCTCCCTACCTATTATCATGAAGGTCCAATTAAAATTCAAATTGTAATTTTGGATTTTGTGTACTAATTATTTGTTCTGTAATAGTAAATACATTGAGCACTTTTTGTGGATTAGTTTTAATATTTTATATTACTAGGATCCACTTGGATTATATACCAACAGATTTATTACCTTCTCTCTCTCTCTCTCTATATATATATATATATATATATATATATATATATATATGCAGAAATATAGTCTTAAAGTGTGCTATATTTATGGGATAAAGTGCTCAATATCAGAGATAGAGCGTGTGTAAATATAAAAGTGGACATGGAAGTCAGCACTTAGAGGCGACAGTCTGTTTCATGCTAGTGTAATCGTCAGGCGACTAGTGCTGTTATTTTTCTCGGCTATTTATATACGGGTCAGTGGTGCATTATGGGTAGTCTATTTTGGCGGTTACTTTTACCGGAAGTCACTTATTTGTTTATTTATTTATGTCAAATTATTTTGCTTGTTTTTTGTTTGTTTTTTTATTTTTATTTTTTATCTTATATATTTATTTATTTATTCTTTTATTTTTATCGGTGTTTTTGGTTAACGTAGTAAAAATTTGTTTTCTCGGTGTAACTGTAGCTGATTTTTACTGTGTTTGAGCTACAGTTGCACCGAGAACATGGCACAAATAATAAAAAAGCACAACAGAAAAATTATTAACAAACCACACGAACAAATTAAACCCACGTGCAACTGCAGAATAAAAAACGAATGTCCCTTAAACGGTAATTGTTTACAAAACAACGTAATCTACCAAGCCACGACAAAATCAGCAGATAATGAAGAAAAAGTATATATAGGAGTAACCGAAGGACCATGGAAACAAAGAAATTATGTACACAAAATGTCTTTCACAAATAGTAAATATGCGAACAGCACAATGCTTTCTAAGTATATCTGGGAAATAAAGAACAAAACACACACCACACCAAAAATATCTTGGAAAATAAGGAAAAAAATCATCGGCCTACAACAACCTATCAAAAACTTGCAAACTTTGCTTGGAGGAAAAAATAGCTATCATTACCTTCCCAGATCAAAATAAATTATTAAATAAAAGATCCGAGCTAATCTCAAAATGTAGACATGAAAACAAATTTTTACTACGTAACTTAAAATAGAAAAATAAATAAATATATAAACAAACAACAATAAAATAAGCAAAATAAATTACTCCAAACAAATCACAAAACCACACCTGTTAGAATATACGAAATAAAATCAAAACAAAAGAACGGACGAAAGTTATAACTGTTATACAAATAAAAATAATAATAAAAAAAACATTAATAAAAGATAATATACTACGTTACTTAAAAACCGAAAGCCAAAAATATATAGTGTAACAAATAAATAACAACAAGTATAATAAATCGATCTAAATACATCCAAATATATAAATAAACTAACAACCGATTACGATAAACTAGCTGTTTAAAAAAAAAAACAAATAAAGATAACCAACCTAAATAGATAAATTAAAAACTGCTCCCACCTAAATAATAGGCAGAAAAAACCCCAACATCACACCCCAAAATTCAACAAACAGATTTAATCAATGACAAATAAACAAATATATAAGATAAAAAATAAAAATGAAAATAAATAAAAACAAGCAAAACAATTTGACCCAAATAAATAAGCGAACAAGCGACTTCCGGTAAATGATGGCCATTATAGACTACCAACAATAAGCTATATAAACAAATTTTTACTACGTTAACCAAAAACACTGATAAAAATAAAAGAATAAATAAATAAGATAAAAAATAAAAATAAAAATAAAAAAACAAACAAAAAACAAGCAAAATAATTTGACATAAATAAATAAACAAATAAGCGACTTCCGGTAAAAGTAACCGCCAAAATAGACTACCCATAATGCACCACTGACCCTTATATTTATATATATATATATATATATATATATATATATATATTTGGCTGAAAGGCAATTAAATTTCTTTGATATTTTCTATTCCCCTTTTTGTTTTTTTGTGGTTTGATCCATTTTTCTGAAAAAAATTTGAACATAAATTATCCATTGTCTTCTGAATGTCTTTGGCTATCATACGCCATTTTCAAAGTGTTTATTATTTTTGTTGCGATAGGTTTGTGTCGATGTTTGTATTGTGTTTTCCGTGGTTGTTTATGAGTATGGAGTTTTCATGCATCTTGTGCATCATGCTTTTTTTTTTCAAATACTGTGAAATCACATGACCTATAAGAATCACTGGTTCGTCTTTTCCTCTTGCATTCATTAACCTCCTTCTAAATCTGCCATTAACATAGTGTCAGCTATTAAGGTTACATCTTCAGATTATATATCCACTAATTCACTCAGTAAATCTGGTGAAAACACATGTGGGTGTCAATTACCCTCACTAATTTATCTTAGACACAATGTCACAAAAGAATAATAATAAGAAACAAGAAAATTCAGACGACAAATTGTACAAATAAATAGATTTTTATATAACACATGTACAAAACAATAGGTATGAATGTTATTTAAAATGGTGAAATAAACTTATCTTTTTAGATTTTTGTGTGAGGTAATGTACCAGTTTGATAGACTGCAAGTTGTAGGATAATTTGTGTGAATTTGGAAAAATTCAGTTCAATGTAATATTGTTTGCATTCAAAATAAACAGTTCAAAGTTTGTGGAAAAAGCGTGTGTGAATGTTTCTTAGGTTGTTTTTTATATTTGAGTGTCTGTCACTTCCTTGTTTGCTGATATGAGTTTAGTTTGCATTGAAAAAAGGATATAAAATGTGGTTATGTTAAAAAGGATTGGACTTCAGTTGAAAGTTATTTTATGATGAGTGTCATCACGTAGCATGTAGCTTTTTCAGCTGATTTTTCCCTAACCTCCATTTCTTAATTGTTTGTTGTTTATATAAGTTATGTGATAGGCTCCAGAAAATGTTTTAAAATTTTGGTGCAATTGTAACTTTGATCGGGTCAAATTAAGTTCAGATGTGCAGATGTACTCAACAACATCCCCTATGATATTTTTGAACCAATCAAATTACATTAGTTGTGTAATTTAATTTGGAGAATATGTTTTGTTTAATTTTTGAAATTTTGAGAAAAATATAGGATCTGGATCCTATACACATCATTGTTGCATGAAGATGCCTACTATAAAGAGGTGAAACATGTATTTGAATAACTTTTCCACTTGGTCTTATTATCTCCACTTATGTTCATGCACAAGCAAATTGTTTTTTATTTTATTATTCACCCATTAGAATGTTCAAGGGCCACTCTAGGTAAAGAGTTGATGAACATAAGAGGAAAAGTAGAAAGTAAGAATTATAAAGATATGTAGGATGGATAAAGACTGATCCTAGACTTGAGGTGGTTAAGATTGTAGCATTTGTGGAAGCATCTATGGAGCTGTCAGTTCCACAAACTACTGGTTCTTGGGAAGAAGCTGTCTGAACGGAACTGCCTTTGTACCAATGGAATATGGAGCGAATAAGGGTGATTCAACCCTGCGCATATAGCTAGGTGGCTCTCAGCTGTAATAGTCTAAATTGATGACATTAAACAATGAAGATCATCTGAAAATTTGCCATGGAAGCAGTGATACATTTGCGACATTGCATCTGTAGAAAATTATTCCTCTATCCTTTCTGTTGCTCAAGCTTTTTTAACCTCTTAAGTTTATTGCATTGTGCTTATTGAATGCCTTAAGAGACACAAACATAATCAGTCTTTGTACATTCCTCTTACTCTTTTTGGCAGCATTCGAACCATCAAAGCTTCATTTCAAACCTGGCTTCAAACAAATATAAAGAGAAAACGGAAACAAAAATAACACTTATACTTAACATCGGAAAGAGATGGTTGAAATTTCTACAATGCATAATGAAGAAAATGGGTTTAGAAAATTTGTCACTGACAGGGCATATTGAAAGTAAAAGGCACAGAGGAAAGCATCACATAATCCCTGCCTAATGAGCCTTTTGTGTAAGTGGTTCGCAGAAAAAGGATTAGGAGAGATAACAAAAAGACAAAATTTACTAAGTGCTACAAAGGACAGGAAATTGTGGAGAGCCATAATCACTAACATCCTGAAGGGACACAACACATAGAAGAAATGATATGGGCATCTAGTGGTTATCAGCACAGAAAGTTCATGTAAAAATGAAGCAAACTGTGAGAAATTCAGAGCTGCATGTCCAAATATGTGCAGATTTGCTCTTCCTGTGATTGTCTTTCTTCGACTGCCCACTTTTTCACTGCCACAGACTTTATATTTGTTTGAAGCCAGGTTTGATAATTTGTAAACAGAACATCTGGACTATTCCAACTGTTTTCTGTTAAAAATGACAGAATTAGTCTGCCATGTTTTTTCTTTGTATCATTGAGCCAATGGTATTGGCAGGTGCAACCCTCAGCCTTTATGAAATTAAGTTGATTTCTTTTGCACAAAAGTGTAATTGGCATGCTGTGTTCAAATTTGGGCCAAGCTTGTTGTGTGAAAACCTTTGAGAAATGCATGAATACACCTCTTCACTCTTTATCTGTAGGTGGTATAGCAAGGCAGACTGGGTTCTCTGGATTAGGTTGTCAACCAGTCTAAGAGAAGGACAACTCTGAAATAAAAATAGGGGACTGGCAAATTCACCGCATAAAAATCAACAGAACGCACAGTAGGAATGCCTCGCCTGGAGATATGTGTCCAATACCACACGCTGCATTGGCACTAACGAGAGAAGAGTGCAATGATGAACATGTTTTCTATCCTGCATCTGTGTCCTTCAGTTTTTAGTTTCTGTGCCTTTCCAATTTATCTATGACCACTCTAATTCTTTGCATTTATCACTGATGTTTTTGTTTAGCTATTTACCCACTAGACTATTTTGGCCCTTCCCACATAAGCATTTCTAAAATCCTGATGCCCCCGCCCCATGACATATAATTCTTATTATTCAAAAAATGAATTCCTATTCATGTAGAAGAAAGGCCATAAACTTAACTTTCCTTAAGAACTTCAGACTTCATATGCAATAGTATTGTCATTTAATTTTATAATTTTACAATATTTATAAAAATATTGCTGTCATGGGTATGACAATAAACTGTGTCCTGGGTAAGAAAATAAAGTACGTCCAACAGCAAGGCCTCTGATCAGAAGGTTTTGAGGAGCATGAAACCACCTCTTAATTGCTGGTGTTCCCAGCTCCACCCTGACACCGTGTGGTAGCACCTGTTAGGGTCCCAGCTATAGGCAAACCATTGACTCCCAACCTGACTCAAAACACTATGAAAGTGTAAAAATAGGTTTTAATACCAGAAATACTTTGTAAAAAAATTATTACCAGCAATAAACTTTTGAAGAAACAAAATATTACCAGCAATAAAAATCTTGTTGGCATTAAATAATCCATTGAGGTTAATATGCCACAAAACAAACCAAATCTAACTATACATTTTTGAAAAAAAAAAATATTAGCAGCTATATATTTTTTGAAAAGAAATATTACTAGTGTTACATTTTTGAAAAAAATATTACAAGTAGTAAAAATTTTGTCAGCATTAAATAACTCATGTTGGTTGATATAAAACAAAACAAACCAAACTATAAAAATATTGTGTTATATATATTAATGTATTTTCCCAGCTTTTTTTGTATTGAATTAAAAGCAAATCTTCTCCTTATCAGAAAGACTTGAAAGAAAGAAATTCGTTTAGACTTTTCTGAAATGAATTCTAGGCAAATCCTCATATACAATCCTTCTTCAATCATACAGTACAAATCTAATTACACATGTACATACATATACAAAAATATTTTTACATATGCATACTGTATGCGATTCTGGTGTTCAGCTGGTACCGTTCATATTCTTTTAATATATTAAGGCCTAATCCCAGGACACCTTCCCCACCCCAGTCTGTACCTCTCCATCAGGAGGAGACTGGCTTTATTGCCCAGCACCTGAGATGCGCCCAAAATGGGCAATGCCAAGGGAGCTTGAGCAATTTTTCCATGATATTGCCATTAAACCCACCCTAAATCTTGACCTTGTGTCATATTCAGTAGTGATATGGGTGCACTGATTAATACCTGTATATGCTTAGTTGTATATATATACTCATACAAACCCACTAGAAAAAAAAAATCACTCTTAATAACTCATTCTCAAATTGCCCTCCTCCTGTGGGGCATGCAACCCACATTGGGAACCACAGCACAAGAACATTGTTTATTTGTATTTCCTACTGTTAGAATCCACTTAATTTTCTCTTGAATTTTCTTTCTTAAGAGAGTTCTTTAAATGATTTCACCCCAAGCAAGGCAGTAAAGCCACTAAACACCAGAGGTTACTGAGTGTGAAAAAAAAAAAAAGAATAACATTATTAAGGAACAAGAACAATAAAAGAATAGTAATGAAGAAGACAGTAGATAATAATTGACATTTCATTCAAACTTTTGAAGATCAAAGTTGGCTGGAATGTAAGAAACCAGAATAGAGTTCCACAAGTGAGATGTGTGAGAGAAGGAACTGTTAGTATAGAACTTACCATTACATCTAGACAAATTGACTGCAAATTGATGAGACCTTGTTGCCAGTATTTTATTGTGTGCTTAAATTCATCAAATCTATGTACTATAGAGCAAACTTGATTAGAACAATTACCGTGAAACTATTTATAGAAAAAGCACAGAGAAGCAATATTACAATGGTGGAAAAGGGACTGAAGTCAGTATGCCAGGTTGGAATCAATAACATTACAGATTCTTTTTTGGATGATGACTTCTGATATTGTCATTCATGCTTACATTAAGGTGTTCCACGTTGAATCCCTGGCATGTTCCAATGCTTTGTACTTGATGTTAACTGCAACTGCATATACTTCTCTGCAAGTCACTGTGCTGTTTTTCATACTGCCTTTAGAAAAATCTTTGGGATCCTTTAATTACCATAACCTTACACTTAAGTTTTATATAACTCTGCTTGGGTTATGCCTTAGTGGGAATATGAGGAGTGATACATTTAGCCAAATGGTTTCAATTTAAATGGAGATAGAAAGACCAAGACGCAAAATCTATTCTTCTATGAATAACGAACACAGATAAGCATATGTGCATGTAGATAGAAAAACACTTAGTTTCTATGACAGATACTTATTTTTCGATGTAATTACTTTCCTTTCTTCATCCTGGGTATGACAGTAAACTACATCCAGCAGTAAAGCCTCTCATTGGGAGGTTTTGAGGATCATGGAACCACAGGTCAATCCTGACCCTAGTTGATAGCATCTGTTAGTGTCCCAGCTATGGGCAAATAGTGAATCTCTAAACTCGGGTCAAAACATGAATATATAAAAATACATTATAAAAAATTACCAGCAATACATTATTGGAAAAAAAAATACTAAAGCTCACAAGAGAATAAAATTTTGCCATTGAATGACCCATAAGGAGTTGATGTGCCATTGAACAGGATAACCAAACCTTCTTGCCAATGCAGTTCTTTCAATGATGAAAATTGATCAGATGGATCAAATACTATACAATGCAATATACAGATTAAAATTCAGAACTGATAACCGACTCAGCTTACATTCACCTTGGATAGTTATAAACAAAATGAGATAGAATATTAGATAAAACAAAAGCTGACAGAGATACAGTGAAATTTTTCTAATCAAAATTCAACTCTGTATCAGCATCAAGACTTTGTGAGCCACCTTATAAACAGATATAAACTAAATGAGATAGATAATTAGATAGAAGATAGAAGGAAGACTTATATAGATTGATAGATGGAACAGAAACTGACATGGATAGATAAATAGATAGAAAGAACAGACTGTGATAGATAGATAGAACAGACTGAGATAGATAGATAGAAAGAACAGAGACTGAGATAGATAGATAGAAAGAACAGAGACTGAGATAGATAGATAGAAAGAACAGAGACTGAGATAGATAGATAGAAAGAACAGAGACTGAGATAGATAGATAGAAAGAACAGAGACTGAGATAGATAGATAGAAAGAACAGAGACTGAGATAGATAGATAGAAAGAACAGAGACTGAGATAGATAGAAAGAACAGAGACTGAGATAGATAGAAAGAACAGAGACTGAGATAGATAGAAAGAACAGAGACTGAGATAGATAGAAAGAACAGAGACTGAGATAGATAGAAAGAACAGAGACTGAGATAGATAGAAAGAACAGAGACTGAGATAGATAGATAGATAGATAGAACAGAGACTGAGATAGATAGATAGAAAGAACAGAGACTGAGATAGATAGATAGATAGAAAGAACAGAGACTGAGATAGATAGATAGATAGAAAGAACAGAGACTGAGATAGATAGATAGATAGATAGATAGATAGAAAGAACAGAGACTGAGATAGATAGATAGATAGATAGAAAGAACAGAGACTGAGATAGATAGATAGATAGATAGATAGAACAGAGACTGAGATAGATAGATAGATAGATAGAACAGAGACTGAGATAGATAGATAGATAGATAGATAGAACAGAGACTGAGATAGATAGATAGATAGATAGATAGAACAGAGACTGAGATAGATAGATAGATAGATAGATAGAACAGAGACTGAGATAGATAGATAGATAGATAGAACAGAGACTGAGATAGATAGATAGATAGATAGAACAGAGACTGAGATAGATAGATAGATAGATAGAACAGAGACTGAGATAGATGAATAGACAGATTTGAATAGTGACTGATATTGATAGATAGGACAAAGACTTACAGGGATGGACAAATAGAACAGGAAGTGATAAAAATGGATAGATGGAACAGAGACGGACATGGATAGATAAATAGAACAGGGAGTTAAATGGATGGATAGATGGAACAGAGTCTGATACACTTGTAGGAGTCTTGAATAAAAGTAGGGATTTGGAAATTTTTTTCAAAATCTTAGTGGGGTGAGTGGGCAGAATTAGTTAAGAAATTTGTTTGAGTGAAGGAATGGTGTATAATTAATATCCAATTTTTATTTTTATTATTAAGAACAGATTTTTATTTTTATAATGGGAATTAATCAGTTCAGTTTTGTTACTTTCACTGTTAAAATATTTCTTACTACTACAATTACAATCAGATATAGACATTTGGAATTTGGGCAAATGCATAGTGAGGAAGAAATCTCAGAGAATTTAACATGCACAAGACACAGTAAAATCAAGAGGAAAGAGTAACCGATTTAACAAGTTTCAGTGAATGGATGACAGAACAAAGATGAAGAGAAATGGTAAAGAATCAAAAGTTACATAAGCTACAGAAACTAAGAAGTTGTAGAGAGCCATGATAGCCACATCCTGAAGGGATATGGCACATGAAAGATTATTATTAGAATTGGCAGAATTTATTATATTTTTCAGTGGGTTCTCTGCAGTTATTTTTCCCAGACCGCAGGGGATGATAAAAATTAAAAAAAATTAACATGAATGCCTTTTCAGCTTGAAATTCTGAGGAGACATTCTTTGGGGCTGAGCTGTTCAGGTTTTGCTTATACATTGGGAGGAACACAGATTTCTAGTATTGTTCCATAAAGTTTATCTCCATCCATAGAGACCTTGGATAGAAAGATCCAACAAGTCTTCAGATCTTGTATGATATGCTGGCAGTGTCTGAAGGGATTGTCTTTGATCTTTAAATATGGAGCATCTTTAAAATTGCATTGCTACACATTTGGAAAACAATTTCTATACTGACAGACATTCTTTCTGCTTGCCCATCTGTTAACAGAAATAACATTGGGAATAGCTATGATGATACATGCAGCTAATCTGTTTTCCTCCTGTTGCCATTCCTAAGTAGATAAACTCGATCATTGTTATTTAAGCAAAAGCTCGGATCATGACAGACATGTCACTATCATTACTGGATGTCAGATATATCAGAATAGAAATCTTTTGCTAGGAATTCTTTCTCTTTGTGAGTCCATCAATGATGCTGTAAATAATAAATCAAGCAGCGATAGCCTATTTGTGAGAGTAGTATAGCAAAATGCTGGATAGAACTTGTATACTCTTCAGCTCAAACTACCGTTGATAAGTTTTGGTCAAGTAATTCTCTTCTCACTTGTTGAAAGAAATCAACCATTTTTAACCAGTTTCATTTCAAGCAGCATTTTAATAAATGCAAATTTAGATATTATAGATGGCCAAATTTATAAGTTGTTTTGAAATTTGGAGATTAAATATTTTTGTTATTGCTCATGATTTTTACCATTAATTTTGAACTTTTTTTTCTTTTGCTTTTTCATGTTTAGTTAATCAGGTAGAGTCTATAACTGTACCATTTTACAGCCATTATCTCTTTCTTTCAATTTATACAGTACTCTGTGGGTGGGACTAAAAATATGCTAACTGCATCTTTAATGATTGGATATTCGCAGACTTGGGTCCATATTGGACATGTGTCCCTTTTCTGATTCTCATATAAACTGGATTTAATCTACCTGTTAAAACAGAGCACAAACTTGACCTTGCCTACTGTTTTGAATTAAATGCAAACTTGACCTCTGCCTCCTTTTTTGATTTAAGTTCAAACTTGACCGCTGCCTGCCTATTTGATTTCAGTGCAAACTTGAGCGCTGCCTACCTATTTAAGTGCAAACTTGACTTATATCTGCTTTTTGACTCCTAGTGTAAACTAGATCTCTCTCTACTTTTTTGACAATTCATTGTGATTTCTTCTGTGAGAAATATATTCAACTTTAAATCATGCAACACTGATTGCAATCTCATTAAACACCCCTAACCCAACCAATTAATTCCAGTCTGCATTATTGACTAATTAAGTATGTATGTTGTGAACTTCTTAAATTAATTTTTTTCATTATTATACATTTGGTAATTCATCAGATTTTAACGAATTTTGTTATTGTTTTGCTATTTTTAATCACATTTTTAGATTATCCTTTTTTTTTAGCTTTTAAATTAAAATCTGAGAAATGAGAATGAAGATGTCAGATTGGAATTTGTATTAATAAGTGCCGTATAAGATCTAAAGATACTGAAGCTGCCAACCAGTTTTTGATGGAAACCTGTATGATACCAGCAATGACTAAGCAAAGAAAAAGGAATGACAATATAAATATAGTTCATTAGAAGAGACTAAATGCATGTGAAATTGTAATGTTTGAAGAAAAACTATAAAAATGTATATATCTCAAGATCTGGTAAAAATAACAAATTAGACAAATTCAAATTATAGAAAACACATTATCAGAACATATTCTGCTAATTGATCAGTTTCAGACAAATTTTTTCAGAAATTATTGGTATTGAAAATTATTAATAAGATACGATATCCCTACGTAATAGCTACCAAATTAAAATAGAATTTAATTAACTTATAATTGATGAAGAAACACAAAAATTACACTGCATTTTAAACATTAATCAAATTATTAATCTGTAAAGTTTCAGCTTTTAAGCATTTAAAGTTATTAAGATATTAGAAACTTGATGCTCTTCAAGTAAGAAACTTTCAAATAGAGCCAAGCATTTTTTCCATTTGTTATTTGTGCACATTTTGTATTTACTTCTAGTGTTGAAACCTAGAAAAGGTTACTGAATAAGAATAACCAAAACAAAGCTTAGAAATGGAACGTTAATCTTTATAACATTAACAACATACAAGATTCACCAATGGCATGTAGTAATTAATTCACTGCTAACTATGGTGAATCTCCAAGACAGTATATTCCACTGTATTTCTGAGGATTGGAACATACCCATTATAGTCTATAGGTACAGTATAACACCCCTCTCTTTTTAGATGTACTCTGCACAGAGTCAATATCTTTTCCTTTTTGGGTTGATTTTGATTCTCTCTGTATCGCTTCTTTTCCTCTTACTTTGTCTTTTTCTGACTTCTATCACAGGGGCTTTCTGAGGAATGGGCACATTGAATGTGTCAAAAAGAACTTGCATGGGTTCAACCTCCACTGGAGTATTGTTCTCTTCGTTTATATGCCTACATTTTATTTGATTACAGTGCCTTCTGTGCACCATTCACGGTCCTTTAAATATACCGTCCTACCGATCCTTCGGACGATAGTTCCAAACTCCCAATATCTTTTACCTGTCTGATACATCTGGTAAAATAACTTTTGACCATCTTCGTAAAATTTATTTCTAGCTTTTTTTTTTTTTACTGTACATACAAGTTTTTTCTTATTGGGTATCAGCTTGTCAGAAACCGATCTTATTTTCCATGCAAACATATATTCTGCTGAAGTCATGGCCTAAGGTGCATTTTTATTTGGTGTAAGCCGATACACCTGTAGAAATTGTTACAATGCTGCAACTGTGGATCTACCACTGGATCTTTTTTAGAGCCCTCCTAAAGGCATCCACAAAACCCTCTGCCTGGCCGTTTCTTCTACGGTGGTAAGGTGCAGTTGTTATGTGCTCTACCACAAAGATTTTACAAAATCCCTTGAATTCTTTTGATGTAAATTGGGTGCCATTATCCAAAACAATAGAATCTGGTACCCCAAACCTGGCAAACAGTTCATTTAGAAACACAATTACTACTTGCATAGTTGGTTTCTTACGTCTCAATATCTCTGGTGTCTTGGAAAAACTGATGAAATAATATGACCCATTAAGTGGACCAGCTAAGTCAGTATGCTGATGTGACTATGGACAGTCAATTTCTGGCCATAAATTAAATTTTATTGGTGGTGCTTTAGCTACAAAAGCACAGCCTTTGTATGACTTTACCAAACATTCGATGTCTCTATCCATGCTACGCCAGTATACATAACTTCTCATTAAGCTTTTCATTCTGGATATACCAGGGTGTCCTGTGTGGAATTCTTTCAGGATTTGTTTCTGTAGTGATGAAAGTACCACCACTCTTTTACTGTACAGGAGAACTTGATTGCAAATTGTATATACCTCGGATTCTGTTTTATTCCTATCCTTTAGTTTTTTCTTCATTACCACAATAAAAATGTCATCCAACATTTTACTTTTTATTTCTTCCAAAATCACAGGTAGTTCCCACACAGTATTGCATAGTACAAGTTTTATTTCTACTTCCAATTGTAGAGAAGCAATGATCGTGTCTTTCTTGGAATAAGTCTGGACAATCTGTTCACGTGACTCAATTTGCTTGATGGCAAGAATTCCATTCTGAAATCTTAATTTAGTAGAATGGTTCCCCATTGTTGTAACCTATTAGCTGTATGGGTCAGTAGTTCTTTTTTGGACCCATAAATGGCGAGCAATTGTCTGTGATTCCTTTGTAAGGTAAACTTTCTCCTGTGAATGAATCTATGAAATTTCTTAAGGGCAATCCCAATCCCTAAACTCTCCTTTTCTATCATGGAATACTTTTTTCGGCTGTAAGAAGCGCCCTGAATGCATGTGCAATAGGTTTAATTGAGCCGTCTTCGAGTTTATGCATAATGCAGGCATCCTATTCTGTAGGCACTAGCATTGCTTGCTATGATTATTTCTTCTTTTGGATCGTAATGTGTCAAAAACAAGTCCGACATTAGCATTTCTTTAATTTTTCCCAAATGCCTCCTGGCACTCAGTCGTCCAAACCCATTTAGAGTCTTTTTTTTAATAGTTTGTTTAACGAAGCTTGCAAACAATGCATGATTGGCACAATTACATTGTAATAACTTGCCAAACCCAGGAAACCTTGTAGGGAACTGACATTTTCAGGACTAGGCATGTCTTTTATAGCACTGGCTCGTGCTGGATCTGGTCTCCTGCCATTTTTGTCAATTATTTCTCCCAAATATTTGATTTTTATCCATAAAAACTCACTTTTCGTATTTCAGCTTGAATCCATAATCTCAAATCCTTCTGAAAGGCTTAAAAATATTTTTCTTGTGTTCTTCTGGGTTTCCACTTTTCAGCAAAATATTTTCAAGATAATTGACTGCAAAGTCAAGTCCACTAAGCATCGTATCCATTACTTCCTGAAAAAACGCTGGGGTGATCTTTATTCCAAAAGTCAAACCAGTGAATTTATACATTCCTCGATGTGTGGTTATTGTAAGTAATTTTAAACATTCCTCATCCACTTCATTCATTACCTAGGTTGATTTTTGAAAATATCTGACCCCCGCAAAGTTGCACTAAAACCTCTTCCGTACCCGGAAGTGGGTAATGATAACTTTTGAGGGCATTGTTTAAGCCCATGGAGAAATCTGTGCAGACACATATCTCTTTAGACTTTTTCTTTATATAGACAGTTGGTGAAGCCCAATCTCTATATTCCACCTTAGATAAAACACCCATTTTTTCAAGTCCGTCAAGCTCATCATTGATCTGTTTTAAGGATGCAAAGGGTACATTCCTTTTCTTTTTGAAAACTGGTTGTACGTTTTCCTTTAGCTCGAATTTAACTCTCATTTTCTTGCACCTCCTAACCCACCAGAAAACACCCCCCTGGGAATTTAATTTTTAACACTTTCTTCAAACTTTCTGCTTCATTGGTTACTTGTATTTTTCATTACAAAGAGTCTTAATTTCAAGGTTTTATTGTTTAACGTCATATTTGTTATAAATTCCCCTTTGAATTTTATTTTCTGTCATTTAGCACTATAAGCGATTTTCTTGGTAACCATTAACATTGGTTTACCTATTTTTCTCCATGTATATACATTTATTATGCCTAAATCGGATCCGCTATCCAATTATAATTTGATATTTTTCTTAAGGATTTTTACCTGCATAAATTTGCTTATATTTTGACCAGCAGATTCATCCATATTAGTAACTTAAACATAATTCCTCACTCGTCTTTTTACTTTTGTCCTACAGTGGGTTTATGTACTTTTTTTCCGCATTAAAAACATTCTTTATTTTTGTATGGACAGTCCTTATACCAATGTAATTCTCCACATGCGTAACAGGGGTCAGGAGTAATGTTTTTTTTCCTTCTTCACTTTATTTTTTTTTATACACTTTTTTAATATGTGACACACTGCTTATTTCAATATCTTTGGCATCTTGTTGGACATTTATGAACCTCTGACAATCTTCTGCTAGGTTTTGTAAAGTGAGATTGAGTTTGTTTTCCAGTTTATTTAAAACCCTTCTGATTTCAGCATCTTGTATTGACACCAAAAAATATCAGGCATCACAAATGCTCATGAATGTTGTGAAATTGTCATCTTCCTTTTTTACTAAGTTCATACATTTCCATCTTTTATGAAACAATGATGTCTTTGGGCTGAAAACTTCTGAAACTGTTTCTTTAAACATTAGGTCACTAATTTTCTTTGGAAATATGTAATTTACAAACTTTGTGCGCTCAACAGCACCTAGTTTCCTTAGCACTAGTCTGACCATTTTGTGGTCAGACCAATTTGTACAGTGTGTTTTGTAAAGGTCTTCGTATCTACGGAAATACAACGAAAAAGTTACCTCCTCTTTTGGCATATAATGAAATTCAGTATTCACATTTATGATATTTGTTCTTGTTACTTGTTAATATTTTCTGTTGTTGTTCAAGTCTTTGTTTTTAATGTCTCTGTTGTTCGTCTTGTTGTCTCAATATTTCCTGTAAAACCATTTTACAATCCTCCATTTTGTACTTTATGTGAACTAACTTACCACAGAAATATATATATATATATTCTTTTTTACACAATTGTTTCTAAAAAACACTTTAAGTATTCCTTCCAATTAACTTCCAACACAACATCTTTACCCCGAGAAACTCTCTCAACAATACATAATCTTTGCAAACTTCAATTTCATGTACGTTTCATTATGTTTTTGTTGTTCTTTGTAGTTGGAATAAAATCCCGTTTTTCTGAATGTTGTATTTCAAACGACTTGGTAAAAATCCATGTAATTCTTAGAAAATCCTTGTAGCCAAAAATGCTTTGTAGCTTTGGTAATTATTACATGAGCTTTACCAATATCATTATTTGTAGAATATTGAATTCATGAATTAGTGAGTTCTGTTCTGCCAAAATCTTTGTTTGCCAAATGTTGTACTGGTGAACATTTACTTGAGTTTGTTCCAAAAATTCTGTAACCTAGAAAAAGTTACTGAATAAGAATAGCAAAAACGAAGGATGGAAATGGAACGGTAATCTTCATTACATTAACAACATGCAAAATTCGATAGTGGCATGTAATAAGTAATCCACTGCTAGTGGTGAACTAGTGGTGAATCCCCTAGGCAGTATATTCCACTGTATTTATGAGGATTGGGACATACCGATTACAGTCCATAGGTACAGTATAACAGCTATATTGGCAAAACCATTCATAAATAAAGGATGACACATCAAGTTAATAGATGTCCATGTGATATTACAAGTAGTAGACAGATGTAAGAGTCTGAGTCGATACAGTAAGAGAAATCTTCCTGTGTCTAGTCTGCTTCCTTTCATATGGAAACTGCCTTTATAAGTAAAAAATGGATTGGGAAAAAAGGCTTATGCCCATATCATGTTGAAACACCAGTTCTCATATGGTCACCAAAGTTAAGCAACATTGAGCCTGTTAAGTTCCTATATAGGTGACTGCTTGGGAATACCAGGTGCTGTAAGCTTGGATGTATTGGTGGTGTAATGGATAATGGCTCAAAATTGAAAAATTAGAGAGCAGAGTTCAAATTCCAGTTGGGTTCGTTACATTCATTTACATGCAAATACTCTTGGAAAAGATATGAATCCACCTCTTCTCCCCACCAGCTATGGGTTAATTAGAATTTTTATCAGTAAATCATTATCTTGAAAAATTTCTTACAATCTAAAAATATATTCTGGCCTTAAAATGTTTGCAAAAGGTTGATAAGCCATAAAAATGAAACCAATCAATCAGTGACTGGGGGGAGGGAAAACATTTTTTTGTTAATCAATATTTCTGGAATATATAAAATTTTGGATTTACACTTCATCTGCTTTCTTTTCCTTTTCTTTTTGGATCATCAGTTGAATATTTTTACCAGGCCAATGTTCTCCTTCACAACCACCTCAGCCAACTCACGTAGCAGCTGTTACTATATTTGAAGGAAGATCCAAACAGTTGTCTTGAACTCTTTTGATCATCTGTCCACTATTCAGCTGTAATATAAGTTTTGATCTCAGAATCTTTGTCAGGCAGGATAATTTCATCTGAAATTTATTTCTTGTACTAAACTTAATAAAAGCAGCTGTACTCAGTTGTTTGTGAGAAGCCATTTAAGAAATTTGAGATGATCATTTCTTTTTTGCGTAGCTGATTTGATGAATGTTACAAAAATTTAACAGTTCCTCAACAAAATCCCCAAATTTATAGTTTGATTATCTCAGTGCTTTAGAAAAGTTATTGATGGTTACCCATGTCAGATTTAATGCCTGCTCACTGCACTTTTGAAATGCAAGCCTTACAAAGACAAATGAATTCTTGCAGAAAAGTAGGCAATTCAAATCAATGAACATCCTTCAAGGAAGACGGATATTTTTTCATTTTTTAAAATAATGAAATTACATCTAGTGAAACTTTCAAGAAAACCTCTCAAGGTGTTCATTGCTCGACATTTTCACTGCATTGTTATAGCCTTACTGTCTGGCTGTGCTGGCTGTTCTTGGGAAAAATAAGAAATTGTCATTAACTGGAAATGAATGACTATAAAAACACTGCTTGTAATTTCTCATAGGTTTTGACATTTTGGTTTCAATCAAATACTCTGCAGTACAGACTAAACTAAGCAACACCACCAACATACAATATAATAAAAATACGTTACAAAACAAGTCGTATTGTCTGCTACTATATATGTACACTGGTTTGAAAGTAGCACTAAGTGTTAGTTTATAACCCAAATTTCATGGTATTTTGAAAATGTACATATATATATATATGTCAACAGTAAGCAATGTATGTTTCATAAAGGCATATAAGTATGTCTACAGCATTGTCAGATGATTATGTTGCACGAATCTTCCAAGTAGGGAGGGGTTCTTTAAAAGTGATTGTTCAAAATCTTGGCTTTTTAAGCAGATGAAAATGTTCTTTGTGTTTGATATGACTCAAAGAGAATTATTTAATAAAAATTGTTGGAACCTAGACGCACTGTTACTAAAGTGAGGAACTAGCTTGTTTGAATGATGCAATGGATGGGAAAGAAAATTGATGTTAATTTTATAGCATAATGACATTGATTTTCCTGTTGCAAATAAGATACAGTAAACAAACATGGCACCAGGAGAAATGCTTCCACATAAGGCAAAGTTTCTTGTTTTTGTTCTACATAACAATGCTTGCCTTCTAAGTGGTTCTAAACAGGTAAAAGATATTTAGAAATTTCTCAAAGAATGAATATTGGAATTGTTCTTTTCAATGGAAATATACAGGTTGGTTAATGGATGGCATCAAGTCAGAGAAAAACTTGGAAAATACTTTGCTGACTGAATAATGTCATGAATTTAAGTGAATAAAATGATGCTAAATCAATCCTTTACATACTGAATGCTAATTTCTTTGTCAAAGATAATTTCACGCAGACCATCTAAGCTGGTCACTGTCCAGCATTTTTCAATTCTTCTTTTAAGAAGGTCATATTTACTTGATTTTTTTTTAATTAGAGCTTCAAAGATGGATTGACAAAGAGAAACATTTCCTTGCAAAAGATTTATAATTTCTTTCTGCATTTCTCAGATAAAGGATGATCGTTATTTACATTCGGCTAATGTTCTCATGTGACACCATTTGGCATTGGCAAATGGAAAGAAAGGGGTTAAATCCCAAAACATAGCTCAGAATGAGACAAGAAGGGTTAATGATTAGAACGATGGACACACCGGGAGAAAGAATGAAGATTTCTCTTCTCTTTCAAAAAAGAAGCTAATTTTCTGAAACTAGAGGTTACTAAAGAAAAGTGATATTGTCACAAAGAAGCCATGTGGTGATCTTTAGGGATGACAGTTGATTAATGAGGCTGTCCACAGGCCCGGGTTACAAAAACACAATATAAAGTCTCTTTGTGTAACCTCAGGTATTTGGAGTGCAACGACCCTGGCAGGGCTTGAGAGGGTAACTGCCCGAAAGGAAAACATCTGGTAAATAACTGATTTTAGACAAGGCCAGAATGAGAAAGTGGCACTAAGACACAAGGGGCCACTGAGAGTGAAAGAAAATGAGAAGATATTAGTGAGGAGAATGGACAATAAAAGAACTCATTCAGGAAGACAGGAGATGCAAATTGATGTTGCATTTAAGTTTAAAAAAATAATCCACCTATGATCTTTAAAAAGATCATAGGTGGATTATTTTTAGAAACCTATAATTAATAACGGATTTTTGTAAACCTATGATTAATACTGAATTTTCAAAAATAAACTCTAATTAGTACCAAATGTTTTTACTAACTTATAATCAATACTGGATTTTAATTTTCATAACATTTTATGATGGACATCGATGATTTAATTTTGATATTATGGGGAATTTAATGATTTTTACATAGAAAGAATTGTTTAAACCAATCCCCAAATACCTTCTATCTATCAAATTCTGTGATTTCTGTTAGTCTGCACATCCATCTGTCACACCCTCTAAAATAGCCATACATTGACCCATTGAAACTAAATTTTAGTGATCTTGCAGCAAAGCCTCTGATCGGGAGGTCTTGAGGAGCATGAAACTATTCTTAACTGATGTTGTTCCGAGGTCCACCCTGACTCAAAGTGATAGCACCTGTTAGGGTTCCAGCTATAGGCAAATAGTTAACCCCTCTCCAAAATGGGGTCAACACACTATGAAAGTGTAAAAATAGGTTTTTTATATTAAAAATACCAGCAATACATTTTTGGGGAAAAAAAAAAAAAATTATTACCAGTAATAAATCTTTGAAAAAAAATTATTACCAGTAATACATTTTTGAAAAAAAAAAAATTACTAGCAATAAATTTAGAAAAAAAAAAAAAAAAAAAATTTACCAGTAATACATTTTTGAAAAAAAAAATGATTTTGAGCAATACATTTTTCTGATGCTTTATCCGGGTTGTATCTGCCCAGTCTTCCCTTTCCAGTCTGGATAGAGTTCAAAAGTGTGAGGAATTATTTTTGTCTTTCCCACAGATAAAACATTGCAATCCTCTTGATACTTTATTGCTATTTCTATGGGAAATGTTCTGACAAGCTACATTTATTAATTCCACTAATTCTAATGCTCACAGCTAAGACCCGCCATGCCACCCATACTGGGGCAAAACAGCCTTATTCCATTTGTATTCCCTTAGTAAGGAGCTGGTCCCACTCAAACAGCTTTTTCCCACAAATCACTACTTTGTAGCACCGATTCCCAAGAGGATGCTTTTCTGACCACTACAATCTTAACCTGTTCAAGTCTGGGGTTAACTGTTATCTTTCATACATATCCTTATAAACCAAGAATCTTACTACTTATACAACAAACTCCTTGAATAGCACTCTACCTTGAGTGGCTATCTGGGCCTTGTATCAAGTGAACATTAGTAAAAAAAAAAATATATACGAAGAGCAATGAAATAATCCTTCATATAATGAAAAGATGATAACAACGCTTACTCAACATTTAATCTTTCCCGATGTCAGCAAATTTTCACAGTGTCTCCAAGGCTTCTTCAGAAACTATTGTCAGAATCTCAGATATTGTCAGTGTACTCTAGAATTGTTGAAGTTTATGAATTAAGATCATTAGATCACCAGTCACAAGCCTTAGGGCCACAAACACACTTCCATTAATGATCAGTGGAATTCCGGCAATAATCATTTGATTGTAATTATTGAAGGTGCTGACTTGCAAATTTGGCTTGTGGGCACAAGAGAGGGAATTATCATCAAAGACCGATGACATTCTTTTCTTAGACACCTCTTCAAAATATATTAAGGTGTATGGAGAGGTAGATAAATCTACTCCAAACCTCAAACAGGGTATCTTATATATCATGAAGATTTATGAGTGTTTATTAAGCTGAGTCTCACATGGTACAAGGCTAAATGGAAAAAGACAGTTGCAAGAAGATTGTGTTACACCAGTTTTCTGATTAGGTAGAAATCTGGAAAATCAGTGTTTGAAATGTAATCTTTTACTTGAACTCAAACCCCAACCACTAGCACCCCACTGTAAAATACATTCATCTTATCTATAAGACTATAGATAAGGTTGCAAGTTTAATCCTCACTGAGCATCTCACTACTGTTGCATTGTGTTGTATTGTCTCATCTCTGGCTTTTTGTATCAGCAATTCTTCGGTTCCTAATACTGCATCACAAACCGAGAGGAAAACATAATTTCCCTCAGGTTTCTTTTTACTTGCTTTATGTCAAGAGAGGACATAGTCATTGTAGCATCATTTTTTGATGGAAGCAAGAGGGAGAGCAAAATAGAAGGGCGCCAACAGTTCAGCCAGAGATTTGCCATTACCACATGATGGCTACACTCACTCGGCCGAAGGAACATCATACCAAGAATCAGGGTGTAGAAGATGTCTTTCCTCTGTTCTGTCTTTGCATATTCTCAGTTTTATAATAAAATTTAAACAAAGGCAATCCAGGAGTTCATATCCACAGTTCAGACTACCCTTACTCAGTTTGAGTCATCGAATTACTGACCAGTATGGTAGGGTCTGCCATTTTAGGCTAGCCTACATATTTTGTTCACTTGTACCGTACTAATCTAAAACTAATATTCACATTGGCTACCACCATAGAGCTATGGTTATCAAGCTCATCTTGTGGAATATTGTGAATATACAGAGTTTGGTCCTTGCTAGTTACCTCTCTATTGTGGCATCATGCCAGACTTTTTTTCTGGATGTAGGCAATTATGACCCTCTACAAATTCCTGTCTTTTGTGGCTTTAAGAACTTTTTTGTCCTGTACTATACTACTTTGTACCTGTTTTGCCATCCATTTTGAGAAACTCATAATGTACATTACTCACTGTTCCCTCCTACTTCTCTTGCGTTCACTATATCCTTTGAGTGTTAAATTCTCTTGGCCCTCTTTCCTTATTATGTGCCTTTGTATAATTTTCTTTGTTGTTCCAATTTTTTCTTAAGACTTCCATATTATATGCATATTCTGGTCATCGTATTCTTAGCACTCATTTGTAGAATCCCCTCTGGTGTTTCACTCTGTTGTAAACCCCTACCTATATATGTCAGCATATAACAAGGCCATATGTAAACTCAGCAGAAGCATACAAACTGTTCTTCAGGTTTAGATCAAGAGAAGAAAAGTGATAATTTTTTATGAATTTGCATCTGAATACATTTTATCAGTCTGTCCTGCGCATTACAAAACAGTCTGCATTGTTAACACATTGCTAACAAATGACACTTACGACATTAGTGGTTATATTTAATTTGCATAAATTTAAAAAAATATATTTTAATAAATATTACATCTGTGTTATTTACTTTTTAAATCGAATTTTAAAGTTTGCCATATATAAGCAATGTTTCTGTCAAATTTTATTTTTTTAAATTTGTATAGAAAGAATTTATATAGGCCTTGTACTGACTTAATCATTAGTTAGACAACCTGCATCAGCCATTTTTGTTGTCTGCTATTTCACATTACCTAATTAGTCAGATGGAATCAAAAAACTTTTATGAAATTATGTAAATAAATCAAAATAATCTGTTAGATTTTCTTAAAACTGTACAGCATTATTTAAACAAGTGAGATAATAGTTAGTTTGCTGAATTATTATCATTTATTATTATTATTATTAATATAAACCTCACAAAATTTTCTCTCTTGTTTCTATCATAGTCATCTGTTATGTCTAGATTAGGAACTTCAAGAGGACTTAACATAATGACAAAAGGAACTTTAGAAAACAATCTGCTTAATTAGATTTTCTTGAAACTACCAAATTATTTAAACAAGTGAAATAATAGCGAGTTTGCTGAATTATTATAATTTATTATTATAAAGATTAGAAACAGAAATGTTTCTCATGGTCAGTTCTATGTAGCTATGTTCAGAATAGGAAATTCAAGTGGACTTAGTATAATGACAAAAAGAATCTTATAAAATAGATGTCTTACTGAAGGTTTTGCTTTTACAGAAACTTTAGAGTGGTAACATTACTTCTGTTACAACTTTTCTCTATTTTTCCCATGTGTATTTGGCTAGTAAGTAAAATTGAATAGACAATAACAAGACAGATACAAAAGGAATTTTTAATAACAATGCATAAAGATCCACTCTTCTTTCTGATAATGAATTAGCAGAAAACAAACATGGAAGAGGAGTTACACTCATACGAGGAAAGATATGTCACTAATTTCCTAAGACTGACAGGACATTAAAGAATCCATCTTTGAGGAAAAAATAGGAAGTTCATTTCTTGTGTTTTTCTCAGCACAAAACAAATAACTAACGATACACGACAAAAAAAAAGAAAAAGAGCAGAATATTATCCTACACCAGCAAGAGACTGGCTATCAAAATCTACTTTTTTTGTCCTATTGGCAGGGGTTAGCCAAGTAGATATTTGCAGAGTCTTGTATAAACCCAACCAATATTTACGTTCTTGATTCTGGTACAAGACAGGCTTGTGTTTTATTAGAAACAAAGAAAAGAATGCTGGAGTTCTATGTTATATTAATCCTCTTATATGACTGTGAATGTGCGACAATCTCCTCTCAGATAAAGAAAAGATTTGATGTGGTTCTAATGAAGGATGCTAAGAATACCATGGATGGAACATGTGAGCAAGTTTTAAGGGAAATGGAAACAAAAAGGATGCTTGTATTCAGAATGAGAAAGAGTTGAAATGTCTGGTACATACTAAGGAAAGATAGTTGGAAGAATCTGACCCTTACACGGCATATTGAAGGCAAGGGGAAAGCAGCAAGTAACCTACATAACAAGCTTGTGTAAATGGATAGCAGAATTGAGACTGGGAGGGATAGTAAGGAACAAACATTGCTTAGAGCTCCAAAGGATAGGAAGTTGTGGAGATCCATGATCGCTAACATCCTTAAGGAATACAGCTCATAAAAATTAATTCTTTTTTTCTATAAATTATATGGATGTGTGTAATCTACAGATAGTTCAGCAGGACTATAGACCTGCTTGCCTCTAGCCCAGTGTTGCATTCTCTCTTTCGGCCTCTTCCAGCAGGGGAGGTCACTAGATGGTTTGGGGTCCAGAGATGAAAGAACTCCAACACAGAGGTTTTTAACTATTTTATTAATGCTGACATGTACTGACTATCTGGTGGGAGTCATTTCAGACACAAAAGAGATTTCGTCTACATCCCTTGACAGTCAAAAAACAACTCGCTGAAACCTTTCTCCTATCTTTTTTCCCACTCTAACTCAGCCACTCAAAATTGACTTCCCATATTATGGCTTGCATCTGACCCTATGGTCAACCTTAGGAAGTTGGAGCAGAGATACACTTCCTCTAAAAAATAATAGTCTGCTAAACTATTATTTAACACCAGCAGTTGGCAAATATAGGTAAATTGCTCCAGAGGTAGTAAAATCAATATTCCTGGGGGTAATAAAGTGGTAGGAAATGAATGTGGGAAGAAAGTACTAACCCTCAACTGTAAGAAGAATGTACAATTGTCAGCAAGAAAAACAACCCAAGATATGAGTGCAGAAGATGCCTTTGAAAAGCTAAGTAGAGTATAAAGAAATAGGAAAATTTCATTAGGAACAAAGAAAAGTGTGCTGAACTGCTATGTATTTATTATCAATCCTCCTACATGGCAGTGGATGCTGGAAAATTTCTTCACAGATGAAAAAGCGACTTCAGACAACAGAGATCTGTTTGTACTGAAGGATGCTGGAAATACTGTGGACAGAGCATGGAAGCAACAAGGACATTTTAAGGATGATGGAAAGAAAAAGGACTGTAACACATAAAATCAGAAAGAAATAGTTGAAAGTACAGGAAGACATAATGAGGAAAGAAGGCCTGTAAAATTTGATAGTCAGAGGGATATATTGAAGACAAGAGGGACAGAGGAAAACAGTGACTAGCCGATCTAACAAGCCTGTATAAATGGTTGGCGGAATAGAGATTAGGAGAGCTAAAAAAAGACAAACATTGCTAAGAGTTATAAAGGATATGAAGTTGTGGAGAACCATGATTGGTCACTGAAGAAAGAGGATTTGTGGAATTTGATATTCACAGGTCATGTTGAAGACAAGAACCACAGAAGAAAAGTAACCGATCTAACAAGCTTGTGTAAATGGTTGGCAGAACAGGGTGTAATGAGTTGCAGGAGATTCCAAAGTCATGTGAAGGCCATGGTTGAAGCCAATTGCAATTTTATTGAATAAATTTACTCATTCGTATTTCAAGATTTTTTTGTGTAATTTTGGTAAATATATCTGATAAAATGAGATGCCAGTGTTATTTTCATTTTTGCGTAATTTAGACAACAATTTATCACACCCTGTATAAAGGGTCAGTGAGATAATAAACTGACATTGTTAAGAGCTATAAACAATAGGAAGTTGGGGAGAGTCTTGATCATCCACGTCCTGAAAGGACATGGCACATGAAGAACCAGAGACTATCTGAACAAATTGATTTTAAAGTGCACAACTGCCATGCAACCAATTCAAAAGTAGTTTCTTTTATTTTGGGAGAGGAAAATGAGGCATAGTCTAATAAAATTGAGTTATTTTTTTTAAAAATTCTTTACATTATCTGTTCATAGTTGCTGATTTTTAGGGGATTTTTTTTATCATTTCACTCTAAAGAAAAATAATAAAAGCTACTAAGACACAAGGGAGTTATGGAGAGTGAAGGAAAATGAGAGACAACAATAAATGGACAGGATTCCAGAAGGCAGAATATGATAATTGATTTGTCTATATTTCTGAGATGAGGTATTATGTACATTATTTACATTATTCAGACTATTGTCCTCATCTTTGTCGCCATATTTATTACAACGTTTCAGCCGTTGTACGCTTTGGCCTTCTTCAGGTGCTTGGAATGTCGAACTGAACCCTTTATTTCACTCACTGGGGTAAACTGTTCTAGTTCCACGTGCCATGTTTTAATGGATGTCATTTATCAGTTATCTCCTGTTAATTTTTCCCTCTGAAAGTTCTCCGCTGCCTTAACCGGGACCCAAAGAGTGTGAGTTCAATACCCGGTTAAGGCAGTAGAGAACTTTCAGAGGGAAAATTTAACAGGAGATAACTGATAACTGACATCCATTAAAACATGGCACGTGGAACTAGAACAGTCTACCCGAGTGAGTGAAATAAGGGTTCAGTTTGACATACCAACCACCTGAAGAAGGCTGGAGTGTACAACGGCCAAAACGTTGTAATAAATATGGCGACAAAGATGAGGACAATAGTCCAAATAATGATAATTGATATTGCATTGAAACTTTTGAAGATCATAGTTGACAGAGAAGCTGGTAGAGAGTTCCACAAGCGAGAAGTGTGAGAGAAGAAACTATTAGAATAGAACTTACAGTGACATCTAGCAATTTCAACAGTAAAATGATGAGAGCTAACTGTCAATCTAGTACTACGCTAAAATTCATGAAGTCAAGGTACCAAAGTGGAAAGCTCATTAGAACAATTGCCATGAAAATATTTATAAAAAGGACAGGTTGTTTTACTTGTCTTGCTAACTCTCTCATGATGAAAAATATGCTTCTATAGAAAATTGTAATAATGTAATTCAGCGTTGATATTCCTGTTTTCAGTTATATAAATTACAATCAAACAGTACTATATGAGTAAATGTCATATTTTGAAGCAAAAGCATCCCCGGAAATAGTTAGGACAAGGTAATGCCCAAAACCATTTGCAAACTACTACAGTCAAGCCAGGCTTTTACTTACACATACAGATACACCCACACAGACATAAATATATATATATATATATATATATAATCTTCCTAACACCTTTGTATGAAATAGAAGTAAGAATCATTTCACATTATCTAAACCTGTCTTTAATTTTTCTTTTCCTTCTCGATGTAATTATTTTTTTTATTTTTCAAAACATCCTTATTTGAAAATTCATATTTTAGAATATTGTTGCTGCCAGCAATAGAATACGTTGAGTAAATTCCATGAAATCTCCAAAGACAATATATTTATCAATTACTTAAGAATAAGTAGGTTTTTAAGTCTTGTGGAAAGTAAAGTTTAAAATGTCCATTGCAAACACAACCTATTTATACTTCCTGGTATTTGGGGGAATTTTCACCTTGGATGGTTTCAAGTTTTAGGAAATATTTGCTTCTAAACCATTCCAAATATATCACTGGAAATGGACAACTTATTTTGAGAGAAGAATTTATATGAACAAAGAAAGAGAATGAGAAAAGGAATAATAATGAGAATGAGAAAAGCAAGGGCAAAAAAGCAGTGAGGAAAAATCATTCAACAGGTGTGCAATGAAGCAATAAATCTGGAACAAAAAGAAGACTGTGTTAAGAGAAAAAGAGTGATAAGGTGGGAAAGATGAAATGAGAGTGAAAGGAAAGGGAAAGATGAAATGAGAGTGAAAGAAGGAAAGATGAAAAGAGAGTGAAAGGAGAAGGAAAGATGAAACGAGTGAAAGGAGAAGGAAAGATGAAACGAGAGTGAAAAGAGAAGGAAAGATGAAACGAGAGTGAAAGGAGAAGGAAAGATGAAACGAGAGTGAAAGGAGAAGGAAAGATAAAAAGAGAGTGAAAGGAGAAGGAAAGATGAAAAGAGAGTGAAAGGAGAAGGAACGATGAAACAAGTGAAAGGAGAAGGAAAGATGAAACGAGAGTGAAAGGAGGAATGAGAGGCAAAACAAGTGAAAGGAAAGGGAAAGATGAAACGGGTGAAGGGGAGGATAGAAGGAAGAGATATGAGTGAGAAAGAAAGAATGCAAGTAGGAAAATGAAAGTAAAAGTTGAAAAGAAAAATGCAAGTAAATGACATTAATGTTTTAAAATTATATTCTTTAAAAATTTGAAATATAAACATCTTGGCAAATGTTAAAACTTTCTGCTTTTATTGTAAATATTTGTATGAATTTCAGTCAACTTTGAAGTTGTTCCATTTGCGATTTTCTTTTCTTTTACTAGAAACTAAACATAGCCACTAATTTTATTGTTAGGTGCATTTGTAAATTTATTCTGGAGGATTCTGTCAATCAAATTTTATACAAGGCTAACTTGAATTTATATTTCATGAAAATGAAATAAAAGTCTCTCCACTCAGAAATCGGATAAAGATTCTCAGTTTTTTTGTACGGTTTTAGCTTCTCTTTGATTTTCATTAATATTCTATCCCTTTTTTTTTTTCTTATTTTTATTATCTCTTCATTTTTTCTTCTTATTTGCCTTCATTTTTTTTGTTTTTTCTTCACTTTCATTATTTTATTTTTGTGATGACTTTGTTGTTTTTTAATTGTAATGTCCCATCAGTGTTTTTACGACTACATCATTATTTTATGTTCTTATTTTGTTTTTACTACCCACTTTATTGGGTTTTGTTTTCTCTACCCCTTCATTGTTTTCTGCTTTTACTATCCTTTCATTGCTTTTAGTTTTTACCATCCTCTTGGATTTTGTTTATACAATTCACTTCATTGTGTTACATTTTTACCGGCCTTTCATTGCTTTTAGGCTTTACCATTTGCTCATTTGGGGAGGGTCGGGGGATGTTGTTACTACCCACTTCATTGTGTTTTGTTTTCATTTCCCATTCATTGTTTTTAATTTTTCCCACCCCTTCATTTTGTTTTTTTTACCAGCTTCATTGTTTTCGCCATTGTCTTTTGCTTTCAGCATTCCCTTGTTGTTGTTTTTTATATTATCTACTTCATTGTGCTTTGTTTTCATTACCCAATTATATATTCACCATTTTTTGCAACGTCTTCTTGTCAATTACCAGGCAGCTTTTGATGATAACTTTTCAGTAAAAATCTGCAAGTTTTGATGTGAAAATCTTCTCAAAAATGGTTCTCATTAAAGACAGCACCCCCTCACTCTATCCTTTAAGTAATTGAAAAAGGTAATGAACACTTGGTGCCAGATCAAGTGAACACCAAGGTGTGTTTGCTAGAACAGATCAACTGAGTCCCAAACATGAGACCTGGGTTCAAACCCCTCTGTTGTCAATTGTTCAATGAAGTGACTTCTTGATAATATTAGCCTGGGGGAGACAATTTCAGAATTTGGTACTCGTAGAAGAAAAGCATACCTTGGGGTTGATCCAGGCATTGTATATAAAATTGGAGTAGATGAAACTCTTTGGAAGCCATTGATGGTTGTGTTAGCACAAAATCATAAGTCATCATGACTGAGGGTGTAAGTATACTGGGTCTGTTCAACTACTGATCATACTAGATTATATGTTCTCTCCCAGAAACTTTATCTAAAGTCTGAATAGCAGAGTTGCAACATAAGTTGCAGGTTGGCTCTGTAGGTGTTCAAGGAGCACAAGTGTACCTGAGCAGGTATAACAGGGAAGAGATAACTAGCTTAAGAGATGATCGACATATTCAGAAACCAAGCTGTCAGTCATTACATGCAGATTGACTAGGTGACCTTTTAACCTTAAAAAATCCCCATCCCTTGAAAAAAGATGGGGACCTCTTATACTCCAGATATAAAATGTGAACCTTGAATCCTGTGGCTTATGGTAAGTTGTTAGCATGGGAGATTTTTTACAGTAGGCTAACCTCTGCCTCACCAACTTTTTATTAATGATGTTGTAGAAAAACACAACTGCATGTGTGTCTCAGCAAGCCATTTAAAAATCACATTCAAGAACAGCAGAAGAAGTGGTTGATTAGCAGGGGGAAAAGTCATTCAAGATACCATAATGAGCCTTCCAAAAACACAGCATAAAAGTGGTAGTTAATTGGCAATATCTCCTCACTGTTTTTTCATTAGAATTTGAGTATAAAGTAAGTATATGCTTACTGAATTTATTCAATAAATTCAATACATTTTAAAATATGATTTGGTGGGTTTGTCTTGTACACCAAATATAGCCCAAAACCTACGTTTTAACTTGAAAATTTGGTGGTCATCTTACATGCCTAGTCCCCTTGTTTGCCAGCATTTACAGTACCAAAATATGTTTATATGCAAGAACCAATTTTCATTAGGAAAATAATGGTTGATCATTGACTTTCACTTTTCATCATTATTCATTTATTTTACATGCAGACTGTGGTAACCATCTTTGTTGTTATCACAACATTTCGGATGTTGTTCCCTCTGACATTCAAGTGATTGTCAATATGGATAACCTTCAGGATATTATTGAACTGGACCCTTTATTTGATTTACAAGTATTGATTGATCACATTCCACTGTCCATGTCCAGGGATATCTCGTCCTTATCAAATAATAACAACTCCTCATCCCAGAAATTCAAACAGAACTAATTATTTGCTATTTGCATTATTACTCTTTTATACTCTTTCAGATGTGTTTCAGGTATTGATATATTTATGAATAAGGTTCCGCAGAAGGATACTGAGAATACCATAGATGGATCATGGGAGAAATGAGGAAGTTTTAAGGAAAATGGAAGCAAAAATGATGTTTCCATTTAGAATCAAAAAGAGATAGTTGACATTTGTAGGACACATAACGAGGAAAGAAAGAAAGTTTGAAATATTAAACAACTTACAGGACATATTGAAGTGGTTCTACAGAAGGATACTGAGAATACCATGGATGGAGCATGGGAGCAATGCAGAAGTATGCTTAGAATCAGAAAGAGAAGGTTGAAATTCCTTAGAAAAATAATGAGGGAAGAGGGCTTGGAGAAATTAACATCCACAGAATATACTGAAGGAACAAAATGAAATATAGTAAACGTATTTAGTCTATGATAGGGTAACAAAACTTGAGCATATGGATGTCAAACAAGAAATGGGAAGGATAGTCAAAATACAAACGTTGCTAAGTGGTATAACAGATAGGAAGTTGTTGGGAGCTATGAATATCCAGAGGTCATACAGTGCAGAGAAGAAGAAATATGAAGCTATTACAAATTTTCACATGAGGGTACCAAAACATACCCTTTTGTAACCTGTATGCAGACCTTTATTTTGCATAAGTTTTCTATTTTGACTTTTGCTTACTTCCTGCACATAGTGCAGCAGTTTTCAGAGGAGAAAATGAGGTTCATGTGTCATTGTTGAATTCCAAACAAAACCATTGCATTCATTTTTGCGCATATAGCTCTGAAAAGTTATGAACCCATCTCTTCTCTCCCCAGCTAGGGGTTAAATAGGAAGCTAGACTGGGCTCTCTAGTTTTGATTGGCAACCAGCCTAGGAGGATGGAAAGTTTGAATTCAAAACTGCTTCGGCATGGGGCTAAAAACACCAATTCCTCTAGCCCTGCTACCTCTTGAAATCACAGAAGCAAGCCCTAGTGTAGTGAGACTATGGCCCTATACTCTATAGCAGAGTCTACTTGATTAATATATACATACAATTATAAATTACTTGATATATATATATATATATATAATTAAACTATGGTGCCATCCTTGATGAATTTTAACTTAACATCATGAAGTTAATTAGAGTACTTGAAAGGATTATTATGAATATAAATTGATATAATGTCTATATTCTTCAGTGATACATGCTTGAATGAAGATATGATGCGTAAATATATATATATGTATATAGGATTGACACTAGATCAACAATTCAAGAAATGCATTCTGGGAAACTACCCATTATCTGAAAGAATTCTGGTAATCAAGCTGAAAGGAAAAACTTTCAACATAGTTATCATAATAGTGTATGCACCGACAGCACAAAGTAAGGAAGAAGAAATCAAATTTTGCAACTCCTTGCTAAACAATGCCAAGGCTCATTGCAAATCACAAGAAGTCATAATTATCATGGGAGATTCTGAACACCAAATTAGGCAGGGAGAGGGCAGTGGAGATACCTGGCAAATTCGGACTGGGCTCCTGCAACAAATGTGGAGAAAAATGGGTGCAGTGGTGCATGGTCAGTGACAAGGTAATAGCCATCACATGATTCCAAGAACATCTGAGATGATTATAGACAGGGAGAGGCCCAGGAGGAGAAACTAAAAACCAAATTGACTACATAGCTATCAACAAAAGAATCAGGAATGCAATAGTTTACGGCAACACCTACCCAAGTGCTGACTGCTGAAGCAACCATTAACCTGTTATATGTAAACTAAGAGTGAAACTACGGAAACTGAGGAAGCCTAATGCAGCACCCAAATTGCAATACAACAAACTCTGGACAGTGTGAAAAGAAGATATGAAGGACACAATGGAAATAGAAACGCGACATGGGACACACTAAGAGAAGCTTTAGTGATATCATCCCAAATGAGAATGGATAAAGAAGAAAAAAAAACAAATGGATCACTGATGAGATTCTTGACATGGTGCAAAGAAGACAGAAATCTCTGCCAAGATATGGAATGGAATGCAGACAACTAAACAACAAAATAAGGACCAAATGCAGGCAGGCGAAAGAAGAGTGGCTAAATGAAAAATGTGCAGAAATAGAGAGATTGAGTACCAGAGACAAAGGGAATATGCATAAATAAATAAGGAAACTAACAGGACAGGAGACTTGCTCGTCGACAGGCTGCATAAAATCCAAGGATGGAACGCTCCTATTAGAGAAAGAAAAAATTCTTCAGCGTTTGAATGAATATATATTGGAGAACTCTCCCACAATGAAACAGAACAACCAGCAATACACAGAATTATTGACAGGCCTGAAAATCTAAAAACACAAGTAGAAGCTACACTGGCCAAATTGAACAAAAACAGCGCCAAACGGAATTGTAAGAGAGATGCTGACAGCCTTAGATGATTTTGGCATAGACAAGATTAAGGAAATAATAAATGAAATCTATAACAGTGAAGATATACTGAAAGACCTAAGCAGGTTTATTTTCATAGCACTGCCTAAGAAACCAGATGCAAACAAATGTGAACTCCACTAAAAATCAGCCTAATGAGTCACATAACAAAATTCATCATCCATTTTCTGATCAATAGAGCACGCAGCAGAATCAGGCCAGATATAGGGCAAGAACAGTGCAGATTTGTTAAAGACACTGGAACAAGGAATGTGATATCAGAATGTTATCAGAAAGTGCAACAATACAAATGAAGAAGAATGTGCACCTGTGTTATATAGATTACGCAAATGCGTTCAACAAAGTACGCCACAAAAATCTGTTAGAGCTGCTCGGCAACATTGACATATTCGGGAAAGACATTAGAATAATCAAAAACCTGTACTGCCTGCATAAAGATAAAAAATGAGTTCAGCTGATATACCAAAATAGAAAGGGATGTAAGGCAAGGTTGTGTCATCTCACCAGACTCATTCACCCTATACAGCGAGATAATTCTGAGAGAACAGGAAATCCTTCTAGGATTCATCATTGGTGAGCCCAATCTTAACAACATAAAATAGGCAGATGACAAAGTGCTGATAACAGACATGGAAGGGAAATTAGAAAACCCCCTAAAGAAGGTAGCAAGAAGGGGCTAAGAATAAACTCCAAGAAGACAGAATGCATGGTCATCAACAAAAGATTAGCCCAAAATGTGATTTACAGGTCAGTGATACTAAAATCAAACAGGTACAGAAATTTAAATTTCTGGGAAGTGTTCTGACAGAGGATGGAAGGTATGATGCTGAGTTCGAAAGACGTATTGGGATGGCCAAAGAGTCATTCCAAAAGCTAGGTAGAGTGTTATGAGACAGGAGGTAATCAACTGCTACATGATATCTATCCTCCTTTACAGCAGTGAATGTTGGAAAGTCTCCTCAATGATGAAGACGAGACTCAAGTCAACAGAGGTGTGGTTCTACAGAAAGATGCTAAAGGTATCGTGGACTGAGCATGTGAGTAACGATGAGGTTTTGGAGAGGATGCAAACAAAGATGAAGTTTATACTTGACATCAAGAAGAGACAGCTGAAATTTCTGGGACATGTAATGAGGGCTTGGAAAATCTGATACTAACAGGATGGATAGAGGGAAAGAGGAACAAGGGAAAGCAATGTGTGACACTCGTAATGGACTTAAGCAAGTGGATGGCAGAACAGGGTCTGAGAGAAATAACAAAAAGACAAAACTATTTAGATCTACAAGGGACAGGAAGAAGTGGAGAGCCATGATCGCCTACATCCTGAAGGGACATGGCACATAAAAATATATAATTTTCCATTTATCTGCAAAATAAATTCCTATCTGAGAGATCCTATTTCAACTGTATATAATAGTGGGTATTGAAAAATATTTCATCCAACTCGGTTCGTAAAATCTGATTAAGTTTTTCAGCACCGCCTCATGTTATAGATACATACATATTTAACTTTCTCACTTACACTGTTACAATTCTCTGATGTCAATCATGCAATTTAAAATTTTCTAATTAAATCTATGAGCCAGAAAAAGCCCATTTACTTTGAAACTGCTGTGTTCATCATTTGATGTCTGTCTTCTTTCTTCCTTTTGGTAATTTTAGTTTATTTTGGTCATAACAATTACAAAATTGTTAAGTGATCAAATACTTTTATAACAGTGAGCAGTTTTAAATTTGCCCAAATATGTTCTAAAAATAAATTCTTTGAGTGATATTTTTAAATCATTAATTTATATATTAGAAAGATTATTCAGTCAGTTGCCAATGTAATCATCTTAAATTTTCTACATTTCTGAGATTTTTTTCACCAATACCAGAGCCAAGAGCCACTCAAGGAAGATCATTACTGACAGAATTAGGTTAACCTGAACCATTGTTACCTACAGGTGATCTGTGGTTAAGATCTAGCAACTGTTTGCCCCATTGCTAAGGATACAATTTTTTAGATTGTGTATATTTATATGTATGTATGTGTGTGTGTATATATGTATACACAATGGAAAGAGGGAGGGTCTTACTTTTTGCTTTTTTTTTTGTTTGATGATTAAGATGAATAGAAATGGGATAAGAGTAAGTGGAATGTGGTTCATGTGTATGTTCCCATGTGTGCGCTTGAAGGAAAACAAATTGTTACTTACCACTTGAAGCTGTGCATGTCGGCATTTTCCTTACTAGATCGAAAACGTTACTACGTTTGCTTCCCTTTATTTATGGAAGAGCGTTGATTGCTGATCAACTGGAAGTTATCCATGATTGTACTATAAATTACCGAGACAAGCTGAAGTGAGGGATTAAGAAAATGGAGAAAATTGTAGCTGACAAACGGTACACAAGTTGCTACCCAATCAGTATCAGCTGGGTCACTGTGGAGAGTGTGTATGACGTTGAAAGACCCCGAAATCCCTAACAAGCCTTGGCTAGAAACATCACTGACGATGTGTGCCAAAGCATCCAATAGATATATTTTACAAAAATATATAAAACTAAAACTCTAATTTTGTATCTATGTATGTTTGTTCCTGAGATACAGCTTTAATGGATTGCATAATACCACAACCAATTTAGAAGCATATAGTACCTTGAACCCCATACTGAGTACAGTGTTAAATTTCATTAAAAATAGACAAGGAGTTCTTGAGCTAGGTCAATTTTCCTGGTTTTACTGCATTTCTAATAGGAAATTCAGTATTTGTTTTTGATACACATTCTTATGCCAATCCACATATATAAACAAATATTTGCATATTGTATTCCAACTATTATGTGTGTGAAAAATAATAAACATTCATAATACATAATAACAACATTATTAAATAAATTTAAATATGCATAACACAACATATATTTATACAATTCACTATACTACATTAGAAATTTTTTATAAACAAATATCTCAGATGTTTGGCAACTACTTGATACGGAGAAGAGGCTGCGTAGATGTGTCATTGTAAACAAAATCCTTATGTCAAATTGTAAATAAATAGATGCATGATGATTACCGATTTTGAAATGAGAGGAAGAAACAAATATAATAAAAAAATTTATTTTAACAAAATTGCCAAGAAAAAATGTAACTACGTGCACAAAAAGAAGCATCTATGTTTTATATTATTTCAATAAATATGAATTTCCCTTAACCGACAATTCCTGTTTGTTTTTGTTTTTTTAAAAGACCTTCATCTTTTAAAAATTATAATATGATAAATGCTATAACTGGTATAAATTGTCACCCTGGGGGATACTATTACTTGAATGGAAAGGCCTTTAGTGTAATATCAGCTTGCAATTCCATTCTAAAAAAATGGTAAACTTTTTCCTTTTGTATTAAAGGGGTGTTTCAAATTAAAGTTAGGTTATAGTCCTGGAACAATGATAGATCTACGTCATTCTGGAATAGATAATTTATTGTTCATTCTGAGAATTGTTTGAATTTAATGTCTGTCATTGAATTTCCAGCTGAATTTCATTAAGAAATTATATATAAAGCTGCAAATCTTTTTGCAAATTCTAAAAACTTTTCCATAGTGGCTCTAATCAACTCTGAATTTGCTAAGCGTTTCACATCCCTAGGCTTTCTTTGAGACAAGCAATATAGCTTTCACTTTTCTAGGTCAACTGCTGATGTATTAACGGTTATTGCTGAGTCTATCAAGCTTTAGATAAAAATGGTGATGCTCTGGCTGTTGCTTTGGACATCTCAAAAAGCATTCGACGGTTTAGCATACTGGTTTTCTTCACAAGTTGTAAGATTATGATATTTAGGGATAAATTTATGAACTGATTCAGTCTTTCTTATCAAATTGCAAAAATAAAGTTGTCCTGAATGGCCAATCTTCTAAATCTTTTTGTACTGATGCATGTGTCTCCCAGGGCATCCATTGTTATTAATTTTCATCAGTAACCTTCCTGATGGCATCAGCTTTCAACTTAGTATCTGATGTAATGGAATAACCAGTCACCCCCATGAATGATTACACTATAGGTAGTAAGTACCTATAAAGCCAACTGTCTATGAGAGACTTGAGGCAGAGTGAGAGAGAGAGAAGATGCAAGCACGTCCAACCTTCCAATTAGTGGCACTTACTACTAGATTGAGCTGTGTGTATAACTGTACCGTATTTTATATTGTACTGGTTGTGTACAATAAACCTTTCTTCTATTATCCACCTGGTGTTAAGTATTTATTCCCTTAGCACGGAATATAACAGTATCTATGCTGATGAGACAACTATTAGCTCATGTCTTGATATTGAGTCTGATCAGTTCAATAGGGTAAAATTGGCAGCTGATCTAAAAAGGGGCCATCAATCTGCTGTTAACTGAGGCAAGAAATAGCGAGTTAATTTCAATGCCTCAGGAACAAAACTGTTCTCTATTAAGCATTTAAGAGAACCCCTTTCTGCTTCTCATCAGGAGAGTAAGTTACATAACATTCTTTGCTAACATGAAGTGGAAATATTATAGTGAATCCATTGCTAGGTCTGCTGCTAAGAAAGTTGGTTCACTGTGTCCTGCTAGACAATGTTTCTCTTCAGAAACTACCTTACATATTACTTATAGTCTACCATTCATCCATGCTTTGAATGTTGCTGCCAAATATGGTTCTGCTATGTATTTAGAGATTCTTGATAAAATCTAAAGAAGACTCTGCAATATTATTGGTCCTGCCCTGGCATATCAGCTTCAGTCACTTTCCCACATCTGTAATGTAGCTTCCATGGGCCTTTTTTTATAAATACTTTCATGGTAATTGTTTGGATGAACTCTCCACTATGGTACCTTGACTTTACAAATTTGAGCACAGTACTAGATTGGCAAAAAGGTCTCATGAATTAACTGTTGAATTGGCTAGATGTAACAATAAGTTCTATGCTAACAGTTTCTTTTCTCACACTTCTCATTTGTGGAATTCTCTTCCAGCTCCATGCTTTCCAGCCAACTTGAATCTTCAAAAATTTAAATGCGATGTCAATCGTTATCTACTGTCTTCCTGATTACTCCTCTTCTATTGTTCTCACTCCTTCATAACGTTTCTCTTTTTTTCTTATTCTTATTGTCCTCGACCATAAAATCCCCATATGTACCCTTGATGAAGGGGACAAAATATGTTGGTAAAGAAAATTTTCCTTTTTTTTATTTTCCTTTTATTTATATTATCTTTACAGATACATTTTATTTATATCAGAATTTTTACATATGATAACAAACATTCACAATGGCAGATTTTGATGAAATATATATTACCAGGGTCATCTTTTACACACACATGCACACACACACACACATATATATATATATAATAGCTGGCCACTCATATTTGAAGATACCCGTCTACTAGGGTGGCTAGCCAGTCCCTATTGCAGACACTTGCTCAGGCACATTTGTGTTTGCTCAACACCCACAGAGCCAACCTGTGGTTTATACTGTAACTATTCTGAGCAGACCTTAGTTACAGTTTCTGTGAGAGAGCGCGTTATCTAGCATGATCAACAATTTGAACAAGGCCAGCATGCTCAAGCCCTCAGCCACGATGACTTGTGGCTTCATGCTAGCACAGCTATCAACAGTCCCCCAAGTGTTCTGTCTACTCAATTTCACTCACAAAGCTTGAGTCAATCTGTGGTATGGTTTTCAAACACTTTCCGAAGGTGCTGAAAAGTTGACCATGATGAGATTCGAACCTGTGTCTCATGGTTAGAAAGCAAGTGTTCTAACCACTTGGCCACGCACCCATATATATATATATATATGATCCCAGCCTGTGTCACAATTGGAAAGTGTCTGAAAACAATACCACAGGTTGACCAAAGTTTTGTGTGTGAAATTGGGTAGATGTAACTATCAAGAAGCTGTTGATGTTTGTACTAGCACAAAGGCACAAGTCATTATGACTGAGGGTTTAAGCATAAAGTAACTGTAAAGGTCTGCTCAGCATAGTTGCAGTATAAACCACAGGTGGGGGTCTGTGAGTGTTGGGCAAGCACAAATGTGCATCTGCAATAGGGATTGGCTAGCCACCCTTGTAGACAGGTATACTCAGATACAAGTGGCCAGCCATTTAAAAAATATATATATATAAGCATTCAATGAATTTCTTAATGCTATAAGCAAAATGAATATGTGAAAATTACTACTTTAAGCAATATGGTCACAAGATGTAGAAAAAGGACAATATAGATCCAAATAGGTCATTCATTTGTGGAAATTATTGAAATAATTAACATTATCATTGTCCTAAAGATTTATTATTTTATAAATTTGGAGATTTTTCAAGGACTGAAGCCTCATAATATTCAGCTGCTTATGCTTCAAACTTGGGTAGGATATCGGTTGAATGTTATCCATCATCTGGAAGGTCTTCAACAAGTAGAACACCTGAGAAAGGTTGGATACATGCAGGCCGCAATTAACAGAAAGTGCCGAGAATTTGTGAATTAAAAGATCTAAAGATTCTGCAGACTGTCTGGAAACTGTCCAACTATTTCAAATCTCTTGACTTCCTATTCTTGCTGTCTCATGCAGAAATTGTTGGCAAAACATCACATCGCCCATGTCTGAAGCCGAAAGTTCAAATTTAACTCTTTACATCTCCAACTGTTCTATGATCTGTATTCACTATTTTCTTCCTCTTCTTCCTCGCATTACTCTTTGCATTTTTTGTTTTTTAGTTTTCAAGAAATTTTCTTAATTTCCATGTTTTGTACGTTTGCATCATAGCAGGGATTTAAGATTCTATTATTCACTTGCTGTTTTAAGTATATGACCATAGTAGTTATCTTCGTGCTACTGTTTTCATTAAATGCTTTCTAACCTGCTGCAAAACCTTTTTACTTAATTTCCTTGGTCTTTCTTTCATGTCATTACTTAGTGGGGTTTTTTTTTTGTTTTTATACAATTTTTCACCCAATACTAGGCTAGAGAGGTACTGAGTGAGGTTGTTATAAAAGAAATTGTATCCTCTAATCTCACTGCTTTTTCAATCTTTATTTTATCTGTGTCATTTTATAGTCAGATTATTACAGTACTGTTTTCATTGATTCTCAATTATTTCTATATAATTTTTCTTGGCTTATATTACATTGAGACATCAGTTTCTATATGATCACTGAAGTTAAGTAATGTCACTCCTGGTTACAATCTAGATAGGTGGCAGATTGGGAACATTGGGTGGTGTAACTTGGATGTATGGGTGGTGTGATGGATAATGGCTCAGAATTCTTAATCAGAGAGCCGAGTTCCAATTCGGGTTTGATTTGTTATATTCACTTATGTGCAAATACCCATCAGAAAGTTATGGATCTGCCTCTTCTATCCCATGTGTTAATTAGTAATTATCACTAAACCATTATTATCTAACAAAAAAAAAAAGTCTTACAATCTAAAAATATTTTGCCGTCCTAGGTAAGACAATAAACTACATCCAACGGCAAGGCCTCTGATCAGGAGATTTCAAGGAGCATGGAACCACCTCTTAATTGCTGGTGTTCCCAGATCCACCCTGACCCAGGATTGTAGCACCTATTAGGGTCCCAGCTATGGGGAAATAGTTGACCCCATTTTGGGGGTCAACTATTTATTTTATTATTTTTATACTATGAAAGTGTATAAATAGGTTTTAATACCAGCAATACATTTTTGTAAAAGCTTATTACGATTTTGAAGTAAAAATTATTGCGAGCAATAAAAATCTACTCGACATTAAATAACCCATTGAGGTTGATATGGTGTAAAAAAATATTTTCTGGCTTTAAATGATCTGTAAAGGGTTAATAAGCTGTTGAAAGCAAATCAATTAATCAGTAATTTTGCTTAATCCTCCGCTCTTGTCGTTGGTTAAAGATGAAGTCTTCTGCTGTGTTGAATGATTTTTTTTATCGTTAACTAAAGCCAAACAAAATTATTCAGTCAATTGATCTCTTGTTTCTCTCCCAAAACCTACCTTTACATGTAGTTGATTTTCTTCTTGTGTGCTTTTAAGTCTGTAATTACTTTTAATAATAATTTGTATTTGATAGAGCAATTGTTGCTAAGTTTTTGCTTTTTTTTTTTTTTTATAATGTAAGATTACTCTTTTTATAAAGTTTTGGGCAACTTACCTCTTCCATATATACTGGTCAGACATTATAGAATTCATCTCCTACATCATTTAAAAGGTCTTTTGCTGTGACAATTTTGCCTGGGACCTATCTAGTTTCCTTATTTGGAAGCTCAAATCTTATTTCATTTGTTGTAACAGCATCACTAGTATCAGCTTAGAATAACTAACCTAATACATTGGACAAGAAAAGAATCACAAACATGGAGAGAAATAAAAAAAGAAAGTAAACATCTACCAATAAATTAAAGTGCTCAACACCTAGATTATCTTGACAAAAGAAAAGCTTCAATGCCAACACTCAAAGGAGGCCAGCTTGAGCCACGACTCAAGTTTCATGCTCTTGTAAGCTTCCGTTGCCTATATATATATATATATATATATGTGTGTGTGTGTATATATATATATATATATTTCCTCACCAGTAACACAACTCAGAATTTCATGCACAATGCAATCTTCAGCTGCTGAGTAGAAACTGACCATTACATAATTTAAATTTTAATAAAAAATATCTGGTTAATGTAATGCTGCTGCAGTCCATATATTATACAGGGATTTACTGGTTTTTATTTTTCTAATAAAATAAAACAGGGATTAATGTTTTTATCTTTCATTTGAAATGAATGGGGATTAATTGTATTTTTTAAAAGTATATATTAAAATAAATAGACCTAAAACTATAAAAAGATAAAAATAATTATTTAAAATAGACAGGATTTATATTTTATATATTAAACATAAGCATGGATTACTGTTATATTTTTTTAATTTGTATAAAATTAAACTGACTGAAAACTATAAAAAGAAAATATTTTGTATTTAAAGATCTATTTTTATGAATATTTCCTTAATAGCTCTGTTATATTACATTGAGTACTATTTTATTAACACAAGCACTCAATGTGTGATACGTTATATATATATATATATATATATATTTCTTTTTAAGAATGTATGTTTTCAGATTACTCTTTGGTTAGCATTAGAATGTTTTCTTTACTTTTGATGAGTTTCCTGTTTCTGTCTTTTAGTTGCTTTTTATCTATGTAGGCTGGGCATCGTTCCTGTTTGAAGTTCTTCCTTTCCCTGATAGCTTCTATCATTTCCAAGTCTAGTCTTTTTTCATGTCCTATTTTTTTTGTTACTGATTATTTTTTTCTTTACTTAGTTTTTTTTTTTTATATATCTCTTAGTATTTATGACCATATTTCTCTTTGCCATCAAGTCTGGTGCCGACTTTTAGTTATCTCCCTTTGTTGGTGATAATTTCATTTATTTTTCTCTTATCTCTACACCTTCCTTAATTAGAGTTATCAATTTGATATTCGTACCTTCTATTTCATTTTTATTATTCCACAGAAACTGAATCTATTCTTGATTTCTACCTGAAATTCT